>CM057455.1:798478750-799091666 GCA_016271365.2 Neoceratodus forsteri
GGTACTTCAGGAAAACGGGAATCAGGATCCATAACATGAAGCACTCCCAATGAAACTCCAGCTGACTCAGGTAGCTCAGCAAGCACACAACGCTCTGCCACATCCTGCTCCATGACCAACTAGACAGAGACTGACTCTCTGCAGCAGACGGCAAAGCCCCCTGCAGTCAGAGTAGGGGAATTTCCCCAGTGTCCTGGCCAAATTTCCCTCATTTACTAAAAATACCACCAACAGCTTAATCTGGTTTAAGGTCAGTCGGCATTCATCTGTATCCTCCTCCCCCAGGTTGTGCCTGAAAATAGGCAGGATTTGTCTAGTGCACTTACCCGGTCAACAAAAACTAAATAAACAAGCACCTGTCGATGCCGAATGTTTGCTTGCTGGCATTGGCATTGGTAGTGTAGAATTTACAGAGCTGCATAATAGGAATGGCAGTGAAGCATTGAACTGAAGCCAGCCCCACCACCACCCTGCAGAGAGTGACAGGCATTGGGGTGTGCCTTTGGGTCGTCAGGCATAACGGCCATGCCATTTCACCACACCCTACCCTGCAGACACTGACAAGTGTCACGGTGTGCCTTGGAGTCTTTGGCCCTTATACGCACCCCATTCCATCAGGAAATACGGTGAGATTGGTGTGGTATAGGAGAATGGGATGAACTTTGGGGCCGAAGAGTCCAAGCCATACCTCGATGCCTCTCACTGGCTGCAGGGTGTGGAATGGTATAAGAATTGCAGGCAAGAATCCCAAGTCACACCCCTGATGCCTGTCATTCTCTACAGGGTGGGGCGTTATGGTTGGAAACCCTAACACCTCAGGCATTTGTTGGTATTTTCACTCCAAATTTTCAACATGGTTTTTTTGTGACCCCCACCTCATGAACAGTGGCAATATCAGTTTGTTAGCCAAAGCTGCTTATGCACAGCGACTATGGCATTTAGCACCACAGATGCAAAAACACATTCTGAACAGGATGTGAAAAATGACAGCTGTACTGTTCATGGGGAGGTGTAAAAAATGGCAATGTTGCAAATCTGCAGTAAAAATATTAAAAAAACTGGTGAAGTCACGAGCGGGCATAGAAACTGTGCAATGCACACCTGTAATGTAATTAGTTTGGGGATTTTTTACAGCAGATTGTCAACACAGGCATTTTGGGACCTCCTGTCATGAACAGTGTCACTGTAGTTTTCTTTATCTGTCCCAAACAATGATTTCCCACAGCAACCACGCATCTCTGCACTGAAAGTGTGAAAACACATTTCGCCATGTTAGAAAAATGACAGCTGTACTGTTCATAAGGAAGTGTGGAAAATGCCACTGGTGAAAATCTGACTGAAAATATTACAAAGTCATGAACTTATGAGGGTGCGTGGAACCGCGCATGCTCACTCGTAACACAGTCATTTTATGGACTTTTGCCACCAAATTTTCAACATAGCCATTTTAAGACATCTGCTCATGAACAGTGTCACTGTGATTTTCTCTTAATGTGTCCCATACATTGATTTCGGACACTGACTCGCGCCATTGTGTGCTACATGGGCGAAACACGCTTTTGGGCAAGATGAAAAATGACAGCTGTACTGCTCATAAGGAAGTGTAATAAATGGCAATGTTGAAAATCTGGAGTGAAAATATTGAAAATTTGCAACTTATGAGCGCAGTAGGAACTGCAATGCACGTCAGAATCAGTCATTTTAGAATATTTTCACCAAATTTTCAACATAGTCATTTTAAGACCTTCTGCTCATGAACAGTGTCACTGTGATTTTCTTAATGTGTCCCATACATTGATTTCAAGACACCGACCTGCGCCATTGTGCACTACATGGGCGGAAACACGCTTTGGACAAGATGTGAAAAATTACAGCTGTACTGCTCATAAGGAAGTGTAATAAAATGGTAATGTTGAAAATCTGGAGTGAAAATATTGAAAATTCGTGAACTTACGAGCGTACGTAGGAACTGCACAACGTGCACTCGTAAAACAGTCATTTTTAGGAATTTTTCCACCAAATTTTCAACATAGGCTTTTTGAGAGCCCACCTTATGAACAGTGGCAGTGTCATTTTGTTACTCAGTCCCAAAAGGTGATTTCACGCAGTGACTGCGAAATCACCCTTCGGGCCCGATTAGCACCATGACAGTGAGAGCATTCATGAGAAGGGGTCCCAAAAACCCCATGTTGTAAATTTGGTGCAAAAATTCCAAAAAATGGCTGAGATATGCAGCAAAGTTGAAAAAACCCTATCTATCCCATTATACATCTTACCAGCATTTCCTCAGTTTGCGGTCGGCTTTGAAGAGTGCAGACATGTTCCCGGTCCACCGAAGATCATTGCCCCGGAGGTTAGTATGGGGTGGGGGGTGTGGGGAGGCAGGGTGCACAGTGGGTGGGCACGGGTTGGTTGGGTGAATGCCGAGGGAATGTTTTCTTGTTTACAGGCTTTTTTTTTTTAACAGGAAGATGACACGGGACAATTGCCACACTGGGGTGGGCTCCCAGCATGGCAGCTGTAAGGCTGTTTGGGGGTGCTGGAGCTGACGGGAGATTGGGCACCCCTGTCGGCCATATGGACTTGTGCCATGCTGGGGTGGGCTCCCAGCGTGGCAGCTGTAAGGCTATTTGGGGGTTCTAGAGCCGACTGGGGATTGGGCACCCCTGTCGCCCATATGGATGTGTTGCCACACTGGGGTGGACACCCAGCGTGGCATCTGGAACTCTGTTTGAAGGGGGAAGTGCAGCACAGCTAACATGGGATTGGGCACCCCCATCGGCTATACAGTGTGTGCGTGGGGGGGCGAGCACACAGTATGCATGCACCTGCATGTAACGGGGGAGCACGCATGAGCAGGTGATATCTTATCGCTGCTCACTGAAGCATAGCTCCCTCTTTCAACTGTATGCCACTGCATTTTCAACTGCTGTCATAGACAGCTCCAGCAGAGATTGGAGAACTGCAACCATGCTTGCAAACACACTGACTAAACTGGAAGACGCTGACACACCTCCGAAAAACTCAGATGATGACACTACGTTTCTTGCACATGTGTGCAAGCAAACATAATAAATAAAGTGAATATTTTTTTGTGGCAAATTGGGTATTCACTTAAGAGGGTTTCACTGTATTTGGATATATCTGACCATGTCTATGGCTGCAATTATACCACAATGACAGAGTGCCCAGCTGATCAGCAAAGTTATAGGAGGTAATGGGCAAAGAGAGTTTAGGAGTCAGAGATATGATCCACTCTACAGATATCCAGCTAGGACTGCAGAAAAGGTAAGGTGGCTACTGCTGCATAATCAAGGGTAGCCATGAGTAACTGGACAGGGCACAGGGTTCTGAGCAAAAAATCTACATATAAGGTATGCAAGGCCCCAAGTTAATTATAAATTTGTTGGATTATGCCATCCTGCCAGTATTACAAATTTTGAGGTTTACTATCTATCGATTTTTGCTTAATTTATGTGTACCAATGCCAGTCAGCCGTGAGCAGCTGCAGCAGGCCTACAACATTCCCAAAAAAGGAGCAGAAGCTCCTTAGAGAAGTAGGGTAAATGTACCTTCTCAGCTAGTGGGTGGGAGGAATTCGATAAACCACTAATCTTCTTCCTCCCTAAACATGTATGAATTAAAGGGTGTATGATCTATGTGCAATCAGATGTTTTATTACAAACTACTCTGGTTTATTTTTGCTGCTAAAATTGAACTTCAGGTTTCACTTATAAAATCTGAGCAGGTTATCTTTTGAGAAACCTTGACTTCTGATGAACTGTTAAATTGTTATGCTGGTTGCCTTACTAGTACAGAAATTAAACGTGCAAAAATTACTCTGTTGCTGCTTATGTTATGAAGATGCTAACTTACCACTGCTGCTAACATATAATTGCTGCTAAATTGGACTTTGGGATTCAGCCTCAAGACATAAAGTTTGTATGCATGACTTACAATGAACTTTGTCAAAGTCTGATGAGTACATAGCTTTGTTGCACTTCATTCAGCAATGTTGTTTTGCAATCAAGTAAGGCAATGGATGAAAATGTAGACATTCACTGTATATGCAGCCTCCACCCAATAACAAGAGTAATCACTTTTTTTTTGCATATGATGTTGCCTTCCAGGAGGTCATTGATTCATTGATATATTCACTGAAGTAAGCATATTTCTTTGTAAGTGTAATTCTTTCTCAGTGCAATCCATGCTTCTTAATTCTTAGCAGTGCCACATTCTTTGTGTCGCCATGTTTTCATAGGCAAACAAAATTTGCCGTCTGACATCCATTGTCATCCCGGCTCATTTCTTGATCTTTGTCCATCGTACGCTGTCCATAGTTGGCCAATGAGTCATGGGCAGGATTGCCCATGGTTAATGAACATGCATAAATACTAAGGTTCATACTATGGTGAAAGTAGGAGCCAGATGACAATGATGCCAATTTATGCTCCGATATAAACTACAGATTATAATTATTTGTAACTCCACTGTTCAAAATATACTTACCAACTCTGTTTTTAAATTCTGTCTTGGTATTGCAAATTATTTCAAGTGGAAGTGCATTCTAAGGGTTTGCAATACATGTTGTAAAGAAGAATTTCCCTTTTATTGTCTTAAATGGTCTACCAACAATTTGTAATTCGTGACCTTTAGTGGTAACTGTGTCATTTTTAAATGTGATACCTAATTCTGTTAATGAATATAGGCTATGGATGATATTGAACATATGCAGCAGTTCCATTCTTTATTGCTTGAGTTTTAGTGGCATTACATTTAACTGTTTTAATGTTCCTGATTAAACATTTCCTTAAGAGCAAAGATCTGTTCGATGAATTTTCTTTGAGCTCATTCTAAATGGGATATATCACTCTTTTTATGAGGGCACCAAAGTTGTAACACATAATCCAGATGTGGTCTAGCCTATGTCCTATAGAGGGACATTAGAACATCTCTATCACCTGATCTGATGTTTCCTTTAATATCCCAGATAATCTTATTAATTTTCTGCTATTGCCTCTTTCATCTGAGAAGTGCAGCTTAGACTGTTTGTAATATGAACTGCAAGATCTTTCTTATCAACAGATATTAGAGTATGACCACATAGCATGTATTTATAATTCTTATGTTTCCTTTTTAAGTGCATAACCTTGCATTTAGCCAGATTAAAACTCACCCCACTGAGGTACCCAGTTCCCAATACCATCTAGGTCCCTTTGGATATAGTTTACTTGTCAGACATTTCACATGGCCCACCAATTTTTAGTCATTGACATATTTAGCTGCCCAGCAGTTTAAGTGGTATGTTAATTCAGATATACATATTTGAAATATGATAGGTCTTAATACTTAACCCTGTGGCACACCACTGCTGACCTTGCCCACATTAGACAGATACCCACTAATTACCACCGATTGGATTCTTGTATTTGACTATTCTGTTATCCAGTGAATTACATTCAAATTTATTTTTTGCATTTTCTAGTTTCTCGAGAATCACCCAGTATGGTACCAAATCAAAAACCTTGCTAAAGTCATGATACAGAAACACAGAAACATAGAAAATGATGGCAGGAAAAAGACCAGAGGTCCATCCAGTCTGCTCAAGTTCCCTACAATTCCTGGAACCTACTGTTCCTCCATGGTACTAAACCTCCCCGTCATCTCTCTGTTCTCCTCCATGGTCCTGTCACCACAAGTAACCACTATTCTCTTCATTATGTCCCAGCCCTGCTTGAATCCCCTGACTGTTTTCACACCCACCACCACAGCAAATAGACTGTTCCAATGTTCCACCATCCTTTCCGTAAAGTAGTACTTCCTTACATCCCTCCTGAACCTGCATCCTGTTAATTTAGATTCATGTCCACATCACCGTAAATTGATATTCAGGATAAATTATTTCCCACAATTCACTTGGTTAGTTCCTTTAAGGAACTTGAAGGTTTCTATCATATCTCCCCTCTCCCTTCTGTTCTCCACTGAGTACATATTTAGTGTCTTGAGGCGCTCCTCATAAGATATTTATTATATATATATATATATATATATATATATATGTATATATATTCTATGCAAAAAACTTTGTTATGTATCACGGTTCTTCTACAGTGACAAAAAGTGAGAAATTTGACATTAAGGTTCCCATTGCCACTCCCCCACCCTACCCCACCAACAGGCATCGGGGTGTATGTTGGGGCATTGGTCCTAACTCCTCACCCCATCCCATGTGTAAACAAGCTGAGGTGTGCAGTGTAGGAGAATGGGGTGAGAGTTAGACTGATGACCCCAACGCAAACCCCAATGCCTGTTGGTGGGGGTAGGGTGGGTGGGGTGCAAGGTGGGAATCCTAATGAAAGGCAAGCACATACTAAAATGTAAACTGTAATGCACACACCCATGGAACCACAATTGTAAATGCAAATGGTTACAGTAACAGCAACAATAAAGCCAACAGAAACAGAAACGCAAATGCATACAAAAATGCAAACCGTAACGCACATGGGCACAGTACCGCAACTGCACATGCAAATGCAAATGGTAATGGTAACAGCAACAATAATGCAAAACAAAATGTAAATGCAAGTGCAAATGAAAATGCAAACTGTAACTCACATGGTGGAGTAGACAGGAACGGTGATGCGAACGGTAACAGAAGTGTAACTGGAAACACTAACTAACACAGTAATGAAAGGGCACACCCTTCTTATCCTTAAAAAATGCATTAAAAAAACACATTTGAAAACAAAGAATGTATGCATTATAATTGACTTCGGAGCAGAAAATTACGACTTGGAATACTAAATTGCTTATATCTCAGGAACCGAATGACATAGAAAAAAAAATAAAATTTTGTATGAATTATTAGTTTTCTGGCTAGTTTTATGCTTAGCCCCCATTTGGGGGGCTAAGCATTTTTTTGACAAAAAGTCCATATCTTGCACTGTTTCCGAGATACGGGCCCAATCCTATGGTAAAAAGCATCAATTTTAGAGTGCCATCACTTTGCCACCCTGTAATATTATTTCACCAAACCACCAAAAGTCACATCTGTGGGATGTTGGCTTTCTACCCTGAAATTTCAGCCCAAACAACCATTATTTTGCAGCAGTGCGGCAAAGAATTCCTGTAATGAGGCAAACGCCGCAATGTTATCCTATGGGAAAAATGTTAACTTGGTAGTGCCGTAACTTTGCCGCCCTATACTATTTCTTGACCAAACCACTAAAACCCACATCTGCGGGATATTGCCTTTCTTCACTCCAAAATTCAAGTCAAAAGACCAAACTGTTCCCAAGATATTCAATATGAAAAACTAGTAAAATTTCCCTATCTATTCCATTATAAAAAATCTGGCCATCTTGTCCCTCCCTCACGATCAAAGATGGCAATCAAAGAATCTCATGATCAAAGAACTTGCAGGCTCACGATCAAAGAATTTTCAGGCTCATAAACAAAGATTTAAAAATCTTATAAATCAAAAAATTGAAGGAATTGCGGTAAACCATCACCATGGTTCAACAGAACGAAGCCCCTGAGTAAAACTCAGCCTCATTTGACTTCCTACGATACCCCAGGGCTGAGAAAATTAATTTTTTAATTGGGCCATCTCATCCTCCACTCACGATCGCGATCAAAGAATCTCGTGATCAAAGGATTTGCAGGCTCATGATCAAAGAATTTGCAGGGTCACGATCAAAGAATTTAAACTGTTGAAACTCAAACAATAAACAGAATTGTGGTAAATCACTGCCATGATTCATCTGAATGAAGCCCCCTGAGTAAAACCCACTATCATTCCTCTTCGTAGCACACCCCTAGACTCAGTAAATTAATTTTTTCATCTGGCCATCTCGTCCCTCGCTTGCGATGCACAATCGCAATCAAAGAATCTCGCCGTCAAAGTATTTGCATGTTCAAGATCAAAGAAATTGCTCACTCACGAATAAAGAGTGAGGGATTAGATGGCCAGATTTCTAAATAAATTTTTGTAGGCCAGGGGTGCCCTACAGTGTTAAATTAAGGTGGGTTTTGCTCAGGGGGCTTCATTGTGCCCCATCTGCATACTCAAAATAAAGTACTAATTGTCCGTGGTAGTCTAGTGGCCCCCCATCACAATAAAATATTAACATCCCTGGTAGTCTAGTGGCCCCCTAATAAAATATATACTCCTATGTAGTGCCCTGGTAGTCTAGTGCCCCCCCAGCCCCTGTATTTTATCACATCCCTGGTAGTCTAGTGGCCCGCCTGAACTGTATAGTATTATTATAAATAAATGTCTATATCCCTGGTAGTTTAGTGCCCCCAGCGTAATGAAATAAATCATTATTTCTATTGCCTGGTAGTCTAGTTGGCCCCCCACCCCCACCCATCCATCCATGCCAGCCTAACCAGCACTCCCACTCTTTGCCAGTCGGCGACTGACACAGCCCACCTCTCACCTCCATGGCCAGCCGCCGGCTGTCTGCATTATGAGCGGTGCTACAAAGATGTGCTAAGAAATATTTTCAGAGCACCTCTTTGCATTACCATGACCGCGTCACTATAATATATATATATTTATAAAATGGGGTGGTAAAATCATAGAAATTCCAGTAACATGATTGGACAGAATGCATCACATGACCGTGCATTATTTCCCAACGACCGCACGCCTCCCAGTACGACCGCACACCTAAACTACTTTCCAGCCCTCAAAACCTTCTCACCAGCAGTGAGATCACTCCACGCCTAATGCAGTTAAGCCACATACAACACACACACACACACACACACACACACACACACTGTTACTACTGCACACTGTCTCACCACCCTAAATTCTGAAAACAACATAATGCAGCCCATTTAACAGAAACCTGTATAAAAAAAAAGACAAACTACAGTTCTCTTACTTCCTACTCTCACTTTCAGTTAAAAAAATCTCCCTTTCTACACAGACTTGCCTGATCGTTCACCACTTTCACTTTTCCTACCTGAAGTATAGCGTGACCGAGCGGTGCGCATTGCAAGTAACAAGCTGTTACGAGTTGAAAGTAGTCCTTTGAGTTAAAAAGATAAAAGTGTTTTCCTGCTTTGACTTTCCCTTAATTTCACTAAAACAAGCTGCAGAGTGTATGTACAACGGGCGAGGAGATGCCGAGTGAGTCGGCAGCTTCTACGGCAGGCAGACGCCAGAGCGAGTGTCTCGCGCCTTTTTAACTCAAAAGGACTTACTTTCAACTCAGAACAGCTTGTCACTTCGCAATGCGCACCGCCGGTCACGCTTATACTTCATCACTCGCTCACTTCGGACTACTTGTTAACTCTGCCAGCATATAATTTACTAGATACACAGAGGCATTATTATAAACCAACACAACCTAACAGGAGGCACACACTTTTCATCTTTTTAAACACAGGACTTACTTTGAACTCTGCCAGCATATCATTTACCAGCTAGACAAAGGGATTATTTTTCCACCCACCCCAAAACATGTGTGGCTATTTTATAAGATAGATATACACTCTAGGGTGTGCGTGCGCTCTGATATACGCGACGCCTTGGTGGTTGTCACTCGCCTGCGGCCTGCTAGATAAGCAACGCACACACATGCAGATATCAGACGCGAATCAGAGAGTGGTATATCTATTACATATATATATATATATATATATATAAAGACAAACAATCTCTGTGTGCAAGCACTGAGGCAATGGTTACCCCAAAGGGCATTTTGCCAGGAAGCCAAATGTCAAAGAAATGCAAAATCACACATGCCCCCACAATGCAAAGCCACAAAGGCTGCATATGCAAATCACCACAGAATATTATGCTGGTTCAACTTCAAGCAGAAATGCATGATACCGAAATGCCTCTCACATAGTTATATATGGTCACAGCCAAAGACATAGTCAGATATTTCCTGACATTTCTGTGATATTTCTAGAGAAATCTTCTTCTCTCTGCAGTTCCACAGTAGGAGCAGCAGAGAGAAACTCTTTAGAAATTTCAGGAAACATCTTAAAATATCTGACCATGTCTCTGGCTACTACTGTATACACTGTATGTATGTGTGTATATATATATATATATATATAGAGAGAGAGAGAGAGAGAGAGAGTGTGTGTGTACCTATATATATATATATATATTATGGTAGCACGGTAGTGCTACCATAGTTAGGGTTGAGGAGCCATTTCCATGTTAAACCCAAAATATTGCACCTTAATAACTTTGCAACCGTTTGATGGACTTGCCTGAAATTTGGAATGTATGATCAAGACCCATAGGCCTTGGGATCTGCCAAGTTTCGTACTGATTGGATATACAGTTGCAGAGTTATTAAGCGTGATCTGTGCGCCGCTTACGCTTTTCTGAATTCTATGGTCGCACGTACAGGTCGTACGGTTTGCGTGACCGGCCTGAAATCTTCAGGGAATGTGCAGGTGGGTCCCCGATGTGCCTTTCAAAGATTTGGTGAAAAAATATTAAACGGTTCAAAAGTTATTCAAAAAACAGTTTCCCATTATAAGTCAATGGGAAAAAGTTAACAAAAAGTTCGACAGTGTCGCAAATGCATTTTTACTTTCGCAAATGGGCCTGTTACTTTCACAAATCCACCATTTTGTTTTCAGTTGGTGATCAGAAAAATGGTTGGCATTTAAATTTGAGACCCTCTAGCAACGTAAATATTTTTGTATTTAGCTATTCGGGCCCTGAGGATGCTTGCCATGTCTTTATTTTGTGGTAAAACACCCCAGAAATATGTTTTTAAAATTTCTGTAAAAAGTAATTTTGCAAATTCTTCGTGCTCCTTAGTGTCAAACTTTTTTCACAGCTTTACATGAAGTGCGACAATCAATTTTCTAGTCTGTGGGAGAAAATGACAGCAATTCTTTGGCACTGCACTGCAAAATAACGCTGGGAGTTTTGGGCTGAAATTTGAGGGACGCAGCCGACATCTCACAGATGCCTTTCAGTGTTGTATTGAAAAAATATTACACGGCGGCAAAGTTATGGCACTCAAAGTTGACCATTTTCCCATAGGATAACATTACGGCGCTCAAGCATTACAGGAATCCTTTGGCACCCTGCTGCAAAATCACAGTTTGGTCTTTTTCCTGAAATTTGGAGGAAGACAGCCAACAGTACACAGATGTGCCTTTCAGTAGTTTGGTGAAAAATATCACATGCGGCAAAGTTACAGCACTCCAAAATTGACGGTTTTTCCTATAGGATAACATTACGGCCTCGACACTTAACAGAAATCATTTGGAGCCCTGCTGCAAAATAACGGTTTGGTCTTTTTCCTGAAATTTGAGGGAAGACAGCCAACAGCCCACAGATGTGCCTTTCAGTAGTTTGGTGAAAAACATCACAGGAGGCAAAGTTATGGTGCTCGAACTTTCTTTTTCCCATAGGATAACATTACGGCGCTCGCCGCTTTTCAGGTTCAGATCTCGAAACGGTGCTAGATACAGACTTCGCTAGAAAATCCTCTTAGCCCCCTCATGGGGCTAAGATACAAATTAGCCAGGACAGTTGTAAATAATATGACTTTAAAATTTTTTTTCTACGTCGTACAGTTCCTGAGATATAATGTATTTAGTATTCCAAGATCTCATTTTCCTCGCCGATACTCATTATTTTGCATACATTATTTGTACTCACTGTCTTTCTCAATGCAGGTTTTGGGGAAAACCAGCCTGTGCACTTACATTATTATTACTGTTGCCCTTTCCGCTTGCGGATCCGTACTCTATTCACTCTACCATTGACGCTCATGCGCCACCATGTATGTGCTATCCTTTATGCTTTCATTTGCGCTATGCTTGTTATTTTTGCCATTTCTGTCTACAGTACTGTTTATCTTACTGTTTCACTTTACATCACCATGCCCATTGACATTTCTGTTTGCAGGCACCATGTTACTATGTGACAACACATCACGTGGCAGACCATTCCCGTCTACGCCACCATGTGCGTTACCCTTTCTGTTCTCATTCGTGCTTGTGTTACCATGTGCGCCACTGTTAGCATTTCTGTTTGTGTTGCTGTCCCTGTTAGTATGCCACAACACATCATGTGGCGGGAGCGCGGGACCCGAAGGGCCCCATGCTCCCGCCGCTGCATTACATTCACTATTTCTCGTTATCATTCTCAAAAAAAAGGGAAATTAGAGGCAAAAAACTCTGTTTAATGCATTAGTTAGGGTTGTTCCACAGCGACAAAAGTGAGGAAATTCGTTGTTAGGTTGAAACCTTGACCCCGCCCACAACGGGATTGGGGTGACAGATGGGTGGGTCCCAACTCTCACCCCAGTCTCCTATACTTCTGCTGCTTTACACATGTCATGGGGTGAGAGTTAGGCTGATTTATCTCAATGCACACCCCAATGCCGGTTGGGGTGGGCAGGGGTCCAAGGGGTTTTCAACCCAACAGCGAATTTCTCAGTTTTGTTGTTGTGAACAACCCAACTAATGCATTAAATGGAGTTTTTGCTCTAATATATATATATATATATATATATTATGGTAGCACTACTAGTTAGGGTTGAGGAGCCATTTACATGTTAAACCCAAAATTTTGCACCTTAATAACTTTGCAACCGTTTGATGGATTTGCCTGAAAATGGAATACACAATCTAGACCCACATGCCTTGGGATCTGCCAAGGTTCGTTCCGGTCGGATACACGGCTGCGGAGTTATTAAGCGTGATCAGCGAGTGTGTTTATGCTTTTTCTGGAATTCTATGGTCATTCCTACAGGTCGCATGGTTTGTGTGACTGGTCCAAAATCTTAAGGGAATGTGCGGCCAGGATCCCCAATGTGCCTTTTGAAGATTTCGTGAAAAAATATTAAACGGTTCAAAAGTTATTCAAAAAACAATTTCCCATTATAAGTCAATGGGAAAAGTTAACAAAAAGTTCGACAGTGTCGCAAATGCATTTTTTAGTGTCGCAAACAGCCCTTTTACTGTCGTAAATCCGCCATTTTGTTTTAAGTTAGTGATCAGAAAAATGCTTGGCATTTAAAATTGGGACCCTCTAGCAACCTAATTATTTTTGTATTCACCTAGTTGGGCCCTGAGCATGCTAGGCATGTCTTTATTTTGGGATAACATTTCTGGAAAAAGTACTTTTTCAAAGTACTGTCACACTTGCAACATTGTCAAATGCATTTGCGAAAGCTGTCGCAAATTGCGACAGCACTTTTCTAGGCTATGGGAAAATGACAGCAATTCTTTGGCACCCTGCTGCAAAACAACGGTTTGGTGCTTTGGCCTGAAATTTGGAGAAAACTCAGCTGACATGTCACAGATGTGCCGTTCAGTATGTTGTTGAAAAAATATTACACGGCAGCAAAGACAAGGCACTCCAAAGTTGATGCTTTTTTCCATAGGATAACATTACTCCGTCTGCCGCATTACAGGAATCTTTTGGCGCCCTGCTGCAAAATAACGGTTAGGTCTTTTGGGCTGAAATTTGGAGGGAAGAAAGCTAACATACCACATATGTGCTTTTTAGTGGTTTGGTGAAAAAATATTATAGGGAGCAAAAGTTATGGCACTACAAAGTTCTCTTTTTTTCCTGTCGGATTACATTATGGCGTTCGCCGCGCCTTTCAGGGCCTGTATCTCAGAAACAGTGCAAGATACAGACTTTCATCAGAAAAATGCTTAGCCTCCTAATAGGGCTAAGCATAACACTAGCCAGGAAAGTCATAAATCATATGACTTTTACATTTTTTCTACGTCATACGTTTCCTGAGAAATAAGCAATTTAGTATTCCAACTCCTCATTTTTCTGCTTTATGACTCATTATTATGCATACGTTCTTTGTACTTACTGTCTTTCTCTATCCAGCTTTTGGAGAAAGCCAGCCTGTGCGCTTACATTACAGTTACCATTGCTCTTTATGCTTGCGGTTCTGTACCCATTTCACTTACCGTTCACATGTACGCCACCATGTACGTTATCCTTTACGTTTTCATTTGCACTTGCGTTTCCATTATTTTTTGCCATTTGTGTCTACAGTACTGTTTCTCTTTCTGTTTCACTTTGCATAAGCATGCCAATTGGCATTTGCGTATGCGGACATCAAGTTACTATGTGACAAGACAACATGTGGTGAACCATTCCCATCTACGCCACCGTGTGTGTTACCCTTTCTGTTCTCATTTGCGATTGCGTTACCATGTGTGCCACTGTTAGTGCTTCTGTTTGCATTGCTGTTCCTGTTACTGTGTCACAAGACATCACATAGTGGGAGTATTGTTCTGCCACAAGGGCCCTGCACTGCCACCAGCGCATTACATTCACTATTTCTCATAATCATTCTCAAAAAATGAGGGAAACTTAGAACCAATCAACTCTGTTTACTGCATCATTTAGGGTAGTATGTGGTGGGAGCATGGGGCGTGCATCTGCTGCTGCATTATGTGGTGGGAGCGCAGGGTCTGAAGGTCCCTGTGCTCATGCAGACACACTATGTGGAGCCAGTGCAGGTCCCAAAGGGACCCGCAATGCCGCCAGCATATTACATTCACTAGTTCTCATAATCTTTATCAAAAGAGGGGAACTTAGAGGCAAGCAAGTATGTTTACTGCATCAGTTAGGGCAGTATATGGCAGGAATGTGGGGCATGCTTCTGCTGCTGCATTACATGGTGGGAGCATGGGGCCTGAGGGGCCCCATGCTCCCAGCACCGTATTTTGCTGCCACATTACATGGTGGGAGCATGGCACCTGAAGGACCCCATGCTCCCACTGCCCCATTAAGTGGTGGCAATGTGGGTCCTGAAGTGCCCCGCGCTGACCCCAGCGCATTACATTCACTATTTGTGTATGGTACTGTTTCTCTTTTGTTCCATTTTGTGTCATCATTTGCATAATGATTTGTGTTTGCGGGCACAGTGTTACTATGTGAAAGGACATCATGTGAAAGGGCCACAGGGCCAGAAGGGCCCTGTGCTCCTGCCACTGTTGTATGTGGTGGTAGCATGGTGCGTGTTTCTGCTTTTGCATTATGTACTCCTGCTGCTGTATTATATGTAGTATGTTTCAGAACTGTTTGTGTTTGTGTTTTGTGTGGTGGGAGTGTGGGGCCCGAAAGGCCCCATGCTCACATTACTGTATTACATGCAGTGGTTTTCAGAATTGTTTATCTTTGTACTTTGATTTGTGCTACCATGTGTATTGACATTTCTGTTTAGTGCCACTGTGCTACTGTGTGTGAAGAGATCATGTGACACTTATTCATCCTGAACAACAGTGGTACACAGAGAGACAGGCACACATGGAAGTGGGGGGGACCCATGGTAACAGGAATACTATAAGACTTGCTGCATGTTAAGTGAAGAACCACAGGCAAAGAATGGTGATGCAGGTCAGTTGTACAACTTCCTGATTACAGATAAAGTGTAGTTTGCATTGTTGTCACTTGACTGTTTTCAATCAGGCAATGTCTCTTCAAACTATGACACCAGGTACTGGATCCTTAGTAGAAACCCACAGCACAGGTGAGGGTGTGGACATCAATGGTAGACATCAGTGATTTCCAGGGACACTCAAGTTTAGAACAGTTAGTGTTTGTGTTGGCTGAGATAGGTAATACCACCTCCTTCAGTTTGTACAGCATTATAAGTACCAATACGCAGCAAGAATGAGGCAAGTAACATCAATGGTGCAGCTCTGTAATTGTTGATACACATAACTTAGCACAGTTAGGGTTTCTATGGTTTCACACAGGCAATTTTCAGATGCGTGCCAGTTACTGATTCGGACTGTCTGTTCACAACTGTATGTCCTTATGTAGGATGTCACACAGCTCTCTGGAACAGGTACTGTACTCTGACTGTTGAGTGATTGTAGATGTAAGTACATGACATGTTAGTTCACTTAGTTAGGAGTTATATGATATCTGAGACTCAAGTTATGAACACCTAGCCCACATATTACACACTTTGGTGACAGTACAGAACAGAAAAAAAAAACATGGAGCTTAATAGTATGATAGGGGGAACTGCACTTCCACATCACTTGCTGCATCCTAAGTAAACAGCTGCAGGCAAAGATAGGCAATGTAAATCAGTTGTGCAGCTCTCTGATTACAGGAATAGTTAAGTAAGCACAGTTGGAACTTGCATGTATTCAGGCAGGAAATGTGTATACAGAAGTGACAGTGGGTACTACATTGTAAGTGTAGATACAGAACCCAAGTCAGGGAGTGCACATGTTAGTGGATATACAGAACTCAGGTGAGGGTTTGTACATGAATGGCACACATCACCACTTGCAATATAACTGAAGTTAACATAGTTAGGATTAGCATGAATTGTTCAGCTAGAACTGCTGCAACTCTGACAATTTGTGGTGCATTATGACTTGTACAGTGAAGCTGCCACAGTTAGGAGTTGCAGAAGCTTAGCTAGGGAATCACACTAGACATAGCAGTGACTGCATCCTAAGTGTATTGTCACAGCCGTATAGTGTTAGGCGGTGATGTGCGCCACCTTGCTACAGTAATTTCCACATACTGAATGTAGAGGCACAGGAAAAGGAAGTGCATTGCATACTTTTCTACACTGTTGGGAATTATGGGAAGTGTGACATGCAATGTGCAACATCGTTACCTATGTAGTGGATACTGAGTGGACAGCATAGCAGCCAAAAAAATAATGGACACAGAGTTGTGGTACTATTTGTTGCAGTTGATTTGCATGTTAATAGAAACAACAGTTCTGTTCTAATGTCGTAACGCTATTTTCAGTAAAGACTCAAGACAGGTGGTTATGTTTTAAAAAAGATTTATTGCCAATTGGTGACAGAAAAAGGCCCAATTAAGACTGTTTTTACTTTACAACATCAGTCTCACAATACAACCGTTGTATGTGTGTAATCATTGGTTGGAATATATGTAAATGTGTCACATTTATAGTGACTAGATTATCTGAATTGGAGCAACTATGTGATATTGTAAAGCACTATAGAAAGAAGGTAGCATAAGAAGGCAATTGGTACTAATTATTGTGATTGTGTAACAGGGCACACATGCTGAGGTTTAGTGTTTGCTGTCCCTGCAGTGTTCTCCTATCTTTTGTTGGTGGGGTTATCTACCTTCTATGCATATACCTGGTTCTTTAATAGCTGGTCACTGTCTTTAATCAGGTTTTCTGTGTTTACAGTGACGTTTAAGTGTTCACTACTCTTTGTGAGAAGAAGTGCTTCCTGACATTCCTCCTGTACTTGTGACAGTTCAAGCTTTACCTGTGGCTCTTCATTGTATATTTGCTACTGATCTTGAAGAGACTTTCTCTAAGAATGGTGTCAGTTTTTAAAGTAGTTGAATATCCTAGTTATGTGTCAGCCATTACTTGTGTCCTATGTTAATAAAGGTATGTCACAATCTTCTAAGCAGTGATTACACATATGAAACAGAAATGTGTAGTTGTTATTGTGTGACTGATAATGTGGATGTTCCTGGGGTGGGCGAAAAACCATATACTAAGTGTTAACGTAATAGAATGTTAAAAAATTCTGATTTCAGTGACATTAGATTACTGTCATGTTCAGTTAAATATTTAATAATATGTCACTGACTAGGTGCATATGGAAAATTCCCACCCAACCCCTCAATAGAGGCGATCGTAAATATTGTCAGGAACAGGTATGAAGTATGCTGTGATAAGTAACAGTGTCTGATTTACAATTGTCAACATTGTTTACATAAGCTACAATAACTTGTATGATAATTACAAAAAAAGTCATATTATTACAGGAACAAAAAACATTTTTTTCAATTGTTACATTGGTTTATATGCTACTTCTGAACTAGTAAGTAAAAAATGTGCATGGTATGCTGTATTTATCAAAGATATGGTGCATTGAACTTAAACAGTATAGTGTTGTATTATATGTTAAGCAATCATTTATACTTTACTCCTATACTAATACTTATACTAGAACAATAAAAGTAGTTAGTAACAATGGCAAGGTGGAATAAGAATGTAAATATTATTAACAAGTAATTACCAAGGCATAGCAAAGTCAGTTAATAATAAGGTGCAATTGTTCAGTATTTACACTTGCTTCATTAAACTTGTTCCATTATGAATGCAGATTGTTATTTTTACATATGTACAGTATCAGTATTACAAATAAAGCAGGCATAGTTCAACACTGTTGCATGGTGAATGAATGATGTTGTTGCCTACATGTCAACAGGTAATAGACAAAAACAAGTGGTGATAGACAACTTGTGACAGACTGCACTGTTTGGTGAATGAGACATGTGTTGCTCAGTTATTTATGATGGTAACTGAGAACTTTTGTTTCTCTGCAGAGAGTAACAGTTAGAAACTGGCAGCAACTTCTTGTTATGTATGGGTATGATACAGTAACAAGAAAAGATATGTACAGAAGAGGAGAGGCAGGAAGGCATCTGTTTTGAGATGTATAATCTTTGATAGACATATGAACATGGTTTCTCTAGTGGCTGTGAATACTGCTGGTGCCGATTGAAGCCACTACAAGAATTTTCAACTCGTCACTGATCCACACAAGATCTTAGATGTCATAGTGCATGAAATGTGTCTGCCAGTATAGCATGTTATTGAATTGCTATGGTTTATTTAGAGTTGTAGATTGGAAACAATTGTACTGACCTATGACTGTTTCTGTCACAAAGTAGTCATTTTAAAAATTCAACATGTGCTGTCCTATTCTTCTGAAATATGAAGGTCATCATAATTCTTCAATATTAGAAGATATGCATCTTTTAAGTGTCATGGCAGTCTCTATTTAAAACTGCTTGTAGAGTCGTCACACTCTACCCATCCACTTCTGTACCTTAGTAAACAGGTGTAATGGCCAGAATGCATGGATTGACCATGGTGATAGATTATACTGTGTGTGTCAAACACTGGTTAAAGACTATTCTACCAGCTGTGTAATCTGTGATAGGAGTATCAACTCTGAGCAAGTTGGAGTCAAACTTGTGCAACATAAGTAACAGATATTGAGATGAACTCCTGAGATGTATGGACTGAGTGCATCTGCCTCCACACCTTTTACAGGAGTGACCACACTGAGCATTGGTGAATAGCTGTCGAAATTTGACACTTTTGGCTTTAGGGACAAAAAGAGTAATCCACAGCATGTCTTCTGTGGTTTCACATTGTGAATGGCCACATGAAACACATACATATTTGGTTACATATGACATGGTGAAGTAGTGGCGCATTGGGGTGCCTTCTTCATCCAAGTTGTTTATGACAGCCATCATAAACTCACTAGTGTCTTGCTGTATGTCAGCAGCAAATGTAGTACATCCGTCATATGTACCTAACAGCTGTCGAAGTGGCGTTAGTGACTGTACATTGTGAGACTGGTCAGAAGTCATGTTGATTATCTGTCTCAATGTCTTTGATAGGGCATTGTCTTGTGAAGCAGATATTGCCTGCACAAAGTGTGGCATGTGTAGAAAAACTTGCATGGCTGAGTTAGAATAGCAGTTCACTCTAAGTTGTGACCTTTATTAAACTCTTTTGAGTTGAATCACTTCTGGAAGCTTGTGGCTGTTTGTTGACACCTGTAGATCTGACAGTATGATGTGAGACAGCCAGACATGTAGGCAGTGATATTAAAGACATTTGTGGCTGATGTAGAGTACGTAACCTGTTGTACTCAAGAATACATCATTTATCAGCTCATATTTTCTGAGGTGCTAGAGTTATAATGTGCAACCCAGAAAGACTGCGGACACGTGAGAGTGCCACGTAGCTCATGCCATCCTTGAAAATGTCTGTACCTATGTCCACCATTACTGAATCCAAACTCAAGCCCTGAGATTTGTTGATGGACACAGCATATGCAACACATAATGGAAATTGTTTCCTGTTTACATATATATCCTTAAATACCTGGAAATTTATGCAGGTCCATTCTATGTGTACAGGCTGTTCCATGTTGTCAAAGTGAACCACAAGTGTCTCGATATATGTCTTCTGGACACTGTAGACAAAGTCAGTAATGTTTCCCATGGCACCGTTTACCATGCCTCGTTCAACATCTAGATTACATCGCAGCATGATATGTGCATTCTTACAAAGTGTGAGAACAGCTTCTAGACCTCCTGTGAGTGAAACATCTGACTTGAGTTCACTGAACCATTCAGTCATCTTCGTTACTAGGTTGTGGCTAAGAATTACACCATCAACTGTATCAACAGCATGTAGAGTTAGAATTTCTTGGTTTTCTCTCGGCAGCATTTGTTGAACTCCGTGCATTTCTTTAGTCGTGGCATAAGACACACTATGCATGTCCCTGTAGAGTATACATCACTGAAAACATTACATGCTGTTTCTATGGATGCAGTATCTACTGTGATTCTCTGATCATTTAACATGCAAACATGTTCTGGTGATAGAGAACCTGTGCAAGCTTCATACAAAAGTGATTTGTAAGCCCGATCACCACTTTGGCGCATGTTCTCAGACAACTCAATGTAGGAAAATAATTCCCAAATGTTATAGCCTGCAATGCAGCCGAGAATAGTCTTAGCTTGCTTGGCAGTTAGAGTTGTAAATACATGCTCTGCATTGACTGGTGCAAGCTGTAAAAGGTCACCCAAAATAACAATACTTTTCCTACCAAATGGTACTCCATTGTCAGTACCTAAGATCTCCTGTAGACGTAGATGAATACAGGCAAGCATGACATTGGACACCAAGCTGATTTCATCAATGATGAGTACCTTCATCTTTGTGAACATGGAACGGAGCTGAGATGCAGCCTCAAATGACAGTTTACGATATTCTCCAGTTCTGCCATGTTCCACTGGCAACATAAAGAGATGATGTAATGTAACTCCACCAATGTTGTATGTGGCTAGTCCTGTGGGAGCAGTAACAGCAACAGACATGATGACCCTGTCAGGCTCCATATTTCAGCAGTGATGGCTTCAATAAGGAAACTCTTCCCTGTACCAGCTGAACCACTAACAAAGATTAGTAGTGGTTTATTGTCACAACAGTCACATTTTTTTGTTTCATGTTGTAGGCCATGTTGGACAGCGCCAACTACTTGAGAGTGACTGTATGCTGTTGCTGATTTAGTCTTTCTCTCAAGTCAGCTGGGTTGACAGTGGAGTGTGTTTCATGTTCCATGGCTGTCTCAATTTCTGACATTAACACTTCTGGGGCATTTAAGGTCAGAGATTCACCTAGAACAGCTTGTCCTTCTGGATCAAGGTTGTCTTGTGAACTAACAGGAGTGTCTTCCTGAAGCTGCTTCTCTGCCTTGTCAAGCTGTTCTTTCTCAGCCTCTAGTCTCTGTATGTATGTGTCTGAGTATTCACTTTTGAAAGTCTCATAACTGCGATTGAATTCTTCCTCGAACATATCACAGTCACCTTTTAATTCAGACTCACTTCTCCAGGGTCTAAATAGGAATAGGAGAACAAAGTTGTAGTGTTCTCTGCTCTCCGATGTGCCTAGATGCAATCTGCAGTGGTCTATGAGCCATGGCTTGTGTCTGTTTACGAGACAGCCATCCACTCCATTCACTTTGTAAATCTGGTGTGTTGAGTCAGGCAATATATCTGCCTTGTAGTCACACCACTTAGCCACCTGAAAGAGACACATATCATCCATGTCGTCGTGTCTATGGGGGTAGTATGTGTCTATCAAGTTATTCTTCTAGATATGTTTTGAAGAAGGTCTACTGGCAGCGAGCTCCTCAATTTCAACATGGGGACTCAATACACGTTTGCATTTCTGTTTGAAGTTAACACTGAGAAACTGGACAGCGTCAGACTTCCAGTACAGATGTGTACCCATTAAATGGTCACTGGCTTCATAAGCTCCACATTCTCTGTGTGAAAGAGTTTTCAAGCCCAATGACCACAGCTGAGATGTCAGGCTTCTGCTTGAACTGTCAATGTCTTCCCAAAGATCTTGCAAGCTGGTCTGCTCATGTTTGGTTATGTACAAAGTGATGTACTACACCAGGGCCAATGAGTTATCAGCCACAAACTGAACATCTGTGTTTGCTTGCCACATTAGCAGAAGAGTTGGGTTGTAGTCATTTATGTACACCTCTTTCTCATCTCTGGGTAACTCGTATACCCTCTTGGTAGATTTTGCCTTCAAGTGGTGTCACATTGCTGAGAAAAGGTCATTCATGGCACCATCCTGACAAACTCTTCTAGGAAATCCAAAGCGACATCATGTGTACCAATTAGATTTGTTCTTTACTACTCGCCGGCAGTATTTTGCACAAATATGTCACTGAAACTTTTGAACCAACTTTCATAGTGTAGGACTGTCATACTTGTGTGGAATGTGACAGGTTATATATTTCTTGATGAATGATAGCACTTGTGTTGCTTCATGTTTAGCTATGCATGGTGCGTCCTTGATCCACAACAACATATGGATGTGAGGGGCACCCCGTGCTTGATACTCCATCCTCCAAAATTAATGCTCCACAATACCAAGAGGTGGATTGTCCTTTGACAATATGAAAGTCAGAATGTCATGGAACCACTTGTGAAAATGTCTTGTGACAGACACAGGATCAAGTAAGCACATTTCTCCGACAGTCATTGATGAAATGCCGTCGACATCAGAATTTGCCCATTTCAACAGTTCAATGAGCTTGTCCCAGTCATATTCAGCACAACTAAGTGTGACAAACCATGTGGCTGTGCCATACTCTCGCAGCGTTGTCATCACTTCAGAGTGTCTGCGATACCAATATTCTTTGGTGCCTAGAAAACTAGAAAGAATGGAAGACAGATTCACTTGCACATTTTCATTTTTCTACTTTAATTTCTCTAGAAATTGAGCAGTTGTTATTCCATCTAGTAGACTTGTGAGATGAACTGTATGTGCAATGGATGCAGACAGAATGCTAAGTTCACTCTCCCAGAGGAGATGAAACAGGTACTGTATGTTACTTCTGAATTTGCCGTCTTTATTGAGGACATGGCTAATGCGGTACTCGGCACCTTGCACACGCACTTCTCCTTCATCTAGGCATCCACCTGACCCTTTTGGGAATAAGTCTGGGAAACAACGTACTTCTAGTGTTGCCTCCCAAATGCTGTCAGGCTCACCTTCCACCTGTTTCATTTGATAGAGATCAATGTTGTCTCCTACTAGGTCTCTACCCTGTAGTGGGTGAATCGTGTACTGTTCATACAAATTGTCACTTGTCTGTCCACTGACCTTCTCAATGACTGGCTGACTTTTTTCTAATACATCATGTTGGACAGAGAGACTAGCCATCTGATGTATGTCAAGGTCTGCATAAAATGGATTATTACTCTTTAAATAACTAACAACAATCTTCACCTTTTGTACATTAACAACATCCTGCCAGATGACCTTAGACTTTGTTGGAACACCATTTACAAGAATTACCAAACTATTTTCAGTAGAGATTGCTTCCACATTTTCCTGTAGAGGAAGTGGCAAATACACAACGGAACCCTTTAGGGATCTCACAAGTTCTCTATGTGGAATGTTCCGTGTCTTTGTGTTCAGACGTAGAATGGTTTAGAATGGTTTCATTGTCTGAATTAGAATGCGTTCAAACATATTCAATGTTGAAATCTCACTTGGCGTAACATGTGCCTCCATATTATTCTGCAGTGACCTTGCTGGCAAAATGTTACATTTTAGTTTGGAGAAACAGTGTTTGCACAGCAGAATGGTGTTTTCTAACTGAAAGTCAGATTTCATCAGCAAAAATGCTGAGAGACGGAACCACATGTCATTGTATGGTGATAAGGTTTCCAGGTTCACTGTGACTGTTAGTTTACTGTAGCACAAACTGTCACATGACACACATACAGAGTCAAACTTCTGAGACTTTGCCAGCTCACATTTTGCTATTTCTTTGCTGTACTGTCTCAGCATGTCACTTTCTAAGGCTGAAACTGATGTTTCAGCAGAAGTGTTAAACTGAGAAATTTGTGTATCAGGTACAGAAGTGACATGTTGCAGTTGTTTTAGAAATGTGATGGCACCCTGCATGTCACCTGACTGCAGTAAGTCATTTAAACAAGTGTACTGATTTACAACTCGTCGTACTTCATATACTCTGTATACAAAGTTTTGCATGCCTGTTTGATGCACTCCAAGCATTCGCATGTTGTGAAAAAGACTATCACAAACATCACTATCGAGGCATGCAAGTGAGTGACCCATAAGTCCAGTATGTGGAAGAATTTCACAACGGTCAATTTTGTTGAAGAGTTTATATCTTTCTTTGCTATCTGTAATCACAAACTGGTTGACAAACTGTTCAACTTTTTCAAATGATGATTGCCTACGGTTGCAGGTGTCATCACATGCCCATGACAGACAGTGTCATTTATTGGACACACTGATTGCATCACAGTCATCATTTGTGTCCATTTTGCTGTCATCACAGACACTGAGGACATTGACCAGTTTACCGGACTCATCAATGGTGAACTTGAGTTCCTTTTTCTGGGAATAATAAGATTCTTCCCAAAAATATGCCTCTGAGTGCTGTGTGTGCATCCAGTGACCTGTGAAAACATCACAGAAATTGTTAACAGTCAAAGAAGGACACTGTTGTAGCCTTTTTTTGATGTCATACACAACTTTTCTGAATTGTTCAAGCACATGAGACAGCTTACCCCACAACCGTTGCAGAACAAACAGTGCTCTGTTAACAATGGTGAGTACTTTGAGACGCAATTTCATCGAAGACAGATGGTTCTTTGTCTTTTTGTGCTCATGTCTCATCACAGTCACAATAAGTCTATCGATCTTAGCTTTACTTGCTAGTGAACGAAAGTACTTCTGCTTTCTCAGATAATAATCACCAGGTGTGAGTTTGCGTCATTGTTTTGGAGGTCTGTTTATGGTTGCAGTTACAGTGGTTGTGTTTCTTCTGTGAGATCTACACAACTGTTGCAGAGGTAAGCATTTTTTACTTGCTCTTGAGGCAGTATATGCTTTTGATGAGCAGTGAGTTATAGTTTGGGTCACTGTTGCAGTGAAGGTCTGTTTCTGTTCATATTCTGGTGTTACATTTGTGTTTTCTTTGCCAGCCTTAAGCAATAGTGAAGTACTATGATACCTATCTCTTTTACTTATACATCTACTGTACGTCTGTATATAGTTGGCATTTTTCGTATGATAGCCCACAGTGGCACATGCAATCTTACAGAAGTATCAGGCACCTGTGTGAAAGACAGAGAAAAAGACAATGTTACTATATGACTCTGTTCATACCTTCTAACATTGTTCATTGAGACATCTGATTTAAGTATCACATCAATTAAAAAAGATACTATTTTCAAGCTTTTAATTACATGAGTTATTAACATTGTAACAGTTGTTCTTTATTTCTGTAATGTTGTCTTGCATATCATTATCACTATAGCATCTAGATTTTCTTTCTAATGATTTTCAATGTTAAGTTATTTACAATTAGTATTTTTCAGAAACGTTTATATAGCTGTTGCTGGCACACTGCTGGTTACAAAATAACTTTATTAATGATCTTTCTGTTAATTAATGACACATTAATAAGTAAATTTTGCCCACTTAGTCAGAGTTAGTGCATTATGAATATTTACATGTGAGATTGTTAAGGTTGGTATTTTAACACAACTGTTTTTGCAATTACACAGCTGTCATTTGTCAGATCCTTGTGAGTTGTTTTTTATGTTGTTACAGTTACCACTGTTGCAGGTGCTGTGTGAAACTACTGTTCAGAGCATATTGTGATAATGACAGTCACACTGTTCATCAGAAGAGGTATGGAAATGAGTACGTTTAAAATTTGGCAAAGATAGTCTGTAATATGACTGTTTATGTGAGTGTGCATATGGACTTCACTACAGACATTTGTAAGTTAGTGTATTTGCAGAATCTCCATGTCAGTTTGTGAACATTGCATTTACATCCTAAGATGACGTTGTAAATTAGTTGTCAATGCTGCAAAAAAATGACTGCTTTGTGAGGGTGCTTAACAGTGGGAAAACAATGCATTACTACAAGTCAGTTGCGCTGTTCCATTGTCACTGAAGAAAACCACCTTTTTTTGGTGTATTTACAAAGTTACAATACCATGCGTTTCCACTTGTGACAGTGCCAATGCAGTGTAGCAGTGTTCGATATTCAAAAACTTGGTTATTTTTGCCATTAAGCATTAAATTGCTGTAAAAATAGACAATTTGGAAAAAATACTGTTGAATGCATGGAAATGTTACAAATAGTGGGGTCGTGCATTCGACATTGTCGCAAATGTTACTTTCATGCATTTGACAGTATGGCAAAAAGTAATGTCGAAGTTCGAAATTGTCGCAAAATTTACTGTCGTGTGTTCGAAAGTGTCACAAAAAGTACTTTCGTGCATTCGACACTGTCGCAAGTTACTTTCGTGCATTTGAAAGTGACACAAATTTTAAGCTTGGGAGTGTAAAATGCATTCATTATCAAATCAGATGTGATTGTATTTGAGTGACAGCTTGTTCTACCAATGTAATGCAAGATTTGTCAGGCCATGTGAGACAACCAATCAGAGATGGACAACACTGAAGAAGAAGGCAACAGCAGCCATCTTAGTGCAAACTGAGAGACAGCATTTTCCAAAACTGTGAGTACAGTATATTTTATAACACATTTTTCTAGTATTAAAGAAGTGGTAGCAACATGTTAATACTATAAATCAAAATGTTTTTTAGTGCTGTATTTGATAATGTTACTTGTGATAATCTAAGATGCTGTATTATTTAGATAAAACTGTTTAAAGTCAGATAGTAGTTTAGTACTAACTTGTACAGATGCAGCTGCAAATAGAGGGAGATGGGGAGCTGCACGTGGACCCATAACAGAAGAGGGAACCAATCAGACATGCTTCTGTGGTTGTAATTGTTTAAAACTGCCTATGACAAGGATGCTTTTTTCCCACCTCTCAATGTTTGCAAATGTTAGCAGTAGCAGTGGTCTAGCAACAGTCAGTGCATGGCCTACGTTGGTTAATGAAGCCAGAGCACTAGCCAATTATTTTTTTTATTTGTGTGTTATTAATTAGCACAGTGAAGCTGGCTTGAACTAAAGAGGGAAAATATCAGTTTTACTTTCACTGCTGCCTAGCCACTGCAGGGTGAACACAGACTTTTTTGGTAGCTATCTGTGCAGTTCTGAGTTTAAAAACTGAGAATGGCAGAAAATAGCAAAAGGACTTTGTGGATAGTTGGAGACGGTCTTGTGAGACGAGCGTCTGAGTATGCTCAAAATAGTGATTATGGGAGAAACCTGCAGCTCCCAAATTGCTCTGTAAAGTGGTTTGGTAGGGGTGGAATGAGGTGGGAGCACCTCATGCCAACCATGCTCAGACTTTTGAGTACTCAGCCTCATCCTGACATACTGCTGATACATCTTGGAGGCAATGGTTTGGGCACAAAATGCTGGGTAGATTTAGTAACAGAAGCAAAATTGGACCTTGCTTCTATTATGAGTATGTTGCCTGCCTGTATAATCATATTTTCAGATATTACAGAGCGTAGGGTCTGGCAAGCAGAACACCATAGGTATCTGATTGACAGAGCTCGAAGAAAAATCAACATACAAATATTTGCATTTCTACACATGTATGGAATGTACACCATACGTCACCCGGAAATTAAGTATTGTTATGATTGGCTATACCTACCAGATGGTGTACACTTCTCGCATGCTGGCAATTGCTATTTCCTGGGAGACCTTCAAGATGCAATCCTCAAAGTCCTCTAAGAATTTGAGACTGTTTGAACAAATAACAAAGTGCAAACAAGGTTCTTTTCAGAACCAAAAAATGTTGGTCAAAAAATAGAAAAGGTGTATACATCACTCACACAGATGTAACAGATGGGTTGGGAATATTCAGACCATTCCAGACTGTGGAACAACACTGGACAAAGTGCAGCAGGGATGCAGCAGGCTGTAGTCAGGGCAATATTTAACAGTGATGTTGCATGCTTAGCATTGTGAAATATATTTGACAGGTAACCCGCATTGTGCATGTTACTCTGGCAGTGCTCATCTGTAACTGGGTAGAGAGGAGTAGGGGGATAGAACACTGAAGTGCATTGGTGGTAGATTTAAGCATTACACTGTTTAGTGGTATGCATGCAAATGGAGACAGAATGCATGCAAGGTGCCAACATACCTATTTTGATAGTATCATGCTGTCATTAGTATGTAGGTGTCCTGTTTATTAGTGACTTGTTCCTGGCATTGTGAAACACAGCATCTGTTGTGTAGTGATGCTCCTTCATTGTAGGTTGGTGGTTATTTCTTTTAAAGTAACTGTTGTTTCTTCATTTAAAAAAATACTGCTGGCAATACAGTGGAGTGTTCCATTTCACCTTATGATGGGAAAAATTTTAACAGTTTATACGTTGTGGCCCTGTTCACTCTACTTGTTCACCTAATTGGGTGGAGTGGCAGCTGCACTGCAGCACAATGTTTTTTTTGTACAGAAAACAGACAATTGGGTGATAGGGGTTGGGTGCAGTGTTGTATGATGGAATATTTGACTTAGCAAAATCACAGTTGGCGAGGGAGGGTGATGCCAACATACAATTGCACTGGGGCTTGGGTACCACCCATACGTGGTTGCTGTCATGTTGTTCTGTGCAATGATGTAGCTCCACTTGGTTGTCAGTTATGTTTATTTTTGAGGGGGCTCAACAGTGTACAGTGTACAGTACAAGTACCGATTGTGTTTGCAGATGTTAATGTTATCACGGTATCAGTATCAGGATGTGTCAAGTGTGCACACATGTGTTACTATGCTACAATACAACCTTTGTAGGAAAAAGAATGGTCAAATGTTATGTGGTACAACAGTTGTTACTACTCATTGGATATATTATGTAACGACAGTATTTTCTGTGTATGCCTGTAAATATTTGTAATAATAATAATAACAAAATTAATAAGATACAGCTGTTTATATTTTTCCTGTGAAACTTAATAGAACAGAAAGTCACATATTTTACAGAACAAGGCAGCAATATAGTATTATTTGTGTATTTTATTTGCAGAAAAATGAGAATCTGGAGCCTGAGAGAGGTGTGCGTGTTGCTCGAGGCAGTCCAGGCACAGGGAAGTGTACGAATTCTTATTTGTAGCACAAACCAGAAGTTGAACAGTATGTGGAGGAGTATACATACATATTTACATGTAATTTTGAAAGTTAGAAACAAGACGGCACTTCAATGCAAAAGGAAGTGGAAGCTGTTGAGGTAGCATTTCTACCAACTGAAGCAGAGGGAGGAGATACCTGACTAAGACATGTGCTGGTACTACCTCGGCTATGAGCTTTGAGAGGCAGCTGGAAAGCCACGTGCTGGGGACCGTGTTGCACACCGTAAGTAAAATAACAATATTTTCATAATAATACTAGTTGAGTTGTGTTGTAGAGGATGCCCCATTCTGCAAGTACTATACCACCTAATGTAGTTGTGTTAATGAGAACATGTGTTTGGTGTTGTAGTGGTTCCCCCACCCACCAAGTACAATGTGTGATCCCTGTAGTCACTTAGTTAAATTATTTATTTGGTGTTTTAGTGATGTGTACACCCACCTGAGGCATGATTGCAAACTCTCAGTAGTCGCACAATGACAGGAATATCTGCTGTTGTAGTGGTGGTGCCCGCCCCTGCCCAGAACTTTGCTGCCCATCTTCCTGTACACAGATTCAGTAGATCGGTGACAAACAGCTCAGAACTCTTCTGACCACCATAGCTGTCTGATGACTGTGGTATGCATGAGCACTACTGCAGTCTCTAGCCAGTTGTGATGGGGAGAGGAGAACTGTCCTGCTTGTCCGACCCGTACCTACTCTGTGTATTGGAGGATGGACAGCACACTTCAAGTTGGGGGGACCAGTAAAACACTAGGTATTGTTGTCATATTTGAGTGCCTGTGAGTCATGGATTGTGGTTGGGGGGCTAGGGGAGTACTAGTTCAACAGGAAAATATTTCCATTTCCATGGAAATGGGTTTGGAATTGCAGTTGGGGGTGGGTGACTACTAGAACAGCAGGTATATTCTGATGTTAGCATGACAACATAGAGGCGAGGATCGTGCTTAGGGGTGGGGGGGACCAGTACAACTGGAGGATATCCGTTCATTAATGTGCTTACATGGGTTAGAGATTATGATGGGGGGTGGGACACTAGTACAAGAGTGGGGAGATCCTTACAAAAATGTGGGTATGAGGTTCGGGGATTGCACTTGGGGAGTGGGGGAGTAGAGGCACTACACTATCAGAAAAAAAGAATGTTATATGGTAGAACAGGGGGACAGGAGTCATGCTTTGGAGTGGCAGGTACACTACACTACTAGGCTGACTTGTTTTTATCAGGTAGACATATGGGTGGGTGGGTTGTATGCAGTCATGCTTACTGACTGTCACTACTATTCAGAGTGGGCCCTGATTAAGGCTGCAAATGTGAATGTGTCCATAACAGAATATGTGTTTCAGTGCCACAACAGTGGGGATTAATATTAGACATCCATCTGATAATTTACTGTAACAGGATGCTGCTGTTTCTGAAAGTGCTTCTTGACACTAATCTCCTTATCGTTTCAGCGTTCTGAGTCTACAATCCCTAAAGTGTGTCTGTTATTATTGCTCTTTGCTCTGATCCTTTGAAGCCTTGTCCGTTTTGTTGTTGTTCAAATAACATCCCAGTTCTCTCAGTTTACTGTAACTGAGTCTAGCAATCTATATGTCTGATAGGGATTTAAACTCTGGTACTATTTTGCCTGATGTCATTCAGTCTGTGTATGCTAATAGATAGTTATCCTAGTCAATCATGTGGCTTTAGTGCAGAGTTATTAATAAGGTAAGGTTTAATTACTTGTGTTGCAGGGGGGGAGGTAACTTCTCATGTCAGCTCACATACACTATAAATGACAATGCCTGATGTACAGGTGATAACCATAGTGTCATCATCTCTTGTGTTTGCTAGGGTAACTGTTACTGTCTTGGGCTGTGCTATCGAGGTTAAGTGATGCTGGAGTACCACTTGAGGTGATTTTACTATAGTTATCAGCTGTATATCAGGTATTAGCCTATATATCTTTAACTGTTGTTATATGGAAGTGTATACTGAGTATAGAGTGCTATTCAATTCAACAGCAATGGTTATCATATAAGTTACACTGTTGAACTGATAATTTGAATAATGTTAATTACTTGTTTAGTTGCAATATTCATAATAATACATGTGCCATTTTACATGTCTGTATCATGACTGCAAAACACTTGATAAAGGAACATGTTAAATTACAGAAATATGTCAATCATTTATAGAAAGTGTTTCTAAATAACTGATGATTCAAATAATGCAGTTACTAAATATCCTTTTTATGTTAATTTCACAGATCATCAGAGGCGCTCCCCACCTGTTGCTGAGGTAGTCCCAGCACAGACAGAAGCTGTGGAGGCTGTGGAGTCTGACTCTGAAAGTGTGATTTTTGTGGAGTCAGATGGTAAGAATGCACTTGTTTTCATAATGTTGACTATCTCCTATGAGTACTTGTTGTGTATGATATTAGTAAGCCTTTTTTAAAAGTGAGGAACAGAGTGTTAAAAGTTTTTTCCAGGGGCTATAATGAGTAATGTCGAGCTGACAAAATTAGGCAGCAGCAGAAACAATGGTATATTGAAATTGAATAGGTCATGGGAAAGAACATTGTAGTGCTTGTAATAACTTCATTTCCATTTATACTGTCACACACAGCAAATTGAAAACACAAACAAAAAAATGGTTGCACAAACAGAGGTGAGGTACTGTATTACACAGTGCAAGACAAGAGCTGCTAGCTGGGAATACAATCTGATCTCTGGCACTATTGTGTGTTGCTATCATACACGCTCATCACATGCTAATGAAAGGCTATGCATTGCTTTACAATCCCTGATTGGTAATGTACCTGCACTGATCCAATTTTTCCTCTGCTGTTGTAAATATATCCCTCAGGCAGTAGTACACAGTCATCTTGCACAATTCTGGTTTTCTATGACATATATATATAACACGGATCATACACTATAGCCTTGCCAGAAGCAAATCCTGTGGTTCATGGTTTATCACAGTCCAAGTGGTGCAGTGGTTGCATCCAGCACGATTGTGGGTACTATGCTGAGACAGTGGTGTGGTGCATAGTGGTACTTGTCTAACTACCCAGACAGTCACTGTTGCTATCCTACTCCACCTCCCTGTAATGTTGGTCAGCAGCTACCTTCCTCCAAGCCATCTGGTTGAGCATGGTCTGACAACATAAACTATGACTGTGTATACATTGACACACAGTGTGGGCAATAGGCATATTGAATATAGTGTAGTAGACTGTCCCAATGTTGTAATTAAATCACAGATTTACATATTAGGACTGTGTAGTACACTACAGTGTGCAGAATCAGTGGGCATGTTGTGTAGCAATCGGAGTACAGCCACACTCAATGATATCAGTTGTTGGGTGTGTACCTGTTTAGCAGGTGGTAAGCTAGTGTCTCCTGCTGACTGAGGGAGTGAGGAGGTTGTCATTACACAGTGATAGGGTTGGTAGGGGGTACAACTATCAACCAGTGTACTGGTTAATTGTATTCCCTGTAATCAGCATGGATGCAGCCACTGGGCCAACAAGCATCATGATTTATCAATTAATGTCACAATGAGGTTGTGATAAGGGTCCAGTGCACCTCTAGCTTTAAATATAGCATGGTAAGACTGCATTTGGCCATGGGGTGGGCTCCAGAGGAACATCGCAGTTATATATATCATGGAAAGACCATGAGTGGGTGACAGGTTTTGGTTCACTGCATCAGTATGGATATTTCCACACAGTAACTGTGCGATTGGATGAGTAGTTGGTTGTACTTGACTAACAGGAATATTTTCTTATAGTAAGACTCTGATCAGGTTACGGGGTTGCCTGCAGTGGTCTACAAAGGACACTTTTAATGTTGTGAGGATGTGATTCGGCTAGGGGGTGCATTAAAGCTGAAGGGCATGGCCATCAGCATACAGTGGTCACTGTGTGGCAGCACGCCACCCACAAGTCACTGTTAACTGACTCGTTGTACATAAATTGGTCCACATTAACACAGAAATGTTACCATCTGTAGTTTCCATGTAATATGGTAACATGTGGGTGTCCATTGCTGAAAACTGTGGTTGATGTACATAGTAGAACAGCACTGGTGCTGTGTTGTCAATGTACTATTGTCTGTCGACTTCTAGTGGTACAGTGCCACTGTGCCACGCATGATGAAGGTTGTGAAAGTGCCACATTTCATTGTACTGACCATGTTGCAGCACTGTTGCATTTTGCTGTGGCAATTTTTTAAACACCTCAGTACTGCTAAAGCAAGGATTGTACCACTTTCTGATACAGTACGAATATTGTAGCCCTTCTGTGTATTGCAGTTTTAATAGTACTATTTTTAAGATGTTCTACTCTTTGCTATTTAGAATTTTCACATATAGTTGGATGGCAGTAGTGCAGTATGTAATCTGCATGTAATACAGTAAGAGTTTTGTTAGATATCGAAATATTTCAATTATGATAAATAAAATTGTGATATTTTTTATAGTGTCCACGAAAGGTCTGGTGACACCAGTGGTGCAGGTGAAGGAGGAGGAGAGTGCTACTGTCGAACATAAGTATAAAATCAGAAGTATATAGTTGATATGTTATGGTAAGTAAATTTTTATAACAAGTTATATCCTATTATACAATGGCATAAAAATGAAGAATTAATTGTCTAATCTCATTGTCTGCCTGACACACCCCTGCCATTGTAAAAACTGCAATCACTACATGACAAGAGGTGGCACACAGCTGTATCTCTAAAATCCATGTGATCACTGAAATTGGCAAACAAAACTGCCATATTGAACACTGCTAAGCTGCTGTCTGCTGCAGCTGAGTAAAAAATGAAAACACACTTTAGTTAAATAATTTCACTGATAGGCAAACTAAGATGACAGCCAGCCTGTTGACTGATAACTGCAGAAATAACTATGACACCCATCTCGGTTCACACGGCTCGACATCTTTGTCACTTGCATACACCTGCTTCACTAAATAAAAAACATTAGTTGTTAAAAGAAAAAAAATGGATACCTCATTCACATTAGGAGACAGAACCCTACAAAGAGCGGAGTCCCAAAAATCAAGCACAAGAGAATTACACCTGCAGTGTGCTCTCCATTGCCGTGTTCGGCATTTCAACTGGCTGCTCGCTCACAAAGCATACCCTGACAATACAGTGCAACTGAGAATAATGAAACTAAAGTACACATCCTCAGTAGCAGGGCAGTCTAGCAATCAGGAAGTATTTTTTACCAGTGCAAAAATAACCACAGTAACATTGGATAACATAGTGGAAATAAACCTTAATTTATTATTTTCTATCTCACCCAAAAAACAGGCCAGTGTATAATTGCAATGTGCCACTTGAGGATGTTGGTGATGACAGGATTTCCCATGCATGATGTGTTTTGGACACTTGGCTGTGCGTTGTTGCCAAACAACACCCCAGGACATGGGCAAATGCTGTCATCACCAATACCGTTTCATGGAATATTGCTTAACTATATGGTAACTGAATGCAGAATCATTCTAACTCTTTTGAATATTGTTCATGGTAAATATTATTTAAGGGTTAGAGACAAGTATCTGGTCTGTGATGTGTACCACAAAGTTGTAACTCCATATAACAAGTTCCATTTTCAAACTGTGACCGATGAATTGCTGATAGTAAAAAAAAGAGTTAAATTTTGAGAGATAGAGAGTCTGTACATAATTCTGAGTAGTACTTAAAACATTTACTGTAGCTTTATATTCCACTATGTTATGATGTGACAATAAAAAAGTAAATGTTTTTATTGTATTTATTGTTTAAATACTGCATAATTTAATATGTATTTAGGTAATGTCTTATTGAAAGAGTTGGTGAAAGAACTGACAGGTCTGATATTGAAATGCTTAACATTTGTTGTGAGATACTATGTTTAAGAGCAGTAGAAGATGGTTCTTAAATCTTTGTTGTAAACAGGGACAGTAGAACAATGGTTTTAACTCACTGCTATGTAACAGGAATTATTGTAATGAACATTGACTAATATGTATTAACTGACATTACAGTGTCAGGGTGTACCACAGACATGTACTATTAAGAACTAGTTCACAAAAACAGTACGTGTACATTGTGGTAGTTGCACAGACTTTAAAGGATAAAGGAATTTAGTTTGCTTTATATCTTACTGTGCTATAGATAGTTATCAACCATTGTATGAATCAAAAATCTGATGCATAAGGTTATATATAATATAAATATAGAAATGTACACTTTCTGAAAATTTACAGAACTAATTGACTAACGGTTCATCATATGTGAGTGATACGATATATTGAGTAAGAACAGTAAATTTTAAGAATTACTACTTTAATGTATATTCCTAGTAGTACAGATGTATGTCAGCTTACAATACATAAAGGAAAAGATATTATCATTATTAGATGCCACACAAGAAAAAAAACGGAATATTTATAAGTATATATTAATGGCTATTTTTTTTTGTGTCTTTACAGAAGAAGATCGTGAGGAGACATGCACTGTGCACTGCTGCTGTGTCCACAGGCTCGAGCAGAAAATTAATGCAATAAAGAAAGAAACTGTTGCACTATGGGAGGGCCAAGATAAATTATTGTCCCTCTTCGCAGTGCAGCAGACAACCATAAAATTAATACTCGAGCCTGTGGACACAGCAGCAGGTGTCAGTGTCACAGGTAGCACTACTTCGCCTGCACCACCAACAACAAGTCACACAGAAACGGAGTAAGCAGCCTCCACAGCTTCATGTGTGTCTCCCCCTCTGCCATGCCACAACAGCTTCCACTTCTGTTGTGCCTCCACATACTGTCCAACTTTTGGACTGGGCTGCCTTGAGCAGCACCACACCTCTCTTTCTGATGGATAGTTTGTTGTTTGTAAATAGTTTTACACTTTTCTAAATAATAATTATGTTCCTTTAAAATGTTTGCAAAAATGAATATTATTTCAAAGTTTTTTAAGAGGATTTTTGAGCATGTTAAATTGTTTGTATTTCTTATTTTAGTTTTCTAAGCATTATTTATTTTTGTATGATAGATTTTATACTTTGTATCACATGTAATATTTTACATGATTTATTATAAAAGATAATTAATATGATATTTTCTTTAAAAAACCATTGCTTGTGTTTCATTTTTGCTTTATGGGTAGCATCTGTCAAAAAATGTATCGTAACAAAGTATTACCTATACTGATCTTATAACAAGGGAGTAACAGGTAATATTCTCTAAAACAGTAAAACATTTTTAACAGCCTTATGCTAATCTCTTATTTCAGATAGCTGTAGAGCTTAGCAATATGCTGTTCAAAATTTCCCATTCTTTTAAAACATATACTGTATATAGTATTATAACAATGCAGGAGTATGATAGATTATGTTCATGGTGACTTCATAACTATGTAAGTAGATTTCACACTTCGGCAGATGTTGTGGTACAATAGAATGCTGCAAGGTCATAAGGATAGTGTGAACATAATTGTTGAGAAACCATTATTGTCTAATTAAGAAACAGTGACATTTGTTATGCAGTACAAGATTAGAGACACAGCAGAGTTCAACATACTTAGATTGTGAAATACATACAGTTTCTTATCACTTTCTTCAGAGAAATATGTTAACATGAATACAGTTTTCTGAACAATATCTTTCAAGTCGAGGTAGAGAGGTACAACAAGAAGAAATATAGAGATCTGTAACTGAGTTTGTCACAAACATGGTGCCATATGCTGTGTTGTATTACAATACTAGCAGTTACGGTAAAATCAAAGAATATGAACGAGCAGCAAAATACTTTTTTGTGTGTGGTATTGCACTGCTAAGTAGATGCAAATGAAAACCAGTAATAGAAATGTATAACTAGATAGATCCCCAACACAAAATACTATGTGCTCATAAGACCATGCAAGTATAGATGTGTCTAACTTTTCATTATTGTAGATGTAAATGTTAGTTCTGAGATTTTTTTAACACTTACCATTGATCTGTCATACATGAAATAATGTGGTTGGTTCACAGCATCCCAAAGGTGTGCAATCCCACTACAAATGCATAATGTAAATAATTAACTTGCAGTGTGGGCTGTAAAGTATTTGCTCTATGACCACTCTATTTATACACCAGATTATGTGGTGGAAGTGTGAAGGCAGAAGGATAGGCAATAGTAGCACTGCAGCCATGCAGGTGATCATGTTGTGACAGTGTATATCTTGAAGGGCCCATCCCCATACCACTGCATGCATATGACAAATCACATACTGACACTGTATGGCCTGTAGGACCAATACTGCCAGCACAGTATACATACACCAAATTATATGATGAGACCATAGGAGCCAAAGGGTCCAGAGTACCATGTCTGCATTCATACAGTGAATGATGTGGTGGGATTGTGTGGCTGCAGTGCCACATTTGTATTTACTACTTATACTTTCCATTCTCAAAAAGAAGGGAAATTCATAGCAAAAAACTCCATTTAATGCATCAGTTAGGGTTGTTCCACACCGACAAAAGTGAGGAAATTCGGTGTTAGGGTTGAAAACCCTAACTCGGAATTCACCCCGCCCCAGCACCACACACACACACACACACACACACACACACACACACACACACACACACACATATGCAAGGAGGGGGGAGGACCAAGGCAACACGACCAATGACTGACAACCAGTAGCAGGTGACAGAAATAAAAAACAATTGTCTAAATATACTACAAGACATCCCCACCCACCTGACCAGGAACTGCATGCTCAGTGGAGATCAACAGCAAAACTGAGGCCATGTACACCAAACGTACACATCCCTGATTGTAGGTGCACACAATGTACCACACTTAGTAGTTGCATGGCCTTACCTAGCAATGCCCCACACCCCACCACACCTGGTACTGCACCATAACTAGACATCAATGATGCAAGTCTCTGATTGCAGCTGTACAAAGGTTTTAACACTTATGAGTAAACAGAAATCAAGACAACAACATACATTTACTACAAGATGCATCCATGATCAAGATACAAGAACTGTTGCATTTAAGAATGTAATTTATGTCGTACTAAATTTAGTTCAGCTGTACACTCAAGATGCAGAGGTTGCTCTTGAGGCATGGGAAAACTAGTCCCTGTACAAGGATGTGCAACTCCTAATGTCAGAATCACGTATACAGTTCAAGTGATGTAAGTCTACTGCTGCTGTACATATGTGTACCTTCAGTGTGTCTGTATACTACAAATGCAGTAACTGTTCTGTCTAACAAACAGTATAATTACCTGGCTAAGGAAAACAAATTCAAAATATCCTAACATTACTGTACCTACAATGACGTAGGTGTTTAATGGATGTCTATAGGCTCAATTACACTGTAGCTCTTTACTGGGAATATACTACCTGGTAAAGACAATGGCATTGATTCTCTGATGCCTCAGCTATCGAAATAATGGTAAATTTTGTATTGTTGCAATGAGCGATCTATACCACTTATGCCAACAGCCTCACTTTTTTTGTAGCTGTTCTACACTCAGGTTGTAATACGTAGTCTTTGGGTTTGACAGACTATTCTGTCACTTATGCCATCGAAGTGATAACTATGTTAACTGTAGTACAACAGGAATCAAGTAGGTATATCATAGATATAAACAGAATTTGTTTTACTATAGCTTTTAGTCACAATGGGATAAGTGTTGTAGGACAGGAGGGGACATTCTCTATCACAGACTCTGTGAGTTACAATTGTACTAACCTTTGGAAGGCTGCAATCAACGAGTTACAGTGTTGATCTTCATGGATAAATTTTATGTGGAGTTGTCCAGTAACTACACAGTATGTGGTCTGAGTGGGTGGGGCACTGCCTTGCTAAGCTCCTTCAATGCCTAGCAGTGGGACATTGTCTATACATGAAATCAAGCACACATATTATACCTGTACAACTACTTAGTTTTGATGTGCTCTATCACTGAAGTGGACTACCAGGTGTGGTGGGGTGTGGAGCATCGCTAGGTAATGCCATGCAACTACTAAGTGTGGTACGTTGTATGCACCTGCAATCAGGGATGTATACGTTTGGTGTACATGGCCTCAGCTTTTCTGCTGAGCTCCACTGAGCATGCAGTACCTGGCCAGGTGGGTGAGGATGTCTTGTAGTACATTTAGACAATTGTTTTTTATTTCTGTCACCTGCTGCTGGTTGTCTGTCATTGGTCGTGTTGCCTTGGTCCTCCCCCCTACTTGCATGTGTGTGTGTGTGTCGGTGTGTGTGTGGTGCTGGGGGGGGTGAATTCGGAGTTAGGATTTTCAACCCTAACACTAAATTCCTCACTTTTGTCGGTGTGGAACAACCCTAACTGATGCATTAAATGGAGTTTTTTGCTATGAATATATATATATATATATATATATATATATATATATATTACTGTACCTTCTCATAATATGAGATTTGTTGTACAACTTCTACTTTTTGTAAAACCATGTTGCTCAGAGTCATGAAATTCTAAATTTAAAAGCAGCATATCCTTAATTAAACTTTCAAGAATTTTGCACAATACTGAAGTTAGACTAATTGGTCTTTAATTACTTGACAACTGTTTTGAGTCTTTCTCAATGATCAGTACTATGTTAGCACTTCTCCAGTTGTGGAACTTTACCTGTGTTTAATGAATTTTTAAACTTTGGGACCTATGCACTACCGGGCGGGAATTACATGCCAGAGGTGTGTATCCCTCCCACATAGCTCCACACCTGTGTACAGATGTGTACCGGTTATATTCATCATTGGCCGCCACCTGTCCACAGCTCTGCCCTCCTGGCATGCAGGACTCCACAGGGCAGCTAGGAGCAGAGTCACAGACCTGGTCAGGCATCCAATTGGATGCTCATGCTGGGTCCCACATTGGATTACATGCATGCTGAGGCATGGGTCTGGGTGTGTGATAGGCACTGCAGGCATCTGGACCCACACGGCTATGTCCTGTTGACTGGATGGCCCCCGGCCATGCTTTTGGTAGACCACGGCCACATGGTGCACTGGAACACATTCCCCCAACACAGGGCTCCCCCAAAACCAATCCAGCAAAGCACCCCCCCACACATACCCACCCCAAGCTGGCAGCAGCTGGCACCCCACACACATGACGGTCCCTGTCCCTGGTAGTCAGAGGCGTGTCTCCCCTTCACCCACATGGGATCCCAGGAAGCACCCTCCCTGACCCCTAACATGGCACTCTGCCACTCCCCATGGTGGCCATTGGTCACTGACCCACCTGCAGCACTACCTCACCATCTGCATACCTTACCGCCAGTGCCACAGCCTGGGATAACCAGCTGCACAAACCTCCTCACACCTTCTTGGCCACCAGCCATCCAAGTGATGCTGGGAATGCAATGCCTATCTTGGACAGCTGGCTGCTGAGGAGGTGTGAGGAGGGTTGTGTCACTGGCCATGGAACCAGCAGTATGGTATGGGGATGTGGGGATTGACAGTGCCTCGGGGTTGATGGGGAACCACTGTACATCATCAGGGGGTGGGTGTGCCAGGATTGGGGCCAGGATGCTCTGCTCAGAGCAGGGCCATGCACGCAGGGCACCTGTCAGGGTCAGGTGGGGTGGGTGGTCCCTGCCTTGGTGATAGGGTACCAGCATGTGTGTGGGGGACTACAACAGATTGGTCTGTGCTGTGTGGTGGGGGGCTGCACACCAGCAAAGATGGGGCATTGTTGTGTGTCCAGGGGGGGTGTACACCATGTGTGTGTGTGGGGGGGCTGCCATGCAGGACTGAGGCAGAGTGCCTGTCCTGTTGGGGCCAGTACAGTGCTGCCAGGATGAGAGGGGTTTCCTGGTGTGTGTGTGAAGGGTTGTCCATAGTGCTGCTGGTGCTTGAAGGTGACCTTTTTATGTGGGTCTGGACATGTAGGCACTTAAGGCAGAGTTCCCCCGGGCACAACATAAGCCCTCCAATGCACCCCAGTGCACAACACTACATGCCTTGGTGCATGGCACATAGTGCTGGCATGCCCCAACACCTGCCCCTGGTGCATTGCTGGCAGTGCAGCCAGGGGGATCAGGTGCATAGGGGCTGCATGCCCCAGAATAGTGCATCCCACATGGGGGACAGAATAGGTTCAGAGTGGCTATGCATCATGGATATGTGGCAAGTAGCCACTTTGCCCAATCATGCATGGGCCCCAATACTTTTAGTGGGTAGAGAATATGTGGTGCCATTATTTTGATCATATGTCCTGATATACTATCAGGTCCAGGCAATGAATTTACTATAAGTTTCTGAATTTTATCATTTATGACAGTTGAGGTTATTTCTATTTTGCTCCAGACATTTGCATCATAAGTCTGAGTATTCTTATTCTTAATCACATGTATTCTGCAGAAATAGTTACTGAGAGCTTCAGCCATCTCCTTTTGGTCATTGATCATGTTGTTATGTACAACAAATGGACCCACCTTACTTAGTTTATTCTTTATTGAGTTTATGTAAGCACAATTAAAAAAAGTTTTGCTGTTGTCAATGGGTACTATGCATGATGCCAATGCACCTGTGGAAACTGGGCACATTGGCATCATACGCATGAATGCCATGGAGGGGGACCTGCATGGCATTCATGAAGGGGGCATGCAGCAGTTATGCACCCAATCCCCCAGCCACTCTGATAGCACTGCACCGGGAGCAGACAAGAAAGTGCTGAGGGTGTGCCAGCACTAGGTGGCATGCACAAAGCCACATTGTGCAGTGCACCAGGGGGTGCAGTTGGATGTGGGCTATGCCAGGGCAGACCCTGCCATAACCTACTGTGTGCCCCCATGACATTGCCTGCTGCTTGTGACTGGATAAGGATTAGACCCTCAGTGCTGTCTCAGCCCATAAGGCAGATGGGGAGGGCTGGGGCAGCTGGGCAGAAAGGGCCATGGAACCGGCAACATGTATGGGGATTGGGGGTGTTGGTGTCACGGGGTTCGGTATGCTAACTGCATATCCAGACAGGGATGAAATGTGCTGAGGAGTTAGGGGAGTCAGTCTCCTGGGCTAACTGGTCTCCAGGGTATGGCCGTGCAGGACCGGGTGCCCACACAGGCTATGCACAACCTGGACCCATACCCACAGGTGCAAGGGATCTACTTCTGGACCCTGGACTGGCATCTGATTGGATGCCCACCTGGGTCCACAACTCCTCCCCCAGCCACCCTACAGAGTCCTGCGTGCCTGGTGGAAGAAGCCACAGACAGGTGAGCACCGATTGTAAATACCAGCTTGTGCGCACCTTCCCACAGGTGTGCTGCTGCATGAGCAGGGTATGCAAATTTTCCATGTACCACTGCCCCAATCATGCATAGCACCTTTATTTGCATTTTCTGCAAGATTCTTGTCCATGTTTCTTTTTTCCTTTCTAATCTCTGTGTTTATACTTTTTTTGCAGTATAAGAAAAGCCTCCAAGGTAGTGCTGTCCTTCTTTGTATAATATCTTTTATGGAGTTCATTTTTTCTTTTAATTAGTTTTTTGTATTTTATTTAATCATTTCAGTTTTACTTTACTATTTTCATATGTATTAACTTATGGAATGTATTTTTCACTCAGAGAAAGGATTTCATTTTTCCTTATATTCCAAATATTGTCTAAGCACTTGTTAGCCAGTAATTGATACCAGTCAATTTGTGGTATCTCCTCTGTAATTTTATTAACATTTGCTTTATAATATACATAGATTTTCGTTACCAAGGTTTATGTTATGTTCTATTCGAATATCAAAATGTACAGAGTTGTGATTGCTATTACAAAGTGGGAGCCTATTGTGACAATTTTCAACTGTTACATTTTCTGTCCCTAAGGCAATATTCAAGAGTTTGGACCCTCTAGTAGGTTCCTTTATGAACTTTGTCATATCACTTTGTTCACAGAGCCCCAAGAAAATCTTCCCAGCTGTACTATGTGCATATTTGGTTGATCAGTTCACGTCACCCATAAATATGACCTTTGTTCAAATGCTGTTTCTATTTCAGAAATTATTTTAGATGTAATTTTGCTAGACATTCCAGAGGCCTATAACGCACACCAAGTATCAATTTATCTGATTTCCTTGAGGAAATTTAGCACAAAGCATTTCTGTTGAACTGGACACTTTAATAGTATTTAACGAATCTGATGAGTTTAGGTTTGAATGTATATACAGGATTACACTACCTCCCTTCTTTTGAGTTCTGTTAAGTTTGTGTAAGTCATAAATTTTAATATTCAGTCCTCAGTCCTATATGTCAGTTGACCACATCTCTGAAATGGCAATGATATCTCTTTCCTTTCATGCAAGATTGCCAAAAGTTCATCTGCTTTATTTGTCATACTTCTTGCATTTATGAGCATACATTTAAATGAGGGGAGTACTTTGATTTTTTTTGGTTGTTTTAATATTTGAGTCATAGCCACAGCCTTTCTTAATGACATAACACTGCTCCTCCATTTCGCTTCATTTAAACTCATCCTGTCTATATACATTTTCCAGTTTTCTCCTAGAGCCTTAGCTCCATTTGCATTCAAATGGAAGTCATCTTTTGAAAATAGATCAAGCTGTTTTTTGAAACTGTCCCATGTATTTAAGAATGCAATGTTACACCAATTTGACAATCATATATTAATTCTATTAATCATAAATGCCTAGAAAAACATAACTGAGAGGAACTAAATAAGGGAACTAAATACATTTCCTAATTTCTAAATAGAAGAAAAATATTGTGATGAAAGAAAAGAGAAATTATGATTATCTATGATTTGTTCCTCACTGGAAGCAGTGTTGAATGACAGTAAACCAGTGGATATAATTTTTGAAATTAGCAACATTATGACATGACTCTTTGGACGATTACAGATGGACCTTTGTTTTTAGCCACATACAAAGAATGTGCTAGATGTTTTCATAATCTGTATAAAAGAATTGCCAAATACCATCACCTTCAATCAGATTCTTCCAAAGAATCATCAACATGTTGCTTGTGGGCATTGGTGTTATACCAAGAAGCTGCCTTAGGCACACTCCCTATCACTTTGGCCCATCTTCCTTGAAAGCCAAGCTCCTCACTTATATAATGCACCTGTCCATCTTGTGGATCTAGGACAGGTCACCAGTGCCTTTACATGATCTCAGATTTCTCAAGAGGCAGCACTGAATACCATCACAATGCCACTGGTACAGCTCTGATTTATGAAGTCAGTTATTGCTTATTTCTGAAGTATTTTTCTTGATTTCTGTTGTTAATTAAATGCTTGTTCAATCTTGCAGTAATACTATAGATTTGACATGTAGAACAGTACCCTGCCTGGAGGTTGCCATATCTCATTCTTGATACTGTCTTCATTCTGACTTACATCCTAGAGGCTCAGAATAGGATTCTCATTCTTTCTCATCTCATATGCATTTCAACTATCAGGCTATTAGTAAACATTGTATTAGTAGTGTAGGAGGCTGGGGGTGACTGGAATGGCTGGGTGGATCGGTGTGATTAGAGGGTTCAGGCTGTCGAGGGTGGGGTCAGGGTGCATTTTTTTCACACATCTATTTTTTTAACTCTTTTGTTCTTACAGCTTCATCTTGCACTGCTTTATTTATCAACACTAAATGAGAATATATTTTTACTGATATGGTCACTTTAACAGCACACATTAATAGGGTACTTGTTACATGTATGTCTATTTCTTGACATACCACATGTGCGTGAAACGAGATATCTGCTGCCATCCTGACTCACACTTCCGGATTATGTATGCTGTGTTTGGACCTTTCTAATAAAGGACTTTTAGCAATTTTACTGAAGCACTGTGTAGTCCTTACAATGTGGGTGAGTAGTAGCAGTCTTCTACATGCCAGAATCCCAGACTCCCATCAAACAGTTTCCTCTGAGGAGCAATTTCTAATCCAGAGAAACTGGCTATATGGGTTGCTGTAGACCAGGGGATGGGGAAGGCCACTCTTTACCACAATTAAGTGTAGCCTGCTGATGGCTTACTGTAAGGTGTGTTAGGACTTGTTGTAATCTATTACGTACAACCTGACATCCAGATAATCAATATTTTGCTCAACCTGCTTTGCAGTTACAATGGATATTATAAGGATTGTTGTTCACCTATTCCATGAACCATACCACCCATCCCCCAACATGCAGTATATGATCATTGAAACAAAAACATTTAATGATGTATCTAAGGTTAGGGTTGGCATTTGCAAATATAATGTTTGACTCCCACCAACCTAAAAAAATGTTGGCATATGAGGGACCAAGAGCTGCCCCCATAGCCGTACCCCTCAACTCTAAATACCATCTGCTATTGAAAGAAAATAATTGTGGGTTAACAGGAATTGAAGTACATCCAAAATGAGTTTTTTGGGGGAGCAGGTTGCATGTTACTATCTGTCTGTAAGGGCTCTCTAACAACCATGATTCTCAGATCACTGCAGATGCATGTGTAGAGTGATATAATGTTCATAGCTAGTGATGTGTACTTGTCTGATCAGTTCACATCTACTATCTTATTTAGAAATCTCATTATATCCATGAGGTATCAGAGTATTTTTTGAACCATTTGTTATAAATGAAAGGCCACAAATCTGGAGGGACTCTCACTGAGTGACCCCACCCCCAAAATGATAGAGTACCCAGCAGGGTCCCTCACAGATGTTTCTATCTTTGGGGAAGGGGTGTAGAGCATAGGAGTGAATGTGTAGTCAGTTTTTAAAAAGCCTGCTTCCTGTTTTGTTATCAAACCATTTACCAGTGTTTGCTCTGTTTTATGGTTTGATATGTATTGGTAGGGTTGTATGTACAAGAGGCTTGTAACATTCCTTTTCACTTAACTGCCTTTCAGTCTCCTGCATGTTTTACTGTGTCCTGCACAACCACAGTACCACCCTTGTCAACATGATTTATTGTGATATTTTTCATTTCATGTAGCTTTTTATGGCTTTCCATTCTCTTGCTAACAAGTTATGGTGCTGTAGTTGTGCAGGTTCCATTTGCAGATGCATAAAATCTTGTTAAATAGCATTCTCAAACACCCTTAAGGTTGGTGTCTAGCAATGTTAGGACAAAAGGTGCTTTTAGTTCTCAAGCTCTTAAGGGTTGGAGAGAGTCTCCTGCTCATTGCAAGGCTGTCCCCCACATGGAATCACTGTCCTGCAGCTCTCATAGGATCAGGACCACTGCTGCAGTTTGTGGTTTGCCCAACCCTCCACAGTCTAGGGAACAAATCAGAACAGCGGTGGGAAAAGGTGTGCTGTTTAAATCAGAGGCTTTGATTTCTGAGGAGCTACAAAAGGTAAAAATGGGGGTCCATTTGGCTGCTGTTGGGGGTCAGAGAGTGTCTCCTACTCATTACAAGACTCTCCCCACTAGATCACCATCTCACAGCTCTCATAGGACTGGGACCACTGCTACTAGTAGTGGTTAGCCCCCCACCATCAGGACAAATCAGAACAGCGGTGGGGAAAGGCACATTGTTTTAAGCAAACAAAGGTTCCAATTTCAGAAGAGTTACAAAATGGAACAACCAGGAGCATTTACTGCACATTTGCCTGCTGTTTAAGGTTATAGAGTGTCTCCTACTCATTACAAGACTACCTCTAGGAATGCCATCTCATTGCTCTTGTAGAACCAGGACCACTGCTGCCAGTGGTGGTTAGCCCCACCCACTATCATCCTCTGGGCCTATTTAATGTCCAGCCCTTAATAAGGGCTCTACACTAGTGGTCCTTTGCAGCAATCCTTGCACTAAGGACAAGCACAAAGGGTAGCATCTGGAGTCTGCCAAGAGTCAGTCAAGCAGCCAGCCAACAGCCAGGACCCTGCCTGTCAGAAGCAAGGCACACCTGTATTGTTTGAGGACTTGTCAGAGTTTAGTGGCTGTGGGCTGAATTGTAGCTGACTGGTAACAGGTCATGGGTTGGGGAGCTTCCTTCTAGATTGCTATCTTGACAAGGGAGAAGGATACCAGATAGGAGGAGTGGCTGGACTGCAATGGGCTAAAGGAGGGTGGGGTGATGAGATTCATAGTAGAGAGATCCTGAGGGAAGAGAGTTCCTCCAGACTGCAAACTGATCAAAGAAGAAGGGGGTTAGCAATGGAGGAAGGAGGAAACAACAGCGGTTAGAGAAGCAGGAGTAGGAAAAACGGAACAAAAGGAAAAAAAGGGTGGGTGACAAGCAAAGAGCTAACAAAATCTGGATGGCCAAGTATGAGAATGCTAGAAGTCTGGAAATAAGATCCAAGAACTAGAGGTCATCATGGTGGAAGCCAGCCTGGATATTGTGGCCACTACCGAGTCATGATGCACTGACAACCGTGACTGAAACATGGCCATGCCATGCTACAGGCTATTCAGAAAGGACAGGGTGGGAAGTAAAGGAGGAGGTGTGGTGCTTTATGTGAAGGAAAGCATAAAAGCAACAGAAACACAGGGAATTCAGGTGCAGCGGAAGTGTTGTTCGTTACCCATGAGTCAGGAAACAGAGCCGCTAACTGGACAGGCATGATTTACATGCCTCATTCACAGGGGGAGGAGTTACATAAGGAAATGTTGGAAGCAACTGGAAAAATGGCTGAAAAGGGAGAGCTATTCCTTGTGGGGGACCTTAATCTTCTGGATATAGATTGGATCCTCCCTGCCGAGGCTTCAGATAAAAGCAGGGGCATCCTGGACTCCCTGCAGGTGGCATTTCTCAAGCAACTAGTCAGTGAACCCACTCATAATGGTGCCGTACTGCACATGGTGCTAACAGGGACAGTATTGCAGACATTAAGGTGAACAACAAGGTGGGAAGCCACCTGGGGACCAGTGATCATTGTACAGTGTGGTTCAATATAAGAGCAGCAGCAGAATTCAACCACACAATGGTGAGGGTCCTGGACTTCAGAGTAGATAATTTTATGAAGATGGGTGAATGCTTCAGGAATGACTTAGGAGGGGGGATCACAGGGAAGGGGTTACAGTGGGCCAAATTAAAAGACAGCATTGTGAAGCCAAAACATCTGTTTGTCAAGCAAGTAAGCAAAAATAAAGGGAAGAGGAGACCACTATGGTTCTTGAAAGTGTTGGTAAGAAAGGTAAAGGCTAAAAGAGCAGCATTCAGAAGGTATAAGGAGACCAGAGAAAGGAGGCTAAGGAATGGTATCAGGAAAAACAGAGGGAGGCAGGGAAAGCTGCAAGAAGTACAAAGGCGCAAACTGAAGAAAGACTAGCTTAGGTAATATCAAAGGAGGACAAGACAGTTCTTTAGGTATGTTAGGGAAAAAAAGGAAGACAAAGGAAGGAATTGTAATGTGGAAGAGGGAGCGTGGACTGTACCAAGGGGGAACAAGACAGGGCAGACGTCTTGAACAAATACTTCTGCTTTGTGTACACAATGGAAGGGGAAGAGGAGGGACCAGGAAAAAGCATCAGGAGCTTTGATGGGAGAGAAGTAGACACTAGTCTTTTCTCTGAGGAGAGAGTCTGGAAGGCAGAGGCAAACCTGAAAGTAGACAAAGCTATGTGGCCATATGGGGTGCATCCAAGAATGCGAAGGGAGCTCAGGGAGGTACTAGCTGCACCTCTGATGGACCTATTTAACAGGTCACTGGAGACCAGAGTGATCCCAGAGGACTGGAGAAGGGTAGATATAGTCCCAATTCACAGAAGTGGCTGCAGGGAAGAGGTGGGCAATTATAGGCCTGTCAGCCTGATATCAGAGGTGAGTTAGTTACTGGAAACTTTACTGAAGGAAAGGATTGTGAAACATTTGGAATCCAGTAGGTTACAGAGTCCAAGCCAGCATGAATTCATGGAGGTGGGGGGGGTGCATGCCAAACAGTTCTGATAGATGTCTTTGACTAGGTGACCAATGAGTTAGATTAGAGTGGTGCAGTGGATGTGGCCTACATGGATTTCAGCAAAGCTTTCAACACCATTCCAAATAGGAGATGGGTAAGCAAGCTGTGTAGTTTGGGATTGGGCAACAAGGTGTTAATGTGGGTAAGAAACTGGTTAGGGGATAGGAGGTTGAGGGCAGTGGTAAATGGAGTTCATTCCAAAAAAAGTAGGGTGACCAGTGGGATACCTCAGGGTTTAGTGCTGGGAACGGTCCTCTTTAATTTCTTCATTAGTGAAATGGCAGAAAAGCTGGAAGAGAAGATTTGCTTCTTTTTTTTTATCATAAAAGATTTTATTGGTTTTCAATTTTTGCAACTTTAAACAGTATACATACCATCCCAATGGATAAACAACAGTCTATATGTAGGACTAATACATTTGCAATCCACTCAACATTTCAGAAGCTTTGCTTCTTTACAGATGAACCTAAGATCTGCAACAGGGGGACACCCCAGGTGTGGGGAGGATAGGCAGAGATGTGAAAAAATGGAGGAGTGGTCATGGGTATGGCAGCTGAGTTTTAATGCAAAAAAGTGAAAAATAATACACTTAGGCCATAGAAACCTGGGGGCAGAGTACAAAATGGGTGGAGCGATACTGAAAATGACCAAGCAGGAAAGAAACCTGTAGGTAATTATATCAGATGACCAAAAGGTGGCTAGACAATGTGACAAGGCATTTGGGAGGGCTAGTAGGATGCTGGGGTACATAAGAAGGGGTATCACCAGCAGAAAAAGGGAGGTATTCCTGGCCTTATACAGATCACAAGTAAGAACCGACCTTGAGTAGCATGTCTAGTTTTGGAGCCTGTATCTCAGGAAGTACATAGACGGAATGGAGGCAGCCCAGAAGAGAGCTTCCAAAATGGTACCGCATCTGCATCAAAAGTAGAGTTAGGTGAAGTCGGCAGACTTTGCTCTCTATATTAATTCATGAATTTCTCACAATTCGTGAAAGCACAATTGGCAAAATTTGCGCAATTTGCAAAGAGCAAATCGAGGATGGCATCAAGCCTAGTTGAGGTGTTTATGATCTCCTGTTGAACTACATGCTCTGAAAACAACATGGTCCTTCTAGAACTGTAGGAGTTTACTTTCACAAAAGAAAATTATTTATTTAATACTTTATTGATGTCTGTAACAACTGGGAAAGCTAGGTAGGAAAAACCCCATTTACAGTTGCAAACCAGAACACCAGGAAAATATATGCAGCATACTGGATGGCCAAGAGAGCAAACATGATAACAGTACAATTACAGTAAGTCATACAAGGAAATGAGTCAGGGCTCAGTAGGACAAGTACATTTAAACATGTCTAGTGACTTATGCTTGAAAAATGCTGTATAATGCTTACTCACAAAATAGAATCTAAAAATAGCAGTAAAATCACTGGATAAGATAAATTAGTATTTTGAAACATTCATGTCAACATTTTTATGTTGATTGCGTGCAGCGCAAGAAACATATTGGCACAGCTTGCTGAGAAGCAGGCTGTGGAGGCACGGCACTGTTGTGGCCAATGCCCCCACAGCCTGCAAAGGCTTGTCCCGCTTCCCCCAATGCTGTTGAAGGCTGCTGGTGATGCAAGTTTGGAATGTTTGCACCAACTTGTGACAAATCAGCCACTGCTATCAGGGGCTTCTTCGTCATTGCAGCATAAGCCATCAACTGCAATGAGGGAGTGACCCGTCATTGCGGGGCGGCTCTAGCAAGCCTGATATTGTTTGTGAACATGGCAGCGGGTTGCCGCCCTGTTCACTAACAATATAACCCCCCCCCAATGTTTATCTGCCGACGGGGGAGCCCACTCCCAGTTGGCATAATGTGACCCCCCCATTTCATTGTCTGCTGATGGGGTGCCCAATCCGCGTCTGCAAAGAGGAATACCCCCTTTGTTGTTTGCCAGCTGGGTGCCCAATCCCCATTGGCAGAAAGGAATCCCCCCCTTTTGTTGCTTGCTGATGGGGGTGCCCAATCCCCCATTGGCGACAGCGCCCCCCCAAAAGCGAGACTCCGGGGGCATGCTGGGAGCCCACCCCAGTGAGCCAAATGTTCCTGTGAAGCGAAAAACCGTCCCGCATTGTCTGTTTTTTTTTTTTTTACCTGTAAAGAAAAAATGGTCCCTCATGGTCTCCCAGACCCCCCTCCAGCAACCTGTGCCCACCCACTGCGCACCCTGCCTCCCCACACCTCCCTCACCCCACACTTACCTCAAGGAGTCCGGAGCGACGATCTTCTCTGGACCGGGAACACATCTGCACTCTTCAAAGCCGACCGCGAACTGAGGAAATGCCAGTAAGCTGTATAATGGAGTAAATAGGGTTTTTTCAACTTTGCTGCATATTTCAGGCATTTTTTGGAATTTTTTCACCAAATTTTCAACATGGAGTTTTTGGGATCCCTCCTCATGAATGCTTCAATTGTCATGGCATTAATCAGCCCGGAAAGGTGATTTCTCAGTCACTGCGCAGAATCACCTTTGGGGGCCGATTTACGAAATGACAGTGCCAGGGTTCATGAGGTGGGCTCTCAAAAAGCCTATGTTGCAAATTTGCGGAAAATCCCAAAATGATCAGTTTATGAGCGTGGCGCTGCGCAGTTGCTACACACGCTCATAACTTCGTGAATTTGCAATATTTTGATGCCAGATTTTCAACATTGGCATTTTGTCACACCTCCTTGTGAACAGTACAGCTGTCATTGTTCACATCCTGGTGGAAATGTGTTTTCACACTTCTGGTGTAGAATAGTGTGGTCGCTGTCGGAAATCAGTGTTCGGGACAGATTAAAAAAATGACAGTGACACTGTTCATGTGTAGAGGTCCTGAAATGGCTATGTTGAAAATTTGGTAATGATACTCCATAAAATGACTGTGTTACGAGCGTGCATTGGGCAGTTTGCACGCACGCTCGTAACTTCGCGAATGTATAATATTTTCACTCCAGATTTTCAGCATTGCCATTTTCCCACACCTACTTATGAACAGTGCAGCTGTCTTTTTTCCCATCCTGGCTGAAATGTGATTTCGCAGTTCTGGCACAGAATAGAGCAGTCGCTGTGGGAATCACTGTCCAGGACAGAGTAATAAAATGACAGTGATACTGTTCATAAGCAGAGGGCCTAAAATGCCTATGTTGAAAATTTGGTGATGATAGCCCATCAAATGACTGTGTTACAAGGGTGCGTTGCACACTTTCCACACACCCTTGTAACTTTACAGATTCATAATATTGTCATGCCACATTTTCAACAATGGCAATTTTTCATACTTTCTTATAAGCAGTACAGTTGTCGTTTTTTCAGATCCTGAGTAAAAAGTGGTTTTACAGTTGCGGCACAGAATAATGCGGTCGTTGTGGGAAATCAGTGTTCGGGACAGATTAAGAAAATGACAGCGGCACTGTTCATGAGAAGAGGTCCTAAAATCCCTATGTTGGAAATTTGGTGTCAAAACTCCATAACATGACTGTGTTACAAGTGTGAGTTCAACTGTTTCCACGCACCCTTGTAACTTCACAAATCTGTGATATTTTCATGCCACATTTTCAACAGTGGCATTCTTTCACACCTCCTTATGAACAGCACAGCTGTCATTTTTCACATCCTGGCTAAAATATGTTTTTGTACTCCTGACGGAGAATAGCACAGTTACTGTGGGACATCAGTGTTTGGGATAGATTAAGATGGAACCTGTGGGGGGTGACTGAGCTCAACTGAGCTCTGTCGGGACTGCTCCAGATTTGTTTGTGGGCAGAAAAAGGCCCCAACGCAAGAGGCCAGTACAAAAGGGCAGCCTGCAGCACTGGAAGAAACAGAACGAGAGAATGAGTGAGGGAGGGGGAGTGAGCAAACTCACCAGAGCACTGGCAGGACTGCTGCGGATTTCTTTGTGGGCAGAAAAAGGCAGGGGCCCAATAGAAAAGGCCAGCCTGCAGCAGTGGGAGAAACAGTATGAGTGAGTGAGACAGGGGGACTGAGTGAGCTCAACGGAGCTCTATCAGGACTGCTGTGGATTTCTTTGTTGGCAGAAAAAGGCGCCAATGCAGGCAGGGGCCCCGTACAAAAGGGCCACTTGCAGTGCCAGAACAAACAGAATGAGCGCGCGGCAGAGGGAGACTGAGTCACCTCAATGGAGCTTTGTTGCTACAGCTGCAGTTTTATTTGTGGACAGACAAAGGTGCCAATGCAGCCAGCAGCCCTGTACACAAGCGCAGCCTGCAGCGCCAAAAGAAACAGAACAAGTGAGTGACAGAGCGGTAGTGAGAGAGCTCAACAGAGCTCTATTGTGATTGCTGTGGATTTCTTTGTGGGAAGAAAATGCGGCAACAGAGGCAGGAGCCCAGTACAAAAGGCCAGCTTGTAGCGTAGGCAGAAATGGAATAAGTGTGTGAGACAGGGGGAGTGAGTGAGCTCAATGGAGCTGTGTCGGGACTGCTTCAGATTTCCTTCTGGCCAGAACAAGCCACCAATGCAGGCAGGAGCCCAGTACAAAAGGGCAGCCTGCAACATCAGGAGACACAGAATGAGAGAGTGAGGAAGGGGGAATGAGTGAGCTCAATGGAGCTCTGTTGGGACTGCTGCAGATTGGTTTGTGGGCAGAAAAAGGCAGCAATGCATGCAGGGGCCCAGTACAAAATGGAAGCCTGCAGTGGCAGGAAAACCAGAATGAGCGAGTGAGAGAGGAGGAGTGAGGGAGCTCAACAGAGCTGTATTGTAACTGCTGCAAATGGCAGCAATGCAGGCAGGAGCCCAATAGAAAAGGGCAGCCTGCAATGCCACCAGAAACAGAATAAGCCAATGAGAGAAGGGAACTGATCAAGCTCAATGGACCATTGTCGGGACAGCTGTGGATTTCTTTGTGGCAGAAAAAGGTGTCAACACAGGCAGGAGCCCAGTACAAAAGGGCATCCTGCAGCGCCGGCAGAAATGGAATGAGTGAGTGAGAGAGGGGGACTCAGCAGGCTCAACAGACCTGTGTTGGGACTGCTGCAGATTTCTTTGTGGGCAGAAAAAGCCACCTACAGAGGCAGGAGCCCAGTACAAAAGGGCAGCCTGCAGCGGCAGGAGAAACAGAATGAGAGAGTGAGTGAGAGAGGGGGGAGTGTGCCACCTCAACACAGCTCTGTCAAGACAGCTGCGGATTTCTTAGTGGGCAGATACAGGCAGGTGCCAATACAGGCAGGAGCCCAGTAGAAAACAGCAGCCTGCAGCACCGGGAGAAACAGACTGAGTGAGTGACAGAGGGGCAGTGAGCGAGCTCAACAAACCAGCGCAATCAACATTCGACATTGACATATACTTGTTTAATATAGGAACTGATATGTTGGTTTTGTGTTTACCTAGGAATTGTAATATTATTATTATTCCGAAATAGAGTTACCAATCCTGAAGCCCATATATTGTTTCCAGACTATAATCTTTAGCCAGTATTGTATTTTCTTCTGGGGACTTACAATATGTTTTTCAGGAAAGTTATTGTACTTTTAATTTCAATTTATATTACATGGTTGGAGAAAAAAAACTAAAGTCTTACCACCAAGACTCCTCTAGGTAGAAATGTTCATCCAGCACACTGGTTCACGCAGCTGTTATGACAGCTAAGTAGGCAGTTTACATGTCCCCCGGATCTGTCAACACTTTACAGCACACCGGCATGCCTCCAGGAGAGTACTGAAGTTTTGCCACAAAGTGCAGAATTTCATAGGCAAAATTCCATACTTCACAGTAAAATTCAGCAGTTCATGGTAAAAACATTGCAATTAGAGCAAAGTTGAATTTTCCCAGGTCTGGGAAAATGTGAAGCTCTGTGAAGTGCAAATTTTTGCCACTTTGCATGAACTTCGCCACTAAAGTTATACTTCACCACATCTCTAATCAAAAGGCCTATGATGAGAGGCTAAAGGAGCTTAGTATGTACACCCTGGAGAGAGGCGGAAGAGGGGGGATATAAGAGAGACCTTCACGACAGTTCATGAGGTACAAGAGGAAGTATTAGTATTTTTCTGAAAAAAAGGGTATTCAATAGTGTTGCTTGGATTGTGTCTCCGTGGATCCAACTGTGCTCTTTCAGATGGCAGCACTATCTGGGTGCAATCTGACCCTGGATCCGGCCAAATTCAGAGGTCAGATTCCACCATTATCCGACACCAGATCCCTGCACTGAGCATCAGAGAACATGGAATCTGACCTGGATCTGGGGGGGGGGGGCTCAGATCCATAGTCATATAGCTGCTGCTATCTAATGGATCCACTATCCTGCCAAAATGGTAGGTATTTAGTGGATCCGGATTGCTCAGGATACTATCCGAACAACAGCTAGTGCTCAAGAACATGGGGACATGCTATGAAGCTGGAGGTGGGAGGTTCAGGAGAGATGTGAGAAAATTTTTCTTCACAGAAAGAGTGGCTAATTCCTGGGACAGCCTTCCAGCTGAGGTTGTGGGGGTGAAAACTGCGGTTGGGTTAAAAAATGCCTGTAAGAGGCACAAGAGAATTGTGGGAGTAAGGAAGGGGGGAGACAGTATGGTAGATCAAGTGTGTCTATAGCAAAAATGAAGGCAATAAATATAAAAACTGGGCAGCCTTGGTGAGTCAAGTGGGCCTCAACTGCCATCATAGTCTGTTTCATTATCTGGACTATTAGAGTCAACATTTGAGTCCATTTCAATTGTTGCTGTTAAACTGTTATCAAGGCATTGCAGGAGCAACTCAGTTCCTTCCTCTACAGGGTCTTGATGTGGATCCATGTCTTAATTTAGTTCTTTGTTCACTTCTCCGGGCATATGCAGGTGTGCTGGAAAGTGTTGACAGATCCAGGGGGACATGTAAACTGCCTACTTAGCTGTCATAGCAGCTGCGTGAACCTGTGTGCTGGATAAGCATTTCTATCTGGAGGCATCTTGGTGGTAAGACTTTTTTTTTTTCCTCCCACCACGTAATAGAAATTGAAATTAAAAGTACAATAACTTTCCTGAGAAACATACTATAAGACCCCAGGAGAAAATACAATACTGACTAAATATTATAGTCTGGAAACAATATATGGGCTTCAGGATTGGTAACTCTATTTTGATATTGTAATAATAATAATACTAATAATAATACAATTCCAAGGTAACTAGAAAGCCAAGATATCAGTTCCTATATTGAAAAATGTGGACATGAATGTTTCAGAATACTAATTTATCTTATCCAATGATTTTACTGCTATTTTTATGTTTGCTTGCATGCTTGTGCAAGAAACATAGTGCCACCATATGAGTTTTCGTAGGTGTGCCTCTTCCACTTCCAATGTCCTGCTCCCTTTGGCAGGCACGGCTGCACCGTGCCAATGAATGTCTGAGCTGTCTATGACAGCTGTTCAGATCCAGTGGTGTACAGTTCTGAGGAAAACACCACTACAATCAGCGGTGGTAGCGTGTAGGCAATTTGCATCTTTGCTATCAGCAGTATACCGTTATACATCATCAACACTGCATCTGAACTGTCATAGACAGTTCGTCATCCCCCTCAACACTACATGGCATGCTGGGAGTCCACCCCAGCATGCCCATGCACTCCCCTCCACCCCGCACACTGTATGACTGATGGGGGTGCCCAATCCCCCATAGGCTCCACTGCTTCCCCAAAATAACTTTCTAGCTGCCATACTGGGAGCCCACCCCAGCGTGGCAAAAGTCACGCGTTGTCTTCCTAAAAAGGAAAAAAAAACCTGTACACAAAAAAAAAGATTCCTCGTTGACTGTCTTTCCCCCTTCCCCAAATCTGCACCCACCCTCTGCTCACCCACCTCCCCACACCTCCCTGACCCTATACTTACCTCTGGAGCCCAGCGTGGTGATCTTCGGTGGATCAGGAACATGTCTGCACTCTTCAAAGCTGACTGTGAATTGAAGAAATGCAGGTAAGTTGTATAATGGCATAAATTTTTTCTTTTCAACTTTAGTGCATTTCTTGGCCATTTTGGGGAATTTTTTCACCAAATTTTCCACATGGGGTTCTTGGGGCCTTGTCTCATGAACTCAGTTACTGTCATTTTGTTATTCGGTCCCGAAAGGTGATTTTATGGTCACTGCGCGGAACCACCTTTAGGGACTGAGTAACGAAACACCAGTGTCACAGTTCATGAGGTAGGAGGAACTCTGGAGCAGAATACTGGCTCACTGGGGTCCAACTCAGCACCTTATATGTGGAAAGAGATTTTGGGGACATCATATGTAACACCCTTAAGCAGTCAAGCCAATGCAACAAAGCTTATGGCAAAGCAAATAAAATGTTGGGGTGTATAGGAGGTTTCGACAGTAGGGACAGGGAGGTGATCCTCCCACTATAGAGGTCCCTGGTGACACGCTACCTGCAATACTGTGTCTAGTTCTGGAGCCCTCATCTTATGAAGGACAGGGGTAGGTTGGATACTGTGTAGAGAAGGTGACCAAGATGGTTCAGGGCCTCCAGGGGCTCTCTTACAAAGAGCGACTAAAGACACTGAATATGTACTCTTTAGGAACAAGAAGGGAGAGGGGTGATATGATTGAGAAATTCAAATTCATCAGGGGCATTAACAAAATGACCTACTCAGAAATCGTTAAAAGAATAGAAGGCTCAGCCACCAGGGGACATGAATGGAAGCTACGGGGTGGGAGCTTCAAAGGGGATCTAACGAAGTATTACTTCATAGAAAAAGCCATTGAACCGTGGAACAGATTGCCCTCTGAGGAGGTGGGCACTAAAATCATGGCAGCTTTCATGAGAGGGTGGGACAGAGTAAGAGCTCAACAAGGTAAAGTGGGTAGGAGGATAGGTCCTGGGACCCATAGAAGGCCTCGGTAACCCATGAGCGGACTAGCCGGACCTATAGTCTCCTTTTGCCATCATCTTCTATGTTTCTATATTTCTTTCATTGCTTTATGCTTACCCACTCAGTGTTTAAGTGTACAGTACCAAGAGGCTACATTACCCTACAAATGTTGCTTTGATTGATCTACAGGCTGCATTTGAGTTTCTTAACCAGATGTTCTTAGGGGCAGCCAAATAATACAGTTCATAGGGAAGCTTCTTGCTCTACTGTCATTCTAAGTTTGCATTTTAAATTTGGAATAACAAAGCAGCCTGGCAGAAGAACTGTATATTTCTTGGGACACTCTTTTCTTCTGGAGTAGGGGAAGGGAGTTCCATTGCCACAGTCTGTTGCTTCCGGAAGCACACAATGTTAATGAGCTGCTGAGGGGCTGCATCTCAATGGGAAGCCATGGGATATGTGAGGCTTTTAGTTCCACCACTGGGGATTGGGGTCAGTGGGAAGAACTTCATATAAAGAGGAAATTGCTTGCTTAGTTTATTGCTGTGTGCAACAGGTTGGGATCTGACAATCAACTAGACCAATTCTAAGGTATTTGCATTTGGGCACGTGAGAAAAAGTGCAATAAATAGATTCTAAAGGACGAACTTAAAAATGGTTCCAAGGTATAATCATAATAAAAGTTTAATAAGGTTAATTATAACTGTAAGGTAACAAAAAACTTTGAGCTGAGACTCATTTGCATCAGTGTCCAGTAATTATTAGCATTACACATTGCACTGTTACACTAACTGAATAAACAACAATATTAATACTAACAATAATATAATGAACAGTGTTGGGACAACCATACACAACAAGGCTGTTTACATTAAGGGATTAAGATGACATCATAGGGACCTCGAGAGCAAAGCGCGAGAGGTCCCATCTCAACCCCGAGATGAAAACACAGCCTTGATTGTGTATGGTTGTCCATATACTATTTATTATCATATATGGTTCCCCAAGTTTAAAATAAAAAAGTTAAATTACTGACGGTTTAAGTTTCACAAGGTTTCATACCTTGTGTTTGCACTCCACTTGCTATTGGCAGTTCAGTTTGCTGGGAAATCTGTGGGTGCAGTCCCGCTCCAGTCATAACCTTCCAAACATTCGTGCCAGCAGCTGATTTAAAAAATAACTGAAAGAAAGAAAGAAAACTGTAAAGCTAGTAGGGTTTGGAAACATGGAGCCGACAATGGCAGTCTGTGTCCAAACCATCTCAGTGTTACCACTCACTGAGCAGCACTGCCATGTTTGTTTGATTTCTTTTAACTGCTCTGTTTCCTCCAGTCAGATGCCAAATAGCACACTTCTTACCAATAATCACTATAGAACATGCACAATAGCTTTCAGAATGTGCACAACAACTTTTAGAACATGTACACTATTTGAGCAGTCACTGATTTTCATACATGAGCCCAAAGCATATACTATAAATAAATAATCTGAATGTCACAATTTATTATAAAAAGGAGACACATCCTAAGCAGAATAGTGTGACCATGTTAGTAAGAAATGAGACATTCATGAAGTGTTCCAGTATACCCACATAAATAATCTGTACAACAAGAACTAATGTTTAATTTGTGTGCAAGTAATGGGTAAATGAATTATAACTAAATATACTAAGTTCAGATATGAATTATTTGAAATAAGTAGAAAACAGGAAGTTGTTGGCTCTCTGTACAGACTGTTGGTAAGACCACATCTGTAGTACTGTGTACAGTTCTGGAGACCCCATCGCTGTAAAACATAGACAGGATGGAGGCTGTCTAGAGGAGGGCAACCAAAATGGTGCACGGTCTGCATCAGAAGACATATGTAGAAAGACTAAAGAAGCTTAAGATGTATAGCCTTAAGGAAAGGGGGGAGAGGGGCTACATGATAGAAACTTTCAAATACCTCAAGGGAATCAACAAAGTCCAAGATGGTAGCATCTTTCAGAAAAAGAGATGTACACGAACAAGGGGGCACAATTTGAAGATAATGGGGAGACAGCTCAGAGATAATGTGAGGAAGTATTTCTTCACAGAGCGGGTTGTAGATGCATGGAATGGCCTCTCTGAGGAGGTCGTAGAGTCAAAAACAGTGGGGGAATTCAAGAATGCATGGGACAGACATAAGGCAATTCTAGTGGTGGGTAGTAGGAAGTAGGCTGTTAACTAGGATCTGCAGCTTATCCATTAGGTTGGGAAATGGGCAGACTAGGTGGGCAAAGCGGTCCTTATCTGCCATCAGATTTTATGTTTCTATGTCCTGACTGGAGGGCAGCAACCATGTAAAGGCTAATATACATTTAAATATCCATCCAAATACTGTAACAGATGAATAACAGAAAACAAAGTTCAGCACAGTAATCACAGTCTGCATTAGATTTTTCAATAGTAATTACAGGACATTTGAACTCAAATAATGGTTTAATATTTCTGATATCATGAACTAGAAAGTTCCATTTATATACGAAGCACAAACACCATGCTGGCCCAAAGTGTTAATCTGCAGTATTTGTAAATTTACAAGATGATTTGGTCAAGAGAGTAAAATAAGCAGAACCTTTGTTTCTCTTGAAAGAGCAAAGGTAGTTTTGATATGGCATCCAGTTAAATCAGCAACAGGAAAAGAGCAAGCCTGGTGGTGTGGAGGTGCTGCATGCCTTTCCTCCTGCTTCATTAGTTACCCAGGTTTTGGAATGGACCAGGGTGTCTAGGGGGCCAACTGGGAGAAGAAGGATTTAGCGTCCATAGATGGTTTTCCTCCTGTTGGGAGTGGGAACAGCATGTGCTGCCGCTTGACTGACATTGGGCGGTGGCTGGGTGGCACAGCATGTGTCCACTTCTCAGAGGGCCAGGCACAGGTGTCAGAGTATATGCTGTGTATTCATGCCACACGTCCATGCCAGTGCATACACGGTGATCTCAGGGAGCAAACCAAGGAAAATCAGTAGCTAAGGAATGGGAAGTCTTGCTCACTTACTCTGGCTCGTGCTATTGCCCTGGGATCAGGCTGCTGTCAAAACTGAATTTGTACTAATGGGGTGAAGGATGGCCCCCTTCCTCCTGTCCCCACCAATGTGGGCAAGTCATGGGGAAATTAGGCAACAGACTGAGCAGCTGCTAGAGGCTTGGGCCCACATTTTCAAAAGAAATGGGTGGCGCATCTCTGAAAAAAATGGAGATGAGCCACCCATCTTAGAAGTTGCTCTAAAACCCCATATTTAAAGAAGGGAGATGGGCTGCCAAATCAAGATGGGCCATGGCTCAAAGATAATACAGTAACCCCTTGCCATAACGAACCTCTTTATACCAAATATTGGTTATAATGTATGTTCTTTGTGATTTCTGTGCTCCCAGCCATGAGCAGTTTACCCTTAGATATTTTACCTTCAGAAACATCTAGAAGATTGTTCACCAAGGCATCCACCAGAAAAAAGAGGGGTATCAGCCAAACTCATGAGCTTTAAAATAGTAAAGGTCCCTCTGCCTGTAAATGGGATCCATGTCCTCTCACCTGAAAAAATCTAAATCCAAGGCTGGGGGAGGCAAGCAACACGCAGGCTTTCCAGCAGAAAGGGAACTGTCAAAGTCAGAAGTCAAGAAATCATGACAATAACTAGGTAGTCCCAATCTCCCACTCTGGCCCAAGAAAAGAAAACATTTATAGATGAGGCTCTTGTGGACCAGGCAGAGGTGCATACTCCGAACCTCTTCAAACAAACAAGACCATCTTGATTCTCGCACCAAAACCAGTTTTTTATTGTACGCTACTGGGTCAACTAGGCAGTCCCATCTCCTGCCACATCAATCTTTCCAGTCCTTCTCTGCGCTGAAGAAAGAACACTGCCAGCTATTCAACCTGCACAAAACCAAAAGAAACATACTGGGAATTAAGGTTCAGTAAACCAGATCAGGTATAGCTCTAGTTACTGAATGTCCCTCAATTCCTCTTTCACTTGTTCCACCATATCATAGCTGTGCCATTGACCCTCACAAAGGACCTGGAGCTGTGAGGGTTAAAAAAAAACAATCATTGTACCCCCCCCCACCTCCAGCAACACATGCCACAAAGGATGCAAAGAACCACACTTGCGGTCGGAATCGGCGTCCCTCGATGTAATGAATGACTTGGTGTAATGAACGTTCGATATGGACCCCAAGTCATTCATTATAGTGAGAGGTTACCTTATATGTGGCCTAATTTGAAGGGGCATGTCCATGAATATCCCATAAAATGGGATATTCAGAACAGATGGGCTGCCCAAGTGCAGGAGATGAGCGGTGCAAAGTTATGCATGGAAAAAGCATGCCTAACTTCTGGCCACCCACAGGCAGACTGCAGTAGTGCACACAGGAGCACAGCACCCTGCCAACTCCTGTAGCCCAGTGGCACTCTCCCCAGCCCCGTTCCCCAATTCACAAGAAATAATAGTAAACCCCCTGTTCCTTAGTGTAGGGTACCCCCTCCCTGCCCAATTCCTGACCGTGTCAAAATAAATGTATTACCCCTGTTCCATAGTGTAGGCCGAAATCATTCGACAATGCAGTGTGGAGTTTCACTGCTATGCAGATGATGCCCAGCTGTATCTGTCTTTTGCACCTAGAACATCCAGAGCTGTCGATGTGTTTAACAACTGTTTGGCTAAAATCAATGACTGGATGGCTTTCTGCTGGCTGAAACTTAACCCAGATAAGACAGAGGTACTAGTGATTGAGCCTGGTCGTGAGCATGATGGGTTGCCTCCAGAGGCTGGCACAAAACTTGTCCTGGGGTCTGCTCCACTGGCAGCTTACCCGAGGGTGCAAAATCTAGGCATGATCATGGACAGCAGACTGACATTTGACATCACTTTTTGAACTATCTCCCCATTTTCTCTATTGTTTTTATACTTCACCACTAGGAGTCACTGTTGTACTTACTAAGTTACACTGCAACCTTAACATAATTTAATCCTTCCTATACTTTAACCCTGTTAGCTCATATCTTGGTCCCGTGCTAGCTCAATCTTGGCAGCTGCATCCCAGGTGATCAACTCTGTCCCATCCTATCCCACCAGGATTTGAACTATCAAGGCCCCTCCCAGTAGTCAGTGATCCTAACCATTAGGCCATTCAAGCAGGTACACTTTATCTTAGTTTTTTTATGTCCCTTAAGTCCCTTTATTGTAAATTGTTTTAGTTCAAACTCCTTCTTCTGTACTACTGCATACGTAGCTTTGTTTGTTTTGTATGCCACTCTCCTTGTAACTCCCCCAAGTCACACTGTGACACAAGCAATTTGTTGTTCACTGTGCTTTCCTGGTGTAACATTCCATTAAATAAACATTTCTATACACAAGCTATGCTGCTACATTTTTACAGAACACTAAAAACTCATAGCTTAAAACTGTGCATTCAAACTCAGTTTACTGCTTCTACTACGTAACCAGCCTCTCACACCAACTTTGGCCCTCCTTTTTATCCCCATCACTCTTCTTTCCCCACTCTTCCGCTGTTATTTCTCCTCTTCCCTTGTGGTACTTGAATCTCTGATTTTTCACACTGAAGGCTATTACCCTACCACTGTGCTACTGATTCCTCTCCAATGAGTCCTGAATTTTTTGTCACACTTATTCTTCTTCTGTACTCTTACCTAGCTGTTACTGTTACTACAGAACCACCATGTGGTCTGCTGTCAACCTCTCAGTGTTCATCCTCTTGTCTGATCTTACCTCTCCCCAATACATCTGTCTCCACCACCTCAACTCTGCCTTTGCCTATACTCTCCAACTTCTCTACCACTGCTGTCTCTGTGAAAGTGAGTGCTTCTGTATCCCTCTCACCTAATTTTCTGAGTCAGACTGATAGCTTTCCTTAACCACACTTTCATCTTTGTCACCTTTTGGACCCACATATTTTCTGTCTCTTCCCCATCCTGTTACTGATACTAAAAACTCCCATAAAATATAACCCCCCTTAAATTGCTTAGACAAGTGTTAGTTCACATAGGTCTCCTCCTACTTCTTCTTTATGGTAACATCCACCCTAACCCAGGACCTGGCACATTGCCCTGCCCCCTCCACCCGCCGCGCAGGTGGGCTAAAGCATGCTTCCAGTAAATATCTGTAGCCTGACATTAAAACTTGACCTACTCCAAACTTGAGTTGTACTTCACAAACAGGGTGTCCCCTCTGTGGTAGAGACCTGGCTGTCCCCCACTGTACCTGACTCAGCAATAGTCCTAAATGGCTACACACTTTACAGGGAGGATAGGTTAGTTAAGCACAGTGGAGGTTGTGCCATCTATCTGGCCAACTCTTTACTAGGGCAAATGCTTCCTTGCTCCATACCTGGCAACACTGCTCAGGTCCTGGCGATTAAAATTGCCATCATTTTCAGCTCTTGCCCAGAAGGGCAGTCCTAGCGACTCCAGTGTCTGACTGTGCCACGTGCCGCTCACCTCTGGACCGCCCATCTCCCAGCCAAAAGTCAACAGCTGTAGCCCAGAAGGGCACTCCTAGCGGCTCCAGCACCCTACTGTGCTGCCAGCCACTCACCTCTGGACTACCCACCTCCCAGCCAAAAGTCAACAGCTCTGGTCCCGAAGGGCACTGCTAGCAGCTCTGGAGCCTGACTGTGCTGCCAGCTGCTCACCTCCGGACCACCTGCTTCCCAGCCAAAAGTCAACAGCTCTAGCTCAGAAGGGAACTCCTAGAAGCTCCAGTGCCCGACTGTGCTGCCGGCTGCTTGCCTCTGGACTGCCCGCCTCCCAGCCAAAGTCAACAGATATTATACCAAAGACATTCATGCAAGAAGTTGTGGCATTAAATCTGCATTTTGGATTTGCTGGTAGGAACTAGGGTGCACCGCTTATTGGATGCCAAGGATTCCTGATTGTCACTGATTGGGCCGCCCAATTGGCGGGGTATTCAGCTTGAATTCAGATGCTGCTATTCATCTTAAATTTGACTGCTGCTACTACTACCTGTCTATAATTTGTCCCACACCACCCACCCCGACCCTGGCCCCAGCCTCTATTAAATACTCTTGAGTCTGCCCACTTCCTTCTCTTCAATAGCTCTGCTAGGCTGACATTAGTATTTAAAGGGGAACACACGCACCTTCCTTAACACATTCCTCTATTCCTAGCTATCTAGCTGCTGACTCAGTCCAGTCTGGTACTGAGACACCACCCATTTTCACCACCTTGCAAGGAACTGCAGGCTTGGTTCTTATATACCTTCAACCAGCCACTTACCTACCTTGCTCCATCTGAAATAGTTTCAAAATGCAGCTGCCACTATTATCCCTGGGGATTCTAGTAAGCTTGCTTTCTTGTTGCCTAGTCCCAAACACCACAATACTGCCACCTTCATCCTCTGCAGTCTCAAGATAGTGTCTGATCTATCCCTTTCCCCCCAAGGCCATTGTTCTACACCTTCAAAAGGTCAACAATAATTCACAAGTGCAGATCGGCACTGAGAGTTCCCCTATCAAGGCCTTAGCTGCCAGGTCAAACCTAATATCTTCATCATGCTTTCTTACAACATCTTAGCAAGGGTGATGTTATATGCATCCCTTGGCCCGCTTGGTCCTCATTTAACAAAGTCTGCAGTCGACACCTATAGTCACTCACAAAGGAAAAGACGACGTCTTGCTAGGCTTTTATTAAATGCTATCAAGAAATTGCTTTTACTACTGCTTATTTGGCAGGCAACATTGAACTAAACCCAGGACCTGCACTCCCTATAACTGCTCTCATAGAACTGGCCCGACTAAAAGGGCTGAGTTTCCTGCATATAAATGTCTGCCGTCTAATCAGAAAATTCAACGCCATACAATCCTGGATTTATCGTGCTCAACTGGACCTTCTGGTGGTTACAGAAACATGGCTGAGACCATCTACATTGGATCACACAATCAATATCCCCTCATATAATCTATATAGGGCTGATAGACACACCAGGGGGGGTGAAGTAGCAATATACATTAAGGACATATATACTACCACCCTTGTCCATGCTGTTACTACTCCTAAAGAATTCAAAAGTCTCACCTTAAAAGTTCAAAATCTCTAATTCAGTCCAGTTTCGTGTAATTGGATGCTACAGATCTCCTTCCATAGGCCTAAAAGTTCTGAAACATTTTAATTAGGTTTTGGATACCCTGTTCACTGAGGTAATCATTATGGGATACTTTAATCTGGACTGGCTAACTGCCACATCTAGACCCCTAAAAGAAATCTGTGATGCATACGGGCTTACCCAACTTGTGAGTAACATCATTCGGCCTAACAGTAAAAATCCATACCATGGCACACTACTTGATCTTATCTTAGTAAATAGACCTCATCTCTTCTCCCATACTGGAACTTCAGCCAATTAACTCAGTGATCATTGTGTTATCACCTGTGTGAGGTCAGTACCCAAAGCTATTACCACTTCTAGATACAGTCTCAAGAGGAGCCTCCAGCGCTTTGATCCCAATGCATACCTGTTAGATCTTCAATGCATAAATAGGCAGGATTTTTATTTGGACCCTCACAGTAGACAAGGCATATGAGTTATTCTATTCTATTGTACGTGAGGCAATTAATAGACATGCCCCCTAACTAAAATCCGTACTAAGAAAAAAACATGCCCCTGGTTTAACACCAGTCTTAAAGCTGCACTAAATAATAGGGATGCTTTTTGGAAAAAGGCCAGGAAAAACAGACAGACAGCTGATTGGATGGCCTTTAGATCCACCAGAAACCAGTGTACCAAGTTGATCAGGGCTGGGAAAGTTCGATACTTCCACTCAGAGCTCGGATCTTCTTCCCATTGCTCAGCAAAATTTTGGAAAATTCTCAAAGACATTGAAGGTCATAGCCCAGCCAGCATGCTTCCCCAGAAAATCACCACTGGGGGCAGCACCACCATGAACAAATGCGAGATACTGGAAGTCATCAACAATTACTTTGCTATGGCAGGATTAGCATTTGACACCTCACCAGCGAATACCCTTCAGACTACATTAAATCACATGGATTTGGCACATTTAAATGCATCAGCCCCCACACAGCAACAAGTTTTCTCCTTCTGTCCTGTCTCACTGAAACAAGTGGAGGAATTGCTCCAGGATTTAGATGCAAGGAAAACTGCTGGAGCAGATTACATTGAGCCCTACTATCTTAAAATAGGTTACCATGCTTTATCCCCTCCTATCATGCATCTCTTCAACCTAGTCCTTGCACAGGGCCCACTCCCGTTTATCTGAAAAACACCTCACATCATTCCCCTATTCAAATCCAGTGACTCCAGTCATTTAAACAACTACCGGCCAATATCCCTCCTAACCACGCTGTCGAAACTACTTGAGAAGGTTGTCAACGCTCAACTCTGGCACTACCTGAAATCCCTCAATCTGCTAAACGAAGTGCAGTCGGGTTTTAGACCTTGCCACAGTACCATATCAGCACTTGCTAAAGTCACAAATGACAGGCAGATAGCACTGGATGCTAAAAGCTATGTTTGTGCCTTGTTCCTTGACTTGAGCAAAGCCTTTGACACTGTAGACCATGACCTGCTCCTGACTGAGCTGGAATATATTGAGGTTGGCAAATCAGATCCAGAATAGTTTAATAACTACTTCACAGATCACAAGCAATTGGTCAAGGTTAACGGGGTCTTTTCCTTGCCAAAATACTTACTGAGAGGTGTACCCCAAGGGTCTATCTTAGGCCCTCTACTATTTGCCATATACATCAATAACATTAATAAGGGCCTTGAATCTGCAAACATTCACTTATTTGCTGATGATACAGTTTTGTATATTGACAGACCCATGCCAGAATTAGCCGGCAAGGACCTGCAACATAACTTTGACCTATTACAAGCAAACCTGCTGCATTTGAAGTTACTGCTAAATGTAAAAAAAAACAAAGCTATGCTGTTTCACCCATTTGCCAGTAACTCTAAGACCTATGCTTCTGGCACTTCCCCTAAAGTAAACACACTCCTGGGTGAACCTCTGGAGTTTGTATCTAAATTTAAATACCTCGGCTTCTGGATAGATATCAACCTGTCCTTCGTTGATCATATCGAGGAGCTATCCAAAAAGTTAAAGCAAAGGCTTGGTCTCTTCTTTTGAATCAGGAATCTTCTTACTCAGGAAGCTAAAACCAGGTTAGTCCTGACTACTTTCATGCCCCTACTGGATTATGCTGACCTCATCTATGGCCAAGGACTAACCACTGTCTCGTCCATACTGGACACCCTTTATCACCGTGCTATTAGATGTATTACCAGACTACCGAACATTACCCACTATTGCACTCTCTATGCCAAGGTAGGCTGGACCTCGATAAGTGCAAGAAGACAAAGAAATGCTGTCTATTGGACCTCCAGATCAATCATTACCATGCTCCTCCAGTATATTTTGGATTGCTTGCCTGTCTGCAGGGCCGGGAACTACAAACTGAGAAGCCTATTGTGCATCTCTCTATCAGTCCTTAAGATCAGGACATGTTTTGGTAAAGCTGCTATAAGCCACACTCTCCCAGTTCTATGGAACTCCATACAGAAAGCTCTGAGGCTCACAAGCTTCTTGAAGCTGTCCATTTTCAAAACTCTTTACTTGCGCACCTTCAAGGAGGTCGGCTATTCTTTCCTTGATGATGCTCTAATCTCCACCCTACTCCAATCATCTGAGTTCCACATACTTCTCTATGGCTCTGTATACCTCCATCTTTCACTACCTCCCCTTTCAGTCTTGCATGATCTCTCCCCCTCAGACCTGCATGACCACTAGTGTTTCACTCACCTTGAGGTGAGTCTATTCTTGGGTAGGGTAAGTCCTATCTCTATCATGAAACACTGAAAACTGTACTTGTACTAGGACAAACTGTTGATTTGGTCTCTGAGATCGGATGTATCGTTGCACAGAATATGGTAGCATACTGTATCATAGTTGCAATGCTACCCTGTATACACTTCTGTACATATATTGGCAAATTATTGTACTTTTATCTGTATATATAGCTTCACTCTCTTTTTTATATTATTGCTCTTCTCTTTCGATGTAAATTCCTTTTATGACCTCCCAGATCTACCTTGCAAATGAGTTCTCCTCAAAGATGTTTCGTCTAGTAAAATAAAGAAATTGATTGATTGATTGATTGATTGATTGAAAAGTGGAAAAAATCTCACTGTGCTGTCCATCTATATCCCCCCACATTCCACCAAGCTGGGGTTTCATGCTGTCCTGGACTGGGTTTCCCATCTCCCCTCTTGGTCCGAGATTATCCTACTCAGTGACTTCAACACTAACTGGTTAGCCCCTGCCATGGCTTTTTTTAGGGATGCAGCTGTGGCCCTGAACTTGTTGCAGGTCATATCCTCTCCCACTAGGATCAACTATAAAACAGGAACAAGCACTCTCATTGACCTTATACTCACTAATTGTCCTGAAAGACTCTCTTGTACTGAAGTCTTACCTGACTCATTCAGCAACCATTCCCCTACCCTCTGCCAATAGTCGAATGTTTACATTAAATACCCTCCTATTTCACTCTCTGAATCTACCCTTAAGAAAGGCATGTTTGGTCAATTCCAAAACTACCTTCTTAACTCTGATTGGTCCCTTCTTGACTCTGCCACTACTATTGATGATGTCCTTACATACTTTATCTCCACTTTTAACTCTGCATACAACATTTTGGCCCCCTTCATGACATGTAAGGTGAAAAACTGGGACAATCCCTAGGTAACCCCGGCCCTTTTAAAGTCAGTGGCCCACCAGGATAACCTTCGGCACAAGGATCTGGGGTCTGGACAGTGCTATCAGGCAGCCAGAAATGTCTGTACTCAGGAAATTAAATATGCTAAAGCTGAGTACCACACAACCTGCATTTCTTCCTCCTGGGGTAATAGGACTAAGTTCTGGCAAAATCTTAGGGACCTAAAGGGTAAACCTACCCCCCCCCATTAAATATCAATGGAGTTACTACCCAAGACCTACTGCTCCTAGCAGATACATTCAATAATGCTTTTACTGATCTAAGTACTGTTCTCCCTCAGGATTTTTTCAGTGACCCCATTATCCCCCCCTCCGTGATCTGCCCCTATCGGTATCCTTCCCTTTTGCTTCAGAGTAATATCTTCAAGTGAAGCTAGAGCCTACCTCCCACAAGTCTTGGGCAAGTCCAGATTCAGTGGTGACTTTCTTGATCTAAAATTACTTCATTTAACATTTAATGCAGTACTCCCACCCTTCAACAAAATTCTTAATCTTTCTCTCTGTCTCAGTCAGTTTTCCTCCCAGTGGAAATCTGCGATAGTCACCCCTGTTCACAAGAGTGGTGACAGAACTGCCAACGGTAACTATCACCCCATCTCTCTCCTTCCCCCTATTTCTAAAGCCCTTGAAAGAATAGTGAATGATCAAATCTCTAAATATCTTGCCAAGTATTATCCGCAGTGTAGCCAACAACACGGCTTCAGAAAGGACCACAGTATTTCCACAGCTGTCCTGGAGTTCACTAGCTTTATACATAAAGCTCTGGACTGGGGTCACTTGGTTGGATCTGTGTACATAGACCTTACAAAAGCATTTGACATGGTCCACCATGGCCTTCTCTATGCCTCCCTCTCAGGGCTGGGCCTATCCTCTAATGCTTCCACCTGGTTTGATAGTTACCTCTCTGGGAGGTCTCAGAGGGTTAAAATCCTAGATGCCCTCTCTTCCAGTAAGCCAGTTCACTCAGGGGTTCCAGAGGGGTCAATTCTTGGCCCCCTCCTGTTTAGTCTTTTTCTAAATACCCTTCCCCAAGCCTGCTCTGGCAACCTACTCCCCTACGCAGATGATGCAGTTATTTTCTCTAGTCATCCTGAACCCCTTATTCTAGAACAATGCCTGCAAAATAGCTTTACACAAATTGAGTCCTGGTTCTCCTTTCTTAAACTTATCATTAACTACAAAAAGACCAAAGCAATGCTGTTAGCAAACCACCAGAATAAACATAAAAGAGTGTCACTAAACATCCAAAATAGTTAACTCTCATCACATGAGCAGGTTAGTAATTTTAAATACCTTGGGATCACCTTAGACTCCTCCTTCTCCTACAAAGAACATATTAATCAGGTTTGCAAAGCAATAAACACCTGAATCGACCTCCTCTACAGGCATAGGAGCCGACTGACAAACAAAGCCCTGTGCCTGGCTATCACTAGCTTCGTTCTATCCCCCATGGGCAGCGGTCCCGATCCAGCCATAGCACCTCTATGGTGCAAGAAGCCTGATCCACCCCCCCCCTCAAAGAGATAGATAAGGCACGATGCTTGAAAAATTGCCATGATTTCTCTAGGCTGTGTGAATGCTGAACTGTATCATCACTTGCAATTTGCTGTTTTCAATTTCAGCACCTTCTCAGGGTAGCGCTATTGGCTCCATGCCTGTGTAGAGCTGCCTGATTGGTTGGTCTCACTCACCTGAGACAGGAGCACCCAAGACGTGTGGCTTAATGTAAGCCTGCATCCCTGTACTCGGCTTCTAATTTATTTATTTTAATTTAGCCTGTTCTGCTCGCCTGTGTAAAGTAACTTACCATTCCCCTGCTGCAGTTTCTCTCCAACTGTATGTGCACTGATTCAGTGCTAGCTCTGCAAACTTCTCTTGATTTTTTGTGCCACCCCCCACCCCTCCCAGGCCTCCTTTAAATGCACACAGTATCCACCCATTCCTATCTGATGTGTCAATTTATTGGTTACTTACTGTCAACAACTTCAATTCCTCCCATCCCCTTTTTGCAACTAAGCCTTCTAGCAACTTTATCTCATTCTGTCTTGCTGAGGCATACCATTTTGGTACTTTAGGTTTGCTTATTGCTGACTAGCATATCCTGTCTTACTAAGGCAGTTGATTTAGGTCAGGTGATCTCTCTAGTACTTAGTCTGCTCCAGAGTAGTAGCTAAGAAATTTGCTTCAAAGCCTCTCTGCCCCTAGTACTACTCTATAGTCAGATGAACTCTTTTCTTATTAGCCTGACTAGGAGCAATATTTAAGGATTACTGCTTCAGGCTCCGCTGCCTATAGTAGTATTCTGTAGGGATTAAGAAATTCTCCTCCACTGAGAATCCCTTCTCTTGCCCGCACTTGTATTGCCCATTGGGTGATAGTCTCATAATTAGGGCATATTACCTGCTTCTATGCTTGTCTCTGCTCATCTTACATGTATTGGACCAGAACGTGAATCAAAAAATAACTCCTAGAGTGGAGGATGGCTCTCTTTTCACATTGTCCATCCGGGACTTTTCCTATCAAGTAGAAGAACTTGTATGTGCTCTAACCTCCCCTAGCCCGCTGCTGGTACTTCACCTGCACCAGCATACAGGAACTCTCCTAGAGCCTGCCCATAGGGCTACACCACCTTCTGCATACTCCCCCCTACTCCCATTGACACTCTCTCAGTCAGAGTATTATTGTATGCAGCATCAGGAAAACTAGGAACTAGCCCTAGAACTCCCTATACTGCCACAGACAAATCACATAAACGAAAGAAGATCCAGCCACTCACACTTCTCCTAGGACTCTGCAGGAAACTCTTGTTCCTGCTTTTACTATGCTCAGGAAATGTTGAGCTTAATCCAGGCCCTCTGGCACCCATTGAATCCCCAGCAGAGCTACAAAGCATCAAGGGGCTTACATTCTTGCATATTAATGTATGTAGCCTATTAAAAAAATCACTTCTGTTCAGGCCTGGGTATGTCATACTGCTCCAGATGTTATGGTGATTATGGAGTCCTGGCTCTGACCAGTGACCAGTAACAACAAAGTTAACATCCCCTACTACTCTTTGTTCAGAGCCAACAGGCAAACCAGAAGTAGTGGGTTAGCTATTTACATCAAGGATAAATTCCCTGCCTCCATAATTGACACAACCTCTGTCCCAAAAGAATTCGAAAGCATGTCATTAAAGATTGAAATTGCCACCGGTGTCTCATTATGTATAAATGCTACAGACCCCCATTAGCTGGACTACTGTTGTTAAAATATATTGAAAACATCCTGGGTTCAGCATCTTCAGAGTGTACCATACTAGGGGACTTCAACTTAGACTGGCTCTACAGTGCATCCACCCCACTTAAAATGTTCTATGATTCCCTTGGGTTGTCACAGCTAATAAATGAATCTACTTATCCTAACAAGCTCAACCCTAATAACAGTACTCTCTTGGATATCATTTTAGTTAACAAACCCCATTTATTCTCCCATGCTGGCATCTTTTCCTGTGATATTAGCGGCCATTGCTTCATCGCATGTGTAAGATCCTCTCTTAAATCCACAACTGTACCAAAATTCTAATTTAAATGGTGCATACACAACTTTGATATCCATGGGTATATATCAGACCTAAGAGACTCAATGCGATGGCAAGACTTCTATCTAGCCAAGTCCTTGACTACAGCTTAAGATATTTTCTCAAAAATTGTGCTAGGGGCTCTCAACAAGTATGCTCCCAAAGTAAAAGTTTGTGCCAGAAACAAGTCCTGTCAGTGGTTTACAGAAGACCTGAAAGATGCTTTGTGGAGTAGGATGTACTCTGGAGAACTGCTAGGAAAACTAATTTAATAAATGACTGGAATTCTTTCTGGAGGGCCAGGAGCCTCTGCACCAAAATGGTCAGAGAAACCAAAGCTAATTTCTACCACTCTCAGCTGGAGAGCTCCTCAAGATATGCCTCCAAATTCTGGAAGACTATCAAAGACATTGAAGGTCACACCACTGTAAATTCCCTACCTACTAAATTATTGATCTACAATACTGTCATCTCTGACAGACCGTCTATCCTCGATGCTCTCAATAATCATTTTGCCACTGCAGGGCTAGCCTTTGACTCCTCTCTCGTGAATATCTTCTGCCAACAACTTAGATTGGATACACAAGAAAAACCCATCCCCAGTCCATCCTTCTCTCTGCAGCCTACCTCCCTGAAAGTAGTCAAAGATCTTCTCCTTCAGCTGGACACTAAGAAAAGTGCTGGGGCCAACCTCATTGACCCGTACTTCTTAAAGGTCGGCTACCGTGTCCTTGCAGTCCCAATTACTCATCTCAACTTTTCCTGGTCCCAGGGTGACCTACCGCCCATTTGGAAAAATGCACTTGTGGTCCCTTTGTTTAAATCAGGAGATCCTAGTGACCTCAATAACTACAGGCCAATCTCCCTACTTCCAATCCTATCAAAGATGCTGGAGAAAATAGTGAACTCCCAGCTTCGGAAGTAAATGGAATCAGAAAAATTGCTCAACCCATTACAATCCGGTTTTAGAGCACAGCACAGTACAATCTTTGCTCTAGCCAAGGTGACAAATGACTGGCAGCCTGAATTAGACAAAAAAAACTTTGCACAGTTTTCTTGAACCTAAGCAAGGCATTCAATACCGTTGATCACAGACTGCTTCTGTCGTCCCTCCAGAACATTGGTTTGGATTCCCTATCCCTTAAATGGTTATCCAACTACCTCTCAGGATGACTTCAACAAGTAAAGGCAGAAGGGGAAGTTTCTCCACCAAAACTCCTATTGAGGGGTGTACCGCAAGGTTCCATTCTTGGTCCCTTGCTCTTCACCATTTATATCAACAACGTAGATGCCCCCATCAAAGAAGCACAAATACACCTATTAGCGGATGATACGGTACTCTATGCTAGTAGCCCCACAACTGAAGTGGCCTGTAAAGCCCTTCAAAATGAATTTAATCTGCTACAACATCAGCTTATAAACCAGAAATTGGTCTTAAATGCAAAAAAAAAAACAAAGCAATGTTCCTCTCGCCCCTTCAAAATGCAATAAATTCTGCAATTGCTGGGACACTCCTGCAGATCACTACCATTCTAGGTGAGCAGTTGGACTACGTACCGAAGTTCAAGTGCCTGGGGGTCTGGTTAGACCATAGACTTACTTTCACAGATCACTTAGAAGAACTGGCAAAGAAATTTAGACAAAGACTTGGTCTGTTCTTTAGGATTAATAATCTCCTCACAAGAGACGCTAAACTGAAACTGGTTCAAACTACCTTTCTTTTCCTATTGGATTACGCAGACTTTCTATATAGTCAGGGACCTACAGGTACCCTAGCCAAACTCAATACGCTTTATCACAGAGCCATAAGATTTATCACGGGTCTTCTATACTCAACCCATCACTGTGCATTGTACACGGCAGTGGGATGGTCATCCCTTGCTTACAGATAGCAAAAAAATGCTGCAGTTTGGACATACAAACTATCTCAAATAAACTGCCCCAGTATATCTCTGTCTGTTTACATTTGTGCACTCTGGGGAAGTATGCCCTGAGAAGCACCTCATATATCTTCCTTTATGTTGACAAAGCAAAATCTCACATTGGCAAAGCAGCCATCAGCTTTGTGCTCCCTCAACTGTGGAACAAGCTGCAAAATACTTTGAAATTAACTCACCCCATCAGCCTAGCAGCTTTTAAATCTCTGTGTCTACATCATAATAAGGAGCCCTGTGCCTGTCTACCCTAAAAAGTGACTGCTATAAGACCAAGCACACTCTAAGTACTACTGTTAAAAGACTGATCACATCTATAATCGACTCTTCCCTCTCCTCTTTTTCTGCCCTTATATCTGTCCCTTCCATATTCCTTTGACCCTGGTTTCAGCTCTAAATTCTCCATACCGTATCACTATATATCTTTTTATATTAGGTTTTATTTGTGTTCGGTGCACCTGATAAGTATATTTCTTTATTTTTATGAAAAATTGTGTCCTACCCAAAACTAGCTGTATCTTCTGTTCCAAACATATTCTACTGTCAATGCTACCTGCTTATACTTTGTATATACTGTATTATTGTATCTCACTTTATTTGTATTATTACTATTTTCTTGTGTGCTGCATCCCATGTATATTGTCCCTTGTTCCTTGTTAACAAACCCAGGTCCACCTCAAAAATGAGCTCGCTCAACGGTGATCGCCTGGTTAAGTAAAGACTTTGATTGATTGATTGATTGAGTGTTTTATGATATAGTAATTTAGGGATCTGCATCTGACACCACACTTAAAAGAATAATGCTCTCCCTCAATAAAGCATGTCATCTCATAACAGGAGCACCAAAACTAACCCATACCTGGGATCTTTACAGTCAAGTAAACTGGCTAAACTTTAAGGGTAGGCTTGACTGTCACACCTGCCTGTTGGCCAAGAAGCTTACCACCTCACTCTCCCCTCCCTTGGTCCAGCAGCTCATCTGTCCTGCCCCTACTCTTCGTTCTATGAGGAGCTCTGATAAGGCCCTTTACCTAGTTCCTTTCTATAAGACATTTCTAGGGCAGCGAGCATTCTTCCACAGGGCCCCTGTCTCGCTCAATGGCTTGCCTCCTCCGGTTTCCTGCACAGTTAAATTGGGCCCCTTTAAAACCATACTTCACCAGCACCTGTCCTCTGTGAATAGTTGTGACTGGTCAGTCTAGGACTGCTCATGGCTTGTCCCTCAATTTCTCCCTGCTCCTCCCCACCTTATCTTGGTCTAATTTCTTCCTCCCCGCTCTGTTCCCTTCCTGCTCTTTACTCATCCTTTTCCTGCACTCTTTCCTACTCCTCCTTCTCTATACCTTACACCCCTCTACTCAGCTTTTCTCCCAAACTACCCCCACAGCTGTCTCACAGCTCTCCTTAACTGACTTCCTTCTGGTCTCCCTTTCTTTTCTTTAATTTCCTATTTGTTTACATAGTTAACTAGCACTGCCTGCACAATGTTTGTTTCATTATCATGTACCCCACCTTCAGTTATGATGCACTTATGTATAATGCACTGGATTACTTGTATGGTCTTATCCTATGTATTATGTACTGCATTAAGTAGAGAAAAAAGTATGAGTCTGGGTGTGTAACGAGAATTTACACACACCCGAGGGGTTTATGCATAGCATCTAACCCCAAGGGTGTGTGTTAATTCGAGTTTACACACACCCAGAACCATACTTTATTTTATACAATTGCCATTATGTCCATTTTCCCCACAGCAACTATATAAAATAAAAAAAGACATTGTTGTGTGACCGCGGCAGTCTGCTTAGCTGTGAGCACGTGCTCTATGTTTGTCGGTCGCTCGCTTTTTTTTTTTTTTTATTTCATTTTGAGGGTATTTCCCTCATTTTGATTCATTTCTGCCTGCCAGCACTTACCACAGTTTAGAGTAGCGGTCCAGAGGGGGAAAGATGAGGTGGACAGTGGCTGGGAGGAAGAGTGTCAGAGGTGAGGGCACCTGCACAGTGCGAGGGAAACCGGGCGCGTGTTCGCCATTATAAATGCTCCTTTATAATGCTGAATTATGCCACGGTTTCCGATTGGGAAAAAGGAAATGCTGGTTATTATATTCCTGTAATGTTTCTTATCCTGTCTGTTTTAAATCTACTCACCATGTTGTTTCTTTGCCATGCATTCCGCCCTCATTTATGATGCACTTATGTATAATGTACTGTATTAATCTCCTGTAATTTTTTTGTAACCTGTCTGTTTGTAGATCTGATGTGGAGCCTTTGCAAAAGATTCTTTGACTCAAAGGCTTGTAATTCCAAGACTTCAATAAATAAAAAAAAAAAAAATACAAATTTGAAAATCAGGTGTCATCTGTAGTCATAAGTGTTTTTATCACTTGCGGAACATTGCCAGGATCAAGCCCCTCATTCCGCCCGAGGATCTGCCGACACTGGTGCATGCCTTTGTAACATTTAGGATCGACTACTGCAACTCTCTATACTTCAGAGTCATGGGAGGGATCATCCACAGACTGCACCTAGGGTAGAATGCAGTGGCCCTGTTACTGAGGGACCTTTCGAGGTCCAGTCATGTAACCCCGGTCTTGCGTGTCCTGCATTGGCTGCTGGTCAGGTGGATGGTCCTTTCTAAGGTGGGCTTGCTCACCTGTAAGGCCCTATATGGACTGGGTCCTGGCTACCCTTCAGAGCTACTGACACCTGTGATCTCTACTCACTTCCTCCGCTCCTCTTCGAGGGGCCTCCTGAACATTCCCAGGGTTCAGCTTGGGACATCAGGTGACCATGCATTTAGTGTTGTTGGGCTGTCCCAGTGAAACTCTCTTCCATCTGCAGTCAGGGAGGCCCCCTCGATCGGTGTGTTTAAGCTGCAGCTGTTGGCTCACCTCTTCAGCCTGGATTTTGCAGATAGTTGATTCCAATGATGACTATCAGGCTGTTTCCCCTGCACCCTGAAGCCTTTGTAAGTCTGATATGCTGTATTTTGAATTTTATTCTGATTTTTTATTGTATTTAAGATCTCTTTTTTACGTTTGTTGGACACCCTGAGCTTCAGGAAATGGGTGCCCTATAAATAAAATTGCCTTGCCCTGCCTTGCCCCTCCCTGCCTGATCCCCAACCATGTCAGAATAAATGTATTACCCCCAGTACCATAGTGTAGGGTACCCCCCTCCCTGCCCGATCCCCAACCATGTCAAAATAAATGTATTACCCTCTGTGCCATAGTGTAGGGTACCCCCTAACCTGCCACATACACGACCGAGTATCAAAAACAGCCCAAAACCCCTTTTCCATAATGTAATGTGCCCCCACTCCAGAACCCCAATCTTTGTTCAATCAATTATCCTACCCCATATCCTTTCCATAATGTAGGGTCTCAACACCCCATATCCAATCCAGGATTCCCATTTGAATAAGAATCGTCTGCCACATATTTTCTATAGTGCAGTGGCCCCCCAACCCCATACTCACACTCCTCTGCACCACCAGTGCAGGCAACTGGCACAGCCCTCCCCACACTGCCATGGCCAGCCGCCGACTGATCTGATTATGAACTTGTATTGTACATAGTATAAGCCCATTGGTTGTCAGCAATGAGCTTGTACTATGTACAGTCTAAATTTGAGATCGGAGCAGTCGGTGGCTGGCCATGGCAGGGTGTGGAGGGCTGTGCCAGTCACTGGCACTGGTGGTGTGGGGTTGCAGGGAGGGGGTCATGCCTACTGGGATGGGGGGCCCCTGCACAATGGAAAATATATGGCAGGAAATTCTTATTCAAATGGGGATCCAGGATCAGATATGGGGTGGGGGGACCTTACACTATGGAAAGGATATGGGATGGGATTATTGATCGAACAGGGATTGGGGTACTGGGGTGGGAGGATGCTATAACATAGAAAAGGGGTTTTGGGCTGCTTATGATACTCGGTCAGGGATCAGGCAGGGAGGGTTGTACCCTACACTATAGAAAGGGGGTACTAGAAACATAGAAATATAGAAGTTGATGGCAGAAGGAGACCACTAGGTCCATCTAGTCTACCCATTTGTTTTAGACCTATTTTGACACTCTAGTTGCCCTTTGTAGTCAGGGCTCCCTTGTATCTATCCCATGCAATCTTGAATCCCCCCACAGTGTTGATTTTTACAACCTCTTGGGATAGGCTGTTCCGAGCATCCCCCACTCTTTCAGTGAAGAAAAACTTCCTGGTGTTGGTAGAGAACCTCCCTCCTTATGGCATGAGGTCATGTCCCCTGGTACTGGAGCTCTTCTTGAAGTTAAAAAGTTCCTGTGCCTGTACCTTGTTAATGCCTTTTATGTACTGGAATGTTTCAATCATGTCCCATCTCTCGCTTCTCTGCTCTAGGGAGTACATATTCAGTTCCCTAAGTCTTTCCTCACAGGACATGTACTGCAGACTCTGAATCATTTTTGTCACCTTTCTCTGTACTGTTTCCACCTGGTCAATGTCCTTCCTGAGGTGAGGCCTCCAGAACTAGACTTCATATTCCAGGTGAGGCCTAACTAAAGCTCTATACAGTGGTAGTACCTCCTTTCTCTTTCTGCTCGTGATTTCCCTCCCAATGCAGCCCAGAATTCTGTTGGACTTCATTGTTGCCTTCTCACACTGCTTACTAACCTTCAAGTTATCTGAGATTATGATTCACAGATCTCATTCCTGGTTTGAGACTGCAGTCTTTCACCTCCTAGGTAATACTCCTTTCTTGGATTTTTTTTTCCTATGTGCATGACCTTGCACTTTTTGGCATTAAATCTCAGCTGCCAGACTCCAGACCATTCTTTGAGTTTCTTGAGGTCCGCTTCCATCTTGCTTACTCCTTCTGGGGTGTCCACCTGCTACATATCTTGGTGTCATCTGCCAACAGACACACCTTTCCTTCCAGTCCAACAGCAATGTCTGCTGTAAAAACACTGAAGAGCACAGGCCCTAGTACTAAGTCCTGGGGCACCCCGCTGGTCACCCTGCCTTCCACTGATTGCACTCCATTAACCTGTACCCTCTGGGTTCTGCCTTGCAACCAGTTTTATACCCATCAGACTACATCTGGACCAACCCCTGTGTGGTCAAGCTTCTTTACCAGCCTTCTTTGTGGAACCTAGTCGAAGGCCTTACTAAAGTCTAGGTAGACCACATCCTCTGCCCCACCATCGTCCGCTACTTTTGTAGAGTAGTCAAAAAACCTGAGCAGATTTGTCTGGTATGATTTACCTGCTGTGAAACTGTGCTGTTTAGGGTCTTGTTGACCACTAGTTTTGAGTAATGCTATGATCCTCTGTTTGAGTAGTGTCTCCATTAGTTTTCCTACTGTACACGTGAGGCTCACTGGTCTGTAATTACTAGCCTCTTTGCAACTACCTGATTTGTGAAGTGGAACCACTATTGCCTTTTTCCAATCTTTGGGTGCCACACAGCTCTTCAAGGATTTCATGAATAGAAGTACCAGAGGGGCTGCTAGCTCTGCCCCCAGTTCCTTAAGGATTCTGGGGTGTATCTCGTCTGGTACCATGGCTTTGTCTGCTTTTAGTTTATTTAGAGCCTCCCATACTTCAACTTCTGTAAAGGGACTTGTGTCTACCCCTGGTCCTGGTGTGCTGTGTTTTTTCAGGGGTGGGCCATCCCCTGGGTCATCTTTGATAAACACCGGGCAGAAGTATTTGTTGAGGATTTTGGCTTTCTATGTGTCATGTTTAGTGCATTTCCTTTCTTCAGTAGCAATCTTTACTATTCCCCCTTTAGTCTTCATACATTCCCTAATGTATCTAAAAATGATTTGTCGCCTCCCTTTGCCCCTTCTGCTATCTTTTCCTCTGTCTCGGCTTTTGCCTTTCTAATTTGTTTGTTTGGCGCTCTCATTTTTTCCTTGTATGACTCCCAGTCTTTCTCAGTTTTGGTTTCCTGGTATATGCTGTATGCCTTGTTTTTTTTCTTTGACTGTGGTAGCCACTTCCTTGGAAAACCATAGCTTTACCATCTTCCTGCACCCTTGACTGACAAGGTCCATGTTTTGTTTTATTTTTGTTTAGAGATAGTGCTGATTCCTGATTCTCATCAGAAGTGTGGGCGAGAAAGAAAACAGAACAGTGAGTTTTTTTTCGTATCTTACTACCTCCTATCAGGTGTTGAGGGTGGTGCTATATGCCTATAAAGCAAGAAAACTCTGGAGAGGGAAGGTGGGCATATCTGAATGTTCCCTGTGTGCTGTAGAACACAGTCAGGTAGGTGTTGAACTGATGAGGTCTAGCTTGTACTCCTGCAAGGTAAAAAGGAATCTGGTTACTAGCTCAGTTGCTCTGCCCCTTTGACTCAGGACAGCTCCATGGAGTCCCTGCTGCTTATAGTAAATAAAATTGCTTATGGTCCTTGCGCCCTGCTCCCTGCTGCTGTGAGGGAGAGGGGACTGATCCATCGGCTGCAGGACAATATCTGCCCTTCTCAAACTCTGGCGTGTTCAGGGAACTGCTGCAGCAGAAGCCACCGATGAGAGTAGAAGCCACTGATGAGATGGAACCTGGATGGGGCTATGCTGCTGTGAGTTTCACTTGTAGCACTTCAGTTGGCAGACCTGCAGGTAAGAGCATGGGAGAATTTAATTCTCCTACTTGAGCCTCCCTCAAGTGAAGATCAATGAAGCTCAGTAGATATTAAGGCTAGGGGCTTGAACGCACTTGACGTATGCCTCCTAGAGTTTCCCTTTGTGTCTGAGCTGTTCTGCTGGAGAGAATTAATACATTTATTTTGCATGGCCAGGGATCAGAAAGTGAGGGAAGGGGGGCAGGCTGGCCCCACACATCCTGCCATGTGCAAGCATGCAAATGAGCCCATAATGGGCATTCATGAGGCACATTTGCTCCATGAATGCCCAATGAGCTCATTTGCATTTATTGGCTGAACATCACCTTTTGGGGCTTAGCACATCTGGAATGCGCTGGTGCATCCCCCATTGGCAGTAGTCAGACCAGACCCTGGATGTGCTGGGCGCATTGGCAGCTGCCCCCCCCCCCCTTTGCACCGCTCACCCAAACTGGGATATTTATACAGGATACATGATCTGTTGGGATCATGCATCTTGTTTGAATATCCTGTTGTGTTGCGCTGGTACAACTTTTCTGGCAGCGCATCTAGATACGCTACATATCCCCCCCACCTTTTGAATATGGGGACCTTGGTGCCTAATGTCAGCAATAACCACAATGGAAACAACAATTCTGTGGCAGGTTTGTCCAGAGGTAGATGATAGTCAGTCAGGTAGAGAGAAGGGGCTGAGAGTCAAGCCAACACCCAGGAGCAAGAAAAAGCTGTATGGAAAAAAATAAGCAATAGGAAAAACATCAATTTAAGACCAGATCCAGGAGTACTTCATTTTCATATTATGAAATACAGTTCACATGGAATTTATAGAGTCTGCCATAGCCCAGCAGAACAGCTGGTGTCATTAACAAATGGGTGTATGTCTTACTAAATGTTCCTCATTCCTAAATCATCTGCTCACTGTCTCATTCCTAAATCATCTGCTCACTGTCTCATTCCTAAATCATCAGCTCACTGTCTCATTCCTATATCATCTGCTCACTGTCTCATTCCTATATCATCTGCTCACTGTCTCATTCCTAAATCATCAGCTCACTGTCTGATGTGCATTATTTGGTGTGGCCATGTGGAGCAAAACTCTGGACCAGCAAAGTAAATGTAATATTTCGCTCTTTCACTGCATTTTTCCAGGAGAACTTACTGCTTGCCAGACTAATATTAAATTCCAGAAAGTATAACCATAGTTTGTTTTAGGGTTCCACCTCATTTGCTATTTGTAATTAGAATGTTTAACATCCCACATTGGGATGGGTGATGAAGCTCCTGATTTAGCTTTGTCTGGGACTTCCCTAGCTGAAAGTTGCTTTACACAATGGTCCTCAGCCATAATTGTCATAAAACTTTTATTTTTATATTCTTTAATTTTTATATCATTTTCTTTTAACACCCCCGCTTCTGCCTGCATCCTGTTCTCTTTTTTCTACACATATATCTGTTCACTGCAGGTTTAGGGAATTTATTTATCATATTTATTATTTACCTTGAAAGTTTTATCAGGAAAGGCAAACTGAGCTGGTAACAGCTCATGTCAAGATGCGTCTTGAGGGGTAAATGTGACTGGATACATGCAAATACGGTGCACGGTAAAAATATGTAACAGTAAAACCAATAGAATTAGTGCAAACAAGGTGAAAAGGTTAAAAGCATAACTTATGTGAAATTAATAGATTGTACAGGGAGAGTAAAAAAGTGCCAAGGTCTGGGGGCATAAGCAGGATGTCCGCAGGGAGGACTGCAGGCTGCAGGTCACACTGGTCAGCACACAGTAGCTGAATACACAACAGGGCAAAGGAGCCAGAGTCTGTTAAGGCATAGTGGGGACTACATATGTCTGTCTAGAACAGGGAAGGGAGGCAGCAGGAAAAGGGGATTGCAGCAAAATACTATCTAGGGTGAGCGATTTGTGAAATAAGAACAGGGAACTTAGTGGGGTCTACTTAAGTTAGTCTACCTAGCAAGGGGAGGCAGCCATTAGGAAAAGAGGATTGCAGTGAAACCCCATTTAGGGTCAGCCTATGTGGGGAAATAATAACAGGAAATGCCACACTGTAAAATAATAAGGTGGGTATGGGCTAATCAGGGAGGATGTGGGAACCTAGGATCTGGTACAGACAACAGGATAGCTGAGAGGCATGGGGGGGGGATACAGGGCATACGGAGGGGAAGGGAGGATTGTCAGCTGCAGTGGATATGAGGCCGCAGCCTTTCTGGGAACAATGTGGTTTCCAGTGCGCACAAACCTTGGACAGCTTAGGGAAGAGATAAGGTGACTAAGATGGGAGTTGGGAATTGAAGAGGGAGAGGCTGGGGGGAAGAACAGTGATTGAAGGGGCAGGTAAGGACTGATTGGGGCCAAAAGGATGGTAGGCACAGAACATAAACAGGGAGGATACTAAAGTGTTGAGGGACATCTTCTCCTCAAGGACCCTGTGGAACCAGAGAGGTGGTTTGGCAGGAGGTAAGCAGAAAGGGTACAATAGGTGGGTAAAGGAAACAGCACAAGGAGGAAGGGGAAGAGAATGGGATGGGAGAAACATAGAAATATAGAAGCTGTCGGCAGATAAAGATCCGTTTGGTCCATCCAGTCAGCCCATTTTTCCTGCCTACTGTGCCAACACAGCCCCTACGTGGTCTGCTGTTGGCCCACTCCTTGTGTTAATTCTAGTGCCCCCTTGTACCTGTCCCATGCATGCTTGAATCTTGCATCCATTTGAGCACCCACCACCTCTGTTGGAAGGTCATTCCAGGTTTCCACCACCCTCTCTGTGGAGAAATATTTCCTCACATCCCTTCTGAGCCTCCACCACTCCAGCTTCATAGTTTGACCCCTTGTCCTGGAGTCTCTTTCTGCAGAAAATGTTTCTTTCCTGTACCTTATTAATACCTGTTATGTACGTGAATGTTTCTAGCACATCCCCCCTTTTCCTTTTTTCCCCCAGTGAGTATATGTTCAGTTCTCTTAGTCTCTCCTTGTAGGGCTTTTGATACAGTCCCTGCACCATCCTGGTTGCCTGTCTCTGTACCGCCTCCACCCTATCTATGTTCTTCCAGAGGCGGGGTTTCCAGGACTGGGCACAGTACTCAAGGTGTGGTCTCACCAGTGACTTGTACAGGGGTAATATCACCTCCTTCTTCCTACCGGTAATAACCCTCCCTATGCACCCCAGCATTCTACTAGCCTTTCCCAGTGCCTTTCACTGTGCTTGACTACCTTCAGGTCATCAGAAATTATCAACCCCAGGTCCCTTTCCTGTTTGGTGATTCCCAGTACCTACCCTGCCAATTGGTACGTAGCTCCTGGGTGTCTGTGCCTCAAGTGCATGATTTTGCTCTTTTTAGCATTGAAACACAGCTGCCAAACACTTGACCATTCTTTTAACTTCCGCAAATCATTCCTCAGCCCCCCCCATGTGTCCAGCAGATTTTTTGTGTTATCCACAAACAGACAGACATTTCCTTCTAGCCCTTCTGCAATATCACTAATACTGGCATTTAAGAGAACCGGACCTAGTACTGACACCTGAAGCACCCCACTGGTCACCCTGCCTTCTCCCAAGCAGGCTCCATTTACCACCACCCTCTGACTCGTGTTGCTCAACCAACTTCTCACCCAGTTTACTACTTTTTGTTCCACTCCTAGACAGGCCAGCTTGTTCAACAGTCTTCTATGTGGAACGGTGTTGAAGGCTTTTCTGAAATCCAGGTATTCCACATCTACTGCTCCCCAAATCCACTTCCCTGGTCACCAAGACGAAGAACTCCATCGGATTTGCCTGGCAAGGCCCGCCCCCATGAAATCATGTTGCCTTTGATACTGCAATCCACTTGTTTTAAGGTATTCCACTATCCTACCCTTATATAGTAATTCCATAACCTTACCCACTACCAAAGTTAGACTGACAGATCTGTAACTTCCTTCTTCCTCCCTACTCCCACTTAGAAACATAGAATTTGATGGCAGATAAGGACCGCTTGGCCCAACCAGTCTGCCCATTTCCCTACCTGGATAAGTTGCAGATTCTAGTTAATCAGCAGCCTGCTTCTTCCTACTCTCACCCCTAGAATTGCCTTATGACTGTCCCATGCATGCTTGAATTCCACCACTGTTTTTGACTCCACGACCTCCTCCGGAAGGCTGTTTCATGCATCCACATCCCTCTCTGTGAAAAAATACTTCCTTAAATTACCTCTGAGCTGCCCCCCCTCTATCTTCAAATTCTGCCCCGTTGTACTTGAACACCTCTTTTTGTGAAAGATGCTACCCTCTTGGACTTTGCTCTTCTCCAGTCCATCGGAACCACCCATCTTTCCAGAGATAATTTGAGCAAAGCTGTCAGGGTTGCAGCCAACATCTCCCTGAGCTCCTTCAGTATCCTAGCGTGAAACACATCTGGACCCATTTCCTTGTCAGCTTTTGTTTTTGCTAGTATCCTGAGGAATTCCTGCTCTGTAAAAGGACTAGTGTCCACCTCCCTACCAGTTCTGCCCCTGTTCCTTATCTTTGGTCCATCACCTACCTCTTCTATTGTAAATACTGAATAAAAGTATCTGTTCATTATGTCCACTTTCCATCTGTCCCCTTCCTCACACCCCCCGTCGCCTTTTATCCTTGCTATCCCCCATTGGTCTTCTTCTTCTCTCTAATATATCAAAATTAGTGTTGTGCGAAATTCAGAAATTTCGTTAAGCGAAATATTTTGTGAAACTTGTGCAATTTGTGAAATATTTTGCCAGCGTGAAAAGTGACATTTCACCGTTAAATTGCAAAAATACACCCAAAGATTGCTAAATGTCACAAAAAATGGAAAAAATTCACAGAGAAATGCAACATTTTCCCATTTTCGGGTGAAATTTCGCAATTTTCTGGAGAAATTTCACATTTCACACCCACTAAATATTTCCCAAAATGTCTGAATTTTTGCAAAATATTTCACACAGTGAAATTGCCAATTTTACAGCAGTTTCACTGGTGAAATTTTATTTAGCAACATCTTTATTTGAAAGAATGTTTTAACCCTTTTTTTTAATTGACTGGGCAATATTCTCCTCCGTCCATGCCTTTGCTTTCTTCACTGACTTCCATGTCTCCCTTTGTTTGTCCTGGTGATTTATCCTATCCTGCTCCTTCTGTGTCTTTTGTACTTTTGAAATGCTAGTTTTACACTCTTACTGTTTCCGCTAGCTCTCCAGAGAACCATAGTGGTCTTTTCCTCTTGCCCTTGCAGACCTGTCTGACATACAGATTCATAGCTCTTTCAGTGCCCACTTTTATTTTTGCCCACTGGTCCATGACCCCTCCTAGCATCCCTCTCCCTGCCAGGGCATGGTGTTCCTGAGGCATTCTCCTATTGTCTTGAAATTGTTCTTCCTGAAGCCCATGGCCCTCATCCTTGTGCAGCTCAGTGGAAACCCATTTTCTCACCAAACCACATTGCATGATGATCACTGGTCCCCAGGTTGTCTGCCACTGTGATGTCAGTAACACTCTCCCCATTGTCAGCACTGGGTCCAGTAATGCTCCCCCAGAAGTGGGTTCTATCACCAGTTGCCTGTGAAATGCCACCTGCAAGGAATCCAGGATATCCCTACTCTTGGACGTTACTACTGCTGGGAGTCTCCAATCCATGTCAGGTAGGTTGAAGTGACCCATCATCAACAACTCTTCCTTATGAGCCAGCCTTTGGATTGCTTCCAGCATTTCCCCATCCACTTCTTCCATCTGTGCTGGAGGCCTACATATCACTCTTGTATGGATAATGGCCTCATTCCTTTTCTCCAGAGTGACCCACAGTACCCCCATTCCCCCCTTTTCCCATTGTACTTTTTAGGAAACAATAGTTTGTACAGGAACTGACAGTGCATGAGCTGGCTACCAGCCAACATATAAGAAAGAAAAAACATGCTCAACACTTGTAGAGAGAAATTCAAAATTCAGTGCAAAATTTAATCAGCGAGTGCCTGGACAGCATCCACTAGCCCCAGTGCTTCAACCCTTTACTGGGTCTTCCTCAGGGGGTGGGTCTGAGGAATGAACAAATGTGCCACTTATTTATACATCTTCATTAAAGCAGCAGTACTACGAAAAAAAAAATTGCGCTTTTTTGTCAGTTTATTCCCTGTGCCCTACTAATCATATACCTGGTACTCTTTCTCGTCGGCATTGTACTATCGCCGAGTAATTTGCTCAGTTATTCTCTGCTTTTGTTTACATTTCTGCCACCCAGCATGTTGCACTGGAACCCCCTCCACTGCCAACTGCACATTTGAATGACTTGCAGGGACATCAGGAATGGTCAGCAGAGGGTCCCTCTGCTGTTGTCAAAAGATGTGATGCGACCTGAAGAAAAAGCGCAGCTGAAATTAATCAGCCGCCATATTTGTTGTAGCGCTACAACACTTCAAATAAATTGCAAATATCTAAAAAAACTAAGGACGACTGGGAAAAAATATTTACTGGTATGGAAACTGGAACTTTGGCCGCATGCTTACAGCTGAAAAACAGAATTTTGATTGGTCACTTCCTGATTTCGTAGTACTGCTGCTTTAAAGTGCCAGTCACCCAAGTGTTACAATTTATGCACAAAACAGCAGGAAAACACACAACTTTTTTAATGTATACAAAACGTTTCTTGTTTGTACCACACCAATACCAGGGACTTACACTAACTTCTAGCATTCAAAAATTCCACATAACTTTAGTCCAAGTATTATTCTACTGATGCTTGGGTCTCTGGTCTAGTGATTTACTTACAAGTTTTTAAGTGATGGCAAAGGGTGGAGAAAAGGGGGAATAAACAAGGTCACTTAATATTTGTCCTTAATTGGACATATATAACAGGGGGAAGGGGGTTGTAGAAATGCAGCACTAGAAAATAACAAATCATAAAATAGTCAGAATCCAATATGTTATCACAGTGAAATCACAATTGTTTAACTTATTAAAGTTCTGACTTCAGAATTATCCAACAGATGTGTTTTCACTGGGAGGTCAAAAGGTCAACAGTTTGCCATTGAATAGGTGGCTTCCATAGATTTCCACAGTGGTACGAAGCTATTACATAGATTCAAAGAAACTATTCATTCAATAATAACTTTGCACTGAATTTTGACTTTCTCTCTCTGAGTGCTGAGCATGCTTTGTCCTTTTCTCTTTGTATTTCTGTAGCCTTTATGATGTTCCCTTAGGAAAAGAGCTACTCCTCCCCCTTTCTTCTGACCCAGTCCCTTCTAAACAGTATGAATCCTGGTACTACCATATCCCAGTCCTGGTTTTCATTGCACCAGGTCTCAGTGATGGTGACTAGATCCAGGTCCTCCTTTGCCATGGTGGCCTCTAGATTTGCAGTCTTGTTGCCCAGACTTGAAGCATTCGCACACATGGCCCTCCAGATCTGATGCCCTCCATTTCCACCATCCCCATTTCTATTCCCTACCCACACTTGCAAGGGAGTGCCAGCTAGTTCCTGACCTCTCCCCCCACTGACCTCCATGCCTTCCCTAGCCTCATACTCCACCTTAATCAGTTTAAATGCAGGGTCCCATTCATGTATTCGACCAGTTTTCCTCTAAGATCTCTAGACTCTTCCTCGCTGAGGTGCAGCCTGTCCTTTGAATATAGTTCTTCATCCTTCACTTGTCCCCTCACCCTCCAATGCAAATTAACCCCTCTGACATGCATCAGTCCCTTAGCCACTTGTTGAACTACTCTAGTCTCCTTTTTCCGCCCTGTACTGGCACTGAGGACTTGGGTTACTTCAGAGAATGCAACTGAACTTGCTAACTTCCTACAGCACCCTGCTAGCTCTTTAAACTTTTGTTGTACCACTCCAACCTCATTTCCTGCCAAGTCATTTGTCTTTTGTCCCTGGGTGAATGATCAAGTAAGGTTTGCCCCCCAACTTCCTTATCATTTCCTTGATCCTAGGCTCTGCCAACCACACTTGTATCCCTGGCACACATTTGACATTCCTCCTCCTCCTAATTGGGTCCCATTTCCTCACCCAGTGTATACCCTTGGTAATCAATGATGAGCACCTTTTCTTCCCCCTAGTCTTTCCCTTAGTCTACCTGTCTATCCCTGGTGGGCCAGCCTCCTCCCCCTTCACTCATTCCCTGTTCAACCTGTTGGTCCTCCCTTCTGTACCCCCACTGCTCTCTCCTATTTTCTCTCCTGCCCTCCTTCTTCTGTATCCTTCCAGGTGTCTCATGCTATCCGCTGCAATCCCCCCCACCTTGTTCTCCCACTATTCCACCCTCCCCTCCACCCTTAGCTCTGTCTTGACTGTGTATACTTCCTTTCCCCCCTCAGTCTACTCTCCCCTCCTGTTCCCATATTGCTGACCTTTTATTCTATGGTTTTTCAAGCCCCGATCCCCCATGTGTCCCCAGGTTCTCCAGACCTGCCAGTACCATAAACCTGTTTGATGCTGGTCCCCCTACTTACGAACATGCCTTAGCATTTCCTTCATTTACCCTTCCTTTACCTCTTTGTGCAGCATTCCCTTTCAACCTTCCATTTCTGCTTACCTCCTACCAATCATCTCTTCCAGTACCACCTAGTCTATGTGTTGATGGTGTTCCTGGATGCCCTGGCAACCCCCATTCCCCCTCTTACTTTGCCATCCACCTGGCCTGTAGCAGTCCTAATCTGTTCCATATTCCACTGTTCCTTCCTCCATCTACTCCTCACTTTCTCTAATTCTCATCTTAACCAGTTTAACTCCACCTTTAGCTGCCCCAAGTGCCTACACCCCAGGCATACCCCCATTCTCCACATTGTTTATAGGAAAACTGCTGCTCTGCATCCATTGCATTAAACTATCCTCTCTTTCCCCTCCTGCCCCCAAGTATCCTCCTGTTTTCCTCATCCTCCACTCCTCCCTGATTCCTCTCTGCCTGTACCAGCTGCTAGATTCCCTCATCCTCCTCTCTTGAAATCTGTTTTAATGGATCTGGTGACCCCAGACCCTGACTCCAGATCCGTCCAATCTATTACAGTCAAAACTATTGTATTCTACCCAATTATTAACTCCCCCTGTAGCACACTTACCTCTGTTGCCCTGTGCAGCATGGTCTGAGGTCCTCCCTGTGGATGCCCTCCCAGTGCCCCAGACACCACTTAATCAAGAAGCCATACTCCTGCTTCATGAACTCATGCTTCTGGGTCACTTGGCCTACTAGGTAATATATAGGGCTGGTGTTTGCCCTATTGGTTTCTTGCCACCATGTGACCCTGCCTCTCCACCACTCTCTCTCCGGCTACCTCTGCTTAATCTCTCCCTCAGCTCACCTTCTGGCATTCACCTCCCTCCTCATGTCTCTATATAAACCCCACACAATTCAAACCCTAATCAGTATTTCCCAAACAGTGCAGCCATAATTCCATACAGAAAAAAAGCATATTCAAGCACTTAGCTGCTTTATTAAGTCCCTGCTTCCACCTGATGGTCTTCCAAAGCTCTTCTCACTTTTGAATAGGTACAATAGAGAATAGAAATATGTCCTGATAAGGAGGGGGGCCATCTTCGAACAGATATGCTGTACTGGCCAATTTGGAGGAATAGTGGGCAGGTGGGGAGGTAGAGAATCAAGAAAACATAGTCCAAAGATAGTGGCAAGGGGGTGAGAGGGGAAGGAAGGAAGGGGAAGGGGATATGGTTGGAGAGCAGGAGTGAGCAGAAGGATCGCCACATGGGGGTTAAAAAGTGTAGCCCAGGTGGGGAGTCTGGAGGTATTGAAGAAGGAGGGTCAAAGGGAGGTGTAACACAGGGGAGATGAGGGGGGAACATGAGAAGCTGGACATGTGGGAAGGGAGGGGTCTCAGAGGGAAATTAAAGTAACAGGGGGACTTGTGCAGCAGAAAATGCAGAACGTGTGGTGGAGCAAGGAAGGTTGAATTTGTGGTAAGGATGGGAAAATGGCAGGAGGGTCATTATCCTAGGAGATTCAGTAGTGAAGGGGGAGGTATGGGGGCAAGGTCTAGCCATATCTGGGTGGAGTGTATGCCAGGCATGATGGCTGGGAGGGTGGGGAATTTTTTTTAATTATACTTTATTCAAGTGTCAAACATTCCCTATCTTCGGTTTCCATGTTATATCATCAGTAACCAAGCTCACAATAACACAGAAAGTGATATGTAGTAAATCCATAAAAATACATCAAGACCAACTACCATGTGCCATGAAATTGAGAGAACAAAACTATTCAGCCACACAGTCACAGAAACTGTGGCCTATATCACTGTTGAACCAAAGTTAATCTTATTGAGCCAGGATCTCTATTCATCAACTCCTTCTTTTCAGCCAAAATGTGAAAGAAAGGAAGCCAACATCCTTTAAAATATCATTTTGATGCCAAAGGGAGGCTGTGATCTGCTCCATAATCATAATTTTCCTATAGTTCTTCCAGCACAGATCTAAAGAAGGAGCTGTTTGATTTAGCCATAATTGCATTATGACTTTTAAGAACAGCCCCAAGTAATATAAAAAATAAGTATTTAGACACCTTGTCATGATTCTCTGGTGGAGACAACCTCAAAATCCAGGTCTGAAAAAGAGGGGCTATAACCACCCCAAATGCCTTGCCCACTAAATCTGCACTCTCTTGACAGTACTTCTGAAGGAGAGGCAGGGCTGTGCCAATAACTGTAAGGGCCTGCCTGCAAAATATTTTGTGGGGCCCAACCTCTTCACCAATAAGTGTAAAATAACCATTAGCACATATAAAATATTTATACCGCAGGGTTCAGTATTAGGACCAGTCCTCTTCAATGTCTTTATAAGCGACATTGCAGAAGGACTGGAAGGGAAAAGTATGTCTCTTTGCAGATGACACTAAGATCTGCAACAGAGTTGATGCACAGGGTGGGGTGGAAAGGATGAGAAGGGACTTGGCAAGGTTAGAGGAATGGTCAAATGTATGGCAGCTTAGATTCAGTGCTAAGAAGTGCAAGGTAATGCACCTGGGAAACAAAAACCCAGGGGAAGAGTACACAATGGGGGTGAGATACTAACAACAACAAAAATGGAAAGGGACCTGGGGGTAGTCATATCAGATGACCTAAAGGTGGGCAAGCAATGTGAGAGGGCAGCAAGGAGGGCTGGGGGGATACTGGGATGCATAGGGAGAGGCATCTCCAGTAGAAAACAGGAAGTTATTATCCCTCTGTACAGACAGCTGGTGAGACCCCATCTGGAGTACTGTGTGCAGTTCTGGAGACCCAATCTCCACAAAGACATAGACAGGATGGAAGCTGTCCAGAGGAGGGCACTAAAATGGTGCAGGGTCTGCACCGGAGGACATATGAAGAGAGACTTAAGGAGCTAATATGTATAGCCTCAAGGAAAGGAGGGAGAGGGGACATGATAGAAAACTTTCAAGTACCTCAAGGGAATCAACAAAGTCCAAGAGGGTAGCATCTTTCAAAAAGAGGTGTGCAAGAACAAGAGGGCACAATTTGAAGATAGAGGGGCGGCTCAGAGGTAATTTAAGGAAGTATTTTTTCACAGAGAGGTTGTGGATGCATGGAATGGCCTTCCGGAGGAGGTTGTGGAGTCAAAATCAGTGGTAGAATTCAAGCATGCATGGGATAGTCATAAGGCAATTCTGGGGGTTGGGGGTAGAAAGAAGTAGGCTGCTGGTTAACTAGGATCTGCAGCTTATCCAGTAGGTAGGGAAATGGGCAGACTGGGTGGGCCAAGCGGTCCTTATCTGCCATCAAATTCTATGTTTCTATGTTTCTATAGCATAGGTTCTTTTGTATCAGTCCTGCTGAGCATCCTTAGTTTGTCCATGCTACCCCCCATCTCCCTTGCTGGCACCAAAATCAAGGCGCTGAACAATTTTATATTGTACGTGCTCCTCCTGGGAACATCAGCATGAAAATCAGATGTTTTCAGTAATGGGCTCTTTTGCTTCTTTGATATGTACTTGCACCAACCCAAGAAATTGGGGTTAGAACCTGCACAGTCCCCACTGTTGCTACTGCTGACAGCCTCAATTTCAAATGGATAAGCAATATACAAAATGAAAGTTTGTGAAAGTAAAATGTTTTATTAATGCTGACCTCTGAGGCAGTGGATCCCCTGACAGTGTGGGCCCTACTGCAGCCACATCTCTTGCACCCCCCTGGTCAGAACCCTGAGGAGAGTGCAGGACCACAAAACATGAAAATTAGTTCCTCGGCTCTCGCAACCCCTCCAGCACTCATCTGAATTGTGTCAGGCAAAATGTTTGACCAGTACTGGGTTGTAAAAATAACATAATATCACCCACCATCTAAATTCCTTCCACGAAGGTGAGGAGGTAGTCATATGAATTCCCTGACAAAGCTAGGATACCTGCACTCCTGCTTCTGCTTTCCACTTTTGTTTAACTAAAAGTAGAAGGTCCCCCTCCGACTCTCAAATACTCTTATACAGTTTAGAAATAAAACCTTTACCCTCCGGTTGAGATGCCAAAGATAGTATAAGAGTACACAAAGGATGGTCTTCTATCTAAAGGGCTGCTCTTTGCTGAAGGTCTAAGATAAAGTGACGGATCTGAAAATATCTATAAATATCCCCTGACGGAGGATGAATTCATCCCTAAGTCATGTAGAGGATTTAAAAAATTAGCCTTCAAAAAGCTGGCCAACTCGCTAGAGTGCCAACTGTTCCCGTCAATTAAATGACCCATTTAAACATCCAGGTAGAGACCTTGCAAAGGAGCAAAGCGGGGAATCCTTACAAATACTGTCCTAAATCTTTAAAAACCTACATATCTCACCCCATATCCTCAAAGTATGCACTACTCATGGATTTGGGACTTTTAAATAGCATTGGAGAGAACTATCAATGACAAATATATCTGACAGCTGCATCAGGGATAAAACTGAGGATTTCATATTCACCCAACTGGGAGGATTATTGGAAAAAGATGAAATTAAAGCAGAAAGTTGGGCTGTCCAATAATATACTTTAAAGTTTCGAACCCCAAACCACCTTTATTCTTAGGGGCTAACAATATGGACCATCTCACCCAGGGTCGCTTCCCCTCCATATGAACTTAAGACGATAAAGTTTGTAAAGATGGCCAAAATGTCCCTGGCAGAGAAATAGGTAGAGCAGAAAATAAAAATAAAAAATGGTGCAAAATATTCATGCAAACCATCTCTGCTCAGCCCAGGACAAATAGGGGACGTTCTCTCCAACAATTACAATCAGCGCACACTTCCAATAGCAATCTATCATAATTGTATTTATATAAATTTGACAGGTTCTGTGGTATCCAAATTCCTAGATATTTAAACCCATCCAAAACATGTTTAAAGGTCCCTGACAGCAAGGCAGGGTTATTTGGGGTATAGCCCAAAAACATTACCTTGGTTTTGGAATCATTAATCTTGAAGCCAGATAGTTGACCATACTTTCCCAGAAAGTCTTTCACTATAGAAAGAGATTGAGGGGGGTTGGACAACTATAAAATGGTGTCATCCACATATTGTGAAATACGCACTTCCTTCCCAGCTATCTGTAGGCCCTGATAGTCCTGAGACTGGTGGATCAAAGCCACTGAAGGTTCTACACTAAGGGCAAACAAGAGAGGGGACAAGGGGCACTCCTGTCTGGTGCCTTTCTCTCAATTGCAAACCTAGAGGAAACTTGGCCATTTACCCTGACCCGGGAATGTGGGGAATTATGCATATTTTGATTCCAATTGCAGAATTTCACACCAAACCAAAAGCGGGAAAGCGTTCTTAGTAAAAAAACACCCAGTCAAGGTGGTCAAATGCCTTTTCTGCATCAATCGATAGTACCACCCCACCCCCCTTGGGCCACGTCTTGGCGGCCGGTATAACATTTATTTATTTTTTATTTATTTATTTCTGATCTTGGATTAACCATTTGAGCTCAGAGCTCTTTACACAGGTTCCATGTTAGTACATTTAGAACAAGTAGGTGATTATACAGAGGATTGAGACAAACAAGGCAATAGAATTAGAATGAGAACATTTAGATACATTTGGTCTTTAAACAAAGGAATTCAAAAAATACAGCGAAAACTAAAGCAGGAATAAGTAAATACAGTCAGATACATACAGGAACACACTAAATAATTGTGCCCAACAAGGATCCTGTTAGTTGTCAGCAACACAAGGGGGCTAGCACATAGAAATGCTGGAGAGATGGGGTGAGGGGTTGAGCTGCAAGTGCAGGGTGTCCGAGAGAGAGAGAGTGATCTGTTTGGCAGAAGGACAGATAGTAGGAGATGCCTTTGCTAGGTGCTAGCGATGGCAGATACATTGAGATTACTGTATTAAATGGTTCTTTTTGAAGGTCCACAGAGTGGGCAGGCTAATAATGTTCTCATGGAGGGAGCTGAACCACAACGGTGCCCGATAGGCAAAGGACCTTTGTCCTTGAGATGTCCAACATTTTGGAGTCAGGAAGGACAGCAGTTCCAAATTTTGCGTTGGCCTAGGATTAGTGCTGTGAATGAGGAGTTGTTGTACCCCAGTTGGGAGCTGACCAAGGCAGATCTTTTTGGCCAGGAGGCAGGACTGATATTTTAAGCAACCAAAGAGCATTAGCCAGTGAGCCTTTGCACAGAGATCACAGGTGTGGGTTAGTTGGTGTGCCCCAAAGGTGAGCCTGCAGGCATTGTTAAGGGCAGTTTTTATACATTGGAGGGCAGTATCTGTGGCAGAGCCATATATCGTCAGTCCGTAGTCCACTGGGGAACCCACTGAACTGTGGACCACTATGCTGAGGGCTTCAGGGGTCAGGCTCTGCCTATGGCAATAAAGTAGCCCTAAGCATTTGTTGATTGCTTTAGCTGTGATGTCTATGTGGAGGGCATAGGAGAGCTAGTTGTCAAGAGTGATTCTGAGATATTTGAAGTGATGAATATGTTCAAGAGGAACACCACCCCTATCACACATTGTTAGTGGGTAGTTTTTGTGCTTGTTCCTAAGGCTGGTGAACAACATGGTTTTTGTTTTTTTGTAGTTCATTATCAATTTATAATTTTTGAACCACAACTCAATGCTGGTGAAGTCACATTGTAGCTGTTGCTCAAGAGCAGTGTGGGCAGAGCCATTAGAAAAGATAACCGCATCATCCGTGTAGAGGAGGATACGGCACTGACTGGCTAGGGGGAGACAATTCAGAAATAGGCTAAACAGGAGAGAGGAGGGGACCCAGTATTGACCTCTGTGGAATGCCTGAACACACAGGCTTGGTGTCAGAGAGAAAGGTATCTATCCTGGCTTGCTGTGAATGGCAGTGTAGGTAGCTGCGGAACCATGCAGCCGCCTCAAGGGCAAGGCCTATGGCAGTGAGTTGGTCAATTAGGAGGGCATGGTTGACCATGTCAAAGGCCTTTGTTAGGTCAATACAGATAGCCCCGACGAGCTGGCCAAGATCAAGGGATTTGTGGATGAAGCCTGTGTATTCCAGGAGGGCTGTAGTGGTGCTATGCCCAGTCCCAAAGCCATGTTGCTCTTCGCATAGGAGCATGTCCTTGTCCAGATAATCGACAAGTTGGTCGGCAACGATTCACTCAAGGGCCTTTAAGAGTGGTGGTAGTATAGAGATGGGTCTGTAGTTCCCGGGAAGGGCACGATCCCCACTCTTGTAAACAGGGGTGACTACTGCAACTTTCCATTTATGGGGGAGTACTGTGAGATGGAGCAAGAGGTTAAGGATATGGGTGAGAGGGGACAGGATTTCTTCAGATGAGAGCGAGATTAGTTTCAGGTCGAGGTTATCCCCACTGAATCTCCCCTTTCCAAGCACTTTGTGCAGATATTTCCTGGTTTCTCCGAAGGTAATAGTCTTGAAGCGAAAGGGGGGATGCGATGGGGATTGTGTGGGTGCAGCAGGGATGGTGGGGGAGAAGAAGTCGGCGGGGAGAACATGCTGCAAGTCAGTGAAGGCATTGTTAAAGGTGTTGGCAATAGATTTAGGGTCAAGGATGGGGGAGCCATCAGCACAGAGGATGGTAGGGGCCATTTTGGGCTCTCACCAGGTGACCTCATTTAGGTTAGCCCAGAATTTGCACTCATCATTCCAGTTCTTGGTTAGGGCATCTTTATAGTATATGTTTTGGGCTAATTGGATGGTCCTGGTACAGTTGTTCCTCACACATTTGTAGTTCAGGATATCAGACTGCTTGTCAGTGGCCCTAGCTATATGCCAGAAGTGGTCTCTATTTTTCATTAGTTCAAGGGTATCAGGGCTCATCCAGAGGTTAAAGTAGCCTTTGATCTTCCACTTTTTAATGGGAGCATGGGTGTCACAGATTGTATTGAAGAGGAGGATGAAATGGTTGAACACGTCATCAACGTCGGAAGCCTCAAAAACCGAGGACCAGTCAGCATTGAGGAGATCCATTTTGAAGCATCCATTTTGAACAATCTTCTCACAGGGTGGGCCTGTTATAACTAATTGTGTAGGGCAGGTGAGTGAAAAACCTCACATTATAGTACACCTGGGTATTGGGTACGAATTACATTGCAGAGTGTGGGGTAGAGGTGGTGCAGGAGAGGTTTAGGAAGGTAGGCAAAATCTGCAGTGAGGCAGAAAGGTCAGTAGCCTTCTCTCAAGTGCTCTTGGTCCCTAGGGCTAGTACTGTAAGGAAACAGAGAATTGAAGATTTAAATAGTTAGTTAAGGGGGAGGTGTGAGTCAAATGGTATGGGCTGGTAGGGGGTTGGGGTGGGACTTGGGATAATAAGGACCTATATGCACTGGATAGACTACATTTAAGTAGAGAAGGCTCCAGGGTCTTAAAGGAAAAACTGGAGGAATACATGTCAGCAAGCATTAATTTAAACTGACGGGGGGGGCAATAGGGTGTGCTGCAACCATGGCCACCAGATGCAGGAACCCAATGAGACTCCCCCCCATTAAGTCATCAGAAGGAAATAAGAGTGAAGAGCAGGGGTGAGAGAGGGGATGAGGGGGAACACAAAAAGGGCTGGTCAGTGGTAATGGCGTTCAAGAGTCACGGTGGAAAGTTGTGTCATTAAATGCAAAGATCCTGGCAAACAAGATGGCAGATCTTCAGGCACCGATGACTGAGGGAGAGGTGGACATAGCGACCATCACAGAGACATGGGCCACCCAAAACCATGACTAGGACCTCGTGATCCCTGGGTATAGAATTTACCAGAAGGACAGAGAGACAGGGAGAAGGGGAGGAATAGCTTTGATTTTGAGAGAATGGATCACATGCACCAGGGAAGAGGAGGCTTAGGGAAAGCCTGAACCTTTGTGGATTCAGCTTCAGACCACCAAGGGGAGAAAGGTTAGAATGGGAGTGGTACACAGACAACCTTTACAGGATAGGGAGTTGGACAGTGCATTGGGGGAGCAGATTAGAATGATATCTAGTAGAGGAAACACAGTCATAACAGGTGATTTCAACCTACCAGGAGTGGACTGGAGGATCCCAGCTATCTCCTACTTCAGGGAACTGGTCATTCTGGAAGCTTTCTAGGATATTTTCCTGGTGCAGGGAGTCATGGAGCCTACCAGGGATCTAGCCATACTGGACCTATTACTGTTCAACAGTGAGTATGTTCAGGAAATAAAGGAGGAAGATCCTCTTGCAGACCGCGACCACCGCACAGTGTGGTTCTACCAAAATCTGAGTAAAGAAATAGCCAGAACTAAGGTAAGGGTAGTAGGCTTTAGGAAGGCTGACTTTGGAAAGGTGGGTGAAATCCTAGCGGGACATCTTGCCAAAATCAGTCCAGAGATGGAAGTGGAGCAGAAATGGCCCATAATATGTGTACCATGGCCAAGGTCAAGAAAGCCAGAATCAAAAAATCAAACTGGTTCAGCAAAGAGGTGGCAGCAAAAGTGAGGGGGAAAAAAGAGTAGCCTTTCATAAGTACAAACGTACTCTGAAGGATGCAGACAGGGAGGTTTACTCAGTGAAGTCAAGAGTAGCAAGCAGAGCTGCAAGGGCAGTAAAGACCTTTAGGGAACTAAAACCAACTCAGGGGATAAAAGTAGGGGAAAATTACTTTTTCAGGTATGCAAGGGAGAAAAGGAGTATCAAGGATGGGATTGTCAGATTAACCCATTGCGTCTGCAGGCACTTTCTGAAGTTGCAGCACTTGTCTCCTGCATACTGTTAACAGTGAATCCTGGGCCTTTCTAAGCAAAATCAAACCATAATTAGTATGCCGTAAACAAATGCTAATAGCACAAAATCTGTAAGTGCCAGGCACAAAGTATGAGTGGCAGACTTGTTCAGCATAAAATTACTTTTCCAATGGTGGTATGCAAGTAATATAGTGCAGAAGGATTTGAAAAAAAAAAAAATAGGGAGGTGAGGTGAGCCCCTTCCAGGGTGGGTTCCCCCCTCCCCAAAAATGGACTGCTAGGAGGACTGGGGTTTCAGAGGTGCCGGCTGTTTTTTTGTCTGCAGCTGGGCTGTCCCTGGAGCACTCCACGGGACTGTGCTTTCAAGAAAAAACAATATTTGCAGACTAATCTACTACCTTGCGATGCTGCTTACTGTACTGTGGGGAATTTTGCAATATTACATCGGGACAATATTTGCAGTATAATTCTATTACCTCGTGGTGCTTCTTGCTTTGCTGTGGGGAACTTTAAATATTACATTGGGACAATATTTGCAGACAAAACCACTACCTCATGGTGCTGCTTGAAGCTACAGCATTTTGGGACAAAGGAGCTTCTTTCTGGCGCAAGTTTGAAAAGAAAAAAAAATCGGATAACCTGTGCCTGAGTGGCTCCCTGCAGGCTGTGACGGCCCTCAGGCTCTATCAAACCAGCTGATAAACTGGACACTGAGCCCCACGAACTCTAATAGTGCCAAAGTACTTGGAAAAAATAGGAGGTAAGGCGAGCCTCTTCCAGAGTGGGATCCCCCCTCCCCAAAAATGGACTGCTAGGAGGACTGGGGTTTCAGAGGTGCCGACTGTTTTTTTTCTCTGTGGTTGGGCGGTCCACCCCTGGGGTGCTCCTCAGGACTGTGCTTTCAAGAGAAAACAATATTTGCAGACTAATCTACTACTTCGTGATGCTGCATACTGTACTGTGAGGAATTGTGCAATATTACATCGGGACAATATTTGCAGTATAATTCTATTACCTCGTGGTGCTTCTTGCTTTGCTGTAGGGAAGTTTAAATATTACATCGGAACAATATTTGCAGACAAAACCACTACCTCATGGTTCTGCTTGCTGCTGATTACTGCTACAGTGTTTTGGGACAAAGGAACCTCTTTTTGGCACCAAGTTTGAAAGGAAAAAAAAATCAGAACACCTGCACCTGATTGGCTCTCTGCTGGCTGTGACGGCTCTCCAGCTCTCCCAAACCAGCTGATAAAACTGGACACCGAGCCCCATGACCTCTAATAGTGCTGAAGGATTTGAAAAAAAAATAGGGAGGTGAGGCAAGCCCCTTCCATAGTGGGTTCATAGTGGGTTTCCCCCTCCCCAAAAAAGGACTGCTAGGAGGACTGGGGTTTCAGAGGCGCCAGCTGTTTTTTTCTCTCTGAGGTTGGGCGGTCCTCCTCTGGGGCGCTCCTCAGGACTGTGCTTTCAAGAAAAAACAATATTGGCAGACTAATCTACTACCTCGTGATGCTGCTTACTGTACTGTGGGGAATTTTGCAATATTACATCGGGACAATATTTGCAGTCTAATTCTATTACCTCGTGGTTGCTGTGGGGAATTTTTTTTCCACCCACCCTCCCCATTCTCTCCTCCCCTTAAATTCTCCTTTGCCCCTCCCACCAACAAAGGCTTTCTGCCTTGATAAGCATTGCAAGCAAGCTTGCTAGTGCACTCACAGCAAATTCCTTACAATAGGGAGGGGAAGCCTACACCTGCGTCTTTACCAAGCTAGCTAGTAACTTAATCACTGTCTGCACTTGAGATTAATGCATTTTACTGTTATCTATAGTACAGTTTACTGGCTGCATAAAACTGTGCATGTATTAGCATGTCTTCTTATTCCCCTGGACTAGGATCTACCTGCCAGCAGGGTCACCAGACTAAGTCACTTGTTCACACTATTAGCTGCTGTAGCCTAAATCAGCAAGCCTGAAGTAGCATCCCACCCTTAGTATAGCTCTTAGCTAGGACTCCTCTACAAGGGTATCCTTGTTTTTCCCAGGGTACTAAAAATCCTCCCACCCACTAATAATAACCCTCCCGAAGCACCTGTGCCTGAACTGCTGCTTAGTGTGAACTGCCCCAGGGAGCCTACCTCATTTTATCCCGTGCCCTGGGAGTACCACATGTCTTCCTCACCCTGGCCGCTGCCCCCAACCCCCGAGGTCTGCCATGATGCCATCTGGAATGGTTGCTCCGTGCCTCCCAAACTGGCTGGTGTCTCAACACCAAACTGCAGTTCAACACCTCCCCTTGCCTGGATATCTGCCAAAGGTATGAGGGTGGTGCACCTAAATGTCCACAGCTTACTACCCAACCTTGCTGAACTAACAGCATGGGTGGCTGTCTATAACCCTGACATTATGGGGGTCACGGAGACCTGGCTGAAGCCACACACTCCAGACTTGGCATGTGCCATACCGGGCTATAATCTTATGAGGAATGACAGGGCAGGGAATAAGAGAGGGGGTAGGGTACTACTGTACTACAAGACACACTTAAATGTATCCGCCATGGGACTCACACCACCTCTATCCCAATCCTATGAGTTCCTGCACGCCCTCCTCCTGTTAGGTAGCACCAAAAAGGTACATCTGATCTGTGCCTACAACCACCCAAAGGGTGGAATATCAGGGCTCTCCTTCCTCCTCGACTGCCTTAGCCCCACAGTTGGCTCAAATGAGATATTAGTCATAGGTGACTTCAACCTAAACTGGGTAGGCCACAGTGTCCAGCAATATGAGCCTCTGCTGGCTGGCCTTGCCCTTAACCAACTCATCTCAGAACCCATAAGGCCCTCCCAACGAGGAGTCAAGGGGTCCCTCATTGACTGGGTGCTGAGCAACAGACCAGAGAAAACTGTCTCCTGTGGTGTTCTGCCCAATGCCATTTCAGACCACTCTCCCACCTACTGCACATGGGGAAACTCCCTCCCCAAAATCCTTGCAAGGTGATCCAGATGAGGGACTACTCCAAACTTAGCATTGACGACTACCTTGCGGACCTGCATCACGCTGACTGGACCCAGGTCTTTGCTACAAACGACCCTTCAAGGGCCCTTGACAACTTCCTGGCCACCTTCACCCAGATCCAAAACAAACATGCTCCTCTCACTAAAAGGAGGATGAGGGGCACTGTCACTAAATGGCTCCATGGCAGCCTGTTTTCTCTCATGAAACAAAGGGACAAATGCTGGGTAAGATATAAGAACTCCCTCTCCAATACTGACCTCTGTGAATACAGGCGGCTGAGGAACTAATGCAAAAGCGCCATCCTCACTGCAAAAAGGTGAGTACTGCCAATCTGCCTTACTCTCCACAGCCAGGAACCCAAGAAGTTTCTGGCAGAACATTAAGAATGCAACTGGAGGATCTGCTAGAGCTCAGATCACTGACATGCACACTGTTGGGGTAAACTGCAACAACTCCCACACAATTGCAAATGCCCTTAACCCAATGTTCACTAACCTGCCAGCTCTCCCCAACCTGCCATCTGATCCCATGGATCAGGCCCACCTGCCCAAGGGGATAAACCCCCAGCTGCCCTTTTATCTCAGGGTCATCTCTGTCAAGAAGACCCAGAAGCTCCTAGCTGGTCTCTCCCCACATACCGGTGCTGGGCACGACTGCCTTGAGCCCAAACTACTTAGGTTAGGGGCATCTTTTCTAGCCAGACCCATTGCCCACGTGTTCAATGCATCACTAACCACAGGCATTTCCCAGCCAAAGTCATCCCTGTCCCCAAGCAAGGCAACCCCAAAGACCCAAGGAACTACCGCCCAATAGCGATCCTGTCAGCGGTCAGCAAACTTCTTGAGAAAGTAGTCGCCTCTCAGCTCTCGCACTACCTGCAGACCCACAACCTGCTCTCTGTGGCTCAGCATGGATTCAGAAAAGGTCACAGCACCTCTTCTGCCTTAGCTGTTGTCACCTCTGCAATCAGGACTGCTGCAGACCAAGGCAACCTGACCGGGGCCATCTTCGTGGCCCTCTCGAAAGCCTTCGACCAGGTTGACCACGCACTACTGTGCTCTCTCTCAGTCTCCTGTCCCTTGCCCTTGCATGGGTCAACAACTACTTCTCAGACAGGCAGCAATACACTAGGTTTAACAAGGCCCTGTCTGAGCCCGCCCAGGTAAACTGCGGGGTCCCTCAGGGCTCTGTCCTAGGGCCTCTCCTGTTCTCCCTCTTCGTGAATGGGCTACCCTCAGCACTGACACATGGGTGCCCTACACTGTATGCAGATGACCTAGTCATCATGACCAGCTCCTGAGACTTCTCCACCATCAATGGCAAGTTAAACATTGACTTCAAGTAAATCCAAATCTGGCTAAGGGTCCACAAGCTTGCGATTAACCGGCGGAAAATACAGGCACTGCTCTTTGGCTCAGCAGCTAAGACAAAAGCTATCTTGGGCTCTCTAATGATCTCATGTGCTGGTGGGTCCTTGCTACAAACTGCAGATGTGGTCAGATACCTGGGGGTGACACTTGACTCGCAATTGGAACTAAATCTGCACATACGCAATATATGTAAGGTCACAAATTGCAAGTTGGGTCTTGTATACAGAGCAAAAAACTGCCTCACTTTGGCTGCCCGAGTGACTCTAGCCAGGGAGGTCCTTCTAACCATGCTCTGCTATGGTCTTGTCACTTTTGCCCACATTGCAAAATCTAGTCTTGCAAAATGGGACTCTGCATACAACAACATATGTCGCTTTGTGCTTTCAGCACCCCGCCTCACCCACCGATGTGAACTCTACTCCCAACTTGAGTGGCTCCCACTGGAAAGGCACCACTCCTATGTCATGGGTAACTTCATTGGCAATGTAGTCAGATCTGCCATCCCCTCAGTCCTTGCTGAATCCCTCATTCCAGCCACTCCCTCCTACCATCTGAGATCCAGCGACCCTCTTGCCCTCCTAGTTCCCGAAACCCGCACCCATATGGGCGACCTGCCTTTGCTGCTTACACACCAAAGCTGTGGAACGCCCTTCCATATGAGACCCGCTCCTCCTCCTCCCACCACTGTTTCAAAACCTCCCTCTGGTGCTTTCTCAAGTTGGCATCCACCTGCCTCTGTTCAAGAATAACCTTCTTGACTTAGGCTGTTCCAGTGACTGACTGAGTCGCCACCAAGGTTCACCTGTTCTAAGTCGGTAGGGCCTCTGCACCTTATCCACTCCTGATATTTCAGTCTACTAGTTGGAGCAGTCCACGAAGACCTAACTGTCCAATCAGTGTTGTGCAATGTTCTGTTCTATATACTGTTATCTTGATCTGGGCTCCCTATATCCCAATCCTCTGTTCCACCCTCAAGCACCACAAGCCTTGATGGCTGACATGCTGAGCAAAGACTATAATGAAAATACCATACTGTAATACTACATGCTGATGGCTTTATAAATCACCTGCTGTTTCTTGTAAGACCTCGATGCCTGATGCCCTTAAATGTAACACTACTTGTGATTATCTGATATTCATGAATGTAATGTACCTTGTAATCTCCTGGGTCACACCTGAAAATAGGCACCTGTTGTCTAGCATGCTTACCCGGTTAACAAAAGCAAATAAATAGATAGATAATTTTTTTTTTTTTCTATGCTGATCGAAATAGCAAAAAAAATATTTTTTCCAATAAAAAATGCACCATAACCCTTTTTTTGTTGAGAAATATGTAACATATCAACACCAAGTTAAGCATCCAGACATTAGATGTAATTTTAATCATTTGTTTGTAAAACAGTAGCTATTTCTGTAGTATTAAATATTATTTTTCCTCATTTTAATCAAAGTGTGTTGCTGAGGTTTGAGGGATGAATCTGAACCATACACACCATACCATAAAAAAATGCCTATAACTCCTAAAGAAACATAGAAACATAGAAACATAGAAACATAGAATTTGATGGCAGATAAGGACCGCTTGGCCCACCCAGTCTGCCCATTTCCCTACCTACTGGATAAGCTGCAGATCCTAGTTAACCAGCAGCCTACTTCTTTCTACCCCAACCCCCCAGAATTGCCTTATGACTATCCCATGCATGCTTGAATTCCACCACTGATTTTGACTCCACAACCTTCCTCCGGAAGGCCATTCCATGCATCCACAACCCTCTCTGTGAAAAATACTTCCTTAAATTACCTCTGAGCGCCCCTCTATCTTCAAATTGTGCCCTCTTGTTCTTGCACACCTCTTTTTGAAAGATGCTACCCTCTTGGACTTTGTTGATCCCTTGAGGTACTTGAAAGTTTCTATCATGTCCCCCTCCCTCCTTTCCTCGAGGCTATACATATTAAGCTCCTAAGTCTCTCTTCATATGTCCTCCGGTGCAGACCCTGCACCATTTAGTTGCCCTCCTCTGGACAGCTTCCATCCTGTCTATGTCTTTGTGGAGATTGGGTCTCCAGAACTGCACACAGTACTCCAGATGGGGTCTCACCAGCTGTCTGTACAGAGGGATAATAACTTCCTGTTTTCTACTGGTGATGCCTCTCCCTATGCATCCCAGTATCCCCCCAACCCTCCTTGCTGCCCTCTCACATTGCTTGCCCACCTTTAGGTCATCTGATATGACTACCCCCAGGTCCCTTTCCATTTTTGTTGTTGTTAGTATCTCACCCCCCATTGTGTACTCTTCCCCTGGGTTTTTGTTTCCCAGGTGCATTACCTTGCACTTCTTAGCATTGAATCTAAGCTGCCATACATTTGACCATTCCTCTAACCTTGCCAAGTCCCTTCTCATCCTTTCCACCCCACCCTGTGCATCAACTCTGTTGCAGATCTTAGTGTCATCTGCAAAGAGACATACTTTCCTTCCAGTCCTTCTGCAATGTAAACATAAAAGACATTGAAGAGGACTGGTCCTACTGAACCCCAAGGTACCCTGCTAGTAACCCTCCTTTCTTCTGAGTGGACTCCATTTACTATTACTCTCTGTGCCCTATTCTCCAGCTATTCTTTACCCAGGCTGTCATCTTGGGACCCTCCCCAGGCTGGCTAACTTATATATTAATCTTTGTGTGGGACTGTGTCAAATGCCTTGCTAAAGTCTAGGTAGGCCATGTCCACAGCCCTCCCTGATCTACTACTTTGGTCACCCAGTCAAAGAAATCTATCAGATTCGTCTGGCATGACCTTCCCACTGTCAATCCATGCTGCCTAGGGTCTTGTACCCTTCTGGCCTCTAGATACTCGACAATTCTTTCCTTTAGAAGTGATTCCATCATTTTCCCTATCACTGAGGTTAAACTAACAGGTCTATAGTTTCCTGCTTCTGCCTTGCTCCCACTTTTGTGAAGGGGAATCCATCTGCCCTCCTCCAGTCCTCGGTACCACCCCATCCTCCATGATTTGTTAAAGAGGCTAGTCAGTGGTGTCACTAGTTCTACCTTTAGTTCTTTTAGAATTCTGGGATGAATCCCATCAGGCCCCATTGCTTTGTCCACCTTCAGTTTTAAGAGTTCTTTCAGAACCCTTTCTTCTGTAAATGGGCTGGTATCAACTTCTGTATCCAGAGTGTTACTACTGTTTGTTTTATGTACCTCCCTCTTCCTTTGTAAATACTGAGCAAAAATATTTGTTTAGTATCTCTGCCTTTTCACATTCTCCCTCTGCCCACCCTCCCTCCCTTTATTAAGCCTCACTATCCCTCCCTTGGTCTTCCTTTGCTCCCTGATGTACCTATAAAGGTTTTATTCCCTTCTTAACTGAGTTGGCTATCTTTTCCTCAGTTTGGGCCTTTGCTGTTCTGACTGCCTTCCCAGCCTCCTTTTGCTTTAACTGATACAGTTCTCTGTCCTGCTCCTGCTGCAGATTCCTTGTACTTCCTGAATGCTTTCTTTTCTCTTGAACCTTCACTGCCACTTCCTTTGAGAACCATAGTGGTTTCTTACATCGTCTTGTTTTGTTTATTTGCTTCACACAAAGGCTGTTACCTCTGTGATGGCAGTTTTATTATTCCCATTGTTCTTCCACCTCCTTCCCACCCATTTGCTAGTGCATTCCTTAGGCACTCACCCATTTTGGCAAAGTCAGCCCTCCTAAAGTCCAGTACTTTTGTCTTTGTATGGCTTGACTCTATTGCTGTGTTTATTGTGAACCATACTGTTCGATGGTCGCTAGTTCCCAGATGGCTACCCACTTCTACATCTGTGATCCTCTCTCCATCTCCATTTGAGAGTATCAAGTCTAATATTGCTCCCTCTCGAGTGGGCTCCAGTACTAGTTGTCTAAGGCATGCCCCCTGTAGGGCATCTAGAATAACTGCACTCTTCGAAGTGGCAGCTGCAACTGCGCTCCAGTTAACATCTGGCATCTTCAGATCACCCATCAGCAATATCTCCCCTTTTTCTGCCATTCTAAGTATACTTTCTATCATTTCCTTGTCCATTTCCTCCCCCTGAGAAGGGGGTCTGTATACAACCCCTGTGCGGATTGTGGTGCCATTGCCTGTCTCCAAATTTACCCACAGTGCTTCTTCTCCTCCCTGTTTACCCTTTTGTTCTGTTGCTTTTATTCCTTCCCTTATGTAAAGAACTACTCCTCCCCTCTTTTACCCTCCCTGTCCCTCCTGTAGACAGTGTATCCTGGTATATTTACGTCCCAGTCATGGTTTTGTGTACCATGTTTCTGTGACTGCCACTTATATCCAGATGTTCCTCCTCCATCAAGACCACTAATTCAGGAAGCTTGTTACCTAGACTACGGGCATTGGTACTCATTGCTCTCCATTTTTGATGGCCTTACCTTCTGTTGCAGCCCCCACTGACCTTTCTACCTTGGTCTTTTCTCATTTAGTACCCTGTTTTGTAGGAGAGGCTGGGATTTTCTGCTGCTTGTCAGTGCCTCCCCATTGACTAGTTTAAAAGCTCACAATGAAGCATTTAAACCGATTGCTCAAAAGACTTGTTCCCTTCCTGGACAGATGCAGACCATCCTGCCAGTATAGGCTGGTGTCCCTCCAGGTGGAACCCCAGTCCCCAATGAAGCTAAACCCTGTGCTCACACCATTTTTTCAACCATTCATTAAACTGCATGGTGCCAATACCCTCGCCTCCTCATGCCTTTGACAGGCAGCACCTCTGAGAAGGATACTGTGTTTGCTACTTGTCTTAGGGCCCTCCCCAACTCTGCAATGTCCTCCTGCACTGCTCTAACCTCATGATGAGCCAAGTCATTTGTCCCTAGGTGGACAATTACGTCCAGCTCAGAATCCTTGCAGCTGTTGTTGTGATCCTGAGGATGCGCTTCCTGTCCCTCCAAGCCATGGCACCAGGCAGGCACCTTACTTCAGATTTCCCAGCTCCTCCCAGTTCTATCCCCCTAATAACTGAGTCCCCCACCAGGAGCTGCTTCCTTTCCTTGTGGTGTCCTCTGCCTCCTTCCTGTGGGCCTCCCTTGTGACAGTTGTCCTCAGCCTCCTTAGTCTCCTCTGTGGGTGTATCTATAGGGGAGCTATGCTACCCCAGAATGGCGTATGGATTGTGGTGTGTAACATCTGACTGGGTGTGCCTCTGTTTCACCATCCTCATCCTCCCTGAGCCCACTGTGGTCCAACTGCTGTGCTTTCTTTGCAACCTCTGAGGTAGTGGTGGTGGTTCTGGTGCTCCCTGGATGGGGGAGGTTCCCTTCCTACTGTCCATTGTGGCCTGGGGAAGGTCCCGTGCTACTGCCCAGTGTGGCCTGAAGACGGGCAACTTCCTCCCTCAGGGCAGACAGTTGTCTGCAAATAGGGCAGCATCTCAGCCTCCAGAAAGACTCCCGGAAGACTGCTGCCCCACAGCCATTACATTGCAGTACTCCCCACATTTTTTTTTTGTGTGATTGGTTTGTAATGTAGAAATATATATTTATATTATACAATGTTTATGCTCATATTGTCAGTGCAGTGTGCTAGAGAGGATATGACAGTGACATGCACCTTGCACTCTTGAGGAAATGATGTCAGAACCCCAGGTATAAAGGAACTATTTCCAGGGGTGGATGGGGTGAGGGGTGGGAAGGGGTTGGGCCTAAACTGTGCCCTCGCAAAACAATCAGCTAGAAGCTCTGACCCACTGCTGCAATGAGTGCCTTCCTGTCAGGAAGATGCCCTACACAACAATTTGATAGAGAAATACCCTGCTAATCAATCAGAGAAAAATCCACACATCCAAGTCAGACACAGGTAAACCTTCCCAGCCCCAAAACAGGCCCGGTGGTTTGTGCTCTGAGAGCTGTCCGCCCCAAAATAAGTCAGCTGTGCTTTAAACTCTTCCTGCACTGAAAATCTTAAGAATTGTAACAAACAAACGTAAACCTTTATCCACCACCCTCTGTTGCTTGAAAGACCGTCTTTTCCTGTTTCACACTGCAGGTTTTCTGTGACCACTCCTTAACCCCAGTAACTCTGTTTAAAAAGAGTTTAACTATCACAAACTCCCACGCACCAGTAAATTATTTAAAAATAGTTTCAGTCCCAAAAGCCTAGTAGTCAATCCAGCTACCCCCAAGGGACAACCAGAATGAAGTATTTAAACACTTATGAGGTTACTTCCAAGATAAGCAGAGTTTGCAAGTTTCTTTTTCAACTGCTCAGCCACCTGAAATTTAAAAATAGTTTAACTGTCAGCAAATCCTAGTAGACAATCTAGCTACCTCCAAGGACCTACCCAAATGCAGTATTTAAATCCTTCTGAAGTTACTAACAAGAATACATGATACACACAACGTATCAGCGACAAAGTTGTTCTGCACAAAATTGCCTTTCCAATGGTGCTATGCAATCAATTGTGCTCAATTCGGTTTTTGTTTTATGCTGGCTGAGATACCCAGAATGTGTGTTTTCTTCAAAGTGCTTAGGTGATTCTTGATGGACAAAATGTCTGCCATACACACCATGTCATAAACAAATGTGAAAAACTCCTAAAGTGAACATGATACACACAAAGTGTCAGTGGAAAAGTTGTTCAACACAACCTTACCTTTCTAATGGTGCTATGCAGTCAATTTTAATCAATTCTGGCTGGCAAGTAATATTAAAACATGTGAGTGGCATCTCAAGACATTACTAGGACACACAGGAAGTCTGTAGGTGACTTCTGTAGTCATTCTGGGACATACTGCAGTATATTTGCTGCCGCCTACAGGTGTATTCTAGGGGGCAATGAGTTAAAGCAAGAGGAAGGATGGGTAGAAAGTAGTGAGGAACAAGCAGAGGCACTGAATGAATACTTCAGCTTGGTTTTCACTAGGGAGAAGGAGGAACCAGTGCTGCAGGGAACAATAGGGGTTTGGAAGGGGAGGACAAATGAAGCAGATGGAGTAATTCAGGAGGACAAGGTTTTAAAGGGCCTTAGGGCCCTTAGGGTGGACAAAGCTCCAGGACTGGATGGCATGCACCCAGAGTTCTAAGGGAGTTGTCGGAATTCCTGACTACCCCCCCCCCGTGTACTTGTTTAATACCTCACCAGAGCCGGGGTGCATGTCTCGGGACTGGAGAATGGCACACATGGTACCTCTCCATCAGCGTGGACCCAGTGATGAACCAAGCAACTACAGGCCAGTCAGCTTTACCTTCACTGTAGGCAAACTAATGGATACCATACTAAAGGAGGGACTAGTGGACTTTCTGGAGGTTAATGGTCTTCAGGATGAAAGACAATATGGGTTTGTCTTAGGGAGATCCTGCCAGACCAACCTGATAGATATTTCTGAATGGGTCACAAGGACTGTGGACAGGGGATAGCCGGTTGATGTCCTGTATCTGGACTTCAGCAAGGCCTTTGACTGTGCCACACAGGATACTGTGCAGTAAGCTTCAGGATCTGGGAGTTGGGGTGAGGCTGGCAGGGTGGGTCAAGAGCTGGCTACAAGACAGAAACCAGAGGGTGGTAGTAGGGGGGAGCTCGTAAAGCCTAGGCTATATCCAGTGGGGTCCCACAGGGCTCAGTGCTTGGCCCAGTGTTGTTTAATATCTTTATTAGTGACATAGCAGGTAAGCCCAATGGTAAAATCTGCCTATTCGCAGAAGACACTAAGCTTTATGGGAGACTGGACACAGAAGATTGAAGACAGGGCTCAGGGAGGATCTGTCTAGGCTCAAAAAGTGGCTGAGCATCTGGCAGCTGGGGTTCAACACCAAGAAGTGCAAGACCATGCACCTGGGAGCTTAGAACCCAGGGACCAGTTACTGGCTGGTAGGGGTACAGGTGTCCAGTTCTGAAGAGGAAAGGGATAAGGGGTAATCATCACAAGGGACCTGAAGCACTCTGTACATTGCCATAAAGCAGCAGCCAAAGCCACCAGGATGCTGGTATGCATTGCCAGAGTAATCACCTCCAGGAAAGGGGAGGTTATTCTGCCACTGTACAGGTCCTTAGTGAGACAGCGCTTTGAGTACTGTGTGTAGATCTGGTGCCCATATATGAAAAAGAACATTAGTTTACTGGAGTGTGTGCAGCATAGGACAACCAAGCTGATCCAGGGCCTGCAGGACAAACCCTATGAGGAGAAGCTGCAGGAAATCAACATGTATCCTTGGAGGACAGAAGAGAGAGGGAGGTCATGATCGAAATCTTCAAGTATCTTAAAGGTGTAAACAAGGTTAGTATGGAAGGCATTGTCAGTCTCAGAGAGGATGGGTCCACTAGCGGGTACAGTCTTAAATTAGTGTGAGGAAGATTCAAAAGGGAAATGAGGAGGCACTTTTTCACAGAAAGAGTGGTGTCCAAGTGGAATGAACTGCTGGAGGAGGTGTTATCATCGAAAACAGTGGAAAGCTTTAAAAGGGGTTGGGACAGAGTGAAAGGAAGAGTCAAAATGGGTGGGAAAAGGAGCAGGGGGCATGAGAAGTGGAAGAAGGAAGACCCTTAGTGGAAAGGGAAGGGGGGCAGCTCTGGCAAATTCATCTGGGAGCTGCATACTTGAGCAGACTAGATGGACCAAAACAGCCTGTTTCTGCTGGCATTTTCATATGTTCGCAAGGTCAGAGACATGGGGTTGACAAGTTGGTCTAGAACTGGGTATAAAATAACCCCAGTCGGAGCTACTGGTGCATTGCACACATCATGTGCGCTGTCTTGTGGTGCCATGATCCTGGGACTCATTGGCCTTCTCTGTGTTTCTGTGGACCATGCTCACTGTCCTGTGGTGCATGTGTCGTGTACGTTGGCATTGCAACATTGGCATCCCATGAAGCCACATACAGGTGTTGCTGTACCATTCAGTCGACCCTGCTGCTGTGCCACATTACCATGCTACATAACCCCTATGATGGCATGTGGCACAGTGTGCCTGGTCAATGTGTTGACTGACCATGCAGCCTGTTGTCCTGTATGCCTCTCAGCTGTTCAGTGTCACATCACCATATGCCAGGCCTGCCCGGCTCATGTGATATGGGTACTCTGCCCTTTGCATTCCACTACACAGCAACACACTCTTCTTATGCATGTCAGCCTGCTGTCCTGCTTCTGCACCTTAGGGGATAGCGTGGTATGCATTTGATATACCTGTCCCACATGTGTGCCTCCAGCTTGCTGTTCCAGTACTGTCTGCCACCCTGCACTTTGAGCACATGCCTCTATGCACTGACCTATGGTCCCCTGTAAGACATGTGCATATGCTGCCCCTGTGTCAGGGCTAGGTCCATTTTGTTCCACTGTGTGTTGCTGGAGTGCTGTGCATAACTGTTTCATTACCTTTGTACTGTTGTATGTGCATACACTCAGTAAGAGCCCAGTTGATCACCAGCTGTGGAGGTGAGAGGAGGGCTGTGCTGGGTGCCAGCTGGGGATCAGGTTTGGGGGGGAATGGCATTGTGGGTCACTCTCTGACAGGGTGGGAGGGTCCATTAGACCACCAGGGAACTAGAAATGTTTTTTTTACCATGGATCAGGATGTTGGGGGGGGAGATCCACTGGATACCAATGATAATATTTTCAACATATTGGATGGGTGATTGGGTGGGGGGCAGACCACTGGACACCAGTGCTTAGAGTGTGTACATATTACACCTCAGATCAAGTGGGGGGAGAGACCACTAGCCAAAAGTACTAGTCATTTTTACTTGGACCGGTTCTTGGCGATCCCAGGAGGGACACTAGCCACCAGGGAGACATATGTCTTAAGTATTTGAGCCAGCGATCGGAGGAGGAACCACTAGCAGCAGGGAATCATTTCTTTTTCAGTTCTCAGATCGGTGATCGGTGGGGGGAGGGACCACTAGACTACCAGGAAATATCTTTTATAATACAGGCTGGCAACTGGACATTGGGAGAAGAGACTACCAGGGATATATTCCATTTACTAATATGGAGATGGCAATCAGACATTGGGGGAGTGGGGAGGGACCACTAGACTACTGTGGAATATTTATCTTAATATGTGTCCATGATTGGTGACTTGGGGAGGAGGATGGACCACTAAACTACCAGTGACATATGCCATTTACTAATACAGGGCCGGCGATCAGACATCAGGGAGGGAGAGTGGGAGGGACCACTGGACTACCAGAGAAATATACCATTTCATAACACATGATGGTGATTGGAGAATGGGAAAGGAGGGAGGGAGGAACCACTAGGCTACTAGGAAATATACCATTTAATGATACAGGATGGCAATCAGAGAATGGGGGAGTGGGGAGGAACCCCTGGACTACCAGGGAATATCTTTTTCTTATACAGGGACAGTGATTGGTGATCAGAGAGGGGGAGGAACCACTGGACTACCAGGAACATGGTGTTGTTGTTTGGGAGAGCTGCCCTGCACTATCTCTGACAACCACTAGGGTTGCATGGAGTTAAGAGAAGGTTTTCCACTGCAGTATTTTCTCCATGCAAGGGAACTCCACAAAAGGCCCTTGCATGGAGAAAATGTTTAGTGAATGGGACTGCAGCAATATGCAGGTCCCTTCCCCCTCATTTGCATTGCGGCCCCCTAAAAACATTGCCCCGGTGCAAACCCAGTTTGCTGGTGCAAACTGGGCTTTTGTGAATATCACTTTGCTGCAAAACCCAGTTTGCGTGTCGCAAATTGGGTTTGTGCTGGGGCAAAGTTTTGTGAATCGGGCCCCAGGTAATCAGTAACAGGGAAACATTTTCTATAGTAAAGTTCTTGTGAAAGTGCATGGTGCATTATTTATTTATTTTTTATTACTGGTACTTTTTTCCATGCCTTCATGGACCTTGGAAAGGTATATCCTCCGGCCCCTGATTGCTCTGCACGGCCACCCCAGAAGTTTCCACATGGATTCCCCCCCCCATGGCAGGGCCAGGTCAAGGAGTGCCAGCCCCCCCCCGAAGCAGTAATCCAGAATTGGGGACAGCCACACAGGAGTGATCAGGCCATCACAGGTCCAGCTGTGATCCGTTTTTTCCCTCCAGGTTCTCCCACATGCTACACCCATGCAATGGGCAGGGAGGCTGTCTCCACCTACACAAAGGCAGCCAATCACCCTGGATGTGGCCTAACCCCTTGCATGGCTGTGTGTCTGTGCCAACACTCAGCTACCACTGGGTGTCAGCCAACAGTGTACGGTGTTATCCTTGCTCCCCGAGGAAGGAGAGAAGTCCTCTGGGCTGTCAATTGTTCCTCCCCTGGCCGAGCCCCGAGCGACCTGAGTCCATTCCCGAACCCGGGTTGCTGGCACGAGGTGTGGTGTCCAGCACCTCAGCCCTCAGCACCACCAGGCCGGCTGCATGGTGCATTATAATAAAGAGCTGTGCCAAAGAATACTAGGTAAAATAACATGTAAAACCAGGTGTGGGATTTTGAAGACACTCGTGCAAAGGAGGGATTCTCAGCCAGGATTCAAAGCCCCCCAAGGGGGAAGTCCAGCTAAATACCAACCAGATTGAGATTCAAAAAATTATTTTAAAAGGGAAAAAAACCCTAACATGCTTTATCACAACCTAACTAAATAAAGACAAAAGCTGAACAAGCCTTCACTATTCAGAAAATGGGGTGGAGACACAATATACATTTTTTCAATAAAAACTCTCTCTTCCAAATAACCTCCAAGTAGTGTTAAAAAATTACCAGCAAGTGCTACTGGTGTCACAAAAATCCGATCCAAGTATCGTATCGGTCACACTTAAAGTGTCAGTTTCAATGTAACTGTGAGAAGGTTAATCATTAATTACATGCAACAGGGGTAATTATTACACTGCAGTTGCATTGTTTGTTGCATGCAACTACTATGTTAAGTGATAGTCAACACCTGAAAAAGGGGTGGGGGGGGGAGCAAGCAGGGACAGGGTAAACACATTTATGCAACTCTGGCCTGAGGAATTTTGACTGAAAAGGTCCTAACATTTCCTTTATGATACGAATGAATATACATTACTTTTCATTCTTTTTCAAAAATGACACCCTCATATTGCAGGGCAATGTTTAGATTAAGCACTCCATTCTGTTCATGCTTAATCCTCTGCATCTGTAAACTGGATTTTCAACAGCAAGACAATTCATGTACAACACTTGGAGGACAAATTAAGGTATTTAACTTCAAATGACTTAATTTTTTTTTTGAAGTTAAAGATCAGGGCCCAGAAATTCAAAAACGTGTGTGAGCACAGTGCAAATATTTGTGCCGCACTTGTGCTTGCACACAACGCGGTGGCTGCATTATTCAGATCAATTGCAGACCGGCACTATCCAACTGAACATTGTCCATGTTGGCACAGCGCTAAATCAAACTGTGTTGCCCCAACATGGATCTGGGCTGTATTCAGCCCACAAAGAAAAGCACCCTAGGACTGAATAGCACTGGCAGACATGTTGGCAACATTAAGCCAGGCCATGCAAAGGAGCTCATTGGGCAAATAAAACACTATGAGGCCATTAGCATGCCCATTATGGTCTCATTTGCATGGTAAGCAGCAGCACTTTTGCGCCCATCTTGTGGACACCTGACACATCATCCCTGGTACCTGATATTCAAAAATTGGCTAAGTGGAGAAACTCTTAAATATGTGAAGGGGCTAAACAAGGTAAGGGAAGGGTGTTTACTTAAGAAGAAGGAGGGGGGCCAGAACTAGAGGGCATAGCCTCAGACTGCAGGGAGAAAAATACAGAGGCAATGTGAGAGTGCGATTCTTCACAGAGAGGGTGGTGGAGCTCTAGAACAGACTACCTGAAGAGATGGTGGGGGCTGAATCAGTGGAGGGATTCAAGAGGGCATGGGACAGATATATGAGGCTGAGTAGCGTGGGGAAGGAAGTAGGGGGCCACCAGGGGGGAAGAATAGGGGGGTAAATAGGGAAGACTAGATGGGCTGGTGTGGTCCTTTTCTGCCATCAAGCTTCTATGATTCTGTGATTCTATGGAGCACAGCTATTTGCACTGTTCCTTGCCTTTGCCCAGGTGCCCAAAAATGCTATATTCAGTGGAATAGTGCACAGGTGCTATTCCACTGAATATAGGGCCTTTGCAGCCCAGTGCTAAGCCACTTAGTGCTAGGCAGACATGGCTCCTGAAATAGGGCATCATAATGGCTTGCACCTGAGCTAAATTCCCAATATTCAAATGAACCCATGCAAATGAGTTCATTGGGCATGCAAGATACTAAGGAGCCATTTGCATGCCCATTATGTAAGTAAGTAAAATTGTATTTGTTAAGCGCTCCATCCCAGAGGCTCTGGGTGCTGTACAGATAGGCAGGAGTGAGAATAAATAACATACATCCAATACAAAACATAAGTTAACAACAACAAACAACAATTAAAACCTAGATTAATCATAGTTTAAACTAAACAGTTCAACAGTCAGGTATTTCTAATGCTACAGACAATCTGCAAACACCTCTCTAGAAGGATGCGCCTTCAGACCCCACTTAAAAACCTTCACTGATTATGGGCTCATTTGCATAGGTAGCCTGGCAATTTCGCATGGTGCTTCACTCCACTTGCCCTGTCCCAGAGAGCTATCCCTGGTGCTACTGGTCCCCACCAATGATTGCTGGCTCACTATTTAAAAAACACATTCCCTGGTGCTAGTTATCCCCCCCTTTGATCGCAGTCTTGATGTTAGATATCATAATTCCCTGGTGGTTAGTGGTCTCTCCTCCTGCTGACCACTGTCCCAATGTAAAGTAATATAATTTCCTGGTGGCTAGTGGTCTCTCCCACCCCCGGCCAATTGCTCTCCAAATGTTAAGATATAATCTTTCCTTTGTTTCCAATGGTCCATCCATCCACCCAATCACTGGCCCGAGTTACATATATAGTTTCTCCGGTGGTCAGTGGTTCCTCCCCCCCACCTGATCCTTTGTAACATAAAGTTACACTATTCCCTTGTAACTAGTGGACCACTACACCCCAGGAGGTAGTGCCCCACCACCCCACTCCACCTATCCAGAACCAGAGCGAGCAACTGGCACAGCCCTGTGCTCACCATCACAGCCAGCTGCTGACTGAACTGTCAATGAGCACATACTGTATACAGTACGCACTCACTGACTGACTGTCAATCAATGAACATGTACTGTATATAGTACGCGCTCATTGATAGCTCAGTCAGCAGCCATCCATGGTGGTGAGTGGAGGGCTATGCCAGTCACCAGTTCAAGTTCAGGATGGAGGGAGCAGGGTGATGTGGCACTATCTGCCGGGGTGGGGGTTGTGGGTCTGCTAGACACCAGGGAATAGGGTGAGATTACATTACAGGGGATTGAGGATAGGGAGAGGGGTTGCTAGACACCAGGGAAAGGTGTAACTTTCTTTTACAGGGGATCAGGTGGAGGGAGGGAGGGACCACTGGCAACCAGGGAAACTATATTACAGCTGTGCAAGCCTCAATTTTTTGAGGAAGAGCCGAGCCAGAGCCGAGCCAAAGGGCTGGCTTGACTCTTAGAGCCAAATCCCAAGTCGAGCCAAAGGGTAAGGCAGATATGAATATTTGCCTGTCAAGTTGATCTCCGACAGAATGACATGCATGGTATGATAATTATGATGCATTCAGATTCATTAAGTGCTTTCGCAGCCTGATATCAGTATTTACTGGAATACTGATCAGGAACACTTTTGGGGAAGGGGTTGTATCTGTGTGTGTCCCTAAGAAGGTAGGACTCGGAGGGGTTGGGTTAATTTATGTGTTCCTCATAGCAAGTTTGCTATAGGGCACACAGAACTCATAGCCTCTCAGCCTTGCTCAAGGACAAAATGCAAATAATGACACATACCAACCCTTCCAACCTGTTGCTGGTCTTAGGTGTATACTGAGCAGAGAAGATAAAATTATCATGTTATGTACCTTCCACTCCCATCCCATAAGGAATTGTTTAACCAGGAAAGGCACACTAAGATGAAGATTGTTTCCAGGTCTGACCTGGGAGCACATGGAAGTTAAGTGACTTGCTCAGGGTCACACAGTATGCAAGTGGGGGCTGATAGGATTCAAACCCAGATCTCCAGATTTTTTTTTTTTTTTCAGGTAAGTGCCCTTAACCCTGTATGCTATACTGCCTCCATAAAACACACTGTTGGGAATGTAACAAGCAAGAGTCTCAGACTTGCCAGGTATGCACAATGGGCCGTGCTGATTTTCTTGTTCCCTCAGGGCTTGCCCCTGGTCAGTGTATGATGCACACAGAACTCAATGTTTCTCAGGCTTGCTTGGGGATATACAGCAAACTTCTCTCTGGGGCATGTAACAAGCAAGAGACCCTCAGACTTGCCCAGCAACACAATGCAAGACCCTTCCCCATTCAGACTTGCACACAACCACACGTGAACTGCTCACCCTCCTATATAGCCAGCTCCTCCCCACACCGCATATGGCCAGCATCCTTCAGCCTCCACCCCACAGACATGCAAAGCTCCCTTGCCCCAGCTCCTCTCCTTGACACAGGCAGCCTCTGGTACATTCTACATGTGCACACACATATGCATGCACGCGCGCGCACACACACACACACACACACACACACACACACACACACACACACACACACACACACACACACACACACACACACACACTCACACACACACACACGCATGCACGCGCACGCACGCACACACACACACTCTCAGCTCCACCAACACCACCAGCTCCCCCACACTGACATTATCAGCTACCTAGTTCAATAAGGTTTGACTTCCCAGCTTTCAACAGCTTCCAGCACATAGCCAGTGCCCCCCTAAAAATACCCATGGTCAGCTTCCCCCAATACACAAACAGCCTGCTCATCCACTGACACACATGACCAGCACCCAACCACCAACCCCCACATACACTGCCAGCTCTATATTCCAGCTCCTCTATTCCAGTTCTCCTTAGACACACATTGTGCCCCCATCACATCCAGCTCCCTTCCTCCCCTTGACCAGCTCTTCACCAACTCATAGCTAGCCCTCCATGAACACATGGCCAGCTCACCGCCAACACAAGTAGTCACTTCTTTTTTTTAGCTCATAAGTGCAGCATTTATAACAAAAGATCAGACTAGTACAACAATTTTAAAGTAAATGAAATCTGTGCCCCAACATCTAACCAGAGCCAAAGGCACATGGTTTTGTGCTGTGAGCCCCCTAGAATCACAGGATCCATAGTAACATTCAACTAGATGCAAACACTGTGCGGACATTCAGATGGCTGGGGTGAAGAGCTGTATTCCCTTTTTCTCTAATCAAAACAATGTGTAACATGAACCAGAGTCAGCCCTGGTACAAAGGAAAGTCTGCTCAGCTGCCCTTGTACTCAAGTTAAAAAACACAAATCATTCCTAGTGGGATAGGCTGCATTGAGCTGCATGAGTGAAGGCAGTTTATTTCTTTGATTGCTATTAACAGTAGTCATTTTAACTTGAGTGCAGCCAACCAACTTCCCTGTACCAGTGAAAGTCACTTTGATGCCTGGTGCAAAGTGCTATTTTATCTAATCAAAACAGCAACTGTGGACAAACCAGAGTCAGTCCGGTGTATGCCGTAAGGTTGGTTCAGCTGCACTCTTAACCCAGTCACACAACTAAACACAAGTAAGCAGCAAAACTGGAGGAGTGATGAGAGAAAGCCTAACAAAAGAAACACAGTTCTAATTCCCACCCACTGCCAGGCAGCCCAGGACTGGAGGAGTGGGCAAAACAGGATTGCTCTCCACTCTGCAGAGATCAAACTGCTGCTAGCTAGACTAGTTCCTCTGGTGGCCCAGCTGAAGCTGAGGCTGGGGTCATGACTGTACTCGATGTGGCAAGCAGCAGAGGCTGGCTTGGCTGCTTTCCATATCGAGTACACGAATTTGTCCCAGGTCCTGGCCACCCGGCAACCGGAAGAAACTAGTCTAGCTACAGTAGCAGCAGAAGTACAGTACCTGCTGAGTGTGCTGTGACTTATTAAGTTCCAATCCCTTTCCTTGCTTCCTCCCAACCTCCCTAAAAAATTGAAGTTCAAGTCCCAAATTGAAAGAAAATGTAATTTTTTGGAAGATGGTACTTACTAACTAACTAACTTTTACTGGGCTGCAGTGGACAGTGGGGCACAAAACGCAGACTGCTGCTAATAACAATTAACACTAGTGCATGTTTTTTTTTTAATTGGTAGGAGCTGGTGGTACATACTTATCTTGTCTGAGCAGGGAGTCTTGTCCGGTTCCTTCTGGCTGGCATGCAAAATGGAGTGGAAGCAAGAAATAAATAAAAAGACCAGCCCAGCAGCAACTGGCATTACCCCTGTCCAATCAGTCCCAGACAAGTTTGTTATTTTAAATTTAGTCCTCTGGACAGGACCGCGGGCTGACTCCAGCAACAAGTGCGAGTGAGTGAGTGAGTGAGTGAGTTAGTGAGTGAGGGAGATTCACGAAACTGAAAACAAAATGGCACTTTTACTTTCAGCAGTGCTTCTTGTGGAGCATGCATCTGGCCACTACAAATTCAATTGGCTGACAATTGGTGCGTCATGATCCCAGCAGCCAATCGTGACACTATTTAAAAAACATGCAAGGCATATCCAATCGAGAGGGATGACTGAAGGAAAAGCTAGCAGGCACCTCCCTCACCCCAACCTAACTGTCCTCGTCTTGTCCCAAATTCCCAGGCCAAGAAGAAGAAAGAGAAAGTAAAACCGGTCAAGGAGAATAAAAGTCCCAGTTGGATTGCCTGCCCCCGGTAATCTACGCCACTGCCAACCAAGTGCAGATGATTGATATTTCTGTTGCCCCACCTTAGATTGAAGATTCTGGCAGGTTTTTGAATACTGTGGCTTGGCTTACAGTTGGCTCTACATTTTGCACTGCTGTAGAGCCAAGCTGAGCCACATTTTCAGCTCGAACTTGGCTAGAGCCTGCACTGGCTTGCCCACCTTTAAACTATATATGTATGTCACGCAGGTGATCAGTTGGGGTGAGGGATCACCAGGTAAAGACTATATCTTACATGAGGACAGCAATTGGCAGGGGAGGACCATTAGCAACCAGTGAATTGTTATTTTAGATCAGGATGGCGATTGGCAGGGGGGAGGTCCACTAGACACCAGGAACTACTGTATTGGCAGTTGGGGGGGGTCACTGCACTTCTTCTGCCAACCACTATGGTTGAACCAGAGTAAGTTGGGGTTTCAATCAGTGGTATGTGCACTGCTCAAGGGGACTGGGCAAAATGACCTTGCGTGGTGCACACACTCTGAATATAGGTCTGTGCCAATATTCAGGCCCTTGCCCCTTCATTTACATTGCACCCCCTCTGAAAATTGCCTGGGCTCAACCCCTGTTTTCCCAAACTTACCAGGCTTTTCAATATTGCACATCCGCACAAAGCCTGGTTTGCACAGACAAACTCGGATTTGCAACTGTGCAGTCTTTTGAATATCAGGCTCCTGCTGTGTAACAGTACTGCCTACCCCCTGAACATCTATCCCCATTTCCTGACACAGTTCCCTGGTGTCTATTAGCACCCCACAACCATGAACACCCATCCCGATTTGCCTAGACAGTTTCCTGGTGTCTAGCAGCATCCCAACCCCCTATCACCTCTTCTATATTGTAACACATATCCTTGGTGTCTAGTGGCACCCCCAACCATGATCACCCATCCCATATTGTAACACATGCCCCTGGTGTCTAGTGACACCCCCATTCCCTGATCACTAGTTCCATAGTGTAACGAATATCCTTGGTGTCTAGTGGCACGCCACACTCCCAATCACCCAACTCATATTGTAACACATATCCCTAGTGCCTAGTGACAACCCCATCCCCAGATCATTAGTCCCATAGTGTAACACATATACCTTGTGTCTAGTGGTACCTCTCACCCTGATCGTATCTGTTACTTGTTAACATAGTTCTCCCTGGTGTTTAGTGGCACTCACAGCCCCAGTGATCACCTGTTATTTGTTAACAGAGTTCTCACTAGTATGTAATGGAATGCCACCCACCACGATCACCCATTACTTGTTAACAGAGTCCTCCCTGGAATCTAGTGGCACCCCCACCCCTCAGTCTCCTGTTTACATATAAAAGCAAGGCCGTGGTGTTCCCTCTGATCTCCTGTGTAGCAATATTACCTAAGCCCTGATGTTCAGTGGTTCCTCCACACCAGTGATCCACCATGTATGTATATTACCTTGGCCCTGGTGTCCAGTGGTTCCCCCACCCTCCTGATCCACTGTTTGCATACAGTATATTACCTAAGCCCTGATCCAGTGGCAACCTCCACCCCCTGGCTCCAGTCACCCTTCCCCTATGCCTGACACATATCCCTGGTGTCTAGTGGCACCCATCACTCCCAAAACAACTGTCCCATGCTTGCACCCATCTCTGGGTGTCCAGAGTCACCCCCCATGTCCAAACACCCATCCCATATGCCAGACAGATCTCCCTGGTGTCTAGTGCACACCCCACCCCCCAACACCCATACATTGTTCCGTATGCTATCACTGGTTTCCAGTGGTACCCTCATTCCATCACCCCATCACTGAATCCCTGTCAACAGACTGGAAAACACTGGTGGTTTTGCAGCCCCCCACACACCAGCTCCCAGTACACCACCCCTCCAACCCCCTCTTATCAGGGTCTCCAGTGATGTTCACAGAATCCCAATACAAAGACAAGCACAGCCCTCTTCTCACCTCCCTTGCTGGCCACAGTATGAGCTGACATCATGCACACATGCGCACTGTATCCAAAAGCACCTTATGAAGCAGGGAGTTACATACTGGTAGTGCAGAAACTGTAGGTTAGAATTTGCCTGTGTGTAACTGGACTGCCCTTCTAGTTGTACAGTTGGCACAGTTTGTGTATCATTTGCTTGTATTGAACATCCTCTACACAATCTGTACAGTAATTCTGTGTTTGATTCTGATTGTCCTATTCAGGATCTCCTTGAAACTGAACATTGCACAATGGAATTGTGATCCTGGTAAAAACATGTCCTACTCCCCCTCCCACACTGTACATATAGGAATGGATTATTTAATTGAGCTTGCCAACCTTTCCCACCAGTATGTCTCCTAACCCCTATTATAATTGTTGGGATAACCGAGCCACAGTGTCTATAAAAGGCACTATATTGTTGTATTTATATGATTTATGAGGATAACAACTCCACTGCACAATGCTCAGTGTCAATGAGCTCCTGGATAGGATAATCAGACTCACAAACAGAATTACTGGACAGATTGTGAACAGGAGGTTCATTACAAGCAAATGAGACACATACTCTGCCAACTGCACAACTAGAAAGGAAGCCCAGTTATATAGCACCAAATTCTAACCTACAGTCTGTGCACTGCCAGTGTGTAATTGTATGCTTTGTAAAGTGCTTTGGGATACAGTTTGCATGTGCTCACACAGTCAGTTCATATGACGGCTGGTGAGGAGGTGAGAGGAGGGCTATGCTAGTCACCGTATCAGGATTCTGTGAACATCACAGGAGACCCTGGTAGGGGGGCAGTTAGAGGGGTGGTGTACTGGCAATGGGCAGGGCAGATGGGGGACCACAGGATCACTAATGTTTGCCAGTCTGTTTTGTCAACAGGCATTTGGTAGTGGGTGAGAGGTACAACTGGACACCAGGGACAGCATACAGAATATGGGACAGGATGTACTGGGGGTGTCACTAGACAACAGGGAAATGTGTTGGGCATATGGTACAGGTGTTTGGGGATGGGGGGGGCCAATAGATACCAGGGATATGTGTTAGGCTATGGGATTGTGATCATGGTAATGGGGGTGCCACTGGACAATAAGGCCTAGATAAGATATGTAAACAGCAGATCAGGAGATTGTGGGAGAGCGGGTTGGAGTGAAGACACAGAAGGTGAAAAAAGTTATTTTAAAATATCCCATAGAGCTGTGCACATCTCAAAATAAGGACATGGAGACACTGGACGAAAGAAATACACAGTTCAAACAGTACAAATCTGGAATTTATGTTTTGCTTGTACTGGTTTACTAGTCAGGATGCTGTTGGGCTACTAAAAAAACCTGTCTTAAAGGGCTGTTAACTCTTGTTTAGGCAGTTGGCTCACAGGGACAAAACCAGTACCCGAGGGTGGTCCTACCTGCACCTACAGCTCTGCAGCCCATATATTAGGTTAGAACAATCACCCCACCAGCTGATCAACTCAACTCTGGTCCAAACCATCCTAGCCTTGGCTAGCACTGCAACTGGTTAGTCTTTCTGAGACTGCCCCCAGCACCAACTACTCCCCTTTTTCATCAACCAGTTTTTCACTCCTGCAGAGGACTGCTCCCTCCACAGCTCAGATCTTATCTTTCTCTCATCTTTTTTCTCAATGTGCTCAGCCTACCACTTTTATATGCCTAGAGATCATGTGACCTGTCAATCATACCTTAACTTTTTGTTAAATGTTTGAACAATTTTAAATATAGCTGTTTCATGCAGAAAAGTAAGTAAAACATGAAAAGCAACATTTTAACACATACTGGTCCTTATACAAACGCAAAATAAGGCAAAAAGTAAATAAAGAAGGGAACTCCCTGGCAGGAAGTCCCACCTTTATTTTTCCCCAGAATCCTTCATGCTAGAGCTTTATAAAGCCCACAGATTTCAGCTGGCCTGAGCCCACAGTAGTCCCCAAAATGGACGCCAGCAAACTGAAAGCACATAGAGTCAGGCATTTCTTAAACAGGTACATTTTCTCAACATATAGCAATGTGTGCAGTTTGGGTTCAAAGAAACATTTCATTTAGTATAAGAAAAATATAGATAAGACCAGAATGTGAAATAAAAGGTATTGCTAATGCGTTGTTTGTAGCAATTAGAAAAACATGTTGTGTACATTTCATCCAACAAGAAGAGCATCATGCTTCCTGATACCTTAATTACCTTCCATATAAAACTAAAGGTGATGTATAATAGTTCTCCTTCAGCATTTTGTTTTATATTTTATTCTATGTAGGGCCAAACACCACAGATTCATGGCATGAATTAATTTTGGAAGGACTGCATTTCTTGCGTACGAGAGTATGTTGGAAAGGAAGCAGTATGGCAGATGGGAATACAGTGCCACACGGGGACAACGTCAGTGCTGAGTTGCAAAAAATGAAAAACCTGAGACCTGAGACCACAATATAATCTGCACACCACTTTAGACGATTGTTTTTTGCGTGGGGCTTTGCCCCCCCACACCACCCCTACAATAATGTAATCAAATCCAAGCCTTGCATATGTCACACAGTATGCAAGTGGAGGTTGTGGGAATGGATCACGATCACAAGATGAGGTTTGGGGAATTAAACTCTGGTTAAGGGGATGTTACAGTATGCAGGCAGAGGTTGTGGAAATCAAACCCATGCCAGCTGGATGCACCACACTCACGGATGGCTTGTTGCTGTAACCTCTAGGCTATCATGGCAGGTCTGCTGCACACACTCCGACCATCAGTCATATAGTTTCCCAGGCTAAGGTTGGTGGACTCTCCCATCAGCCACAGCATTGACGCCATTACCACCCACCACAGTATTCTCGTCCACCATACTGTTTCCTGTTCTACCCCAACTCTGCAGTCACGCCTTAGTTTCTTCCACAGGAACAGTATTTTGCAAATGGTAGCTTTTAATAGGGGAACAGCACTAAAACCCACAAGCTTTTCTTTCACCCTAGCTGCTCTAAAGCAGAACTTTTAACTTAATGCTAGCTGTGTTTTTTTTTTTGGGGGGGGGTTCAGAAAAAGAAGAATTAGAAAGAGCATTAAAGTTTTAACCCTGGGTCATCAGGCCAAAGAAGACAAGACAGGATATTAGAAAGGTCAGCATAGAAGAAAGGCTGCAGCTAAAGAGATAGGAAAGGAACATTAAAGGCAATCTGGCATGCTGTGAATCCATTTCTGCACTGAGTGTTTCAGGTCTCAGCATGCTTTCATTTTCTCTGGTACCTTAGGACAGCCTTGTTGTGGCTGTATGACTTTCTAACCTCTTAGGACCTCATTCTCTATTTTCATTGAACAAAAATAAAATGTGAGGGTTTCACCCTACTACAGGCATGGGGGAACCACTGGACACTAGGACCTAGGTAATATATGTAAACAGCAGAATGTGGGAGCAGGGAAACCACTGGATACCAAGCCCTAGGTAATATATGTATATGGCAGATTGGGGAGGGGAACCACTGGACACTGGGGCTTAAGTAATATATGTAAATGGCAGGTTGGGATGGGGGAACCACTGGACACGGAGGCCTAGATCATATATATAAACAGGAGATTGGGGAGTGGGGGTGCCACTTGACCCCAGGGAGAACTATGTTAACAAGTAATGGGTGATCACAGGGGATGGGGAATGCCACCAGACACCAAGGAGGACTCTGTTAACAAGTAACAGGTGATTGAGGGGTTATAGATTCCACTAGACACTAGGGATGAATATACAAAATGTGGAAGGGGGATTTGGGAGGGGGTTGGAGAGTGCCAAAAGACATCACGGATATGTCTAAGAGGCATAGGACAGTTGTTCAGGGTGGGGGTGCCACAAGACACCAGAGATATGTGTTATGAACACGGGACAGGTGATCACAGGGTGGGGGGGTGCCACTTCACATGAGAGATATATCTAACAGGCATGGGCTGAGTGTTTAGGATGGTGGGTGCAAATGGTCACCAGGGTCTACAACCACACTGACATTACAGGTGATGGGGCCAGCAGCTGTAGTACAGCCCTTCTGCCATTGGTGGGATGGGGGCACAGGCTTAGCAAATGGCCAATTTGTGGTTTTCAGGTGCTGTAAATAGCAGTGCTTTGGGTGCCATTTACTGCCTTTGCAAACCTTTGAAAATGAAGCTGCACCAGAATACAGGAGAGAATAACCTCATTTGCATAGGCACAGCATTATGTTAGTGCCTAGGTGCTATTGGGTTTATTATGCACTGCGGGAGCCTCAGAATATAGACCCCACCCCAAAAATGGTGTAAACCCGGATAGTGCAGGCAAACTCAAATAGCGCTGGTGCTAACTTTTGAATGTTTGGCCCTAGTAATATTAGAGGAAGCGTCTCAGATCAAAATCCTCATTAAGATCTTAAGGGACTGATGCCTCTACTTATAAATACATTATGACAGTCTTTTAAGGAGTGTTATTAACTTATCCCCTCCCCTGAAGTGTTTGGGGATGATGTCAAGAGCTCTGAATTTAAACAATTTGGGTCTGCAGTTGTGTTGTTCTTTGAAATATTTCCCCAGAGCATTATCACAATTGACTGTTACAGTGGCTTTGATATGCTTCTGTATTCTGACTTTCAAGGGGCATTTTATCCTTCCTACATATATGCTCCTGCAGCCACATCATCCCACATTTACCACATACAGTATAGTATCCTGCAATCTCGGTAATATTTCAAGGGAAATATTTCTTGTGTACTAGGATGTGTGAATGCTGGCCCCACTTCTGCAAATCTGCAGGTATTACATCTCTCACAGTTAAAAAAAAAAATCCTGCCTTCAGTGGGGTGTCCCTTTCCTTGCTTCTCAAAAAATTACTATGGTGAGAAGATCTGAAAGACTATTGCCTTTCCTGAAGTTCACCCTCAGTTTTGGTCCCACAAGGACTTCCAGTTCTGGGTCGCAAAGCAGTATGTCACATCTATCATGAATGATTTGTCTTGAATTTTCTGATTTTCAATGACTGGACATAATAGTCCATCTTGGTTTTGAAGCATTGTTTCATTGTCACTAATTCATGTCCCTGATCATCCTTGTAAATGGCTACCTGATGATCTTTGATCTGCCTGGTTAAAATGTATAACTACAATGAAAAATGGCCCTGATTAAGAACATGGCATTTGTTCTGATGTCCTTAGATAACATCAAAGACAACTCAGCAAGTACAGGTGCAGCAACACTCTTCTCTTCCATCTGTGTTTTATAAACTGATGGCAAAACTACATGTGCTCAGTCTGTGAGTTTAGCTGACACTGTCAGTGCCACCCTCCCTTGTTGCCTTATCAAAGTGTTCAGACAGGACCATTAAACCACCAACATGAGCCCACTGAGATGCACTAACAGCTGAATGGACCTATCAAATCTTATTTGACTTACTGTACAAACTCACTGACTGCCTCTCTCTGATCAATAAGTCTTCAAAGCATGTACAGTAGTAGTAGCTGTAGTAAATTTGATTTATATGGCATCCTGTCCATTGGACTCAAAACACCATACATTATAAGATAAATACAAAACACAAATTTTAAGGACATTCCTTAAATAAGAATTATAAAAAAAATTATACAGCTCTAATAATCTCAAATGACAAATCTCAAACTAGGACATACAGGCCAGATCCCAAACTATGCCAAATTGAAAGATACAATTATACATAGTTTTCAAGGTAGGCAGGCTGAAGCAGAAACATCTTTAGGCACCTCTTAAAAGCCTCCAGTGAAGGGGTTTCATTCAGAGATAGGGGCACAGAGTTCACAAAATTGGGGCTGGCACTGCAAATGCCTGATTTCCAGATTGCTTCAAATGGGAATGTGGAACTCTCAGAAGTCCAGTCTTGGCAGAGCAGAAGGGGCTACAAGGAGTTCTTTTAGGTAGCCTGGCCCAAACTGTGCAGCTTTATAGGTGAGTAGACTGAGATGAAAAAGGCTTAGACAATGTCTTAAGGTCTTCCATGAACAGATAGAGCTTGATCAGGGTGATGTTACTCTGATGGGACTAGATATTTTGGATAACAATTGACATCTGGGCCCAATATACAAAACTTTGCCCGGGGGCAAACAGATTGTGCGTGCTTTGCATGCCGTTTGCACACCAGTGCTATATTCAAAAGCTCAATTAGAGTGGGCAAAATAGAACAGCACATGCAAACCGATAATGTATGCTCTGGGTAATGAGAGGGGCATGGACATGAATACAGGTGCTGTGTTAGACTCAGCGCATTAGTGCTGCACAAATTATGTTTGCACGGCATCATTGCACAGCACAAATAACAAGTGCAAAAAAGGAACTAGGTATCCACTCAAAGGTTCTCAATGAACTGAAATGCTTTACAGTCCAGTGTCCCAAATTATTCTGGTACCACCATTAAAAAGAAAAGGACTGGACAATGTCTTCAAAATAAAATAATTTTATTCATTTGATTGAAAATTCTTCATTCTTTCACTTGCCACTAAACAAATATTGATAGCCAAAAGTTTTCATTTGTTCACTTGCCACGTAGCAAAAAAAACAACACATGTTGCAGGTGATCCTTTTATTGGACTAACAAAATTATTTTTAAGACTAGCTTTTGAGAGATAAAACTCCTTTCCTCAGATCAAAGTGAAAACAGCCAAGCAGTATGACAGATATAAAGGTTGGATGTGGATTCAAAACCTAGACTAGCAGTTTACAGCTCAAAGCATTGCAGTCAATGTGCACCTCTTACAAACAGGAAGACTAATTTTCGCTGGAGTGTGTCTGTTGGAGAGATCAACTTGTAAGATCAAAGGGCTGCCTAATTTTACTTTGACTCTGGTCCATTAATTAACATTTCTAAAAAGTCAAGACAGAAAGAAAATACATACCATTGTCTTAAGAAGGTACCTGTTAAGAGAACTAGAGGATGCTTATGTGAGGGTTTAAAAAGAAACTCTGAAGCACTGTTTTAAGCATAATCACTGGTAGTTATTAAAAAACCAGCATATTTTTAAAATCCTTTTTCTTTAGTGTCAAAATATTGTATCATTTTTATTTCAAATATTTGTCAATCCTGGCTGTTTTTGAAGTTCCCTTTTAACACTTTGAGAGTAAAATCACTGGTGGAGTGATTTGGTCTAGAAAAATGTTCCCCTACTGGCGTATTTTCATTTTTATGGGTAACTGTGGATCTGTGGTGATTCATTCTTGTTTTGAGTTCCTGTCCAGTTTCACCAATATAGCAGCCTTCCTCACATTTTCTGCATTGTATCATGTATACTATGTTGCTAGAAGAACAGGTATATGAGTTTTGGACTGTAAATGTTTTTCCATTATGACTGACACATGTCTCAGGAGAGATATGTGTACATAGTTTGCAGTGAGGTGCTTTACATGGTCTTTTACCTTTGTCACCTAGTTGGAGCTCAGAGGGAAGCTTGCTTCGCACCAGTTTCTGCTTCAAGTTTGGTGGCTGGTGGAATGGAAGTACTGGTGGAGTTCGAAATATATTTTTTACAGTTTCATCTTCAGACAGTAGTGGCTGTAGATCTTCAATTATTTTCCGTAGTTTTTCCAGTTCTGGGTTGTAGGTTACTACCAGAGTGTGCGATCAGATGTTCTCTTTGGCTTGTACCATAGTAGTTCTTCCCTAGACCTACAGAGTGCAGAATGGATATTCCTGTCATTGGAGCTGGTTTTCTATCTCTTCTGTCTGATAGCTTCTTTCAGTGTGGTAAGGTGTCTGTCCCTGTCATCTTGAATAGAGCAAATGTGGTGGTATCAGATGGCCTAGCTGTATATAATGGATGTTTTGTTATGAGAGGGATGGTAGTTCGAGCTGTGCAGGTAACTGCATCTGTCTGTAGGTTTTCTGTATACAGATGTTTGCACTGTTTCATTTTTTAGTGTGACTCTGGTATCCAGGAAATGCACACACTAAGAATAATTTATTTTGAATTTAATGGAAGGATGGAAGTTATTGAAGCTGTCAAAAAATGTTTTAAGTTTTCCTTTCCTACTGTTCATATGATAAAGGTATCAACAATATATCGATAGTATTTTAATGGTTTATGATGTTGCATGCTGAGGAATTTTTCTGCTAGATCTGCCATGAACAGATTGGCATACTATGGTGCCATCCTGGTGCCCATTGCTATTCCCATATTTTGAAGGTAAATGTCAGTGTTGAAGCTGAAATAATTGTGTGTAAGGATGTATTCCATAAGTTTGGTTATCACATCTGGCAGATATTTGCTATTTGTGGTGGCTTTTGGCAGGTATTCATAGCATGCCATTACGCCATCTATGTGAGGGATGTTGCTGTATAAGGATTCAACATCCATTGTGACCAAAACAGTTTCAGGTGGTAAATGGTCAATACTGTGCAGTTTGTTTAGAAAGTCTGTAGTATCCTGTATGAAGCTGTTTGTTTTGCACCAGTGGTTTAAATATACCTTCTATGACGCCAGAAATTCCCTCAGTTAATGTGTCAATTCCAAATATACTTGATCTGCCAGGGTTTCCAGATTTGTGAATTTCTGGTCATGTGTAGAAGGTTCCTAGTGCTGGCCTTCTTGGTATCAGATTTTCCAGTTCCTTTTGTGCATGTTCTGGAAATGTGCTGCTTAGCTGTTTCAATTCTTTCATGCATTTCTTTGTGGGGTCTGAGGTTAGCTTCCTGTAGTAGATGTTGTCCAAAAAGTTGTCTGTAGCCCTCCTATATGTGGTTGGTTGTATCCATGATCAGAACTGCACCCCCCAATCAGCAGGTTTATTTATTTTATTTATTAGCTTTTGGTAACCAGGTAAGTGCATTAGGCAAACAATTCTGCCTATTTTCAAGCACGACCCGGGAGAGTACAAGACATAGGAGCCACAAATTACAGTGATACATAAAGACATGTTAACAATAAGGAAAAAGATTGAATTCAAGCAGAAATATAACATAATCAGGTACAATCAAGTGGAGTACAAGACAAAGGTGCCATAAGTTAAGTTATAGTGATACATCATGACGTAATGACATTAAAGTGAACAAAAGGTTGCAGGCAAAATATAGCCAGTATACATAGTGGAAGGACAACAATTTAGTACTCCAGGATGCTCATAATAAAGCTTTAATGTTGCAACAACAGAAGGGGGTCTGGGCAGCAGGCCGGTGGTCAGTGGCTATGTTATGAGCAACGGCAGTGAGCAAGTGTGATGAGGTGAGAGAACAACGAGTTTTTGAAAACCCGGTGGGAGGAGGCAGTTTTGACCTGAAGGGGGAGAGAGTTCCAGAACCGAGGAGCGAAGTACAAGAAAGCCTGTTTGCCCATTTTTGTGGCGCAAGGTCTATATGTTAGAAGGGGTGAGGAGGAGGATCTAAGTGACAAATTTGAGATGCTGGGGTAAGCAGGAGAGCCAGGGAGTCCGGTCTAGGGGGTCGAGTTTGGGAGTCTATAAAGCAACCCAGAGAGAAAGCCTGAGCTCCTGGGTGGCAGCTGTTTAACCCGGAGTAAAGGCGGCAGTGATGAGTGAGGCGTATGGATAAGGCAAATCTGCAGATGTTATTATAAGAGATGTCCCATCTCCTGAGTATGCTGGAGTTAGCGGAGTATAGAAGAGGAAGACCATATTGGAGCTGGGAGAAGCTTGCCTCTGAATGTGTAGTCTAGCAGAAGGGTGAGGAGTTATAGCACCGAAAGCCCCACCAATTTTACATTAACAGCACGATAGACTGTGTTGATATGTGCTGTAAGTCGAGGAGGGATCAGTATGACCCCTGTATTTGAAGGAGGACGTGTTGGTGACCGAAGAGCCATCCTGGCACTGAACCCGAAGCTTTGGGGCCATGGGGGGAATTTTTTTGGTAGAGCCGAACAGCATGGCTCGTGTTTTGTCCAGGTTCAGGTGTTGGTGGTTGTTCAGAAGCCATTGCTGAAGGACCTGAAAGTCGTTTGAGAGTGAGAGGTTGATGTTTGCAATCGAGTTGGAGCCCGAGTAGAGAACCAGGTCATCAGCGTACATGAGAATGGTTATGCTTTTATTGTTTAGTAGGCTATCAATTGCTTTTCTTTCCAAATGTGAGAGGTTATATAGAATTTTCCTCTGTTTGCTGGAGATTTGTGATTGTACCCTGTGTCTAAAGCTGTCTATGTAGTTGTTCAATTTAGGGTTATGTCCACTCAGTGGGGTAAAGTGAGAGTACTTCTTTTTGTGGTTATAACTCCCATCAGAAGAGCCCTCTTAATTGTGGAAGAATTATCTCAGTCATAACCTTCTAAAGAATGCCTCTAGGTCTGAGTACAGTTGTATTTCATCAAGTTTTGAAGAGGGCAGAATGTCAGACCTTTAGAGAGAACTGACATTTCTGGCAGTGATAGCCGATGGCTATAGTACCTGTCATACTGCTCAGCTGTTTTCACTTTTACCTGAGGAAGAGAGATTTACCTCTCGAAAGCTAGTCTTAAAAATAATTTTGTTAGTCCAATAAAAGGTATCACCTGCAACATATTTGTTTAGTTTTTTTCTCTACATTGTTGACTGGACTAACACGGCTACCACATTTCTTTTTTTTCACTTGCCACAAAATTGTTATTGGTAGCCAACATTTCAAGACTCAAAACTGATCTTTTCATCAGGGATTGTGGCTAATAAAATAATTAAAAAATGATAAATTAATAGCTACTTTTCATTAATAGATCACTATAAATAAACATCATTTCTTTCAAGAAAGTTAATTAGTAAGGATAATTTCAAATACCTCAATTATAAAGTTTCTATAGAAAATTGTTTCTTCATTGCAATTCTAATATTCTTTTGGCTGTACAAATGCACAAAATGAGAATTAAAAAAACAAATGTCACCTCCACAGCCTACGGAGTGGCCCAGGGTAGCCTTCTGTCCTCTCTTCTCCCTCCATGGCCTGTTCCATTAGGAACAGCATGTGAGCATTGAACACAGCCATTTCTGCTCTGGCTGCAGTGTCACTGCCCACCTCTAAGATTTGCCCAGAGTATGACAACCTTTTTATTGGTGGTATTTGTACTGACACCATTCAAAAGAACTGGACTGGACATTTGTTTTTCAAAATCAAATAATTTTATTCACTTGATTCAAAGTCCTTCATTCTTTCCCTTACCACATTGCAATTCTAATATTCTTTGTGCTGTACAAATGCACAAAATGTGAATTAAAAAATAAAAAACAAATACATTTTAAATTTATGTTACAAATATAAACCACAGAGAATACTTCTTCTCATGAATAAATTATATATGCAAATTACCTTATATTCTTTGTTTAACTGCTGCATGCTGCACATTTTGCATTTTACTAGATAAGCAGTGGTGGGCAAAGTGGTCGATATTCACTCCGCAGAGCAATTCACGGAGTGCTCGGGAATCTGAGAAGCACTCTACAATGCAAAGTGGAGTACTTTGTGTCATAATGAGGATCACAAAGTCATTGCTTTCAATGCACTTTACATTACTCCACCTTCCCCCAACCACTTCTGTGTGTATTTTTAGGTGAAGTACATTGATTCCAATGTACTTCACACCACTTCACCTTGTTTTGGGGCTCCAAGGTGAATTTAGCATTGATTCATGGGACTGCAGGTCATATGGGCTCTAGATTGTTCTGCACAGCCTCAGTTTGGTGTAGTGTGTGTAGTGGAAGTTGAAGACGGTTTGCCGTCAGAGCTCTGTGATTCAAACTCAATAAAAGCTGTTAAAAAAATCTTTTTTGGGTCATTTTTTTTGCTTAAAACATAGTACATTGATTATAGGAAGCACTCCTGTACTCATATCATTGAGTGTTTATTGTTTGTGTGTGGATTTTGAATGTTAATTTTGAACATTCAGTCTGAGTATTGAGAGACACTGGAAGTGTGCTTTGGGGAAGGGGTGTATCTGTGTAGTGTACATGTAGGTAGATTAACTGTCTGGGAGAAAAAGGCAGTCTTTTTGTTTTGGTTATACTGATTTTTGTTGTATAATTTTGTTAATGTACACAGTAATATTTTCAGTAATTCTTGACATTTTTTTGGCCGAATTTTGTGTTGCAGCAGTGCAAAATTTCACTTTGTTGAAAAGATCTGGTTTATATTACTGAAATTTTCAATGTTCCACACATTACTTGTAGTGTGTGTATGTGTGTAAGTGTGTGTAACGCGTGCCATCAAATCACAGACACATTTTATTGTGCTGCAGAGTAATTGCAGCAGTGTGAACCTGCTATCCACTGTAGCTGGGTGATTTTGTACTGCTTCATGGTTGAGAGGGATTGAGGTATATTGCTTTGGTTTTGTACTGTTACTGCAGTGTTCTGCCACCCCCACAAGTGGAAAAAGGTATTCTTCTCCATATTGGATTTGGATTGTGACTGTTGAGAGCAGCAGTGGTTAAGGTGTTGTTGTGACTTTACATCTTCATCTGCATCTTTTTCTTCATTGTGCAGAGCAATCTAATTTGCCTGTGCCTTTGCATCTGTTTAGTTTGCAATCTACAATTGCAGAGCACAAGCCACTGTTGTTGTTTTTTTGGGCTTCACAACACATCCACTGGGCCAGACTGAAAGTTCCAAAATCTAAATTGGTTTAAAATTTTCTTTGTGATCCCCAAAATGCCCTCAAAGAGACATGCAAGGGAAGCTGTTTCTAGCCATGACACTGCTGCCAGTAGCAAGATTGTCTGTGGGTGTGGTAGTACACAGAGGTGCATAGCTGATGTGAGGAAAGGGATTTCTCCATCAATGTTTTTTACAGTGCAATCTGTAGCTTCACTCATAGTTGGAGAAGATGATGTTGTACCAGCTGATGGTGTTAGTGCAGTTTCTACTGGCATGAATATCTCTGCCTCAAGTTCTACTTCTGACCAGTTAACCATGTCAGAAAATATAGCTGAGTCTAAAGAAGTGAGTGACAGTGTAGATGATGTCATACTCCCCAATAACATCTTAGTGATAGTTGAACATGATTCTGATCATGGCAACGATAACACACAATGTCACATTTCTTCCACTGCAGTTGAGGTCATGCCTTTGCCATGCAATAATTCACAGTGTTGTGCAAAAATATCAGGTGATGATGATGATGATGTTGCTGTGGTTGAAACATGTAGTCCCCATGACAGCATCCAAGCAGAAAATGTGGATGTGGATGATGTTGATAAATATGATGATGATGATATCTGTGACCTCTGTTGGGAACCAAAGTAAAAGAAAGTCAAGGTGTCTGTGTCTGGGTCTGTTGGTGTTAATTCCCCCCTCCTGAAAAAATTGTGATTTAGCGATTCCAGTTGATGTTGATGATGATGATGATGACCCAGTAGTAATCATAGGTAGCCGTGGTGATGGTCAGTTGTAGTCTAAGTGTTTCCTGCCTGAAAAATCATGTAGCACACACCCCCATTTCAGGGCTTAGAAAACCAGTGTCCAATAAGCAGCATCAGGGACATGTTAAAAGTAGGGTTCGGGGATCACAATCCCTTGTTTGGGATTTTTTTGTGCACAATGCAAATGATGAGTCAGTTGCAATCTGCCAGCTTTGCCATGTGTGTGTGAGTCAAGATAAAAAGGGGAGTCATCTGGGCATGGGGGGCACCATACACATCTTAAGAACAGGCACATGGCACTGTGGACCTGGCACCAGATGGCAGCTAATGCCATAGTGGGATGTTCACCCTTGTTATCAACCTTAATGAGCATGTTATCCCTTTCCATGACTGTAAGACCAAGTAGGAATGTCTGCAGTAGAGATGAAAAAGCAGTGGAGGATTACTACAGGCATGATGAGGTGGAGGATAATGATTTTGAAGTCTTGTCAAGTGGTGGTCAGAGTACAAGTGGTGCTGGTGGTCAATGCAGTACATCTGGCAGTCACACCTCAACTCCTGTGCATAAATCTGGGAAAATAACCTCATTTGTGGATATGTCACCTGTGCAGCCTCTTTATCACATGCCTCCCCGGCCATTCACAGAGCATAGCCATTTGTCACACCCCGTGCAAAATGTGTAAGTCAGCCCATGTTGCAGAGTATTTTTGCCTGTAACCTGAAGTACACACCCAATCATGAAGTGTCACATGAACTTACTGCTGCTGTAGCTGAAATGCTGGCAATTGATCTTTTGTGCTTCTCCTTCATGGAGAATTCTGGATTCCAGTGGTTTGCGGCACTCGCCTGTCCAAAATGGAAAGTCCAATCTGGGACATACTTTTCCACCAGTGCTGTCCCCGAGTTATACTGTACTGTGGCCAGCTCTGTAAGACATGCCCTTCAACATTCCTCCTCTACATTCATCCATTTAAGTATGAATATGTGGACAAGTGGCAAAACAGCGGGGAGTTCATTTCTGCGTATAACTGTACATTGGGCGCATGTGCTGGGGCTTGTTTGTGCTGGTGGTAGTGTGAATAATCAGTATAGTAAGGTGGGCTGTCATAGTAGCAATCTTCCAGGAATTCGACAGCATGCAACCCTTGCTATGCACAGTGTGACCCGTTCACACAATGGTGAAAACATGCTGGACTTGCTACTGGCTGAAACTGATGAGTGGTTGAACCCCCTGTCCATGAGAGCTGGGTTTATAACAAGTGACAGTGGGTCAAATGTGGTTAAATGTATTATGAATGGTGGCTTTGTTCGGGTTGCATGCATGGCGCACTGTTTAAATCTTGTGGTGCAGGGGTTTCTGCAGCACCCTGATATAAAAGAAATGTTGACAGTTGCATGCCATATCTTTTCTCACTTTTCAAGCTCTGCAAAGGCCCGTAACCAACTTTGGCAGTTGCAGATCCAAAACAGCCTCCCACAGCACCTCCTCAAGCTAGAAGTTGTCATCTAGTGGAATCAACTTTATACATGGCAGAGGGGTTGTATGAACAATACAAAGCCATGTCAGAAAATCTTGTCATGCACACTAGCTGTGACACTTCTGGGGCCTCCATGTCTCTCACAACTGAACAGTGGCACCTTATGGACTCTGTAATAACAATTTTGAGTCCTTTTGAACATGTCACACAGGCAGTGAGTGGTGAGTCTGCCTCTATTAGCAAATCAATTCCACTGCTGCGGGTGTTACAGCAGACATTGCTAAATCTACAGCAGAGCCTTGATGGTTCCAGAGACTGTGCTAGCAGTATGTTGCTGAAACACAAGCTGACCCTATCAATTGGCACATTTTAAGCACTCAGCAGAGTGATGACTTTGCAATAGCAACAATGCTGGACCCACAACAGAAACGTGGAATTGCCTCACTACTGGAGGCAGGGCCTGAACAGGTATAAAATGTCAGTGGGCAACTGTTGTGCTTGGTTCATGGGGCACAGAAGTCACATGCCAAGGTCAGAAAACTTAAGCAGCAGCATCAGGCTGAAGGTCAGTTTGGAGTAGTATCAAGCACATCCTATAAGGTGGCTGCAGTTCCAGGTGGTCTGTCATCAAAACCAGTTGTCATTAACCCACTTTGGGGTGCTTTTCCCAAGTGGGGATTTGTGACATGAATGATTCCAAAGAACAGACTGATGTATCAACCACCAGACTTCGTGCAGCACAGTGAATGGTTGACTCATATTTGGCTGAAAACAGGCATCCATCAGTAACTGATGATCCTCTTTTATACTGGAGTGGAAAGGTCGGTGAATGGCCAGAGCTGACTGCAGTGGCACTGAAGTACCTGACATGCCCACCCTCCAGTGTAAGTGTCTAGAGGTATTCAGTTCAGTGGGTGCAATAGTTTGGGATCATTGTACAAACCTCTCTCCTGCAAATGTCAGCTTGAGGGGCACATACCAGCTCAAACTGCAACCTCAGTATCGTACCCCAGCATGGTCATGCTTGTGCTGATATAGAAATGGACCACCCAGGTGGCACTGGCAGCATGAAACGGCCTACCAGTGAGGTAGATGATGACACAATGGAGAAAGAATCCCCTAGTAGGCAGAATTCAGACATTGATGACTGTGAGGGCAGCTTTCTGTATGAGGATGAAGATGAGGTTGATGTCAGTAGGGTTTAAGTGAAGTGGTTAAAAGGCTGTCACATTTTTTCTATGGTACATGTTTTGTTTTTCATAAAGTTAAATGAGTGTCCCACTCAGAATTACTCAAATTCCATATGTCATATTTGTAACACAGTGCACTCTATATCCCTCCCACCACCCACCTGTGTGTGTCTGACAGTGATAGTGAATGTGTTGCAGGCTGCAGCTGTTCCCCCATGACCACCACCAGAAAACCACTGTTGGCCAAAGCCACCAAATGCAGAGAAATATGAGAGGGAATGTCAGCATGTGCCCCATGACCACCACAAGAAAACTGCTGTTAGCCAAAGCCACCAGATGCACAGAAATGTGAGAGGGAATGTCATCATTATGTGTCCATAACCATCCACTACCACTACCAGTACACTGGTGTTTTTCATTCTGTATCCTGCCCATGCCATGGCAGACAAAGTCGAAGAGGAGACCTCATACATCAGCCACAGCCACAAGGCTTCTTGGTTACTATCAATACTTTAAAGTGAGTATGTGCACTAATGTTTCATACTATGAAACTTCCTTTAACTGTGTTATGTTTCCTGTTGATTTTATGAGCTGCAGTGGTCAAACAAAACATGGTAAATTTATTTTCTTTTTTTACAGGTTAACAAACCACTCTCCTTCACTGGAGGACTATGGTACTGCAGTACTGTGTACAGCAACCTACCTGATATCTATTTCCAGACAGATAAGTTTATCAATTTTATTTCATCAGTGATTTTTTGTTTTTCATTTTTTCAAAAGATTTCAAATCCGGCTGACGAGTCATATAAAGTAGGTGAAATGTATGTCACATAATATGTTTGTCATGCACATCACACACTGTACTGCTGTAGCAGCCATGCCAGTGTTGAACAAAGTTTGATCCAGGTCGTGACTTGACAAGATGTGTTTTTACAATGTAATTTGAGTTAAGACATAGGGACATTGACACAGTGTAGAGGTTACAGGTATTAAACTTGTGATTGTGATGATTTGGTCTTCATGTGCTTACTGAGACAGCTTTGTATCTGTTAATCAGCATATATGACAGGATGGAACAGCCACACTTTAAACATAATGTGTTACTGCAATCAAGTACTAATAACTCCTTCTTCATCTCTTTTAGGAGGAAACTTTCTGATGCTGTGTGCTTTCATTGTTGCAGTCTCCAAATAACAAGTTCAACATCATACCCTCCGGGCCGGCAGACATGACGCAGCAAGTAGTATGACTCCATGACCATGCCCATCAGTACTGGACTGGAGGAGGATGCACTGCAGACAAGACCTGCGAAGAATTTACCAAACAATATACCATTATTGAAACTTGCTTGAACATGCGCCTCCCGCCCCAAAAAAATACTTACCTTCACTGGCTTGACAGTATTCCAACACCACAATTCCTCAACAAGCACAGAAATGCACACACCAAGTGCAACTATGTGACCTGTGACACAAACCAAAACAATGATTGCATGTATACAGTATATGTAGAAAAAAATGTTATATATATATATATATATATATATATATATATATATGTATATATATATGATAGTTAAGGTCAGGTTCTGTGGAAAACTATGATGGTGCCAGGCAGATACATTAATCAACTTACCAAGAGTAGTGTTAGTGTGCACACAAAGGGCATCCTTTCTGTTGGGGTCAGTGCAGCGCAACGCACTTTGGGCAACCAACACCATTCTCAGTCTTATCATCTTGGATGGTAAACTCAATGGTCAGGTTATCCTTCTTGCACACCATTTGGCAAGACACTGTGCACCATCCTGTCACAGTCAGGTCAACAAACAGCAGCATTACATGTAATTCCAATAGCGGCAGCAGGGCACCTAGTTCTTATTGGAGTGTGGAGTGTGGTGATTTTGCATTTGTTGTTATGCTGTCATTTCACTTTGTGTAGACTGGGGAATTTTCTGGAGACAGGATAGTAGCATTCTGTGGATGCACACTAATTCTGGTGAGTGTGTGTGAACACTATGCGCAAGACTGAGTGCACCATTAATTCTGGGAGACTGCATTTGTTGTTATTCTGTCAATTCACTTCTTGTGGACTGGAGAATTTTCTGGAGACAAGACAGTAGCATTCTGTGGATGCACACTAATTCTGGTGACTGTGTGATCACTGCGCACAAGACAGAGTGCGCCATTAATTCTGGGAGACTGTGCATTTGGGTAATCTGTGATGAGAGTGCTGGGGAGAGGGCACCGACAATAATAGCAAACCACTTCCAGTGCATTGCAGGAATGGCTTTGAGGGGATATGGTAGCCAGATGGGTGGGTCGGCAACTATAGTGACATCCTGTTGCTATACATACATGCGCATGTGTGGGGTTGGAGCTGGCATGCACAGTGAGGGATGAGGGAGGTGGTGCCTTAGTCAGTTGCTGTGCCAACCCCATGGCATGGTGGATGGGTTGCTGGCATCGGCCGGTCAGGTACTGGGTTTGGGTTCAGGTCCAGGCGCTGGTGCGTTTTTGTTGCACCTGGCCCAAACATTTTTTTTATGTCTTCACCTCCCCCAACATGCACCCCCCTGGAGTTCAGAATCCTTTAGTAAGGGGGTGCGGGGGGTGAAGCCCCCCATGTAGGGGGTGTGGGGGGGGACGGCCCACCGAGAAAACATTAAAAATGAAGTCCCCGGCACCCTTTTGCTGTGTGCTGGGGTGTCAGAGTGGATGTCTGCATAATGGCAATCACCTTTAGGCTTACACCATTATGACATAGATCTGTGCATTTGTTATGCTGTTATTTCACTTTGTGTAGAATGGGGAATTTTCTGGAGACAAGACAGTAGCATTCTGTGGATGCACACTAATTCTGGTGACTGGGTGTGAACAATATTTTTGGTGCCTCAGTAATGTTTACTTTCTGTATGAATACATGCCACAAAAAATGTTCAATGCTACAGCAACATTATTGATGGCAAAACAAGGCACACGCAAATGCCCACTGTGATTTGACTCATAGGCCTTCATTAGGAGGCACACTACTGAAGGCATAACTGACAAAGTGCAAGGGTCATTACTGTGTGCCTTGTTTTGTCATAAATACAGTTGTATTAGCAGTGAAAATATTTCACTGGCATCTATTCATGTGGAGTTATGGCTTTCTGGCTTTGTTAAAGGAGAAGTCAATACAGAATTTGCAAAAGCATATGTTAGGCAGAGCACTTTTCATTTGTATGTAAGGTCCTAGTGTGTCCTTCTCACTGTTTTCTATTAAGAGTTTTTAGTAAATTAGCCTACTAGCTTTATGGTACTTTTATGACCCCTGTGGATCTTCATGGCAAATAGGTTTGTTGCCTTTATCGCTCCTACAATGCACCCTGTGTCATGTTACAGTGATGTAGCATATCCCATAGATTTAGCTTATGCACAGTTCACAACAGCATAGCTGTGTAACTGTTCTCATCCAGTGAGCACAAATGGCTACTGTTACTGTTTAGCAAATAGCTGAGAGCTAGGTGAGTGGGGGTTCTGTACGAAAACTGCTAGTCTTTACTAATTACAGCACTGATGATCTGGGGCAATTTCTGTGCTTTTTATTGTTGTGTGTACTTTGAGAACATTACATTTTAAAATGAAAACACTTATTACTATTAGCTAGACATGACACACATAGAAAACACAAATAGTGAATTACAGTGACTTAGTAGCCGTTTTCTTACAGAAACCCAACTCACTTACCTGTCAGGTATCTGCTAAACTGTAATTTGCCATTTGTGATCACTGGATAAGAACAGTTACACAGCTCTGCTATTGTGAACTGTGCATTTGGTAAATAGATGAACTATGCAACATCACTGTCACATGACACAGGGTGCATTGTAGCCAGGTAAAAGAAAGGTAATAAACATATTTGAGATGGAGATCCTTGGGGGTCATAACTTGTAAAACTGCCATAAAGTTAGCAGGCTAATATTTAGGAAAAACTCCTAATAGTAGACAGAGGGAAGGACACACTAGGACTTTACACACAAATCAAAACGTTCTGCATAACATATGTTGTTGCAAATTGTGGGTGGACTACTCCTTTAAGTTAGAATAATGAGGGCAAGGACAGCCCTTTTTTACTTAAACAATGTTATCCAAAAACAAAACAGCACACACACTTAACAGAAGGAAGGGAGGGGAGCACGGGATAGAAACTATAAAGTACAGAGATGGAATCAACAACAGGGTAGACGCATAAAGAACAGAAGAAGACAAGAAAAAAATGTGCAAAGGACTGGAAAACAATTACAAGATACAGGGTGGAAGGGTCAGGGGCAACATAGGAATATATTTTTTATTACAGAGAGTGGTGGGGGTACAATGAAGGAAAAACTAAAAAACTAATGTTCAGTGACATGGTGGGACAATAGCAGTTGGAGCATGGCCATCATCTGTGGCTGATGGCTCTAGATCTGCTCCATCTGCTGCTCGACATTGGTCAGGTGCTGGTTAGCAGTATCCACTGCACTCCACAGAACTGCCAAATCAACCTCACTTACAGGCAGTTCTGTAGGGTTGCCACCAGCAGAAGGTGCTGCAGCTGGTGGTGGTGGTGGTGCTGGTGGAGCAGCAGGTGCTGTCATGGCACTCTCCCACTTAGTGCCACGTGCAGCAGCCCCCTCTGCCACAGAAGGGCCAGCAGGTACAGTCCTGGCCCGTTCTGTGACTGCAGCCTGCAACTCCTCACGGTGGTGGCTCAACATATGGGTGTGCTGGCCCCCGGTGCCCAGGTAACTTCCCAAGGGGCCATGGCGCACCTCCACACCACAGATCCAGCAACTTACAATGCTACTGTTCCCCAACACACCATCGAAAAACTCCCAAACTAGGGAGGTGTGGGGAGGACCAGGCACAGGTAGGGGGGGCCCAGATGCTTTGAGAGCCTGGGGTTGAGGCTCCACACTTGGGGCCGGTGGCGCAGAAACGTGCTACTGAGGTGCTGCTGGCACTGGTGGTGGTGGTGGGGCAGTGGGAGGTGGTGCCACTGCCAAAGGAGGTGGTGGTGGTGGTTCCATCACAGCTGCAGCAGCAGCACCAACTCCTCCTGCTTCTGTGGGGAGTGGGGCCAGCAAGATCTTGCTGACATCCAGCTGAATCTGGCCACACCCCCCATGCATGAAAACTCCCACCTGTTTGCCACTCTGCAGAAATTACCCGGCCCCAGATCTTCCCTCTTTCATTCAAATTTCTGCCCTGGCTATGGCCCAACACAGTCTCTCTCTCACACATACACACACACACACACACATTAATAAAACAAAGAATTAATAATTAAAAAAAGAAATCCATAGAAGAACTAATAAACAAAGAACAAGATCAGAAAGAAAAAAACAAGAAAGATCTCTCTCTCTCTCTCTCTCTCTCTCTCTCTCTCTCTCTCCTCAGTCCGGCTCCTCTTTCTCCTTTTGCAAAGGGGAAAGTGAAACTATCTCCTAGCATGATTCACTTCCTTCCTGCCTGGTTAAAGCATGTGACCTACAATACTGCAAGCCATGTGATGTGTGTGGGGGGGGTGGCTGCAATACACTGGTCACTCCTCCTTATTTCACCTTAAGGCGGAGTAACAACATAAAGTGATAATTACAAGGTGAAGTGAGCCTTTAAAATGGGCATCTTGCATAGCAGAGTGACAACGCAAAGTGCTCACTTCACGGGCACTTCACAGGCAGAATTTTAATTTGCTGCAATCTATAGATAAGTATCTCATGTGCCTCAATATGGAGTACAGTGAATCCGAATATATTAAGTATAATTAGCCATAAAGTGTTATCTTCCTAAACAACTGAATAATTCACTCATATGCCATTATCTTATCAGATACATGTAGTTAAACACTGAATGCACATCATTACATTTAGGTCCTCAAGTTTACTTTTATAAGATAAAATTCCACATTTTCTGTTTAACAAACAGCATGTTGAAACAATTCTAATCATCTAGTCTCAAAGACTTTCATTCATGCTGTAAAATGTTATTTATACTGTATGTGTTACTGAATCACGTTTTCTGTCTTATCATTTAGATAATGTCAGCTCACTCTTACATTTCTGAAAAAGTTAATGAACCACTTTCAAAATTCTCCTTTCTCTGTTTTATCACTTAGATAATGTAAACTCACCATCACATACTTAAACAAACAGTAGCAACAACTTAGCAGGCTCACTAATGGTCTCAAGAAGAACAGTCCACTCTATAGGACATGCTGTAAAACTAATTCCTTTAATAGGAGAAAAACAGTAAAAAGGCACATATGCCTCGAGTACAAAGTGGTAGCACCTCCCCCAAACTGTTAATGTTTCATGTCTGTCCCTGATGCTTTTTCAAGATTTAGAATGAACTGTTCTTCTTGATGCAGTCACTAAGCCTGCTAAGTTGTTAGATAATAGTGTTGCAGGGGCTGTCAAACAGAACCATATTTGTATTTATCTGGCACCTTCCATACATACTGTATCCCACAGCGCTTTACAAAGTGAAATAAATCCTAGAAATGCAGAAACTGAAGACTAGAATAGAATTTGGATTTATATAGTGCATTTATACACACTGCAGTGGTGTGGCCAAGAGTTAGGAATGGAGGGGTTCTAAGTGTTTTATAAAACAGTGAGTTGGCTACTGGTAATACAGGGACTGTAGATGCCTTTCATACATAGTTTTCAACAGTGCTGTAAAGTGCAATAAGTTAGATACTGGTAGTGCAGGGACTGCAGACTAGAGCATAGTTGCCATTTATACAGTTCCTTTCATACATTCTGTACCCTAAGGTCCTATATACAGTACAGTGACTTAGATACTGGTAGTGCAGAGAATACAGTTTGTGGAATGTAACAGAGTCTGGAGTTAGATACTGGTATTTAGGGACTATAGATTACAATAGAATTGAATGTACATGCTACAGTATATTGCTTTCAATACACATGATGTTGTAGTGAGTAAGATAGTTTTCTTTTTAGTTTATTTAAACACGATTAAATGACTGAGATACAACTAAGGCTGGGAGAAATTTGCAGCTACTATTTTCATGAAATTTCCACAAAATCCTGCAATTTTCATGGAAATTCACAGAACTCCACTATAGACACTTCTATGTTAAACTGATTGTTTTTGCTTTGTTGGCTGCTCATAACCCCACTATTATTTCAGTTAGGCTCCTGAAACTGTCATGCACACTGTTTGCAGAAGGATCACAGACTTTGACAAGGTCCGTGGCATTAGATAATTTTGAAGTTACAAGAGTGTCCAAACAGCAAAATCCTGCACCTATTAGCAAATGTTTGCAGAGGCACTAGAACTGTGCCAAAATTCCACAGGCAGAAGTTAAAATTCACACAGCAGTAGATGAAAACCTTGTTTTCAGTGCAGGGGTCCCAGTCCTACTCAGTTCTGCAGCTGAGATCATTCAAGCCGCTGTAAGGTCACTTTATATGTGAGGGCATGCAGTAAGAAAGTGGCTGCAGTGAGATTTAACAATGAGTCTCTGTGTCCCAAGCTGTTATAGTTCACCTTTGGTCTGTGATCCATTCACCCAAGGAACATATGATGCAACACATTTGAGGATTGCAGAGTTGTCTCTCTGAGTCCTTTACATATAGCTAGTGCACACACCATGTATGGCAGTGGGTGGAATTGAACTTTGGTCTCAAAGCTTATAGTCCTGCACTGTAATCATTAGGCTTCTACTTCTTCCCTTCCTGCCAGATCTTTGGTGGTTGATTGTGCCTTAGTCAAATGGTGACATGGCATCCTCCTTTATGAGTCAGTGGGTACAGGAATAATACCTAACAGAAACAAAAAAAAAAGATGGCCCAAAGGAGCACAGATGTGGAACCATTGCTGCCGCACAGAGAATGTGTGAGCTGGTGGTCCTGTCATGTGGGGTGGCATGCATACATTTTCTTGCCCTGATGGCAGCTCATCAGGAGGTCCTCTGGTGGTCCTGAACCCCAAGATTAGTTAGCTTGGGTTCTGAGACATGAGGGCTATGGTAGAGAAACCACAAAATTATGTATTTAAAGAGCACCAATGAGCAGTACGACACTGAATTTATACATAGTAATGACTCACTAATGATTATAAATGAACCTTGCCAATGAGCAGAATGCAGGCCGACTTCATGAATATTTTTGAGTGAGTCATTATTATGTATAAATTCAGTTTCATGTCGCTCATTGGGGTACTTTTTAAATACACATTTTTGCAGCTTCACCACAACCCTCATGTCTCCGGACTGCAACTAACTGATCTTGTCGTCTGGGACCACTGGGGGAACTCCTGATGCACCACTATCACTATGAGAAAACAGATGTGGATGAAATAAAAATAGTGCTGTTGGAAGAGTGCATTTAAGCAGAATGCTTCACAGATGTGGAGGCGACTGTGTGGGAACTCCTAAATTGTTCTTTTTTCATCTCAAGACTTCTGCTGGGCTCCACCCACTGCAGCCATAAAAACAAAGTGTAAAACCTCTAATACATTGTCTCTTATGTATTTTGAAGTTACCATATGTATTATAACTATAAAGGAAACAATGTACTTGGAACCTTTTTTTGTAAACTTACTTTCTGGATGCTGAACTTTAGTGTCCTACATGAGGTGCTGTCACCATTAAGTAAGGTGTAAATTCACCTACTTCTTCCCAGATTTAAGGAGGGGACTGAGTCTGCTCCAGGTAGCACATGGCATAGCCAACAGGTGAGTCAGCTATGTATTAGTGTCTGCAGGGAGACACAGACACCATTGACTACCTGGCCCAAGGATGTGGGAAGCTCCTATTTCTGCCAAAGTAAATTGCTTCAAAGAGTTGTAGCACAGGAGCCCAGCAGTCTAAAAACTATTTTTCAAAAGTGATGTGTACAAAAGTTTAAAGTTCACTCCATTGTTATCAGACTTACAGTTACTTTTAAATATGTTAGAGCACCAAACTATATGTGTCATGCTAGTTGTGTGTGTGTGGGGGGTCATCTGGGGTCAAATGGCAGGCCGATAATAATATAAACAATCTAGATCATGGGTGTTAACCTAACGGTAACCTATCTTAAGGAAATGATGTGATAAAAGATCTGATGAAGAGACCATTTTTGAGTCTTGAAATATTGGCTGCCAGTAATTGTTTAGTGACAAGTGAAAGAATGAAGACTTTTGGCTACCAATATTTGTTTAATGGTAAGTGAAAGAATGAAGAACTTTGAATCAAGTGAATACAATTATTCAATTTTAAAGAAAATGTCTAGTCTGGTTCTTTTGAATGGTGGTACAAAATTATTTCAAGATACTGGACTGTAAAATATTTCAGTTCATTGAGAACCTTTGAGTGGATACTTATTTTCTTTTTTGCATTTGATATATGACTTTGTCCTGATAAGGTCATGGAATGGAACACTTTAACAAGTAATAATAACTGGTTAGAGTTTTTTCCCATAGGGAAAGCAGGTTGTAATTTGCCATTATAACCAGCTAGTTATAATGGCAAACATGTGTTGACTTTCACTAAGGGAAAGCGTGAATTTGTACTTCCTCACGCACATTCAATTTCAGCTTCAGTTTGACAGACTTGGCATACTTGTGTTCTCTACAATTCAGGCGGGGTCACAGAAAAATCTGAAAAACACAAGACTGTACAACAAATCAACAGGAGAAAGTAAGAAAATATGGAAAATAGATTTAGTGTAGTAGAAACCGGTGTTAGAGAGGCATTTGTAGCAGAACAGGAAAACAGGAATACACACTGCAAAACAGGAAGTGATTTATGGCTGTTCCTTACATTTCTAAGCCAAACAGGAATCGACAGAGACCCAGCATCTCACATTACAAGAGTTAGATAAACAAATAGCATATTTTATCAACTGTCTCAAAAAGCAAGATGGAAGTGACTATCAACTGGGTACTATTAAAGGAATCAGCAGCTGCAGAGACAGACATCTAGTGTCCTTAAAGTATCCCTATAGCATATTTCATGGGGTAGCCACAGACTTCATAGAAACTAACAGAACACCAGCAGCTTAGCAAAAGGCATGGAATCGTCCATTAAAAGCTGCAGCTCTGACTGAGGAAGGTATAGAGCTCCTACAATAATCTGGCACATATCAATGCAAAACCCCACTGCTCTGTTAAATTTCATGTTTTTCAATATAGGGTTACACTTTGCATTATGAATGAAAGAGCAGTATGATCTGACTTGGTCTGACATAGCTGAGGGAAGAGACACAAAAGGCAACAGTTTCATTGAATATAATGAGTGTGAGATCAAAACCATAACAGGGGCCAACCCCAAAGATGTCCCACCTATAAAACCATACATATTGAATCCCGCTGTGCCCCAATCTTAGTGTCAGAGATATTGGGGAAGATTAAACAATTGAAAAATGGGAAGTCACAGGGCACCAACGGATTCATGTCAGAATTTTACTAGCAGTTTGCTCCCACATTGGCAGAGCCACTTTCAGCTGTATTTAATGAGGGGGGGTCCCTGCCTCTTGGAATCTAGCCCAGATCTTTGCAATTCTTAAGCCAAATAAAGACCTAGGGGACTGTGGGTCACATCGCCCTATCTCTCTCCTTCTGGTAGACCTCAAGATTTTTACAGGTATCCTGGTGGACTGCCTACAATTGGTTATATCTTCTTTGATACACATACTGTAGATCAAACAGGTTTTATTGCTGGGCATTTCCTCCAGAAAAATATCTGAAGATTGCTTAACATTGTCACTGCCCAAACGGAACAACAAAACTTTTCAATTGGCTATAAGTATGGATGCTGAGAAGGTATTTGATGGGGTTGACTGGTCATTCATACAGCTTATGTTGCAGAAGTTTGGGCTGAGGGATAAATTCATAACAGCTACTGTATAAATAAATGCTTTGTACTCCACTCTGGAGGCTCGGGTTAAAGTGAACAGATTTTTGTCAGGGAGGCTCCCCTTGAGGTGAGATACAAGACAGGGCTGCCCTCTCTCTCCCGCCCTGCTCTTCACCCTATCATTAGAGCCCTTGGCGATTTCTATTACAGCCAATAAAAACATTAAGGTGGTGTAGGCTGGGGGTTATTAGCCCTGTATGCAGATGACTTCCCTTTTTTTTTTAGCAAATCCACCTGCTTCTTTGCCCCATTTCTTACATTCTTTGAAGGATTTTGGCTCCTTGGCAGGCAATAAGAGTAATCTTCAAAACTCAGAGGCTTTAATTTTAAGTGGAACCCATCCCCAACCTTTAAACAAAACTTCCTTTTACGTGGGCTTCGAAAAATACTTTTTAGTATTTGAGTCTCAGTGGATGTAACACAACTTTTCAATATCAACTACAGTAACAGTTTTCAATCTGTGTTTGGGACTAACTACATATTTTTTTCAGGGAGTTTCCATCAACATTTACAGCTGTCCACCACTGAAAAAACAGACCAGACCCCATGTGATATATGACTCCAACAATGATGACTAAAGTGAGTGTTAAAAGCCAATCTGTACTTTTACCATGGTTCCTAATGCAGTTTAGCAGATTATTTCTCTCTGTAGGCATTGCAAGATCTTCAATCAAGTCTGATCGCCATAGCAACCAAAGAGATAAGGAAGAACAGAACATTGTTTTTATAGAAAGTTTTTAGATACTCATAAAATAAAATTTATAACCACACAGTTCTTTACTTGTGTTCTGCATGTAGCCCACGAGGTTTTGAGGTGCATTGGAACCAATGAAATGCACATCCGTACCATAAGTTTTGCTAATGAGAAAAAAAAGTTGAGAGTGTTGCTTTTTAAAATGTCTGAAATATGTTAATTAACAACGGGCACAATTTATTCCCTCTACCTGTATTAAATAAACAGTTTGAACTCCATTTGAATCATGTCCTGCTTTACTTGCGGGCATTGTGTAAAACTGTTGTACACTGCACTCCTTGCTGACTTCTGCAAGTAAACTTAGTGGTGAAGAAATGGTAGTCAGCAAGTATATAAAATAAAGGCTGGGTTGTTGGTTACAAACTTGAATTTTGCACATACCCTCAGTGTGTGATGCCATTACAAAACCCTCAAGATTCACTCTTGGAGTTTATGTGGCATCACACACCTCAGGTGTGTTTAAAATTCTTATAATAACTGGCAGGTGCTTTTTCCCATAGGGAAACCAGGTTATAATTTGCCATTATAACCAGCTCGGCTGGTTATAACAGCAAACACATGCCAGGTTTCCCTCTGAGCAAGCATGCACCAGTCACAGTGTTCCTTTAATAGGCGACGTTCATTCTTCTGAGAAGCAACGCCGCTCGCTGTCTGCATTTTTTTTCTCTTTGTATGTTAAAAAAAAAATAGACATTCTCATAAACAAAAACCAGCAGAAAAGGAACACACCATCTGGTTTCCTTCTCCAGACACGAGAGCTGGCGGGTCTCTCCTCGTCATACCAAAGAACACCTTAGCTCCGCAACTGCTGTTTGCCGGTAAGTAAGAATACCGGAAACAAACAGAAAAAATATACATACAGCTACCATTACTTTCTCCACTTCTTGTTACCTCACATAAGCGGAGTACTAGAACTTGTCAGACCACAGAACACTAAGACTTTTGACTGGTCCGTGGTTGCCTGAAAGTGGATCATTTTATTTTCTATGATTGCTGAGGCAAAAAAGCGCATGCTAGCAATTATAAAAAATAAAATAAGGGGTAGTGTGTGTAAAACTCAATTTTTTTTTTATTCAGTTGTTTAACCAGGTATAGCACACTAAGCTGGAAGCTTTTTTACAGGAGCAACCTGGGAGCACAAGGAGGTTAAGTGACTTGCTCAGGGTCACACAGTATGCAAGTGGAAGCTGTGGGATTCAAACCCAGGTCTGGTCTGCTGGATGTCACCAGATTTGCAGCTCAGAGCCTTAGACCACTGCACTATACTGCCTCCTTACACACACCCTCATTGTGGGATGCAGTCTATAAACCTCTAGGGCTTCACCCCCGGGGTTTATGTAGCATCCCACAACTCTGGTGTGTATAAAATCTCGTTACACACACCACCCCATATATTATTCTTTATGTTACAACCACTAACCCAGACATTTTTCTCTATTTATAACTAAGAGAAGCAGTGGACATTTATTGGGACACTTAAGTATCAGTTATGTGGTTTTTTTTATTCTATGTGAAATACTTGTACAATTGTGACTTTGTTCTTCATACTTACTATTTTGGTTTGGTTATACAACAGTTTAGATCTGATATCCATTACCAATTTTCTATTGAATCATGACAAATATTGGTAAACTGTACCAAATGACAGATTAAAGATCCAATTTAATGTCTTTTCAAGATAGTGATGCCACATGTATCATTAATTTGGTTAAAAGTAAAAGAAATTTGGATACACCAACTGCAGCACCTGAAATAGAAATAAACAAACTACAGACTTTGAAACAGAAAGATATTAGGTTAGACTGGCATGCATTCACTTTGACTTGAATATTTAAAACAAAGAAGGATACCACATGGTTTAAGAGTATTGGTAGAACCTAATTTATGATTTGAAGTTGAAGGTTTTATGGACAACTGGAATGGAATCAGATCAAAATGCTCAATAGATTTCATATTATTACTGATTGAAAAATGTATTAAAGAAAAGGCAATGGTACAACAGGAAATAGCAGTATTAGATCAAAATCTGAAGAATAATGCTGACCTCAATGCACTTCAAATTTTAATTTCTAAAATAGAAAGAGGACTGGCAGAGTTTGGTTAAAATCTAGGACAGTTAAAACTTATAAAATTTAATGGAGCTATAATAGATTATAAGGAGAACAGAGTATATACATGGAAAAAAATCTAAAGATATTCAAGTTTCTGATTTCTATGATTCTGACAGCAGCCTTTATTATGCTGATACAGACAACAGCCATGAAAGGAGGGATTACCACTCTAGAACCTGCAATTTTAGAACCAGGTGTAGATCACATTTTAGATACCAATGTAGATGCTATTACCAACCATACAACAGAAAATTCCATATGGATATTCAGATATACTGATCAGAAGCAGGTTGGGGGGATGGGGAGGTGGTGGACAAAGAGGCAACCACAGGTAGGGACAGCAATATCAGAAACTGCACAAAAAAGCACTGCCAAAATACATGACAAAGGACAACAGTCCAAGAAAAATCCTTAGTTTTTAGTTTGTCTCTTAGCAGATTAACATCACTGGAAGCAGAAATCTTGAATAAAGGTTAACGTTTTTTGTTTAAATAAAAAATGAATACCTTTGAATGGAAACTAGGCATGGAACGCTTTTTTAGAAAGTTACAAATTAAACAGTTCACTAATATAATACCTTTACCAAATAAAAACAGGACTGCAGTGGAAATTGAAAAGGATAGAGCCTTAAGGGAGAAATTAAAAATAATATCTGCCTTTTTACCACCAGGACCTATACATGCTGATATAGAAACCTATACAGAGTTTAATCAAAAAGGACATTGATACAGTTATTTAAAAAAGTGAAACATAAAAGAGCAGATTTAATAGGATTAAACAACAATTTGATTTGTTAACAGACTTAGAAAGAGACAATTCGATTATTATAAAGAAAGCAGGTAAGGCAAGTGGGATTGTGATTCTAAATAGAGGAGATTATAGGGATTAATGTTTCAGACAATTAAATGACGAAGTAAACTATCAGAAAGTTATTAATATTCCATATGAAACTTTGCATAATAGTATAAAAAATAGGCTAGAAGAAGCAGAAGAGAATAATTGGATACCAGAATTGGTAGCAAAGGAACTACAGTTTACCCCCCCCCCCATCATCTCTCCAATATTCATGAAGATCCCTTTAAACCACCTGGAAGACCAATAACATCTGGTCAGGACTCAATAATGGAACTCCGTTCTACCCTTGTATACTTCTGCTGTAAATCATTTATAGAGCGCTTAATTGCCTATTTCAAGGATTCAAGATATCTTAAAAATATTCTGCAAGAATTCAACACTTTTAATGAACACCTTGGACAACAGAGATTAGTAACAATTGATGTTCAGGTCCCATATACAGTAATTCAATGCCCCACAATGAAGGGCTTAGAGTGATGCATACTATTCTAATTCTAAGACAGGAGAAGAAGTCACCTAATACTTTACATTTGAACTCTACTAAATTTGCGTTAACTAAATTTTTTTTTTTAGTTTTGAGGATTGTGTATACTTAAAAAAACAAGTAACAGCAATGGGAGTCAGTGTGGCCCCAACATATTCAGATTTGTTTATGACAGACTTTGAAAACAGATACATACTGGATGAACAAGTGAATGTACATTTTTCATCAGTAAAGCTTTACAAACGCTTTATCAATGACATTTTTATAATCTGAGAAGGTACAGATGAAGCATTTAGAGGATGTTTTGATTACTTGAATAACTGTATGGATAGCATTTAATTGACTAACATACAGGACAATGAATTGATAACCTACTTGGATCTTCTTGTGATGAAAAAAAACTGCCTATACAACAGATCTGTATATAAAATAAATTGCCCACTTGTGGGCAGTGGCTAAAGCCACAGGCAAGCAATCTGACATTCAAAAATACAAACATGCCCATAATGCCAGCACAACATCCATTCATCTCATGAAAAGCTCATATTATAAGGGTGTCCTCACCAACACCTGGGGAAATGGTCGTGCTTTCTGACACAATATCAAGGACATTACTGGGAAACAATCAAAGTCCCCTACGGCCATGCTAATTATTGAAGGGTCACTACCCTTGATCCCATGGTCATTGCAAATACCTTTAAAATGGCTTTTACTGACCTCAGTACTGTTCTACCACCTGAATTTTTCACAGTCAGTTACACCCCCACTCTGCACTCTGTCAAACCAGCCTCATTTTTACTTCAAGGAGATTAAGATTAATGAAGCTCACCACCATATCACCTCAGCCATCTCCACTTCCAGAATCAGCAGTGACACCCTGGATCTTAAGCTTCTGTCACTTACACTTGATGAGGCCCTCAGTCCCCTAACTAAAATGCTTAACCTCTCTCTCCACACAGTACATTCCCTGAAATATGGAAGACTGCCACTGTGACCCCGGTCCACAAAAGTGGGGATAAGACCTGCCACTCTAACTACCGCCTGATCTCCATATTGCCACCACTATCCAAGGCCCTAGAGCATATTGTTGTGGACCAGCTCACTGATTATTTGGACAAATATAATATTATGTGCACGCAACAGCATGGTTTTAGAAAAGGGCATAGTACCACCACTGCCCTGCTTGAATTTACCGGTGCAGTGCATAGTTCCCTTGATAAAGGTCTTCTTACTGGGGCTGTCTTCATCGACCTCTCAAAAGCATTTGGCATGGTCCATCATTGGCTGCTGTATGACCAACTACTCCTTGCTGGCCTCACACCGGACTCAGCCCATGGGTTCAGAAGCTACCTTGACAACCGCTCTCAAAGAGTAAAAATTGCCAATGCTATCTCAGACACCTTGCCTGTCTGCTCTGGAGTCCTTCAGGGGTCCATTCTGGGCTCTCTCCTTTTCAGCCTCTTTTTAAACTCCCTACCACAATCCTGAGTGGAACAAATCATCCTGTATGCAGATGATGCTGTTGTCTTTTCCTTGCATAAGGACCTTTCACCACAACAACACAGCCTCCAACTCAGATCCGGTGCCTTTGAAACTTGGGTCTCCAATCATAAACTAGTCCTCAATCACAAGAAAACCAAGTCGTTGCTATTCTGCAGTTCACATAACCATTACAAGCAACACCCCCTTGCCATCTCCACCAAGCAGGGGACTGTCCTCAAACAAGTTTACTCATTCAAATACCTAGGGATTCTGCTTGACCCCAGTCTCACCTATACAGCTCACATTGACAGTGTGGCTAAAGCTACCAACACACGCCTTGGATTACTCTACAAGCACAGGCAGCATCTTACCCCAGAGGTCCTGAAGATTGCCGTCCAGAGCTCTGAGGTGTCAATTATTGATTATGGCCTCATTATCTATGGCTCCGCCATGACTTCCGCCCTCTGACATATAACAACTGCACTTAGCAAAGCATGCTGACTCACAACTGGTGCCCACCACCTCACCCACACCTGTGCCCTTTATGAACAATCCAGATGGCTTTAACTCTCCAACCATATAAAGTATCTCTAATGTGCTATGGTGGGAAAAATCAACCTTGGCCTCACACCCCCTGGTGTTACTGCCTTGTTACATCAAAACACCAACTGACAGAACACCAGGAGCTCAACAACCCAGATTCTACAAGTTCCTCGCTGTTGAACCATGCAGGGCCAACACTCCTTCACCTATAGGGCTCCTCTATGGATGAATGGTCTCAGCCACACCATTTCCTCTGCCTCAACACTAGGTCTGTTCAAAACCAGGCTCTGGGCCCATCTCATTGCCCTCTAGCTCCTGTGACTGCCTCTCCTAGCGGATGAGCTACACAGTTTTAATCCTAACTTATATACTGCTTAACCCCAGGGCCCCCCAGTCCCCCTCCCCCCAGCTCCTGAGGCACCACTTCAAATCTCAGGTCTTCATACCACCTCATTAATCTCTCATTGCTCCATTATAGCACTTATTTTTCCACCTCACCCTGACTTCTTTTTCTCTTCTATCACTCCTTCCCATTTATTTTTTGACAAATGCCTCCAGCTGCATCTTCATCCTCCCCCTCTCTTCTCATCCCTATTTCTCTGCTACCCCCAGGCACCTGACCATACCCATTCCTTGTGGGCACATGCATACTAGTTATGTTCACCATTTTACTATAGCTGCCTCTGTTAACTACCTACACTTCTCCTTCTCCTCTACACCTTACTTTTCCTATAATTGACCCCCTTTCAGTGGCACTGTTGTACATGAATTGTTTACTGGTATTTCACTGTTACTTCCTTGTTTGTTATTTCTGACATGGAACCTTTGTAAAAGAGCCTTGGCTCAAAGGTACTTGTAATCCTAGAATAAATAAAACAAAACATAAAAAATTCATAGAAATACTCTATTACATGCCAGAAGTTTCCATCCAACTAATCTTATTAACAGCATAACTTAAGATCAATTTCTTAGGTAGAAATGGAACAGTGGCACAGATGCAAAACATGAAAAAAATAGTAAAGAATTGATGTATAAATTTCAAGCTAGAGGTTATAAAAAAGAGACTCTGGTATTGGCACATTAAAAAGTAACACAAATGAATAGTAAAGAAATCCTTAGAGGTAGGGTTAAGGGGGGACAGTAGTAATGAAATATCAATGATAAACCCCTATAGCGAACAGTTTTATGATATTAAAAGAATTATAAATAAACATTGGAATATACTCAAAAACAATGCTATTGGTAATAAAACCTTTGAAGAATACACTTGGGTCACAGCACAAAAAACAGACAGCATTAAACAGAAATCGGTTGGGATAAAGCATTGGATCCCCCCAACTAGGACATGGCTGGGTGGAAAACCAGAAGGATTCTTTAATTGTGAGCATTGTGTTAATTTTTCAAATGCTATTAATATTAAAGCATTGTTGACGCTGGCTCTGTGGCACTGAAAGAAGGGTGTTTGCTTGGCAGGCTGGCAATCTGTGTCCATGCCATGAGCCTGGATGTCAGGAGAGCAGTCCAGCTGGGATTGGATTTAGAGCATCCTTTGAATCCTTCCCTCCCAGGAGGTGGGTAGTCTCTGACCACTGTTTGTCAGCTCTGGGGTTGGCTTGGGGTTGGTGTTCTTAGTGGCATGTGGCCTAGACATACCACCAAATGACCCTGCCCCAGGATGCTGCCATGACCGGCCCTTTGTAGGAGGGTGTGGGTGGTCAGAAGAAAAACAGAAAATTCACTTTTGGACAGCCAGATGATGGCTGCCAGTTCCCGCAGTCACGATAGCCTGGCAGTGTCCATGCCAACTCCTGCCATTCCCAGGTTGCATTGTGCACCTGCAAGTCTGTGGGCACTACTCCTTTTCTGGTTGTGGGCCCATGGGGGAGGGGCCCTCTCGATGAAGAGTTACGTCGGGTTACCCCGGGATCATGGCACAGATGGGGCAGTGGATTACAATGGGGACTGGATGGCAATGGGCTTTGGCAGCCCAATGGAGTGGCCAACTAAGGGCCTGTGGAGGAGCAAAAAAATTAAAGAATTTTCAAACACCAGTAATAAGGAGAAATTTCAAATGAGTTTTTGACATGCGATTCAGATCATGTCATTCACTATACTAAATGCCCTTGTGGACTTTTGTACATAGGAGAAACAACAACAGCTTTAAAACCAGAACAGGGTATTAAGGAAGGAGAAAATAACTTTCTAAGATACCTTAGAGAAAGAAGTAAGAACAAGGACCAGATTGTGAGGATTAGGAAGGAAGAGGTTGGATGGAGAAGGGGAGTGGATCAGGCAGAGACATTAAATGAATACTTTTGCCAGGTGTTCACAAATGAGAAATGGGGGCAGTAATCCCAAAGAAGGGGTGGAGTGGGTAGTGGGGAAGGGGATAACTGACATAAGGATTACAGAGGACAGGATTCTGGAAGGCTTAAGGGTACTGAGGGTGGACAAGGCACCAGGAACAGATGGCATTCACCCTAGGGTACTCAGGAAGCTAGCTGAGATCCTGGCAGGACCACTGGCTGACCTGTTCAATACATCCCTGGATACAGGATGTGTACCACAAGACTGGAAGATGGCCCATGCGGTGCCCATTCACAAAAGTGGCCCTAGGGATGAACCAGGCAACTATAAACCAGTGAGCCTCACATCAATTGTGGGGAAGTTTATTGAGACAGTTTTAAAGGAGAGGTTAGTGACCTTTTTAGTGGACAATGGTCTCCAGGACAGCCAACAACACGGGTTTGTCTCATGCAGATTCTGTCAGACAAATCTAATTGAGTATTATGGCTGGGTAACCAGGGAGCTGGACAGGGGCCATGTGGTTCATGTTCTGTGTTTGGACTTCAACAAGATCTTTGATTCTGTGCCACATTGGATGCTGGGAGAAAGCTGGAATACATAGGGGTGGGAATGAAGATGACCAGATGGATCATTAACTGGCTAATTGGAAGGCAGCAGAGGAGGGTGGTGGTGGTGGGGACCCTCACCACCAAGGGAAGTGATGAGTGAGGTGCCACAGGGATTGGTATTGAGACCAGTGCTGTTTGGGATATACATAGCTGATATCTCACATGGGATCTGGAGTAGGATCAGTCAGTTCACTGATGATACAAAGATGGTAGCTGTGGTAGATGGCATTGAAGAGTGGAAGGGGCTGCAGAATGACCTGACCAAGCTAGAGGAGCGGTCGGAAACATGGCAACTGGGGTTCAATGCAAAGAAATGCAAGGTACTGCATTTTGGAGCTAGGAACCAGGGAAGGAGCTATCAGCTCGGAGGGGTGCAGCTGGAAAGCACCAAGGAGGAAGAGGAACTCAAGCGCTTATAACAGGTAGCATGAACAACTCAGCTCAGTGCAGGAAGGCAGCAGTAAACGCCAACAGGATGCTGGGGTGTATAGCGAGGGGAATCTCTTCCAGAAATAGGGAGGTGATTCTTCCCTTGTACAGATCTCTGGTCAGACCACACCTGGAGTACTTCATGCAGTACTGGCACCCATTCCTGATGAAGGACATCAAATTGTTGGAAAGAGGTGCAATGTAGGGTGACCAAGATGATCCAGGGATTGTAGGGAAAGTCCTATGGGAATAGATTTGGCAAGCTGAATATGTACTCCCTGGAGGAGAGAAAAGAAAGGGGGGTATGATTGAAACCTTTAAATGCCTTAAGGGGATAAATAAGGCTAATACAGAAGGGATTTTTCAGCTTAGAAGGGAGGATATGAGAGAGCATCAGCTGAGACTGGAGGTGTGAAGATTCAAAGGGGAAATCAGGAGACATTTTTTCACTGAACTGGTGGTGGACAGGTGGAATACTCTGCCTAAGGAGGTGGTATTCTGTAGAATGGTGGGTGGCTTTAAGAGGGGTTGGGACAGGTGGGGGTTGTGATGAAGAGGGAGGGAGGGTGGGGCAGCAGCAAGTTGAGGGGCTTGCTGCACAGTCGAGAAGACTTGATAGACTGTAAGGCCTGCTTCTGCTGGCTTTTCTGTATGTTTGTACGTTCATAAAACTCAAGATCAGTGAACACAAGAGTAATATATGTAATAAGGACCAAAAAATCAGCTCTAGCAAGACATTTTAATAGGGAAAAACACCACATTTCTACTTTGAGCTTTTTTTGCTTTAGATAGAGTGAATAAAAACAGTATCAAGAGGTGATCAGAAATGCATGTTATTGAAAACGGAAGCATGGTGGATTGACAAACTTAACACTTGCCTGCTTGCCATGGGCTTAACGAAGAAGTAGATTGGATAAAATTAATGTTAATTGTTTCATCACATAATTTTCTTAAGACAGGTAACTGCTAAGTTAACACTCACAATCTAGGGCCATTTGACCCCAGATGAACAGCCCCCACACACACACACAGACATGAATAGCATGATGACACATATAGTTTTGTGCTGAAACAGATTTAAAAGTAATTATTAGTCTGTTAATAATGGAGTGAATGTTGATCTTTCGTGCACATCACTTTTGAAAAATAGTTTTCAGGCTGCTGAGCTCCTGCGCTGCAAGTATTTGAAGCAATCTGTTTTGAAAGAAGTATGAGCTTCCCACATCATTGGGCCAGGTGGTCAATAGCATCTGTGCCACCATGGAGATGCTAATACCTAGATGACTCAGCTGTTGGCTATGTCATGTGCTACATGGAGCAGACTCATGTGCACCTTATATAATGGTGACAGCACCTCATAGAGGATGCTAAAGTTCCACATCTAGAAAGTAAGTTTACATATAAAGCTTCCAAGTTACAATGTTTTCTTAATAGTTATAATAGATATGGTAACTTTAAAATACAAAACAGACAATGTATTAGAGGGTTTACACTTCATTTTTATAGTTGCAGTGGGAGTAGCCCTGCAGACATCTTAATATAACAGTAGAGAAAGGGATCACTCCAGATACCCAATGGACTACATAGAATTAGAGATTTTGTGATATTACTCCACTTTCATTCAGCTGAGAAGTGTTTCAAAGCATTATTTTGTTTGCTAAGTTTCAATCTGGTTAGAACAGTCTTCCAAGAAAGTTTCATAGCTCATAAACATGTCAGCTCAGTCAACCTTTCCCAGCTATAAAATGAGATAAGCAGGACAAGACTGAGAAAATAGCAGTGAGTAAATCAAATGTCACAGAATGGAATGTTTATGTAGTAAATCATCTGATGTTACAGCTCTCACTGAAGATTAGCTAAAGGACCTCTAAACACAGTTCATTTAAGTTACAGTTTTTTTATAGTGGAGGTTTGATATGGGCTGTTCATATGCACTTTTTCATCTTAAAACTTACCATGCTGTTGAAATTCTGTTGTTAAAGTGCTAAAAAATGAGTTTGCTAGTCTATGCTGGTTATGTGCCTTCTTCCAAAAAAACTTAGATCTACTAAGCTAGCAGTTTTAGATGGAGAGTGTTTTTTGACCTTTGGATTTCAATAATTGTTACTGTACCTGTGCTCACTATTCATCATGTTTGAGGTAGAGGAATATAAAGATGTTAAGGATATACATTTGAACTTTGATATTGGTATCCAACCTTACCACTTTGAGCCCACAGTATCCAGTGTTAATCAGTGTGGGGGGGCACAAGCTGCAATGATTCTGAGATAGAGGCTGACAGTTCTGAGTCAGATGACACAATTTGGAGACTTGCCTTTGGCTTGATTAGTATTTTTAATTATTAATACCTAATCATTGCTTTGTCTGTAATCTAGGGATCATTTGTCTGTTTAATGCAGCAACACAAAGGTATTCCAGTCCTTTATATCATCTGTGATAGTCCCCCCATTATATTGTATAGCAACTCATTGAACTATGCTGCGCCACAAATTGTGTGTCCATATTTTTTAATACTGTATGTCTTTGTACTCATCAGTTCTGAACTATATCAAGTCATACTGTTTATTATGTGTGTGTGTGTGGGGGGGGGGGCTCTCCAAAGGTGCCCATGTGCATCCATAGTTATCATAATTTGATGGTGCTTCATATTAGTTTATTAGGGGCTGTGTTTGGATATGGTTTCATCTTGTTTTGCCGTACAAGTATGCTTGTGCATTTTTTTCTCATTGTATATATTACCTATTCTGATATGTATATGTGTGTGTGTGTGTGTGTGTGTGTGTGTGTGTGTGTGTGTGCGTGTGTGTCAGAGAGGTTGGCCCTGACTGTCTGTTCCTGTACTGTCACCTGTGTGACCACATGTGGATGTTCATGGACTGGGGTCAAAACTGACACCAGCCCCACTAGCTGAATGCTGTTAGATATTGTTTTGGGATAGACCAAAAATCTTTATAAGAATAAAAAAGAGCATTGCAAGTCTTATTTTTATGACTTTGAAAAACAAGACCACAATCCTGAGCACACGCATGACATTGACATGGATGTGACACACATGCTCAGAATCATCTTCCTGTTTTTCAAAGTGCTAGAAGTAAGACCTACAAGTAACACTCTTCATTATTCTTACAAAGATCCCCATGCTCAGAAGAGCATGTACTTTTGGCCTCAACTATCACTTACACATGTGCTGGAAATCTGCACATGTACAGTGCTTGTTCACATTGAGAAGAGGCATCCGGTAGTGGAAGAGTGGCCAAGCATTAAGATAATGTGCTTGGTCTGAGCTACTGTAAAATGTATATTTTTTAAATTCAGGTAACAGATCTTACTGTTACTCATACTGGTGCACATGAATAGTTATTCATTATAGCTGCTGAAAGCTGACAGTGTCCCTTTATCAAGGGCACTGCTCATGCACTGCATTGATAAAAGTTTCCAGAGAGCTGCAAAATACAGTAAGCTAAAACAGAATAGTGGCTAGAAAGAAACCATTAGGAAACTTTTATTAATTCATTGCAGTGAGCAGTGAGCAGTGCACATGTTAAGTAACTCACTGAAAAATGCTAAACCACTCAGGTGAGTTAGAGGGACAGTTTAATGTTACTTATACCATATGTTCTACTGGGGTGTCAAGCAGACGAGGCATACTGATGAGTCCTGGTAGGATGAAACATGTGTCTATGTCTTCTGTTGGCATCCTTTGCAAACTGTGTGAGAGGCTTTTAGGCACTATGCATTTTTGCTTAAAGTTGAACCAGCATAATATTCTGTGGTGATTTGCATATGCAGCACATGATGCTTTGCATTGCGGGGGCATGTGTGATTTTGCATTTCTTTGAAACTTGGCTTCCCAGCCAAATGCCCTTTGGGGTAACCATTGCCTCAGTGCCTGCATACAGAGGTTTGTTGTCTTTTATGCAGTATATGTATATGAATGCATATATATATATATATATATATATATATATATATATATATATGTGTGTATGTATGTATGTGTATATATGTATATGTATTAGTCAGTGTGTGTGTGTGTGTGTCTCACAGCAATTAGAAAGTGCAGTTAGGTGGCTCAGAGGTTAGTGCAAAAAATGCTAGTCTACAGTCCTCTACTATCTAGATTAGTTTCAGCCTTATGAATGTCATTGCTGATTTAAATGAAGTGTCTACAGTAGTTGCAACCCCCCACTGTCCGATGCCCATCAGAGCCTGAAAAGAAGAAAATGGTCCTTCGGTGTCTTTTTTTTAATCTGTAGAAATGTGTGTTGACAGTGCACTACTATGTTGTACTTGAATATGCAGTATACTGTATGCATATATGTGTATATGTATTAGTGTTTGTGTATCACAGCTATTAGAAAGTGCAGTTAGGTAGCTCAGTGATTAGTGCAAAAATTGCTAGTCTACATTTCCCTGCTATCTAGATCAGTTTCAGCCTTATGCATGTTATTGCTGGTTGAAATGAAGTGTCTAGTGGCAACCACACCACTCTCCAGTGTCCCTCCAAGCCTGAAAAGAAGGACACAGTTCTTCAATGTCTTTTTTTAATCTGTGAAAAACGTCCATCACTGATGCAACCCCACAGCCCCAACTTGACCTCCTACTGAGCACCTGCCACCCTACATCCCCCCAGACCTCTCCACACACTCTCACTCACCTGAACAGATCCTAGTGTCAAGATCCACTGTCTCATGGAAGACACATCTCTTGCTGCTGGAACCAGTGACTGCAATATGGGAAATAAGGTAAGTGCAGTTGAAAACTCATTGAAATACATTGAACCACACTTACGTTATTTCTCATATAGCAGTTGCCAGTTCCAGCAGCAAGATATGTCTTCAATGGGACAGTGGAGCTTCACACTGGGACCCGTTCAGGTAAATGAGGGTGTCTGGAGGAGTCTGGTGGTGTGGGGTGGTGGGTGCTTAGTTGGAGGTTGGGCTGGGGTAGGTGGGAGTCACATCACCATACAGACTTCCCTATTAATCCCTAACTAGTGTGAGGCCCCATGCCCAAAACTGAACTCTGGAGCCCCCCACTTGCCTCTAGGATACCCTTGTGTGTATTCCACTCCTTTTAAAATTCTGTGACCATTTTAGCCTCTACCACCCACTCTAGTAGGCTATTCCAGGTGTCCACCACCTTCTCAGTGAAAAAATTGTTTCTCATGGTTCCCCTGAGCTTTCTCCATCTAACTACGTTTTGTGCCCCATTGACTTGGAGCATCTCTTACTTTGGAAGATGCTCTCTACCTGTACTCTGTTTATACCGGTGACGTATTTGTTTGTCTCAATCATGTCCCTGCCTCCCTCCTTTCATCCAAGGAATACATATTTAACTCCTTTAGTCTTTCCTCATAGGTCTTATCCCACAGGACCTGTACCATTTTACTTGCCCTCAACTGCACCACCTCCATCCTGTCCATGTTCTTTCTCAGATAGGGCCTCCAGAACTGGACACAGTATTCCAGGTGCGGTCTCATGAGTGTCTTACACCAAAGCAAGATGACCTTCCTCTTTCTACTTGTAATACCCCTATCTATGCATCCAGGCATCTGACTAGCCTTTCCAGCCATCTTTTTGCACTGCCTACTCTCTCTTAGCTTCACTGAGATGATAACTGCCAGGTCCCTTTCATGCTTTGTGACTGTCAGTACCTCCCCACATAGTTCTTACTTTGCCCCTGGGTTCTTCTGCCTTATGTGCATGATCCTGCTCTTTTTTACATTGAATACCAGCTGTCATTCTTTAGACCATTTCTCCAGTTTTCTAAGGTCTTCCCTCATTCTTTCAACACCCCCTAAAGTGTCTACCCTATTGCATATTTTGTATCATCTACAAAGAGGCATACCTTCCCTCCAGTCCCTCTCCAATGTCCCCAATAAAGACATTGAAGGGGACCGACCTCAACACCAACACCCATGGCCCCCTGCTTGTCATGTCTCCCTGCCCAGAGTACTCCCTGTTTACTACAACTCTCTGACTCCTGCCATTCAGCCAGTTCTCCACTCACAGAACTATTTTAAGAGCCTCCCCTAGACTGTGCAGTTTGTTAATCAACCTTCTATGGGGGAAAGTTTCAAAGGCCATTCTGAAGTCCAGATAGGCCACATCCACTGCACCTACTGGGTCCATTAACTTAGTTACCCTGGCATGCCATACATTAGTGCAATGAGTTAGTACAAAACACAATGCTTGTCCTAAATACAGTAAAAGTTAGGGTTAGATGTATAAGTAAATACTGTAAATGCCATACAAGGCAGTGTATGTGTGTTCATATGTGTGCGTATATGTGTGTGTGTGTGTGTGTGTGTGTGTGTGTGTGTGTGTGTGTAGACAGTGCACTGCTTTGTTATACTGGAGAATATATATATATATGTGTATATGTATTTGTCTGTGTGTATGTTTCACAACAATTAGAAAGTGCAGTTAGATTGCTCAGTGGTTAGTGCAAAAATTGCTAGTCTACATTCCCCCCACTATCTAGATCAGTTTCAGCCTTACACATGTCATTTCTGATTTAAATGAGTTATCTAGTAGTAACACCCCCCCCAATGTCCCTTGCAACCTGAAAAGAAGAAAACAGCCCCTCAATGCCTTTTTTGAATCTATTAAACTATGTGGAGATAGTGCACTGCTATGTTACACTGGAATATATATACTGTATATATATACACACACACACATATATGTGTATACATATTAGCCAGTGTGTGTGTGTCAGAAGAATTAGAAAGTGCAGTTAGGTGGCTCAGTGGTTAGTGCAATAATTGCTAGTTTACACATTTCTCACAGCCCACAATACCAACAATTTTGCAGCCATATTGGCTCTTACTAGAGTATGTTTATCTTGTTATAAAGCCCCATAGTAAAAGGTAAATTTAGAGAGTAAGCTTTTTAAGAGTAGAATAATGAGAGCATGGTTCATTAACTTGTTTAAGAATGTGACAGTGAGCTGACATTATCTAAGTGATAAAACACAGAACAGAAAATTGTGAGCATATTCATTAACTTGTTTAGAAATGTAAAGGTGGGTTGACATTGTCTACATGATAAAACAAGGAGTGTAACACATATAAACAACATTTTACAGCTGAATTAAGGTCTTTAAAACTAGATGATTAGAATTGTTTTAACATGCTGTTTGTTAATCAGAAAATGTGGAATTTTATCTTTTAAAGGTAAACTTGAGGACCTAAATGTAATGGCTCGATTTCAGTGTTTAACTACATGTATCTGATAAGAGAATGGCATATGAGTGAATTATTTAGTGTGTTTATGAAGATAACACCTATGACTAATTATACTAAACATATTCTGATTCACTGTACTTCATATTGAGGCACATGAGATGCGTATCTAGTAAAATGCAAAATGTGCAATATGCAGCAATTAAACAAAGAATATAAGGTAATTTGCATATATGATTTAATCATGAAAAGTATTTTCTGTGGTTTTAAAAATAACATTTATAACATAAATTTAAAATGCATTTTTTTATTTTTTAATTCTCATTTTGTGCATTTGTATAGCCAAAAGATTATTAGAATTGCAATGTGATAAGTTAAAGAATGCAGAAATTTGTCTACCAACATTTGTTTAGTGGCAAGGAAAAGAATGAAGAACTTTAAATCGAGTGAATAAAACTATTTGATTTAGAAAAAAATTGTCCAGTCCTGTTCTTTTGAATGGTGGCAGCACAAATACCACCTATAAAAAGGCTGACTTACTCTGGGGAAACCCTAGAGGACGGCAGAGACACTAGCCAGAACAGAAATGGCTGTATTTAATGCCTGGATGCTGTTTCTAGTGGTACAGGCCACAGAGGGAGAGGAGAGGACAGAAGACTATGCTGGGCCCCTCTGTAGGCTATGGAGGTGATGTGCTTCACAGAGATGGTACCGTCCACAAGACTTTTTCGAGACTCTCACCAAGGACTATGTGGTGAGCCGGTACCATCTTAATAGGGCCATGACATGGCAATTGTGCAAGCTCCTGCATGAGTAGCTGTGAAGTAACACCCAACACAGCCTTGCCATGATGGTCAAACAGAAGGTGATGGGTGTGATGTGCTTCCTAGCCACCAATATCTAGTGATGATAGAGATAATAAATGAGCAACTGTAAAATCAATGATTCATTTATAGTGCTATCATCATCAGCTACTCTGCAAAGGTAGCAATGGAATAGCAAGGAAAGCGACTGAAAGGGGAGGGATACAGAGGTGGAGGGGAGGGATAGGAAGGAGGGTTGAGATAGGAAGGAGAGCTTGCTGCAGCTGAGCCAACCCTGTGGTGTGGTGGTGAGGGTGGCTGGCTACGGTGCAGTAGGCACTGTGTTTGGGACGGACCAGGAGTGAGTATTTTGCTGCTGCTTTCAGATGCCTTCTTTTTCCCCACCAAGTTTTGCCCCCTCCTCAACACGCACCCCACTGGAGTTGACAATATAAAAGTAGGGGAAATTGGTGGGAGAAGCTCCCGTGAAGGTGTGTGTATGTTACCAGAAGTGGGGTCGCCGAGGATTGTATATCGCCAAAATGCTTTTCGGCGATATAAACGTGCCAAAATAGCCACCGCTGTTTTGCGATCACTATTATGACATGGAACCCTAGTCGCCGGGTCATTTCAGACAACAATTGCTGATGCCATTGGTGTGTCACAATCCACCACCTCATGCCTGCTGGCCCAGTTTCTAGATGCCCTGCTGCCACATGCTGATGAGTTCATTGTATTCCACTGCACAGCAGGGGAGTGCAGAAACTTTGCAGAAGTTCTACTGGATTGCATACATACCTGCAGTACTTGGTGCCATTGACTGCACCCATGGATCCATCTGGGCACCCACTGGTGATGGGGTGGATGCCTACCCCAGAAGAAAGGGATACAACTCCTTTAATTGCCAGGTACTGTGTGATGCAATGAGGCACATCACCAATCTCCTGGCACGGTATCCTGACAGTGCCCACAATGCCTTCATATGGCACAATTTGAGACTATGGCACACATTTGAAGGTAGCCAAATACCCAGTGGACACCTTGTCAGTGAGTACATGCCACAGAACCCCCCAACCCCCCCATAAGGGGTACATCTCCATAACACAGCAAAGTCATGCCTCACTAAGGGAACGGTGGGAGGGTGAACAGGTGCACAGGATGCACTACAGACCATGGGCTGTGTTGTGGATGTGGGCTGCCACACTGTGAATATGTGCTAACATATGTTTTCTACCTTACAGGGGACCCTGCTTATCCCTTGCACCCTTGGTTCCACACCAGTCCTCCGGCCCTCAAATGTGGTCTAGGACACATACAACATGGCACACACAGCCACACACAAGATCAATGAGTGTGCCTTCAGCATGCTAAAATTACAATTCCAGTGCCTGGACCATTAAGGTGGTGTCCTGCAGTATACCCCTCACAATATATGTGGCATATTCCTGGCCTGCTGCATGTTACACAACATGGTGCACGCCCATGGAATAGGCATGCAGGTACATGAGGAACACAGTGACAGTGACACGGAACCAGAGGTGCAGGGGATACTGGAGCAGCTCAACAGGCATGACCTCCACATGGCCAGGAACACAGAGTTCACATCATAAGAGGGATCACAGGTGGACGCCAAAATAAAAGGACACTACTGTAGATTTTAAAACTGTAATGTAAACATAAAACAAAAAGTGACATTGCATAAGAATTACAAAATAGAGGAGGATAATAACAGTATGTGCAACAGGTGGGACAGTGCTAGGAGTGGTGGGTATGTCTGCAAAAATTAAACTGGGACATGGGAAGTAGGCAGGGTATGACTGGTAAAGGCAAAGGTGGCTTCCAAACTCAAGCTTTCTGTCCACTGCAGGTGCACAGGGACTGGTGTCTATGACCCCTGCATGCAGGGGCCACAGACCATAGGGAAGGGAAGGGTGATGTCTGAGGAGACAGCATCACCCTGGCCCATGCGTGCCCATGCCCATGCCTCTGGCTGGATGATGGAATGTCCATATCATGCCCTGGGGTTCAAGGAGTGCTCAAGGATGATGTTGCTGGTGTGCTGCCTGACCACTACCTGCCACTCCCTGGAATCAGTGTACACCATGGGGTTGACACCACTTGTATTTTTCAACTGACTGTGACTGTATAGAAGACTGCAGCAGCTGCCAAGAGACAGAAGGAACCCACCTCCAGGATACAGTCTCCTGTGAGCCAGTACGTGCCATCTTGCATGAGCGCTGGGTGGGGAGTGTGCATCACATCCGGAGTGGGTGGTGGAGGTGTTGGGCCTCAGCGGACATTGTGTCATGCATAGGGTGGATGTGGGATGGTAGGGGATCTTGATGGCTTGCCACATCCACCCATAGTGCAGGAGAGGTGGTATGTGAGTTGGAGGATGTGGAGACCACTCCAGTGATGGTGGTGGAGGTGGTGGTTGTCCACTGGGACATTGTTGTCTCCAGCAACACAGTACTGCTCCCAGGGTTGTGGATGACAGCAAGTGCATCTGTACTGTAGGACACCACTGGCTGGACTGGGAGGCGGAGAGGGATTAGGGTTGTGAGAACCCCTCCAGGGCAGCTATGGCCTCCCAGTATTAATGTGTTGGGACATATGTGTCCTCATCACTGTCCTCCATTTCCTCCACAAACAAATCCAGCAGCTTCTACTCCTCTGGCATAATCCCAGGGTGATGCACCTTGGTGAATGGCCCAGCCTCATCCTTCTCCCTGGATGATATATCCTGTGCTGTAGAGATAGGAGTACGCTGTCAGTATGTCACTCATTACACATTTGTCAAGTCCCGGTAATGTCAAATGCACACACCAGAGGTCCAGTCTCTGTCACCCATGTTCATCATGCAATTGGTGACTAAAGCGCAAACCACACCACACCTATACTGGCCACACAGCTACCCATTAACAATATATCCCACACAAACCACACACGTGCACACCGCCACCCACAGTGAATGCCAAAACCCCATACACAGTGACATACACAGCACACGTGGCACCATGCTCCAGCACACATGGCAATCACCTAGGCAGATGTGACACACAGTCTATGTGAATGGGCAAATTTCAGGGTATCTGTGCTCAGAGAAGTACCCATCAGGTTGTCTGTGGTAGATGCTACTATGCTGTAAACCCTATGAACACAGCAGCAGCCCATCTCATGCAGAACGCTGGTCTGAAAAAAGCACACAGCATGAGTGTTATGGTCATGACTGAAGGATCTGTACATGTACCCATGCACACAAGGATGTGCCCCAGCCATGTACTTACATGTCTGGAAGGACACAACCTGGGACTCAGAGTCATCCACAGGGACCCCTGCCACCTTCACTGGCTGCAGCATGGAATCCACCACCACCTCTGCAGGGTCAAGTGGTCTTCCAACTACCGATGGCTGGGGTCCACCACTGGTTGAGCATTGCGCACAGCACCATGCAGCCATATTTTCTTTGGCATGGTGCCAGAGTTCCCTGAAGTGCTTGTGCACCATGAAAAAATTCAAAATAACAAATCCTGGTAAAAATCCATAAGTGTTTAGTAGTGTGCTCTCACAGCCCAGTGCTTCGGTCTTAGCCTTCCTCAGGGGGTGACGATTGATTCTTACCTGGATTTGCTTTGTGATTTTTTTTTTTAATTTTTTGTCATTGGACAAATAAACTCACTTGCATTTGATATTGCTTGGAAGAATCATTTATTTCAGCATGATTACTGGAGTGCAATTCTTTGGTTGAACTGGTTGTTGGTAAATACAGGTTAGCCGCCAGTTTGGAAATGCACCCTGTTTCTGTTTCATGAGTGCAGGTTAAAACTTTTCTGTAGGTGTTTATACACCTCAGCCAAAGCTTTAAGCTCTTTATGGGATAATTTGTGTGCCTACAGTCTCTCTTCTGAACCAGAGGAATCTGTTAGAGAAGGTTATGAGACAGTGATCTGTGCCTGCTGTGTGATAGGACGTGTGTGTGCTTCCTAAATTTGAACCACCATTGCAGCATTGTTGTGTACCATGTACTTGTGTTGATGGGGTCAGATGATGCCCACTGCCAGCCTGTCATAGGCCACCATTGTTCCACACATGGCCAACATAGAGCATCACACAACGTTAGTGTGTATGCGACATATACAACCCAACCAACATTGTGCAGTGGACAGGTGGCAACATGCCAAGAGCACAGAAGCTACCCTCACAGGTGTAGGGGCAACACGTGTGTCTTACAGGCCTGTGGTGTTTATGTTTAGCTGCAGCCCATTGCCATGGATGTTGTCCTGCACTGCAGGTATAAGGCAGACAAAAAGGTCAACACAGGGACAGTACCTAACACTATGATGCCTATGAGTGCTGGTTGTGCTGTGCAAAACCATGTGGCATTAATGTGATTCCTCCTGCAAACATGGTTGCATAAAGCATGCCTGTATGGGGACCTTGTCATCCACATCAGGCAACATGTGTATTGTCAGTTGAACCACATGCTGCTGGCACATGGGTTTACATGGACTGAAAGAGTGACAGTAATGAACACTGTTGGGAGTCGGCACACACTGGACAGCTGGGGTTGGATATTCTTTGACAGCAACATCCTAGTTTATGTAACACACATTGCTGTAATATATTTTCTGCTGCACTACTGGCAACCCATATTCCTGCACTGAGATGTACACCCCCATGAACAGGTTTTATTATGTGTATGGCATGCATAGCACCTATCTGTGCCTGTGTATGTTGTTTCCTTTGAAGATGTTTTTTTCTCTGGCCTTCTGTTTGTTTACAGCCTGAAGTAAGCTGGTTGCAGTTCCAGTGTGCTGTGTAGGGGAGGCTGCAGACCCCTTTAAAAAGCCCAGACAAGGGTTGGTCTGGTGATGCTGAGGGTTGAGACATTCAACGCCACACCTCACACCATGCTGGTGACCTGGGTTATGGAATGGACTTGGGTCACTCAGGGGCTGTCAGAGGGGAGGAAAGATCGAGCATCGGTAGACAGTTCTCCTTTGTCGAGGAGGGGGGACAGTGCAGTGCACTGCTTGACTGGCACCCAGTGGCATCTGGGTGTCAGTGCATGCATGCCACTAGATCGGGGAGGGCCTCACATCCAGGGTGCAAGGCTGCCTCCATGAAGGTAGAGTCCAACCACTCTGCCCATTGTACATTCATGTGGCACAGGGAGAAAATGTGAAAATGGAGCTGGCAGGCTCCAAAACAGCCCAGCCGTCAGGGCCTGGAGAACAAACTCTCACAGAAGGATCAGAGCTGCCTGCCAGCTCTGCGTTGGTGGAAAAAATTTAAATAAAAAAAATCCAGGTAATTTACAATGTAAATGTTTGCAAATCCAGCTGTAATTACATGCAAATATGTTGTTTTGCCTGCTGACTGTCCAATGAGGCTTATTTGTATAGCCTGGCTGAATATAACAAATTTGTGTGCCGTGTCAATCGGTTTTGTGCTTGCACGTCGTACAATGCACCATGCAATGCAGTTTGTGCATTTGTGAGGAGTAAAATGCCCAAATGCAATGATGTCGTGATGTAGCTGTTTGCACTGCCCATTTGCTATGTTCAGAGCTGTTGTCAGTGCTGGGCAATCCTTGCACTGAACTCTGGGCTACGCTTTGCACACCTCTGTTTGCACTCTATATTCAGCAGTGTTTGCCCACAGGCTAATCCTCTGAATATTGTGTGCAATGGGATGTGGGCTACTGATTACTGCCAGGCAGTGCAACATTTGCCTGCAGGCAATTTTTTTAATACCTGGCCCCTGATGCTCTTGTGTCATCCTGTCATCCAAAATCAACCAGCATATCTGTTACTTTGTCTCTATCTGTTAGGGACTGCTCTGTATGGTCTTTGGCAGAAAACAAGAACATTTGTGCTTTAACTAATCTATCAGCCATAATGGAATATATTATGAAATATGGTGTGTGTCTTGTTAAAAATGTTTTGCTGCACATAGTGGGAAGGATATTTAATTGTCTAGAGTTTCAATAGTTGTATATCATTTTTTTAATATAGTCACAATCTACTGTACATATGGTCAGCAACAAAATAGTTAAATCTCAAGTGCACAAAGATACATAGTTATAAGTAAAATAAGTGCCTGCTCAGACCATGTGTTTTAATATTGTATTGTAGATGTTATCACTTCAAATTAGTGTTGCTTGGATAGTATCCTAGCAATCAGGATACCACCAAATGCCTGCTGTTTAGCAGGATAGTGGATCTGGTCAGATAGCAGCACTATCCAACCACGAATCAGACCACCCCCTCCCTGGATCCATGGCTGGATCCTGCAATATCCAATGCTGAATTCCTGGATCCTCCGAATTCTGCTGGATCTCAGGTCTGATCCCGCTCAAATAGTGCCACTATTCGACTGATCAGTCAAATCCATGGCGGCACTATCCGAGCAACACTACTTTAAATATGTTTTGCCATGTGAGTGACAGTTTTATTATGACATCATTATGATGTACTATAAAATCTCCGCTATCTTAAATCTTAATCTTAATCACCCTTAATTGTAATCACCCTTGAGAAAGTTCTGATATATGAACAAAATGCCGTCAGGTGAAACTTAGCTGGCTGTGGAAGGAGCACCTTATCTAATATCAGCACTTTTAATTGTTTTGCATACCGTGTGAGTAAATGAATATAATTTGTATTCCTCTACATGCCTTAGTCTTTAGGTCTTACATTTGCAGAAGGCTTTTGTCAGCGTGAGTTTTTGTGAGGCCTGTCTGTTTACCCTTCTTTCTCATGCAACCCCTACACCATTTTAATTGCCCTCCTCTGGACTGTCTCCAGCCCTATGTCCTTTCTGAGATGTGGCCTCCAAAACTGGACACAGTACTCCAGGTACGGTCTCACTAATGATGTATATAATGGTAATACTACTTCCCTCCTCCTGTTGGTGATGCCTCTTCCTATGCACCCTAGTATCCTACTGGCCTTGCTCAGTTCACTGTCCTGTCACATTGCTCTCTGACTTTGAGGTCCTCAGATAGTATAACTGTAAGGTCTCTACCCTGCTTACTGAATGACAGCTCACCCACTCCATAATGTAATAATCAGATCCTGGGTTTCTTTGTCTTAGATGTATGATTTAGCAGTTTTTGGCAGTGAACCCCAGTTTCCACACCCTTGGTGGCTACTCATGTTTTTAAGGTCACTACTCACTCTCTCTACCCCCGGAGTATCCACCTTATTACAGATCTTGGTGTCATCTGCAAAAAGCCATACATTCTCTTCCAGATCTTCTGTGATGTCACTTATGAAGACACTGAAGAGGAATGGTCCCAATTCCGAGGCTTGCTGTAACTTGCTGGTCACCTTCTCCTCATTAGAGTGACTGCCATTTACTAGCACTCTCTGTCTCCTATCAATTAATCAATTTTATGCCCTTTGTGTCACTTGGAATCCAACCCCTAGACTGTGTTTGTTTTATCATTCCCTTACATGGCACAACGTTGAATGATTTGCTAAAGTCTAAGTAGGCCACATCCACTGCCCTTCCCTGATCTATTTCCCTAATTATCCAGTCAAAGAAATTGATCAGATGTGTCTTATATGATCCCTCCCGCCATTGAAGTCATATTGCCTTGGGTCTTGCAACCTTTTGGCTTCAAGATATTCCACTAGCCTTTCTCATAACAGAGTTTCCATTAGTTTCCCCAACACAGATTTGATACTTACCAGCCTATAGTTGCCTTCTCCCTGTTGCCACTGTTATGAAGCAGGACTACATTAGCTCTCCTGCAGTCCTCTAGAGATGTTGAATAAGGCTGTCCGCAGTGAAGCAAGTTCCTCCCTGAGTTCACATAGCACCCTTGGGTGTATCCAATCCAGTCACATGGCCTTACCCACCTTCAGGTTTGCAAGTCCCTTCAGGACTCTTTCCGCTGTAAATTGACTTATGTTTACCTTCCCCCTCTTGTGTCCCAGCTGATTTGTGGTAGTCCATCCCCTTCTCCCTCCGTTATGAAGACTGAGCAGAAGTACCTATTCAGGATGTCAGCATTTTCTTGATCCTCCTCTGCACAGTCTCTATCTGCAGTCCTCCTTATTCTCACTATACCTCTCCTTGCCTTCCTCTTATCACTTATTTGCTTGAAGAAAGTCATGTCCTCTTCTGCCACCCATGTAGCTATCCTTTCTTGTGTACCTTTGCTTCCTCACTGCCCTCCCTGCTTCCCTCTGTTTTACCTGGGACTTCTCTCTATCCTTCTTCTGTGTTTCTTTGTACCTCCTGAATCCCTCCCTCTTTTCCTTCACTTTCATGGCTACCTTCCTAGAGTACCATAGTGGACTTTTTATGGCTGTATGGGCAGAACTCTGCAGATGTTATACCAACATCTGAGAAGAGCACTCTAAAAGCATGTGGCTCGACCACTGTCCAGTGTGCTTCCACAGTGCTGTGACACAGATTCCAGTGCTCGTGTTTAGGTGGCCCTTCCCCTCCATCGGCCACATAAACACACAAACTTTGGGGGTGTTTCTTTTTCTTCCACAACTGTGGAAGTGACGGTCCCCATGTACAACATGGCGGCACTGAATCTGACTGCGCAGGCACGAGTATCACACATGCGCAGTTCAGTCATCATCACCATCTTGTGTATAGCGGTGCTCATGAAAGCGCAGCACAGCCTTATTGGCTCTGACTAGAACTTGTTTCCTCTGATTTTACTCACTTCCATCACACAGCATCCGATTGCCTTCACTATGCCTTCCCTTAATTTTCTCTACTGTTCCTTTACTTCACCTTAGCAATCCTCCCCTACTAGGTTGTTTCTAAGGCAGTAACCCATTTCTTTGAAATCTGCCCTCCTAAATTTCAAGACCCCTGACCTTGTGTGGTTTTCCTCTGCATCCGTCTTAATACTAAACTGCACTGGTGCTCACTGGTCCCCAGGGGCAGCCCCTCTGTGACATCAGCAATACTGTCTCTGCTAGTGAGCACCAGATCTAGTATTGCACCATCCCTAGTGGGTACACTGACTAGCTGCCTGAGAAACACCCTGCTTGGAGTTTAGGATTGCCCTGCTTATAGCTAAAGCTGCTGATGGAAGGCCCAATCCACATTAGGCAGACTGAAGTCACCTACCAGAAGCACCTACCCTTTATTTTCCATCCTGCTGATGATTTCCCTTATTGCCTTATCCAAGTCTTGCCTCGGTTCTGGAGGTCTGTGTACCACCCTAGTGTAAATAATGGCCCCTGCTTCCATCTCCAGGGTGACCACTGCACCACTGTACCTGCAATCCTTTTCTTGCCTCTAGGTTCCCTTGCACTTCCATAACCCTGATACCTTCCCTCAAATACAGAGCAACCCCTAGTCAGGTATGACCATATACCAGTCATGATTTTCTGTGCACCACAACTCAGTTATCTCCACTATGTCCAATGTCTGGATCTGCTTCCACCATAATTGCCTTCAGGGCTTGAATTGTTTTCCCTAAACTCCTTGCATTGGTGCATATGTCTTTCCAAATCTGACTCCCTCCCTGCCTGCAACCTTTCTTTCCTCCCCCTTTCTGCCTGTGCAGTTTTCAGAGATTCTTACTACCACCCCATCTCCTTCATTGTTCTCTCTGTTTTCTGTCCCCCCTACCTCTGTACTCCTGCATCTTTTGTTCTTAACCCCTTATCCTCCACCCTGCTACCCCACCCTTCATCCTGCCCCTCTGCCCTGAGCAATCTTATCAGCCTGGATTCTCCCTCCCTGTTGTTTTAAACTGGGAGACAGTTAATGCTGCCCTTAGTAACATAGCCTCCTAACTTTGCTAATTTAAATACTCATACAAGTGACAGTTCAACCTCCCACTGAGTACTGAGGTCCCCTTCCCAGAAATATGCAGGCCATCACCTCTGTATAAGCCCATATCTTTCCAGGTTGGGGCCATCCTTAATGATGCTGAATCCCTCCTCTCTACACCATGCCATCAAAGAACTGTTGAAGTTCCTGGTGTAGAGTGCCCTAATTTTTCCTCTGCCCTGCACAGGTAGCACCTTGGTAAATGCTTCCATTCATGCTACTTGTTTATTGTCCCTCCACAATTCCTTGAACTCCCCCTGCACAACTCCAACTCCATCCCTCATCAGGTCATTAGTCCCTAGGTGGACAATGAAAGCTGGCTCCCTCCCATGGTCTACCACCCTAGTAATCCATAGGATCCATCCTTCATCCCAGTCAGCTGAAGCACCAGATAGGCACCCCTACCTCCCTTACCCATTCTCTTCCCTTCCTGCTCCCAATGTATTACCCTAAAAATTGAGTCTACCACCAGCAGCTTCTTTCTCTTTTCTGCCGTGGACCTCTTCCACGCACCATGGAGCCGCTGGTTTGGGAGTTCCTCACATCCGTCCTTGCCACCACTTTGGGTGCCTGGTGTCCCACCAGAATTGTGTAGGAATTTTGTAACTGCATTAGTTGAGGATTGTGTACCCCACCTTCCCAGAGCCCACCAAGATCCAGCCATCCTGCCTTTGTCAAGGCATCCTCTGAGGCAAAGGTGGCATACTCAGGGGCTCATAGAAGGGGCAAAAATACCTCTGCTCCCTTGCCAGCTCAGCCCAGAGTCCAGTGATCTCCTCCCCTCAGCCCAGAAAGGTGCATGCCTATGTGTCAGCACCATTATCTCCAGAATTTGTACTGGATGACTGCAGCTCCAAGCTCATTACACTGCACCACTCCCATAATTGATTGCCCATGTGCCCTTTAAACCAGTGAACCTATCCTAGTTCCTTTTGAACCACTGACCCCTAGACAACTTGACTTTTTTTTTACCTCTGAACCCACTTGCTTTTTTATCACAGAGCATATCCTGACCCCTTCTGCCTCATTCCTGTACTTGTTTCCTTTCTTCCCTTCCTTACACTTTTTGATTATGGTTTATCACCCTACCCCAGAAAGCATGTTGTCTGCTTTCTCTTCTCTTAGTGTTTTTATTAGGTGAGCTCTTTCCACCTTCCTATATTGTTTCCCCTGTTTCCCTTCCTTACTGTTATTTAATAAGTTTATCACCCTGTTCCAGCTAGCGCTACCTGTTTTCCCTTTGTTACTACTAACATAGTAACTAAGTAGTTAAGGAAGCCTTCTAACTACATTAAATCTAATACATTATATTAGATTAAGCTCCTTACTCACAATGTTACATGGTATACTACAACTATGAGTACAAGACAGTATTTTTGTGAATTAGTATTAAAGTTTGTTAGTGAACCCCAGCATCAGTGCTTAAACACCCTTTCAGATCACAGGCAAGGGGGCAGACTGCACAGAGCATGTAAGTGTGCTAGGCAACATGTAAAGACCATACCCCAGCACTACATAAGTAATAGCGACAAGAAAGTAGGCACCAAAAATATTGGCATGCAACTATCAGTAAAAGGTACAATGAATGCTGAAGCAGGAAGAACACAAGCTGGCTAGTGTGTCTGAGTTCTGTTTAGTGAATGCAGGATAAATGAGAGCTTACATGAAAAAAACTCATGTCAGGATAGAGAGGGACTGAATAAATTGGGTGATCGTTCTGAGTCCACATGGAGGCACTGATTGAATAGTACGACTGATCCAGCTGCAGCATCCACATTAAATATACTGATTCAGCACAGGGCTGCAATGGACATTTAGTAATGGCACCTCACAGGAAAAAAAGAAGTAAAGTAAGAAAAATGGACAATGCTAAAAACCAGAGCAAAAATGTCTACTTCATAAAGATAACAAGTTATGAGCAGTACAGAGAAGAACATAGTTCTTCAAACACACAGTTCAAAAAGGGTACATCTGAACTCCTCTAGAGGTACTGTAACACCACAGCCACGTCTGTGCAGGTAATACCTGGGTTAACAAACACATCTTTACTACTTTACTATTTAAGTTTCTAGCCAGCTTCTGTTAGGAAAAAAAAATCAATTTAAAAATACTGCTAAAATAATTCACATTGTCTGTAACTTTGCTAAGCAAAAGGATGGGAAATAAAAGTGTCAGTAAGGATCCACAGTAAACAACCCATTCAGTATATAGTATACAGCATGCAGAATTGTCAGTTATACAGTTAAATAATCAAAGCAAAGACAGGAATGAGAAATAAATATAATACAATAAGGAAAAGGTTCCTTGACTTTCCATGACCCCTCAAAAAAAAATGTTGTAGAAAAAGTGTGAATGCAGAAAACAGATAATGAGAGGTTACTGTGGGCAAAAAGAAAAGTGAAGAACATTAACACAGCAGCAGATCAAAATGCTAACAAATGACTGAATAAACTATTAAGAACATCAAAAAGAAAACTAGGCTTGAGCCAACTACAAAACAAAGAGTTAAAAAGGACAGATACATTGGATACATTGAAAAATATGTAAAGGGAAAATTAAAAGGATCACTGGACCAGACACAGCTGCCCTTGGAGCACTGAGAAGGTTAAGTCACTTATTCAGAGTCACATAGTATGCAGGTGGAGGTTGCTGGAATCAAACTCAGGTCTCCAGGATGTACCAAGCTTAATTTTTCAGAAAGTATAAATTAACCAAAGATGGCAACAAAAGCTTTTCATGTCAGTGAAACAGAACACCAGGACATTCTCGGTATAAGTAGCAGTACCAATTCCTCCAGGATGAAATATGACCATACCAGGTAGAACAAGCATTTTTCAATGCCGAATGTTCTCTCACTGGCTTTGTCATTGGTAGTGCCAGAGTTAGAGATGCATAATAGGAATGGCAGTGAAGTATGGAAGTGATGTCAACCCCACCCCCACCCTATAGAGATCGACAGGCACTGGGGTGTGGCTTTGGGTCATCAGCTATAACTCTCATGCCATTTCGACTCACCCTACCCTGTAGACAGTGACAAGTGTAATGGTGTGCTTTGGGATCTTTGGGTGTTATACATACCCCATTCCATAAGGAAATATGCTGAGGTGGGTGCAGTATAGGAGAATGGGGTGAACTTTGAGGATGAACATTGTAAGGCACACCACGATGTGTGTCACTGGCTGCAGGGTGGGGGTGGGGTGGAATAGGAAGCATTACAGCCGATGATCCCATGTCACACCCCTGACGCTTGTCAGTCTGCACAGGGAGGGGTGTTACAGTTGGACACCATAATGCCGCAGGTGTGTGTTGGTATTTTCACTCCAGATTTTCAACATGGGCTTTTTGTGACCCCATGACATGAAGAGTGTCATTATCTTTTTGTTAGGTGAAAGGTGGTTTTGCACAGTGGCTATGCCATTTGGCGACACAGGTCCGAAAAGACATTTTGGGCAGTATGTGAAAAATGCGGACTGTATTGTTCATGAGGAGGTGTAAAAAATGGCAACACTAAAAAGCTGGAGTGAAAATATGGAAAATTAGCGAAGTCATGAGCATGCATAGAAACTGTGCAACACACATCCGTAACTCAATTATTTTGGGAATTTTTTTAACCACATTTTCAACATAGGCATTTTGGAACCTCTCCTCATGAACAGTGGCACTGTGATTTTGTTAATTTGTCCCAAAAGTTGATTTTCCACAGTGACCACGCCATTGCGCTCCATAGGTGCAAAAACACATTTTGGGCAGGATCTGAAAAATGACAGCTGTACTGTTCATAAGGAGGTGTGAAAAAATGCCAGTTTTGAAAATGTGGCATGAAAATATTGCAAATTTGCAAAGTTACAAGGGTGTGTGGGAACTGCACAATGCACACTTGCAACACAGTCATTTTATAGACTTTCATTACCAAATTTTCAACATATACATTTTAGGACCTCTGCTCATGAACGTTGGCACTGTCATGTCCTCAAACTGTCCTGAAAACTGATTTTGCACAACGACCGCGCAATTCTGTGCCAGATGTGTGAAAACACATTTCTGCCAGGATATGTAACATGATAGCTATACTGCTCATAAGGAGATGTGGAAATATGCCAGTGTTGAAAATCTGGAGTGAAAATATTACAAATTGATGAAGTTATGAGCGTGCGTGTAAACTGCGCAGTGCACCCTCGTAGAACAGCTATTTTTTTGATTTTTCCACCAAATTTGCAACATAGGCTTTTTGAGAGCCTTCCTCATGAACAGTGGCATGGTTGTTTCATTACTAGGTCCTGAAAGATGATTCTGCACAGTGACTGCAAAATCACCTTTCGGGACCAAATAACACCATGACAGTGACGGAATTCATGAGGAGGGGTCCCAATAATCCCATGTTGAAAATTGGTGTAAAAATTTCCCAAAATGTTCAACATATGCACCAAAGTTGGAAAAAACCTATTTATGCCATTATATAGCTTACCGGCATTTCTTCAGTTCATGGTCGGCTTTGAAGAGTCCTGATGTGTTCCTGGTCTACCAAAGATCATTCTGCTTCAGAGGTAAGTAAGAGATGAGGGTGTGTGTGGGGAGGTAGGGTGCACAGTGGGTGGGTGCAGGTTGTGGGAGGGGGCAGGGAGACCACGAGGGACCTTTTTTCTTTTTTACAGGTTAAAAAAAAAAGGAACATCGCTGGACTTTTTTTAATTGCAGGAACATTAGGCATGCTGGGGTGGTCTCCCAGTGTGTCACCTGATTATTTTTTTTTTGTGGGTCTGTTGCCGATAAGGGTTGAGCACTAAGGCGGCACATAATGAGCGGGGGAGCAAGAGCTGAGGGGGATTGGGCACCGCCATTGGCACACAATGAGGGGGGAGACATTATGCTGATGGGGAGTGGGCTCCCCATTGGCAAAACAAACAGGATGGGGAGACTGAAGCCAACGGGGATTGGGTCCTCCATCAGCAAAGGAAGACTGTTGGGGGGAGTGCATGATGCCGAGAGGGATTGAGCACCCCCTGGGCATGCACTTTGGGGGTCATGATGCCAATGGGGAGTGGGCTCCCCCATCAACAAATAAAGTGGGGTGAGGCATGCTTTGGGTGGCGGCAGTCAGTGCTGCCATGTTTATGTGGGAGGCATGTTATTGTGCCGCTGTAATGAGAAGCTTCCTTCTCATTGCAGTGGACCTTTTCTTAGATCTTGTGGCCACATTCCAAATTGCTGGTGTGGCACCTGAATGCTGGCTGATTGGGGAATGAGAGACACACCTACTGATGCATACCCTGCATTCGCCCAACAGTTACATCACCTCCAAATCTGCTACTACCACAATATGTTGGCTGTGCATGCCTGAGCCAACATAAAATGAAACTAGGAAAGGAATAGAACCAAGAAGCACACAAAATTAAATGTCAAATGAAACTTGGGATGAGAATGGGAAATTAAAAGCAAATGGAGTAGAGGAGGAGTCCCTTAAACAAAAAGAAACTGTATCTGTGGATACAGCACAGCAGTTACAAGAACCTTCACAATGAATAATCACATCAAAAACAGTAGACAGCAAAATACAGCATAATGAGGGGGTTAATGGACAAACACAAGAAAGAACACCAAGCTGGGCAATAAAACTGATGGCAACAATTGGGGACATTCAAGGACATCTAAACTAACTAAAATAATACCAGACAGTATACAAAAACTGAAAAAGAAAATGGAATCATGGAACAGGTGGTTAATAAAGAAAAATCAAGCATAACTGAAATAGAAAATAGACAATCCAATGTGGGTGACACTCTTAATTCTCTTCTAGCAGAACATAAAATGATAATAAAAATTGGGAACAAAACATAAAGAGACAAGAAGATCAGGAGAACAGATTACGGTGAAACAATGTAAGGGTGTCCGGGATGCCCCAAGAATGTGAGAAGGGTTCAAATCTGAAACAACTAGTAAATGAAGTGTTCAAATAATTATTAGAGGATTTGGGAATTCAGGAAGTGGAGAAGGACAGAGTCCACTGGACTGGAAGAGCAACAGATGGTGTGGCACCACACCCTCTAATCATGAAGTTCTTAAGATCTGAAAGCAAATATTGACTGATATCAGCTATTATCCAACAAAAAGGTTTTAAATTCAAAGACCAAAGTATTGTGATCAAGCAAGAGCTCTCTTATGACTTACTACAAAAAAGAAAGCTTGTTTAACACTGAACAAATCTTATGGCAAGAAAAAAAATGAAAACAAACTTAGTGTACCCAGAAAAATTGTGTGTTTGTTTTTAAACAACCAGGTTCTACTTTTGGAAACAAAGAAGGATGCCACCACTGACTTTAAACTGAGTCTACCATCTTTATTCAGGAGTATCTCATTTTGCCATAACTATGGCTGGACATAACAGAATAGATCTATGTTCATGCTTCAAAATGCTCAGAATGATGGTTGATGTATGGAAAATTAGTTTGGGGAGAAGGGTTGGGGGTGAAGGAGAGCACGGGCACATGAATATAATTTTTCTTTTTGCTTCACAGGGCCTTGATGTTACAAACAAGGGTTACATATAACACAACTTGATAAGATATATGAACATGTAGATGTGTGGTACAGAATAGCACATAGAAATGCAAAGTGTGGCAAGTATAAAAAGGACAGTGTACATGGGTGTCCAACAGTGCACACACCATTGGCAATTGGAATGAAGGACTGGACACTTGGTTAAGCAAAAAAAAAAAAAAGAAAAGGTTAATGTCAGGAAGAGTAACCAAATGATACAGTATATGCATTGTGGCAAAGATTTGCTTGGATGAGGACTTTGAAATGAATAACAGATGGGGGTTTGTATAAGAGATATAACCCTAAATATTAATGGAATTTCCTCACCATTCAAGAGAGCAAAACTTTTTTAAATACATCAGAGATAACATACAATTAACACACCTGTTGGAAACATATTTGAATACAATAAAAGCATAGAAATTAAAAGAAAATCTTGGATTAAACTAATATTTTTCTTTTCAACTGACAAAAAGAATAGTAAAGGGGTGATTATACTTATTAATAAACAAAATCAGGGGAAGTTGGAGGAGGTAAGAACAGATTCAGAAGTAGAATCTTGCTGCTAAAAATAGACATAACAGGAATTCCATTGATATTGAAACATTATAAACTCCATTTAAAAACCTATTGTAGTTTTTTGCTGAAGTAGATAAGTTGCTACTGTATTTGAATATGGAAAATATTATTTTAGGAGAGAACATGAACTGCCTACAATGGAGTCAATTAGATTAGCTGTTAAAAATCAAGGGCAAAAACAAGTAGGACATGAACTGCCAACAAGGGAGTAAATTAGATAAGCTATCAAAAAATTGGGTGAGACAAATATAAAGCTAGTGTATTCAATAATGTTCTGGATTCCATTCTACAGTATTAGCAGACTTACATTTGCAGACAAATACATGGGGCTCAATATTCAAAGCATCTGGAATGATGTAAGGTGCCTGTGCCAAAGCGATATGATGCAAGGGGCACACTGCGGTGCACCTTTTGTCATTCCCAATTTTCAGATAGCACTTTCAGCATCAGTGGGATCCCTTGCACCTAATAGCCTTATGCCTGGTATGCATTGATCCATAGGCTGCACCATGGCACTGCAGGGGCTTATGCCACAACTCACCTCCCTTATCCTCAACAACAGGATTCTCAAAGCACCACACTGGCCACAAGCCCAGGCCACGGTTTGACCAGCCAGAGCTAGTCTAACATCCCCCTGAGCTGCCAGCAACACACACATCTAACTGTGATGGGGCTCCCCATTGTATGCAGTGTGAACAGAAGTCACTAGACAGCTGCAGGGACATATAGATAGCATAGTCAATGCATACAGGCTGCAGCAGAGGAAGAACAGCCAGTTGTAGGGTATAGACAGTGCCAACACCCAAACAGTCCAACGTGATGTTATGTGCATGATATCAAGCATTGTAGAAGGACCCAAATATGTGGCAAAGTGCAACTATAGGACATACAAGTGATAATGCCAAGAGTGGGTGAAGGAATGGCATACCTTCAATGAACATGTCGTAGAGACACCAGCAACAGTGGACAGTATGGATTCATACATAGTGATCCAGGACACTGTCCAGGATGGTAATTTTTGGGTACTGGTTATCAACCACAGAGTGGGTGATCTGAAGTGGGAACTTGGAAATAATGCAGCTATGGCAAATGTCCATGACAACCACATCCCATTCACAGTGTGGTAGACACATCAACATGCATATGACCCACTATGGGAATGCTGCCAAGACGGTGCAGCAGTTGTCCATGGGGGAATTACTGGAACAACAAGTAGCCAATGCACAGTGCTAGGTCTTGGGCAGGTGGATATACTACCGGGCATTCACAGGTACAGTGCTATCTGACATGGAGCAGTCTGTGGTGGATTGGTGGCCTGCCGCCTTAGTGGTGGCACATGGATGAGGTACCTGTCAACCTCAGATGGCACTGTGGGCACCAGTACTATATAGGTGGGCACTACAATTGCTCTACAGTGCTACTGGCCTACTGGGTCAGGTGTCTACTGTCAGGCATGTTGTCCCTTTCTCACTGAGGAGGGACACAGTGGTCCAAACCAGTACTCCCATGGCATCCCTATCCAACACCACAAGTGGTGTTCCCCCACTTTTCTCTTCTACATGGTGCACTTATTGGGAGTCAATGCTATCCAAATGCTGCTACACTCTGCAAGCCCCCCTCCATCCTAGGTATTGCCATGTGTGTCCCTGGTCTCTGAGCATCCGCAAGCAAGTATTGTGCATCTGAAATTATGTTGCCCATACACTGCTGGTGCACAGTGCCTCTTTGCATCCATTATCCCCATAGTCTCCTGCAACATTCCTCACTAATGGTGCTGCATTCAATGTTTATGTACTCTCTGTAAGCTCAATCAGCTGCCCTGCACTGTGTGCATGCTCTTCTCAGTACTTGTGGCCATTCTTCTTTGGACATTTCCTGTAGCATGACCATCAACCCTTCCCGTCACCATTTGTTGGACAGATGGGAGCCAATGTGGTAACTTTGGGGATTTTGACACCGGGATGCCTCCTGTACCAAAATCTGATGCAGGGTCCCTGGTGAACCAGGCTTTGGTGCAAGCTTCTCCCAGCCCCTCAGAAAATTGAGCCCATGGTCAGATAGTTCATGAAATTTCTGTGATATCCATAGAGAAATTCTTTGCATGCAGTACTGCTGCAGGGCCACCAGATAGAATCTCTTTAGAAGTGTCAGGAAATATTTGAAAATATCTGACCAAGTATTTGGCTGCAATTGTATGCAGGATACAGTACAAAAACAGCACTGAATACACTCCTCAATCTAACAGACACAAGTCCCCTGCCAGAATATATTATACTCTAGTCTCGAAACATTTAATGGTAGAAAGTTTATGTGTCTCCTCCTCAATAGAAGTAGGCCTGTTATCTGATCACAACCCATTGCATTTTTAAATGCATATAAATACTAATGAAAGCAAACAAAATTTATAGAAATTTAACAGTGAATGACTAAAGGACAAAACATTCAGTGAAAAAAAAAAGTGAGTCAATTTTGGCTTTTGGGGAAAATACAGTCAAACCTGGTTAATCTGTGACTGATTAGTCCGTAAACCTGACTATCCGAATTAATTTTTACAAAAAACGATCTACTGCCACTTAAAATGCCCCGATAATTCGGATGTCTCTGCATCCGATTCCGTGTTTCAGTTGTCTATTACAAACAGTTAATTTTAATGGGTTTTAGCCTCTTTAATCGGATGAATTGGTGTTAATGAGTCTCGCGATCTCCTGATGTGTCAATTACTTAAGCACATTCCACCGCACATTCCACTGCAGAATCGGCAGCTTGCACAAAGGGCAGTAAACGAGCAGTAGATGAGCTGTCAGAAGTCAATTAAGTGGAAATTCATGATAAAGCTCAGGTGTTACCTAGTTTCATAGTGTTGCTAAGCCTTCCTGGGTCGACATAATGGCGAGCAAGCGTGGCCATTCCGAGATCTCTATTTCTCAAAAGAGAGAATGTTATTTTGCTTCTCGATAATGCAACCAGACATTCAATCACAAGAAACCTCTCCAATGTGAAAATTAAATTTCCTCCCCCTAAACACAACTGCCCACATTCAGCCAATGGATGCTGGAATAATAAAGAACTTGAAGTGTTACTATAAAAAAGAACTGTGTAGACACTTCATTTCATGTGCTGAATCTGGAGAAGAAATGAAAATTTCTGTTCGTCAAGCGTTGCTTTCATACACAGCTCATGGAGGGTGGTCACTGACTTGACAATAAAAAATTGCTGGAGGCATGTTCAGATACTATCTCACCCTAACTATGAGACAAGTGGCAGTGTAGCTGAAGGTGACACATCTGATCAACACAATGACCCTACAGAGCCCACAATAGAACTGATTGAACTGCAGGTCCTCATACAGCGGCTTCCTGACAATATGATACAAAAACTAACAGCACAACAATTTGTGGCAGCTGAGGATACCCCTGAAACACATCCCCCATTGACAAATGATGATATTTTGGACATTGTATGCAACAAAGACTGCACTGATCTAGATGAGGACAGTCAGGATGCCCTGTGTGACCCTCCCTCCACAAATCTCTGCTTCGGATGCCTGTGCTAGCCTAACTAAGGTTCTACTGTACATGGAGCAGCACAGCACTTCAGATACCAGCAAGAAAATAGATAATTTACTCGATGTAAAGAAGTTCATCTTAGCACAATCAGCTGCAAACACACGACAAGCCCATATTCAGGAGTATTTTGGTGTGAGTGTGCGAGTGACTGAGTGACTGAGTGAGTAAGTGTGTGTGTGTGTGTGTGTGCGCGCGCGCGTGTGTGTGTGAAAAATATTGAATAACACAATATACTGTATATATATGTATGCTGGACAATTTAAACTAATTTCATGATTTAAATTCATTTTAAGAGTTGATTCTGTGTAATAATAAATGCAATAGCTCTTAAACTGTGTTTAGAAATGTTTTCCTATAGAAGCCCATTATTACTTGTTAGTCCATTGTTTTACTATCCAGAAAGAAATGGCCAGATACAAACAGTGCTGGATTAACCAGGTCTGACTGCAGTCACCTGGACAAAAATACACATTGTATGATACTGTGATGCAGTCAAGGCAACATTAAGGGGATATATTATAAACTATGCATGCTGGAAAAACAAAAGGTTGGAAAATAAAGTCAAGAGGGGTAGCAGTAGTAGTAGTAAGTTTTATTCAGTAACAAGAATAAGGCAATTTTCATTGAGCTACAGCTCATTTATGAGGGATACCCATTTTGCATATTTATGGTCACAGAGGAAGAAAAAAATAAATATTTACTTACTGAGCTATTAATATTACACAATCATGGAAAACAATCATATCAACAAATGAATTCTACACTATGTTTTGTAAAATATGCACAATCATAGGATTTTATAAACAGACATTCTGTAGATACCTTAAAAGGCGTTCAGTATAATGTAAGCAAGCACAGCAACATGTAAAATTATCTAACTCCAGTGCTGGGACAGCAGACTTGTGGTAGTGCGGCTTGTTCTACAGAATAATTTTTTTCCCCAAGATATAATATTGTATAGCCTCAGATTTTAAGCAATTGAGTTCCAAGTTTAGGGACCCAAATAATAAAAGTATGATCATTCTACATTAGATTTTTTTGTGGAACTTGAAATTCGATACAGTTTGTTGATCTTAGCCCAGATCTGGGAGTCTTTATAAAACACTGTTGCATATATATTCAGGGACTTTCTTTTTAAAACATTTGAACATCAGTCCTGCTACATGCAGTTGTCTTAACTCTAAATGGGGTCAGTCCAACATTTTGTACAAGAGGCAGTGGTGAATATGCCATGGGGCATCAAGGACAAACTTGGCAAAGCAGTTTTATAGTGCATTTACTTTAGCAAGGTCAGTCCTCAATGCTTCCCATACAACACATCATAGTAATTGAACTTTGGAATGATCACTGCATGAATCACTTTCAATTTCGACTCAGTTGGTAGAACTTTCCTTATCTTATACAATTTATGCAATTTTTTCCATGGCATTTTGTCATGTTAATAATATGTATATTCCATTTACATTGATTATCAACCCATATTCCAAGGTATTTATAGGCATCTATCTGTTTTAAGCTGGTACCATCCCCAATAGCAATATGCAACATGTCTCTATCACTTTGTGCTTTATTACTCTGTTTAAACAACATAACTTTTGATTTAATGACATTTGGGGCTGGATATTCAAACTGCGCCCAAAAAGTGTGCAACAGCAGGAGCAGGCACAAGTCAATTGCTCACATGCACAATAGACGCGATATTCAAACATGGAGCAAGACAAATTGCGCAAGCAGCCAACATCTGAATATCACACAAACTGCGCCATAGCGCAACCAGGAAGGGGAAGCTGAGCAGAAATGATGTGCCATAGCGCAACAAGGCTAGCCCAGCTGAGCAGTCCAGAGGTGCCATAGCGCAAGCAGAGCCCCCAGCAGAGCAATGGAACTGCACAACCAGGGAGGCAGGTTGGGGCCCACCACCAGCCATGCCACACATGGGCACAGGAACACACTGCAGAACTAACAATACACCCACACACCCCAAGCACAGCATCACTGGCGGAGGGATGGATGATCCACTGGCCCATGGAGACAAGCCAACAAAGCACAGCAGGGCCATGTCGCCCCAGCACACCCACTGGCAGGCTGAGACTGCCACACACAGGGGATCGACAACCACTGTGCACATCAGCCCCCCCTTCTGTACAGCACACCCTGCACTGTGACCCCAAGACACCACCCATATGCAGTGACCATCACTGCAGTAAACACCATGCATCCCCGGCACACTGCAACCTCGTGTAGCACAGAACCATACAAACCACACCCACCCTGGGCACCCAGCAGTGGGTGGCAGCAGATGGCAAGAGCGACTGAAAGGCACTCCCACACCGGAGACACCTCCCTATGCACACACACACACATACCCAGGACCATACCACCCCAGATGCCATGCACACCACTGCAACTGAGCAACCATAACCAGCTGCAAATCAAAGACCACCACAGAATTCATAATAAAATACTGTATATATATTCAAAAAAGATATGTACAACACCAACAACATCTATATACATATGTACAAGACAAGGGGTGGGGACAAGCTAGGGGTGGGTAAGGGGTAGGGGTGAACAACTGGGAGAGGGAAGGCAGGGTGGGAAGGCTGGGTGAAGTGGGAAGGGGAAGCACATTCAGTGCCTGGCAGGCTGGTCCCCTGATCCTTCTGGTTCCTCCAGTGTCGCCTGACCCCATGGCGCTGCATGTCTGTCAGGAGGGCATGTGTAGCGACTGACACCTGCGTCAGCCGCTGGAGGGCATGGTCCATCCGTCAGAGGGATGCTGAGACCTAGAAAAGGAACACAGTCAATGGCTGTGACTGTCCACAACCCTGAACACCACCCATCCTGCAAGGCATATAGCCTAGTGCCCGCACCTGTGTTGGTATGCACCCACCCACAGTGACCATGCACATGACACGCCCAACCAGGCAGCACCAGCTATGTGCACCACTGCACACACACACTGCCCATGTCCATCACAGCACAAACAAGGCTGTCAAGTGACGTGGCAATGTGGTGGGATGCCAGTTCCACAGCCATGTGCCCAGTGCATGCATGGACCACCAGTGACGCACACACAGACGTACAGTGACACTGGACAGTGATGACTGTCGCCTATGTCGTGCATGGTTGTGTTGTCCATGGCTGGTGGTCATTTCCACCCCCTCCAGCATGCAATAGCATCCATGATGTAATGACACTCACACTTATCAAGCAGCTGTGGCTGCTGCTGCTCCTGCTGCTGCCGCTGTGGCCCACCCATCACGCCTCCTCCGGCTGCCACCTGAGCCCCGCCACGGCCCTCCTCAGCCTGGGTCTGCATCCTCTCTGCCAGGCCTGTGGGTGACAATGGTTGAGAAAAACATCAGTATGACCCCAAAGCAGACTGCCCCCTGCCCCAGTGAGTGTGCCTGCCCACACAGCCAGACCCATGCATCTCACACCTGCACACACTGACACAGCCAACCATGGCAGAGCCATCCCCCATGCACCACCACCAATACACAGTCACACCCCTATGGAGAATACAGGTGCATAGATGGTACACCCACCTGGCCTAGGCACAATGCCCCTCCTGGCACGTGACCTGAGGCATTGCAGCACGTCCTGCTCCCTCCTGCGGAGGTCACTATACCTGTGCCTGCACTGTTCGGCAGACCGGCACTGCCCTGTGACCCCCTCCAGTTCAGTGGCCACCTGCTGCCACACATGGTGCGGGCCATGGTGAGGGGCTGATCCCAAACAGTGCCCCACAGTGAGGCTCAACCACAGCCACCAGGTTGGCCACCTCCAACTGACTCCATTGTGGAGCTCTCCTGTGTGCCATTACTGTGGTAGTAGAGCAGGAAAAATGGCACCCCGCAGCCCGGCAACCCCACGTGGAAATGTTGCTCAATAGACCACCATAGGTTCCAATCGCGCTGTTCATATAGCGCAGTCGGTTCACATAGCACTGTCACACCAAACAGCGCAACAGAGCCATACACATGGCAGCCGAACAGTGCCAGGGGGCAAAGGTCGGACACAAGGTCAGGGGTCTGTGACGCAAGGCCACGCACAGCACCATCGGACGTCTACGCATCCTGCGCGAATGGTCACCTGCGTGGACTATTGCACAGTTGTGCCACAGCGCCATATGGTGTCCAGTGCTGTAGCGCCACTGGCACAATGGTGGCCGTGTCCTGTATTGCTGATCGCGCGCAGCACGCCATCAGCGCGGCAGACGCCTGCGTAAGCTACCTGGGCATGCACAGTGCAGTGTACTACACAGTCACAGAAATGCGCCATTGGCTCAGCTGGCTCAACCGTATTGTGCAAAGCGCAACGGCGCGATATTCAGCTGACACATGCAAATCATCTGATCAGCCATTCAAAGGTGCAGTGGCGCGATTAGCATGTCATTAAAGTTGCGCCACACCTAATTTGCATGCATTGTGCTATAATTAGGTGACATTGGGCTGCACTGGCCAGATTCAGTTACTGCAGGTGAGAGGTGAGTTGCATGCTGTGTGATGTTCTGGATAATGGTCATGGGAAAATGCTGTAGACTGCACAGTGACAGGTGTCCACTTCCACCCATACAGACCGACATGACCGAGCAGAGCCAAGGTGAGGGTGAGGATGGTGGGCCAAGGAGGAGGCCCAACTTCACCAAGGCGGAGACAGAGGCCCTCTTCCAGGCCTACCTGGAAGAGGAGCCACTACTGAGTGGACGGCGGGGCACCCCTCAGGCCCGTGCGGCTGCATGGGAGGGAGTAGCTCGGGCAGTGAACCTGCACAGAAGCCACCAGCGCTCCGTGCAGGAATGCAAAAAGAAGATGGGGACAGACCACAGGAGGGTGAAGGAGAAGGTGGCAGCCCTCAGGGCGGCACGTGCAGGCACAGGTGGGGGCCAGCCAGCGGTGGCGGAGCTGACCCCGGCTGAGGACCGACCGGCTGCATCAATGCAGTGGAGTGCTATTGAGGGCGTACCAGGAGGTGGATTCCAGACAGGTGGAAGCCCATCACTGCACGGTATGACATGGTGGTGGTGTTGGGGGGGGGAAGGTTGATCACATGCACTAACATGTCCTCACTTTCTGTTACAGATCCTGTTCGTCTTCAGGGGATGGTGGTGGTGGGACCAGGCAGTGAGGAAGACCTGCCGGAGTTGGTGGAGGGTCCTTCCACCTCTGTCACCAGCCGTCATGCACTGCACCAGCATGCACATGTGGCTGGCACCTCTGTTGTCGGTGAGTCAGGTGTGGGGGGTACACAGCCTGTGTCTCAGCAGTGTGGCATGCAAGCATGCCTGCACGCTGTGACTGTGGCTATAGCACGTACCTGCACCATTGATGATGCAAGGACTGCAGTGGGCAGTGACACGTGTGTGTCCTATGACGGACACACAGCAGGCTAGCATATACCCCTGGGCCTAGCTGGTTCCAACGTGTGTGCCAGCATGTCGGCACAGTCCCAGGCTGTGCCTGTCAGCACCGTTGGGGCAGCACCGGTGGCTGTGCAGGTGTCTGGCACTGTTGCGGCCACAGCAGTGGAACGAGTGGTCCCTGGGGCACAGCGGTTGAAGGGGCAGCAGCAGCAGTCACCCACCAGGTCTGGGGGTACAGTGTCAGTGGTGGCACATGCACACCGCCCTTTGATATGCCCATTCCTGGTCCTGGTGAACAGCACCCACACTCAAGGGGTGTTGTGCATCAGGACCTTCCATACCCTGGGGGACAGGATGCCGTTGTGGCAGAGTACCCATTTGAAGAGCACACCCGCCTGCTGTGGGAATCAGTACAGCAGCAAAGGCGGGTTGCAACATCCGTGGAGGCACTGTGCATGGCTGTGGAGTGGCACAGCGGGGACTGTGCTCTGATCCTTGCAGAGATGGTCCAAATGCAGATGGATGTGACCGCCACCATTGACAGGCAGACCCAGGCATTGGTCGCTGTTGTGGCTGCATTGGGCACACAAGCAGGTGCCCCTGTACCGCGCACCCCACACAGTATGCTTTCCACTCCCCATTCCCGGCATCATGCGACACCCAGCCTGTCGATGCTGGGTTCTGCTGTGGGCATCCCAAGCACTCCTGGTGCAGGTATGTTTGGCATGCTGCAGACCCCTGTGTGGACAAGGTCGTGATCGCGCAGTGGGACCCCTGGTGGTCCATCGGTGCCACCCCATGAGGCCCCTGCTCAGCCTGCCAGTACAGTTGGGTCACGGCAGGGCTGCCCACGCATCCACGGTGGCTGTAGAACAGTGCAACATGACTGACCTGTCTCCCAGTGCGGGCCCTGTCTGGTGCTGCCCTGTGTGCAATGTGTGTCTTGGTGGGCAGTGCACTAGTGGGTGCCCTGCCCAACACGCCGACACACGAACTACCTGCACTCTCCCAACTGCTGTCCACAGGTGCGTGTGCATGATGATGCCTGCATTGTACTGAAGACCAAGGTGCAAGGGTGCCCAGCATCTGACACACGTACTTGGAAAGTACAGGTGGTGGGGGTGGTCTGTGGATCTGTGTGTTTGCCATGTCTGTTATGCTCTGCTGTGCACCTGCCCATGTACGCTTTGTGCCTGGTGTGTGTGTGTGTGTGTGTCCATATGACTGTTCACCACTCTCTAATGGTGTGTTTGTGTGCCTGGACCCTTCCACTCCCCTTGCCGTCAAGCACCCCTGGTGTGTTACCCTGTGTGCCTGTGGGTTGTGCCTGGACAGTGTTGGTTGCACACGGCCCCTTGACTTACCTGTGTCATGCATAATGCTCCTCTGTGATGGTGTCCCGATGCAGCTGGGCCTGCCAGATCAGTCGGGGGTCCCGCCATCCTAGGGGGGGCTGCTCATCACCATCACCACCGATGCCGCTGGCGTCCCCATCGCTGTCCCCCTCCTCGACCTGTATGGCTATCCCACAGTTTTTGGCCATGTTATGCAGGATACAACAGGCCAGGAATATCCCACAGGCCTTTGAGGGGCTGTACTGTAGGGCACCGCCGGAGGTGTCTAGGCATCGGAAGCGTGCCTTGAGCATCCCAAACACCCGCTCGATGATGTTGCATGTGGCGGCATGTGCCTCATTATAACGTTGCTACGATGGGGTCATGGGGCACCGCTACGGTGTGAGCAGCCAGGGACGGAGTGGGTATCTGCTGTCACCTGTGTGGAGATAGTGGAGATAAGTATCATGTTCAGGTCCATATTGCCCATATCCCTGTGTGCCACTACCATGGCACCTGTGGCATTCCCACTCTTGCCCCGAGTTTGCAATTCCTACATGCGTATTCACCCACTAGATGGCCTGTGGGGATGTCCCCACTCTCGAATTGATGGCACAGTGTGGACTGATACCATATGAAGGCATCATGTGCTCCACCAGGGTGTGTGGCACAGACATTGATTATGTGTCCGGTGGCATCACACACCACCTGGCAGTTGACACTGGAAAAGCCCTTCCTGTTCCTATATGCAGCCCCATCGGGGCCAGGTGGCATGTGAATGGCCACATGGGTGCAGTCTATGGCCCCTAGCATGCCAGGCATACATGCTACCCTGAGGAACCCCTGCATGTTTGCTGTACGCTCTGCCACGGTGCTGGGGAAATGGATGTGCTCCGCAGCATGTGGCAGCAGTGCGCTGAGGAATTGGGTGAGGATGCGTGACGTGGCCAACTGTGTGATGCCTGTGGTGTCCTCTGTCAGCCTCTGGAAGGTGCCCATGGTGAGCAGGCACATGCAGGCTGTCACCTTGGTCTCCACTGACAGAGCGTGACTCCGTCGTGAGGGTGCCTGCATCACATCACTGCACAGCTCACAGAGCCACCTCAGTATTGCCCTGTTCAGGTGGTACTGGCCCATGATCTCTACATCTGTGTACAGCTCAAAGCTGATGCGGGCACAGTACTGCCTGTTGGGGGCGTACTGCCAACGGGCCCTTCCACGGCCACATCCCCCTGCAGCTTGCATTCTCACCCTCATTACAGCTTCCATGTGGAAGCTGCCACTGTCCATCTCCCTGGCTTCTGACCCCCCTGGCTGATGTTGCTCTGTTACCCCTGATATCCTGACTGCTGCCTCCACTGCACCAGCTACCCCCCGCTGGCCTCTGCAGCCTATGGCCCACACTACTTCCCTTGCCTGCCCTGTTCTGGCCTGTCGCTGTCTGTCTCTCTCTCTCTCTGTCTTGCTTGGCATCCCTGTAGCATTCTTGCGCCTCTTCCTTGATCCTTTTTATTTTGGCTCATTTCCGCTGTGGCGCACCTTCCAGCTGTTCAGCTCTTGCGCATTGCGCAAGTCTTTGAATATCGCATTGCGCTCTTTATGCATGGGTCCACCCCCTTCGGCTGCGCATGCCTTCATTTGCATTGCGCTGTTGCTCAGCCTGTTTTCAGTGGCGCAACTGCCTCCTGCTGAATATGGTGGAATGGCGCAATTTAGGACTTGCGCATGCGCAACCCTTTTGAATATCTCACCCTTAATGCCTATTTATTTACTGTACAAAATACAAAAAATAAAAATAAAATTTACAGTGTTACAAATGTTCTTTGTAGTACGATCTGTATTTGTTTTATGCTGTGTCCTTTAGCATAAATCATTGTATTCTGTGCATATAAATGAAAAAAGAAATACTTTGGGATCATCAAATTTCCTGTCATTCATGCATGAAATAAGCAACAGATCCAAAAATGATCCCTGTGACATCACTGGTATTGTTTCACTCAGTTTCAAGTGGAATTGTTGTAGTAGTACTTTTAGCCTAAGTCCCATTAGATAATCTTATAACAAGGGTATAACTTCAGTTGGCAGGCCCAAAGTAGGTAGTTAGCAACAATATTTTATGATCTAGGGTGTCAAAAGCCTCTGGCAAGTCTATATGCATTGCGCCCAGAGAGAAATGCCTTAAAAGCAACAATCCAGGAAAATTACATAAAAGAAGTTAAAACTTAGATGAAGAAAGGTTAATGTGCAGGGAAGATGGTTCTCCCTGGATTTTTACACGCACTTTCTAATAGCACCATTTTTGGAAACATTACATAGATACATAGATACATAGACAGTGTCGGCAGATAAGGGTCTATGGCCCACCCAGTCTGCCCATTTGAGCTTGTAAGTTCAGTTTGTTTTCCTAGAAGTCTGTTGCCCCTTACCCCTGACCTCCAGAATTCCTTTATGTCTATCCCATGCATTCTTAAATCCCATGATTGTTTCAGCCCCCACCACTTCCTCTGGCAGGGTGTTCCACTTGTCCACCACCCATTCTGTGAAGAAATTCTTTCTCATGTTTCCTCTGAATCGCCCTCCTCCAACTTCATCCCATGCCCTCTTGTCCTGGAACATCTTTTCGCTTAAAAATAGTGTTTTCCTGCACCCTGTTCCTCTCTGTAAGATACTTGTATGTCTCTATCATATCCCCTCTCCCTCCTCTCCTCCAGGGAGTACATGTTCAGTTCCTTCAACCTGTCTTCATAGGACTTGTGATGCAATCCATGCACCATCTTTGTTGCCCTCCTCTGAACCTTCTCTACCCTGTCTATGTCCTTATGTAGGTATGGTCTCCAGAACTGTACACTGTACTCCAGGTGGGGCCTCACTAGTGTCTTGTATAGCGGAATTATGACCTCCCTTTTCCTGCTGGTGATGCCCCTGCCTATACATCCCAGCATCCTATTTGCTTTACCTGCTGCCTTGTCACACTGTTTCCCTACCTTGGGGTCATCAGAGATGACAACCCCAAGATCTCTTTCCTGCTTGGTGCATGCTATATCCTCACCCCCAAATGATATATTGTGCCAGGTTTTTGTGCCCCATATGCATTATCTTGCACTTCTTTGCATTGAATTTCAACTGCTAAACCCTGACCATTCTTCAAGTTTCTGCAGGTCGCTTCTCATTCTGTCTACACCCTCTGGTGTGTCTACTCTGTTACAGAGATTTGTGTCATCAGTGAACAGTGAAATTCTGCTTTCTAGGTCCCTGAAATGTCACTGATGAAGATGTTGAATAGGACCGTCCCAGCACTGATCCCTGTGGTACCCTACTGGTCACTCTCTTTCCTCTGTGGAGGACAGCCATTTACTACCACCCTCTGTGTCCTGCCACCCAGCCAATTACCTACCCACCACACTACTGTCCTGCCCACACCCATATTCCCCAGTTTGTGTAATAGTCTTCTATGTGGCACAGTGTCAAAGGCCTTGCTGAAGTCCAGATAGGCCATGTCCACTGCCCTCCCCTGATCCACCTCCCTAGTCACCCAGTCAAAAAATTCAATGAGGTTGGTCTGACATGACCTCGCCCTGGTGAAACCATGCTGCCTTGGGTTCTGTAGTACATTGACAACCAGATGGTCCACCAATCTCTCATTCAGTAGTGCTTCCATGATCTTCCCCACTACCGAGGTGAGGCTGACTGGTCTGTAGTTCCCTGCTTCCTCTTTGTTCCCACTTTTGTATAAGGGGATTATATCTGCTGTCCTCCAGTCTTTTGGTACCTCCCCTGTTTCCAGTGATTCTAACAGATCCAACAATTGCAAATGATACCACCCTCATTTGAAAATGCACACATTTCATTAATTCCAAAAGCTGTAAAGGACAACAAAAAATGCAAAACAGGCTGGTATTTGTCCCCAACTATGAGTGCAAATGTTTGTCAAAATATTAACAATAGAGTACTAGTACATTTAGGTAAATATTACACAGAGATGGGGGGTGATATTCCTAATAGAACAATTCTTTTTGGCAATACATAAATTACAGTATATAATTGTACATCTTGATCAAAATGAAATGGAAGCAATTTTTATTTCATTGGATGCAAAAAAAAGTGTTTGATATGGTTGAATGGCAGTTTTTTCTTCTTATGGCAGCAGAGTATTCCAAAGAAATTAATTAACCTTATAAAAATGTTATATACTTATCCTGAAGCAAAAATAAAAAATTAATAATTTTGTTTCCAAAACAATGTCTTTAAATAGGGAGTAAGACAAGGCTGCCTCCTATCATTTACTCCCTTTTTTTTCTGATACTAGAGGTATTATTAAATAAAATTAAGGAACATGTCAAATCAAGGGAGTACTCATAGGAGAAAAAAAAACTTCAAACATCAGGCATATGTGGATAATATCATGCCATGCTTAGAATACCCAATTAATAGTTTAATAGGAATAAAAAAGTGATTGGAAGAAATTCCAGTTGTTTTGGGTACACAGTTAATGAAATGAAATCCCAAATACTGCCATTCAACTATATCAACATTAATGAAATGACAAATATTTTCAAACCAGCAGATAAGCGTGACCATGTGCATTATTTAGGAAAAAAACAAACAAGAAGTATCCATACAAGGTACTGTACAAAAACTGGCCATTTAATTCACAAAGTGAAAATGAAAACAAAAGTGTGACAATTAAGATTAATATATATTTTTGGGGAAAAGTAAGCATTTTCAAGATGCTAGTACTTCTTATATATGTTGCCTTTCAAGCAATTGTGGTTCCTATTCCAAAGGAATGGTTCAATGAAATAACCAAAAGTGTGAATCTTTTTATTTGGAATATTAAACAAATGAGAATTTCATGGGATAAGTTATTTTTAGCAAAAGAAGAAGGGGGGGGGGCGGTTGGGGTGACATGGCTAGCCTCTTTAAAAGTCAACATAGTATTCCAAATAAAACTTGGTTACATTGGGTCTACATTGACGAGGTAGATTATTATATTGAAAACCGGGTATCAGACAGAAACAATACAGCTCCCTATTCAGTAAGGAACATTTGGTATTGTCCTTCAGCATTCATAAAAAGTAACAGAATAATCTCAACAAAACCTTGGCTATTTGATCAAATGGTAAAAAAGTAGGACCAAGCACAGGGCAAATTATTTTATATCCAGCAGAATATGGGAAAATTCACATAACAAAATAAATGGGAAGCCATGCTATTTTGCCAGTTGGGACAGAAAGGGAATAAAAAGATAGGAGACCTAATTCAACATGGCAAGCTCTTACAATGATCCAAAATAATTTGGTTTAAACAATTTAGAACATTTCAAATATAGAAAGTTGCAAAGCTTATACAAAAAAAGGATTTCAAAGGTGGAAGAGAGCTCCTGAAATGGACAAAGTAGAGATGAAATATGAAGCAATGATGTTAAGATGAATGGTTTAACCACATTTATTAAAACAAAAATGGCAGCAGTATATGGACAAATTTTTACACAAAAATAAAACAGTGGGAAAAGACCTGAACATATAATATACAGACATGCAATGGAACAGCATCACAGAATCTTGCATGGATTTTAGAACTAACTGAGATAGTACTGGGTGAATACATCGAAGACAAAATGTCCCTGAAAAGTACAAAGCAGGCTAATCATCGCCATCTACAATGTCGGCATGGAATGATATCACCGACCCAAACCCCATGGGCAGTGTACATGATGAATAGGCAAGTTGCTGACTAAGATCCCATCCCACTGAAAGATGGCCCCAGGCATTGTAACTGCAGACAGCTGCAATGTAATGGCCGGTCCCCCCCAACCTGCTGCAATGTGGTAGACTACATCCCTGGTGTCTACTGCACCCTCCACCCCTACACCACCCCTGCAGGTAGATGCCCACTCCCGCACCACTCCCCAGCATATCCCGACAACAGGCAGGCAGCCAGCACAGCCCTCCACACACCACCATGGCTGGCGCTCACTGAATAAACTGGACCAGGCGCCATTTATATGCTCATGCAATTCATTCAGTGGGTAACCAACCATATTTGTGAAGAGCAATGCTATCCACTGCCCATTGTCAGGATATGTTGGTGGGGTGTTCAGATCTCCGGACTACATCTCATCATGCCACCCTCCCATTTTCTGTGTCCTAAATTTCAGGTTCAAAAATAAATAAATATAAAACACAATGGAGTGCATTTCAATAATCCTGAAAGAAAACTCATTTATTTTCCCACCACACCCATTGCAGTTTGAAAACCTCAAAGCAGAAAATGCTCTCATATGGCAGCCACTAAGGGACATGCTCGCTCTAACCAGAGGCAGATGTCCTCAAGAGAAGCCCCCCCCCAAAAAAAACTCCATAAAAAAAAGCTTACTGCCTTGCAAATAAAGAGGACACTATCACACACTATCCCTTACTCAAACTAAAACTCCATAGAAACACGCTCCCTCGCCGATAGTTGTTCACAGGGTCACGCTCTCTTGCTAACGCTTCAACTAAAAGCGAGTACCTAAATTAAGCAAAATGTAAATAATATATAAACAAAAAAAATTAAATTAACTGTTTATATCTGTACCTGGCTGAGAAACACAGACACAAGGTTCCTACTAACTTAATCAAACGGCGCCATTAAAACACAGTGACAAAGGACTACTTTTTCTCTTTTTCTACAAATCACATTTTTTTGTCTTTTTTTATATACATTTTCTATCAGCATTTTTTTAAATTGATTACTTTACCAGACAGCCCATTTTATAAGCGCAATCAACACACCCTGTGTGGTCTATAGTCCCCATGCCTTAGTACACCCTGGCCGTGCTCTTTTATCAGTCGATAACCCTCACCTCATCGTGTGTTATTGCTTGCTTGTTTCCACATATGTGTGATACATTTTAGAACCCCAAATTTATCACGCATATGTGTGGTAAATGCATGCTGTCAAGCACTGGAAACTCATTTAGAATGTTCAGCCTCAGTAGCAGTACTATCCATATTCAAATGCGAATAACTTTAAAATGAAAAATGATAGCAGGGTACTGTAAGCAGGAAAGTTATTCAGCCCACAATTATCTACAAAATGAGTAGTATTTCATTTATAGATACCTAGATTTTTTATAATTGGCAAAAAAACTGCAGAAAATCAATTTTTGTTTAATTTTTCCAACAAACAAATGCAAATAACTTTATCATAAAATATTTTATTATGGTTTTTGAAGAAATACATACAGAGAAAACATACAGCTGTCAACATATTCCCGAAATAACATGGGGTTGGAGTACACATCACTTGCTTCTACACATTGTATAATTCCTAGCAGTTTAGGCGCAGTGTCCAACTGAGCCATTCATTATATTTACAGTCACTAGTTACATCTATTACATTTGTTTGCACCAATACCTTGTGTTAAACACTGTTTAGTTACTATGGCACTTTTTACCTTAGGAGGTACAATAAACTTGGAAACATAAACATTCCCCAGCTTCTAACAAACAGAACTCAATCTTGGGGATTACATACCCTATCAAGAAATGTAGGTGCCCCCCTCCGGTGAGTACTCCTGATAGGGAGATTATCAGGGATTTCCGCTCATGGGGAGGAGCTAGTGGTCTGAGTGTTACCTCCTACATACAGTAGGGTTGCCAGGTTGTGGTATGGGAATGAAGCAAAGGTGAGATTGCAAATAGGGTCCCCATCTCTTCTTACACTTGTGGATCTGGGTTATGTTGGTGTAAACTAGTCTTTCAAAGGCTGCTAATCTAGCCAGTGCTCCGTGCCATGTGAGAAGCAAGATAGGGGTCACCCTGTCTCTCTTTTACCAGGAGAGCCCATTTGGCCTCCAGTAAAGCTGCTATTAGGCACCTCATACTCTGGGCATTACAGTCTGGTATGGCTGAGGTGTCCCCCAGCAGGATAAGGGCTGGGTTGGAAGGTATTTGTGCCTGCAGAACCCTAGAACAGTCATGCAACACCCCTGAACAGTATACTGCTATGATGGAACACTGCCATTGGATGTGGAGTAGATGGGTGTCTGAAGCCTGACATCTCCAGCAGTTGGAGTAAGGTATTAGGCCCATCCTCTGTAGGCTTGCTGGCATTCGGTACCACCTTAGAAGCACCTTAAGCTGAATAAAATGGCTTCTGGAGTCCATGTATGACAGGTGGGCACCTTTTAGACATCTCTTCCACATTTATGGTGCTATGTCTAACTGCAGGTCTTGTGCCTAATGCGCCCTACAGTTTTGCATGATGTCCAGCTGAGAGTCTCTAAGGAGGTGGTAGAGCCCCCCTGCAGTCCCCTTCATCTTGCCTGGCTTGTGCATACAGGAAAGCCAGCCCCATTCCTGTCCCTGCTGTAACCCCTGTCTGAACTGTCTTATGGACTCCCTCACCTGAAGGTACCACCAAAAGTCAGACCGGGGGAGGGTATATTTAGTTTGAAGTTGCTGAAACAACATCAAGTCTGCAGATTTCAGCAGGAGTAGGTCAGCCAATGTATGTATCCCTATCTCTTGCCATGTTCTCCATCTGAGCGATAGATCCCCCCCCCACATGTAGGCTGTGGTTGTCCCACAGCAGTGTGTATCTTGTTGGTGGTGCCTATGCTACGTTAGGAGTGTTTGTGAGTAGCATGCACCTGTGCCAAGCCAGTCTGGTCTCCGTGATAGTTGGGGGTTAGTTCCTTTCCTGACCGCCCCTCCCCACCTAATAGTCGACCCAGCCAGGAAGTATTCACCAGATTAGTTTTTAGTCCCACCCACAGTGAAATCATACTGGTATTTGGTAGGAACTACCTAATGGCCTGTGCTGCTTGGTAGACCAACAGATAAGAACCAGGGCAGGCTGAGGCCACCCCTTGTCCAGTAAGTCCTTAGCCATGCTTTTCCCATTCTAAGGGATCTGTGCTCCCATAGAAATCCCACCATTATCCTGTCTACCATTTGGAGGATCTTCTCTGGTATCTTCACCGGTAAGTTGCAAAACAGATAAGCCACTTTTGGTAGTGTGAACATCAGCACCACTTTTATTTTGCCTTTCAGCGAGAGGTGCAGTTTCAACCATCACTGAACCTCTGCTCTCAATGAGGCTAGTAATGGTGAGTAATTCACCTCCACAATGTTCCTCCAGTGGGCTGTGACCTTTTTACCCAGGTATGTAAAGCCTTGTGGTATCCAATCCACAGAGGATGCCTGAGAACAATCCTTAGCACAGTCCAGATTCAGGGGTGATAAAGTAGTGTTCTCTTTGTTAACCGTGAGCCCCAAAATGGTGGCATATGCCAATAAAATGGCCAAAGCAGGTGGTAGGGAGCTGGCCAGGTTCTCCAAAGTGAGGAGAAGGTCATGAGCATAGGAATTTACGAGATGATGTTTCCTCTTGATACCTATCCCAAGGGGTCCTTCATCACGTACTAGGAAAGGTGCTCTTATTAGATACTATCTTACTCTTAACCCCCCCTCCCAAAATTATGGCATACTATACTTACAGCATTCTACTGTTTTGTCACTGTGAACCTCTTGCTTGTCACACTTTAGAGGAGACAGGTCCTAAAGCAATACTTGCCCTACTATGTTCAGTCAACCAAGCTTTTTGCCGTTGCACCTCACCCTATCCTGCGCTCCCCCTCACTCTTGTCCACACGCCACTGTCTCCATACCTTCTGGTTCTAGCACCATTGACGGCCAGTGCACTCCCTTTATTGTCACTACAGAGCCGCATCTCATTAAAGCACACCAGCAATGTCAAGCCAACACTACCACCTTCAACTAAGTGGCGCAAAAGGAATAAAGCTTTTAGGTACTTCATCTGCACACTTAAGAAATTACTTCTACTGCTTCTACTTTGCTCAGGCAATGTTGAGATAAATCCAGACCCTCATTCCCTGTTTAGCTCACCAACAGAGTTTGTGTCAGCCCCAGTTCTTAAAATAATGTTAGTTAACATCGTAAGCCTTGCAAAAAAAATTTACCAATTACAAGCTTGGGCCCTACACACAAAGCCTGATCACATTATTATCATGGAATCTTGACTAAAAAAATCAAATCTGGACCAACAGGTTACTCTTCTGGGATACAATCTCTATAGAGCAGACAGGGTATTCAGAGGAGGGGGAGTAGTTAGCTATACAAAAACTAAATTCTCAATTAGTGACATCTACTGCAACACTAAACACAAGGAATACGAAATAGTTTCCCTAAAACTACACCTCCCTTCCACACAATGCATTACTATCATAGGTGGCTATAGGCCCCATAACGGCGGAACCGACATCTTCAGGATCCTGAAATCTCTAACTACCTCTGCTAATACTGAAGTTTTAATCTTAGGGGATCTTAATCTTAAGTGGCTCGCATATTAATCACATGCCCTCAAATCTCTCTATGACACACTGGGCCTCACCCAACTAGTGTCCGAACCCACTAGAACCAACAAGGTAAACACTACGAGTAGTTCCATTCTGGATCTCATTTTATCTACCCATCCCCACAAAATCCTCCACACAGCAGTATTTCACAATGATATGAGCAGCCATGGAATCGTAGTATGTACAAGGTCACAAGCAAAAACCCAGAATCAGCCTAAGTTCATAACCAAATGGTCATTCAGAAAATTCCAAACATCTAATTTCCTAAGTGACCTTAGTAAGGTTAGGTGGCAGAACTTATAACTCACTATAACACTAGATGAGGCGGTCACAGTCTTAAATGATAACCTTAACCACCTAGCAAATAAACATGCACCGGTCATCAAAGTCAGGATGCGGAAGATCGCTCAACCTTGGTTCTCACCAGAGCTCATGTCCACTCTCTCTGAGCGTGACAAGCTATGGGCAAAGGCTAGACATACCAAGAGTCCAGTAGATTGGCAGGCCTTTAGAACTGCTAGGAATATCTGTGTCTCCTGTGTCAAGTACATCTGCTCCTCCAAAGCCAATTTCTATGTTACCACACTTGAAAGGGCCAAAGGGGATACCCAGAAAATCTGGAAGACCCTGAAGTCAATTAAAGGGAAACCAGTGGCTTCCCCCTTACCCACTAAGATTTATCAAAGCAATGTGACCATTGAAAATAGTACCCAAATCCTCGAAGAATTTAACTCTCACTTTATCACTGCTGGGTTAGCATTCGACTCATCCCCTTATGCGGCATGCGTAAATAGACAGATTGACTCGAACCCCACCATGCCAGCAACAACTTGCCCCTTTCAGCTTCACCCTATCAGCTTTAAAGAAGTGGAAGATGCTCTTATGAATCTAGATACCAAAAAAAGTGCAGGAAATGATGGAATTGAACCACTCTTCTTAAAACTCGGGTTTCCCCACCTTACTGCCCCTATCCTCCACATCTTCAACCTTTCTATTTCATCCTTCACTGTCCCATCATGCTGGAAGTTAGCCCACATCCTTCCGCTATTTAAATCAGGTGACCTATGTGATCTAAATAACTACAGACCTATCTCAATTCTTCCAGTCCTCTCCAAAGTTTTCGAAAAACTGATTTATGCTCAACTAAAGCGGCACATGGAAACCTTCTCACTTCTTAACACAGCTCAATCCGGTTTCCGCTCCAACCATAGTACTGTCACTACTCTCGCTAAAGTAACCAATGACTGGATCTCTGCTATGGACTCAAAGAAGATCACAGGTGCTGTCTTCCTAGATCTTAGCAAAGCATTTGATACAGTAGATCACTCCCTAATTGAATACAGCCTTGCTAATATAGATGCTACTCCAACAACCGTACGGTGGTTTAGCAGTTACCTTTCAGGGAGAATGCAAAAAATCAAAGCCGGTGGCACATTGTCCTCACCTCTACCAATCACTAGAGGAGTCCCACAAGGCTCCATATTAGGTCCAATCCTCTTCTTTATACACATTAATGAACTTGACAGTCACATAACCAGATTGAAACTCCACTTCTTTGCCAATGACACAGTTCTTTATACATCTCACGCATCTCTATCTGAGGTTAGGGAGGTCCTTCAAGCCGATTTTGCCCAACTCGAGACCAATCTCATTAATGCCAGACTTCTCTTAAATGCTAAGAAAACCAAAGCTATGATCTTCTATTCTAAAACAGTGCACTCCTTAATTTCCACCCTGTGGGAGGAGTTTATAGTTACATCCTTAGGTGAGCCTCTGGAAGTCACTCTGATATTTATATACTTCGGTTTCTGGATTGACAGTAAGCTCACCTTCTCAGAACATCTGGATGACCTTGCTAGAAGGCTAAAAGTATGTTTAGGCTTCCTGTTCCGCAATAGGTCACTTTTTCCACCTGATATCAGAACCAGACTTGTACAGGCCACGTTCCTCCCTCTTCTTGACTATGGGGATCTAATTTACACCTCGTCTTAAACTTCAAACCTAAAGAAACTGGATATCCTTTATCACCCTGCCCTGTGCTTCATCACAAACTCCCCGATACGGACGCATCACTATGACATGTATTCAGCCATAGGTTGGATGTCACTCGCTACCAGACACATTCTCCACATTGGCACCTGGACCCTAAACTCCTACTTAACAAACTCCCTAGCTATCTAACGTCCCTGATCCAGACCACTCACAGTACTTATTCGCTCAGGAACTTAGACTTTATAATGATGAAGGTCCCAAACACTCGCACTACTTTTGGCAAACGCGCCTTCTCCATTAGCTACAAACATCCTTGAAACTTCCTAAGTTAGTCTCTCTTAGCCACTTCAAAATGCTATATAATACAAAACTAAAAGACAAATGTAGCTGTCACTAAAACCTGTGTTGCTGGGATTTACTTAATCCACTGGTCTAAAATGTCTGCACCAGCATATTAGAAAAGAGTGTGGTGACTTGTGGTAGGCGATACGGAGCACTATTGTACACAAGTATATGTTTAGCACTTAATATATGCAATAAACACTTACTGTATGTAGTATCAGTCTTGCTTGTATGTATGTATCAGGACATCCTTGCGAATGAGCTTGCTCAATGGAGTTTTCTTCCCCGCAATAAACTTGAACTTGAACTATTCCCTGTATCCCAGGTGTATTCAGGAGCTCTCTAACCAATGGATCCATTGCTATCAGAAGTAACAAAGGAGAGAGGAGACAACCCTGCCTGGTGCCCCATTGTAGTGAAAAGGGTTTAGAAACTGTTCAGTTGGTCAGTATAGCAGTGGTTGGGTTGTTGTATATCATCTTGATCCAGTCACAGAATTATGATCCAAAGTCACATATCTCTAGGGTTGAGTGTAGTTACCCCCATTCTGCCAAATCAAAAGCTTTACTGAAGTCTACCACCAGTGCCAGCAGCAGTGTTCTTAAATGCAGGGCTTGCCATTTGAGATTAGGGACTATACGGATATTGTCCACCCCCAACCTGCCTTTAGTGAAGTCGGCCTGCGATGGGTGGATCAGGGAAGGTATCACTTTTTCCAGCCTATTGGCCAAGGCCTTGGCCATCACCTTAGTGTCCACCATGATCAGGGAGATGGGGTGAAAATTGGCACAGTCTGGTGGGTCTGTCGATTTTTTAGGAAGCTGGGTGATAATGGCTGCCTTCATGGTTGGGGGAAAGACCCCTAGTGCCTTGGCCCCCTCTAGTGCCCAGAGAAGATACAGGAGAAAATATCCATCCAACATCTGATACAATTCAGCCAACATCCCACCAGCTCCTGGAGCCTTCCCTTTCAGAAGTTGGGGCAGGGATGTTCTTATCTCAGCCAGATCAAGTGACTTGTCCAGGCCCTGCCTCTCCTCAGGGCTCAGTGTGGGCCATGGCACAGATTTCAAGAAATGTTAGATATCTGGCTCTATTGTGGGGTCCTTGGGGGGGGGGATTGAGAAGTGTAAAGTTTTACATAGTACCGGCACATCACTTCACTGACCTCTCCTGGCTTAACTACCGTCTCTACCTTCGCATTCCACAATTCATGAATCTGGGAGGTCGTTTTTTGCTTTCTCAAGTGATAGGCAAGTAGCTTGCCTCCTTTTTTCCCTGGCTCCCAGAATCTTTGCTTCACCTGGAGTAACTGCCATTCAGCTTTTCTCTGTAGCAAGATATTAATCTTATACTTCAGCCCTACTATCCTGGAAGTCAAGTTTGGGGCTGGGAGTGGGACTTTTCTTTTTTCATTCTAACTATGTTTATGCTCCTTCAGTCTGAGGTATCTCTCAGAGGATCCTTCTCAATGCAGTCCTGCTGTTCCCCACTGAGACTCCCCCTGCCCACAGTGACCCCTTCCCACAGAGACTTCCCAGCCCTCCAGATTACCCCCACAGGGGAGGTCCCACCTCTCCTACTTTGGTGGCATGTATCTGAAATTAGAGGGTCCATCTCTGCAGGTGGTGCCTGGGGATCACTGGTGTGGTAGTTCAGTGTTGGGGATGTACGGCCTGGTCCCTGAGGCCCTCATCACCTCCTCAGTCCTCTGAGGATTTTCTCTTGTGTGTTGGCCCTGGAAGCACGGATGTGCAATGATGTCCAGCTCAACCAGGGCACGATCCTGAACCAACTTGCAGGATGTCCGCCATCTGTCCCATACCCCTAGTACATGGCTCTACATCTTGCTGCAGTCTGCCAGCCTCTCCAGGGAGCTGCTAGAGTAATGAGGAGCACCAATGACTCACCCCAGGAGAGGAGAGCAGTCCTCCAGATGCTCAAACTTCTCCTCCCCCTGCTGACCCCCAGTGCCCGAGCCCATTCCCAAACTGGGGTCACCAGCACAGCGCGAGGTAAGGCATCCAGCACCTCAGCCCTCAGTGTCACCAGACTGGCTGGGGGTGGTACTTTTAAAATTGAGTTTCTAACTTGATTAGCTCTTTCTGACACATCTCCATTTCCCTTCTCTGCTCTTTGTTCCTTCTGGAGGTATAGGAGATAATGTAGCCATCCCCTTGGGAAGGCTTTTAATGCCTTCCACACCATCCCATCATTTACCTCCCCATTTGCATTGGTTGCAAAGAAGAATCTTGTTTCGCTTTTGATCCGGTCATAGAAACCTTGGTCCTTCAGGAGGAGTGGGTTGCATCTCCACCTTGTGGATGGCAGTTGTGCTCCAGTTGGAATGAATGACAGGCTAATTGGTGCATGATCAGACAGGATCATGGGTTCAATCCATGGATCAAATATACCCTGGGCTGGCACTACATCCACTCGCCCAAAATCAATCCAGTTGTGCATACTATGTACAGCCGAGTAGAACACGTAGTCCCTACCCATATGGTTATCCCTGCACCAGAGCTCCACTAGGCCCCATTTTTTTATCAGATCATGCAGTGCAACTTTGGACCTTGGATGGGAGTCCATGGTTGGGCAGGACTTGTCTAGGAAAATGTCCGGTGCAAAGTTAAAGTCCCCCCCCCATTATGATTGCTAAGGTTTCATCCTCCTCCTTCACTTCCATGATGGCCAAGCTTACTTGGGGGATGAAGTCCTGATCATTGTGATTGGGGCATACAAATTAACTAGTGCAAGTTTTCCCCCCGGGTAAGTGAACCTTACCACCACCTACCATCCTGCCTTATCTGTCTTGACCCATTCTTGTGCCCAACTACAATTCTTATGGAGCAGGATTGCCACTCCCCTAGATTTTGTAAAGGCCAAGCTATGTATAACTTGCCCAACCCATTGCTTCTGTAAGCATAAAACAGACCTGGCAATGTGGTGTATCTCCTGGAGCAGTGTGTCTCTGGTGCTGAAATGTTCTGGTATGTTTAACAGGGTGGTTAAGCCATTTCATGTTCCAGGAGATGCACCGCACCCCCTTCTCCATGGTGTTGGATATGAAACCCAACTGGATCTACCCAAATTCCACTTATCTCTTGGGTACCTTACGTATCAAGTGTCACCTGTGCCACTGATGCAAAAGACCCCAATGGAGGATTCCAAGGCTTGGGTCTGCTGGCTCTGGAGACTTTGACATCAACTTAACCCGGTGGCTGGGAGCGGGTATTAATCTTGTGTTCTTATCCTGGTGTGGTGGCTAGAAGGAAGAAAATGACAGCAAATCCATGAGTAATCATTACTCTGTCTCTTCCCTGGTACTCCCACTGAAGAGTTCTGCTTTTCCCAGTCAACCTTAACTTCGGAGCAGTTACACCTTCCCCTATGATTTGATTTCTGAATTCATACTCCTTTAACACAAGTCCTGTCTTAACTGGGTTCTTTTTTTATCACAACATTATTGTACCACCTCTGGAGACATGGCAGGGGCTACGACCCCTCCCCTGGTGCATTCTCCAGCTCATCTAGGCCATCATGGGTCCTGCTGGGTCCTGGTATTTTCCTTCTTTTCTTTTTTTCCAGCATGCCCATGCTCATGCAATGGGTGCAGCAGCGGTCTCCGCCTTTGTGGAGGTAGTCAAGCACCATGGGCACAGACCAAACCCCTTCTTGCTGTGCTGATGCATGCAGCACAAATCCCCACTCCCTGAGGAAGGAGAGCAGTCCTCCAGACACTCAATCCTTATCTTTCCTGGTCGACCCCCAAATGAACTGAGTCCATTCCTGAACCAGGGTTGCTGGTGTGGCATGAGGTGTGGCATCCAGCGTCTCAAACCTCAGCGCCACCGGGATGGCTTTGCTGAGTTCTTAGTTCATGTACCCCTGACTGGGCTCAGTAATTATAGTGCACTGAGTAATAATGAAATAAAGAAAAAGTATGTGATTACACTAGAGTGCCCTGTGAGAAAGCGAAGAGGGGAAGAACTTAGTTCCTATTCCCAGCTATGCCTCCTTGGTGCTAAGTGGGGTATAAGCTATTAAGATACAGATAGCTCATTCCATCTTGACCTATTCCTTCAGAGTTAGTTGTTGACCTGTACCACAGGCTTTTCCCATATGTGGGAGCATGGCTCTGGCTCCCAATTACCGGTACTCTCTATCATTCTTGTTTAAACCTAAACAGTGCAGCTATGGGATGAACCTTCTCCATTCATTTGGATGTGAGCACATTGAACCCCTCTTTCCACCCCAACCCCCATAGGTCACTGCTGGGGAGAAGAGAGAGGGAGTATCTGCAGCTGTAGCTCTGGTGCAGCTTGCCCATGAACTTCCTGTGTCCACCTACTGTACCTGTCATATTTGTGCTCTCCAGGGTATTTCTGTATGGCCCTGGGGTCCTCTGATCCCTCTATCAAGCTCCTTACTAGGGTCTGTATGATTGAGGAGAGGAGGGTGGACTAGATGGTGTAGCTTGCCAACCATGGTATAAGTTCCTCATCCATTCACCTCCCCCCCCCCCCTGGCTGTGTAGGCATCCACCACTGCTCCACCCCACGGGACCTTCTCACTCCACTAATCTGAATTTATTTGCTCTGGCATGTACCCTAGGGGGGTTAACTTGCACCTAGGGATGGGGTGTTATCCCCTCTGCCCCAGATTATGTGCTCTCTGTGTTAAAGGGTTGGTAGTGAGTGTGTGAGGGTGGGATTGGGGCTTCTTCAGCCCAGCTACTGTCTTCCAGGTGTATTTGGTCCAGCCTTCCCCAACATTAATTTTGTAATCAAGCTAGGGGAAGCAGGTATCAGAGGCAGCATTGGGGCCATTAGTCCAAATGCTCACCCCATTAGAAAATAAGCTAGGTGGGTACAGCATAGGGCTATGGAGTAAGCATTAGGGCTGATGACCCCAATGCCATCCCTTGATGTCTCTTTGCCTGTGAAGGATTTGGGGGGGTGTTAGGGTTGGTAACATTAGCACCACATTTCCCTACTTTTGTCACTTTAACCCTAACTGATGCATTAACCAAGTTTTTTGCAATTTATGTCCTTACTTTTTGAGATAGTGTAATCATATCCTAATGTGCTTGTCAGATGTTCATAGCTATGGTAGTGCAGAGCCCATTCCACCATAAATGCTTCCATTTATAGGCCAAGAGTGACAGAATTGTCATCATAGCTATGTTATTACCCCCACCTCATGTACCCAGTGATGAAAAAATTCAAATCCCCACTGAAACATAATTCTGCACAACTGCAATGCCATTTCTGTGCTGCAGGTGTGAAAACTCATTTTCAGCCAGAATTTGAAAAATTACAGTTGTGGCATACATTTGGTGGGGCAACAAAACTTCTGTGTTCCAAATTTGGGGTCAAAATATTTTAAATTGACAAAGTTACAAGAATTTATTGTGCAATTCCAATGAACCATCACAACACCACCATTTTCTGACATTATGACCCACATTTTTAATAAGGCCTTTTGGGAACCCCACCTCAAGAACAATATGACTGTTATTATGCAAATCCCAACCAAAAGGTGAATTCACCAACCTATTGCGAAATCATCTTTTGGTCAAGATTTGCGTAATGACAGTTGTTTTGTTCATAAGGTGGGGTCCCCAAAAGGCCATGTTGAAAATTCGGAGTCAAAATCTCAAAAGACAGCAAAGTTATGGGCCAAAGTTATCCTTTTTTGTGAGATGTCATAATCCTTTTTCGAGATGCGAAAAAGGATTATGACATCTCACAAAAGAGTAAATAGCCTGAAGAAAAAGGATTAAGGACTTCACTGACCAGATGGCTCTGCTGGTATTCCTTTCTCACCAGACAAATTCCTTTTTTGTGAGGTGTCAAAATCCTTCTTTCACATCATGAAAAACGATTATGACATCTCATGAAAAATGATTACTGACAGGGCCATCTAGTAAGAGAAGTCCTAATCCTTTTTCGTATCATGAAAAAGGATTATGTCATCTCATGAAAAAGGAATTTGCTGGAGAAGAAGGATTTGGTCATGTCACAAAAAAGGATTTAGGAAAGTCATCCTTTTTTGTGAGATGTCCTAATTCTTTTTTATGATGCGAAAAAGGATTTTGGCACCTCACGAAACAGGAACGGAAGTGATCCACAAAAAAGGATTTTAAAACATAAAAATAAGCATTCTGAGGCCACATTAAATTAAACTAAAGACACATAACAATAAAGGACCTCCTGATGAACAATATACACACTTGGATGTCTGCAGAAGATATCCCTGGGCAGAGTTATGACAGTTTCTTTGGGCTAAAAAAAGAAAAAGACAAGAAGACGGCTGACAAAAAAATAATTTTTCGTATGAAAAAGGATTCTAAGGATCCTTTTTCAGGAGATGTCAAAATCATTTTTCTTCAGAACACACTCCTTCTTTCCATGTAGCTATCCAAAAGACTGAACTGAGCATGCTCAGAACCCAAAATGTCAAAATTTAATAACTTTGGAAAGGATTTATATTTTTTTTCACCAAATTACAGTTGGCTTATTCTTTCAGGCAAGCTCTTCCTACCCTGAAATATTCAGACCCAAATTCTGAATGGTTTGGCCACAGCACGATGAGGAAAAAACAGCCAAAAAAGGCAAATGTTAGTGTTTTTTCACAATGTACAGAGTGAAATTTGCCAATCCGACCAACATAAAACTTGGTATGTAAGAGATCTATCCCATGGGACAGTGCATACCAGATTTCTTGCAAATCCATTAAACAGTTGCAAAGTTATTAAAGTGCAAAATTTCAGATTTAACATTAAAGAGCCTACTCAACCCTAACTATGGGGTGCGACTGCGCCCCTATAATATAGATATATCTATATCCAGAGAGAAAAGCTCTAGATACTACCCCCGTCCCTCTCTACAATCCATAAGATACACCTCATACCTTTTCCTATGTTTTGTTACTTCTCCTTCTGTGAGGGCTTGAACTCCCACCTGTGGTGCATTCACCTCACTAGAGTCCCAACATCTTCCACTAGGCCAAATCGTTCACCTGATTTCTCCAACCCTTAGTTAAGCCTTTACCTTCTCTTACTGTGGCTTTATCCAGGCTATTGCCCCTGTTTCTATTTTGCAACTCTTGCTGTTCTCCACTAGAGGGCACTATTCATCTCCTCTCCACATGGATACACAAGGTAGACTAGCTGTCAGTTCCTTCAATAACTCACTGAGTATGCCCATACTAATGGCATTTACTTCTCCCTTCCTCCCAATATGTGTAACCCCATGTCTCTATGCTTAGTCAGGGTCCACTAGCTCAGCCCACCACCTACGGACCTCTGGTCTATGCCTCTTCTTGAGGTTTTACCATTTCCCATTACATTTCCTGCCCCTTATCTTTCTACTTCTCCCCTCCGGGGATATTGAAACTAACCCTGGCCCCTTTTGGCCCTCTTCTGCTTTGCCTGCCCTAGTTTGGGATACTACAAAAGGACTGTGAATTGCCCACATGAACATCCAAAGCTTTAGACCCAAACACCTTCAGCTTGAAGCCTGGACCCACCGTTACAATCCTGATATGCTTGTCATCTCCTAGACCTGGCTGAAACATGGAATCCTCTCCCATGAGATAAATATTCCTGGCTATACCTCCTTCAGGAATGATCAGCCCTCTAAATACAGTGGTGGCATGCTCATCTATGAACAATCCACCTTGCCTGTGTCTGAGCTTGCACCACCCCCCCACCACAATGGATCTCCAGAGGAATCCATCTATATTTCTGTAGTACTTGAGCAAGTGAAGTAACTGCTTATTGGGTGTATCTATCTACCTCCTAGTGCTCCCGCCCCATCCCTCATTTCCCTTATCACATACTGGGCCAGTCTCTCACCCACAGTCCTGGAATTATGTGAAGACTTCAATAATGATTGGCTAGGTCCAGGGTTGGGGTCAGTCCACAATGCCCTGGCTGACATACACCTGTTGCAACCCATCAGTGAATCTACCAGGCACAATAACAAATCTGGTCACCACACCCTCCTTGACTGGGTTCTTACTAACAACCCCCCTCACATTAAATCATCTGGTGTACCCCTTGATGCATTGAGTGATCACTCCCCCACCTTCTGTGTGTGGAGGAACAATTTTCCTAACCCACCCTCCCAAAATGTTGCTATCCAGGGACATGAATTCATTTTGACCCCAAGCCTTTCTTGCCTCCCTATCCCAGGCTGACTGATCTCTGGTTAGCCGTCTGCCTGATGTTGACTCTGCTTTGGAGTACTTCACTAACACCTTCAGCTCCTTAGTCAACCTCCATGCAACTTTGGCTAAGTGGAGATCTAAGGGAGCTCATGGAAGGTAGCATTTAATAATGGTGAAGTCAAAATGTCGATGTCAGAACAATGACTCAGTAAGGGCGAACACAAATAAGGCAACCATGAAATAATGGTAAACATGAATTAACAGCGATTACACAAGAATGGCACTTGTGGTAGTCTAAGTATGACTTGGAGAAGGTTATTTAATAATGGGGAGGTTCAGGGGGCACAGCCCCCTATGGGGGTGTGGGGGCAGAGCTCCTGGCATTGATACAGGTCAACTGTGTAAAGTAGCAGTATAAAGGTGTGGTAGTATATGGATATGAGAAAGGTGAGAGGAATGGCAGCAGAGTAAAATACATATTCTACTTATATTGCCTGGCTCCAAACTTCCATGGCACAGGAAGGGAAGGAGCACCACAACCAGTAACTGCAGGGAAAAAATCACCATCATTAACCCTAATTTTATATCACCGTTGTTGCAGTCGCCTTTAATGAGTCACCGTTTTGATGATCGCCATTATAGATTTGCCATTATGACATGAACCCTCATGCCACAAGGCTTTCTAAGGAACCCAGAGGCCTTATGGCAACACAGGATGCTGCCTGGAAGTTATATAAGAAGTCTGGTCTGCTCACTTACTGGCAGGCTTACAGACACCTGCGTAATCAGTGTAAGAGCAAGCTGCACTCAGCTAAATGCTCATTCCTCAGAACCCTCTAAACTAATAATGTTTCTAACCCTAAAGAAATCTGGGGACAGATAAACTTTCTACTGAATGGTAAATCTTCATGCATACTCAACGCTATGCACTTCAATGGCTCTGAGGTCACCAACATCACTACTATAGCTACCAAGTTTAATCAGGCCTTCACTGACCTATCAAAACATAAGACCTCCCTCCCTGCTTACAATCCTCCACCTCCCTCCCCCTCTTCCACTATTACTAGCCTATCCTTCCACCTTAAACTGGTCTCCTTGAAAGAGGTCCTGTGTCACCTTAGGAGCATTAAGGACACTTCTTCACCTGGGTCTGACTCTCTGGAACTCCGCATTCTAAAATTAGGTGTTCATGCCATTGCCTTTCCAGTAGGCGACCTTTTCAACAAATCCTTCTGCACATGCACTGTACCTTGCAAGTGGAAGGTTACAATGGTTGTCCCTATCTACAAATGTGGCCCTAACTCTGTGTTTGAGAATTATCATCCCATTTCCATCCTTAACCCCCTTACTAAAATCCAGGAAAAAAATTATCCACGCTCAACTCCAATCTTATCTAGAGCTTAATAACGCTCTCTCCATGTACCAGCATGGCTTCCATAAATTCCCTAGCACTCACACTGCCCTCATTTAGGTAACATCTGACATCCTCAGCTCTATGGAGAAGGGACTTGTTACTAGTACAATATTTGTTGACCTTACTAAGGCATTTGATCTTGTCAATCATAACCTCTTGCTCCACATGCTTCTTACCATTGCTCTTGATTTCCTATCCTTAAACTGGTTTTCGAGCTACCTCACCAGTCACACTCAATGCATGAAATAGGCCGGCCATATTTCCCTTTTTAGTGACATAAAGGATGGGGTCATTTAGGGATATATCCTTGGCCTTCTCCTGATCTTATTATTTATTAATGAGCTTCCACAGCACTGAGGTGCTGCATCTCTCCAGATATATGTTGATGACACCACCCTCTATAGGTTCTCCTCTGACCGGTCCTTGTTGAACCTTCAACTGCAGCAGGATTTCCTGAATCTCGAAGCATTGTTTCTCAATAATCTCCAGTTGCTTAACATCAGGAAGAATATATCTATGCTCTTTTATCACTGGATCCCTAAGATACCATCTACACCCCTCTGGTGATTAATTCCTCCTGTGATGACCCTTTAGAGCTGGTACAATCCTTTAAATATCTGGGTATCACCTTGGATTCCCAACTCACCTTTGACACACATGTTTCAACAACATTCCAGAACCTTCACCAAAAGCTATGATTGCTGTACCGTCTCTAGCCCTACCTAACTCTTCCTGCCTGGCCATAGCCTCCTCCTCCTCCCTCCTCCCTTCTCCCAGCTATCTCCTATGAATCCCCTATTCTCTACTCCTCTTGGGTCTCCCCTCTTGCCAGGCTCAAACAAACTTACTTCAGAATTGCATGCTTTGCCCTTGGTGCTAACTCTAGGGAGCACCACTGCTTAGTTCTTGACTCACTTGGCTGGCCTTCCTTTGAAGCTAGGTTGCAATATTCCATGCTTTTCCTGACCTTCAAACTAGTTAATACTTTCACTCCCCCCTGCCATAAGCTCATTGTTCAATGAAAAACTATGACAAGGTCCATAAGGGCAGCTGGCTTACCACTTCTCACAATCCCTAAACACCGCCTAGCTGTGTGTTAGCATGCCTTTGCCTTTTCTGGACCCTCTCTCTCTCTCTCTCTGGAACTCACTACCATTTGCTGTTTTGACCTGCCCTTCTTTACTTACATGCAAGCGTTCTCTTAAATCTCACCTTGTCTCTTCACAGCACTGAACCTGTTCCTGAGTCTTCCCACCTTAGCTTCTAACTCACTCCCCTCCACACCCACCCTCTCCTATGTACTTTTCTTGTTTTTCTTTTTCTGCTTTTAAATGCCACATGTGCTTTGCTGTGATCTTGAACTACTCATGTTTCATTGTGATTATCATACTCCATTTAGTCATGAATACTACTTCTGTGCCTGTATACTGTATACTGCATCATTTGTAAATACTGCTCACGTACCTTGTATATATCCTGTACATTGCTGCTGTCTTTTTGCTTTTTCTGTTAAATGATCTGTAACTTAATCTGCCAATGCTCTATCTTATTTTTAAGTATAAACTATTTTAAAAATACCTTTATACACTCATCTTTTGCTGCTATCCACTATATCTCTATATCTCTCCTTGAATCCTCCCCGGGTCGCCCCTTAAAAAGAGACATTCTGTCTCAGTGGGCTAACCCAGTTACCAAAATTCAAATAAATAAAATAAATATATATATGTATGTGTGTGTGCATATATATCTATATATATAGATACTGTATATATTAGTCGAAGTTGCTAAAAATAAAAACTTCACCTAGAAGAGTGAGCCATAGATCGAAGTTGAATTTATCCAAATGAATTTTCACTAAGAAAGACTAACAATATCCATACTTTCACTGTGTGGTAACAGCAAAATTCAATCTCAAAAGCATACTTAGCAAAATTCAACCAGATTCAGTCATCTACATGAATCAGCTCTGATATAGTTTCCATTTGGATAGATACAGGATATCTTTCTAACGTCTAACTTTAATAAAGCACTAAAAAGTAGTTATATAAAGGAAACATTGATTGAAGGAATGGATGCTATTTTTATTAAGAAAATAAGGTTGTAAAAACTGATAAAGTGATAAATGGTACTTATGAAATAAAGGAAGTTTGAATCGAAATTAAATATTATATGGTGTTCATGAAGAAAATGAAGTTTGAATACAAATGATGTGAATAACTCATAATTTATTGAACTGATTTTGGTGCTAGCATCTGTGCAGTCAAGTCTCATAGTCTTGTACAGGTTCATAAGGCCAAGGCCCATAATGAACCTTCCACCACAAATTTTAATATAAATAATGTGAATAAATTATAATTTATTGGACTGGTTTTGGTACTAGCATCTGTACAGACAAGTAGAGGAGGTGGTAGTCTGTTTTTTCGCAATGTGATTAGTTCCCACTTTGGCTGCAATTGTGTGCACTTGCCAGGTCCTACCTGGGAGCTGGGAGAACTGGTTCTTTTCCATATACAATATATAGTAGGAGTGGGAGCCAGCAGAGGGTGATATCAGAACTTATTTTCACCAGAGTGTGACAAATGAAGTTGGTGACCTTTATACATACAGTGCTGCCATCAGGGTAACTGAAACTATATCAGAACTGATTAATGTAGTTGACTGAGTCTGGTTGAATTTTGCTACTAAGTATGTTTTTGAGGTAAAATTTCGCTGTCACCACACAGGAAAAGCATGGATATTGTTAGTCTTTCTTACAGAAAATTTGTTTGGATAAAAATGACTTCAATCTATGGTTCACTCTTATAAGAGAAGTTTTCATTTTTAGCAACTTCGACTAATAGATATATATATATATATATATATATATATATATATTCCATTTGTTTGAATTTTGTTAACTGGGTATGCCCAGTGAGACAGAATGTCCCTTTTTCAGGGGCGACCAAGGGAAGGATTCAATGGGAGGTACATAGATATAGTGGATATCGGCAAAAGATGAGAGTATAAAGACATTTTTATAATAGTTTATACTTAAGAAAAATAAAATAGAGCATTGGCAGATTAAGTTACAGATCATTTAACACAAAAAGCAAAAATGTAGCTGCAATGTACAGGAAATATACAAGGTACATGAGCAGTTTTTACAAATGATATAGTATACAGCCACAGAGGTAGCATTTATGACTGAATGGAGCATGATAATTACAGTGAAACATGAGTAGCTCAAGATCACAACAAAGCACATGTGGCACTTAAGAACAGAACAAGAAAAACAAGAACAGTACATGGGAGAGGGTAGGTGTGGAGAAGGAGCGAGTTAGAGGCTAAGGGTGGGAACACTCAGGAACAGATGCAGCACTGCAGAAAGACAAGGTATGATTTTTTTTATGTCTTTTTCTCTCCAGTCACGGCTCGAGGGAACTCTCTCAAGCATCATCCCCTTGTGCCTGCCCGCCTGCGGTCCTCTGCAGTCTTGTGCCCTGTCTCCCCCCCCACTGCCAGCATCCCTGGTTTGACCCACCCAGGGAGTGTAACCCTACTCCTTCCTTGGGCTCTCTTAGTAAGGCAGACTCTGGCAAGCAAGCTGGGCCTGGGCGGATGAGTGATGAGGACAAGCCGAGTCAGACCCGGTGCTGGGCATGAAGGATAGGTGCCATCGCATATCCCTGTGAGATGGATTTTTTCCTTGTTCTGTCCCCCCCCATGTGCACACCATCTGATGCTTGGTGCATGACAGCCCAATGCCCTCTACCCTGGAACAGGAGAGCAGCCTGCTGAGTGCTCAATCCTATCCCTCCCCTGCTGACTCCTGGCACCTGAGCTCGCTCCTGAACTCGGGTTGCCCGCATGGCATTAGGTGTGGCATCCATGCCTCAACCCTCAGCACCACCGGATAGGTAAGGTGGGATTTAAGAGAACCTGTGAACATAAGCAAAGAAGGGCAGGTCAAAACAGCAGATGGTAGTGAGCTCCAGAGAGAGAGAGGGCCCAGAAAAGGCGAAGGCACGTCGACCCACAGCTAGACAGTGTTTAGGGATTGTGAGAAGTGGTAGGACACCTGCCCTTAGGGACCTTATCATAGTTTTTCATTGGACAATGGGCTTGAGGCGGGGGGGAGTGAAAGTATTAACTAGTTTGAAGGTCAGGCAAAGCATGGAATTTTGCAACCTAGCTTCAAAGGAAGGCCAGCCAAGTAAGTCAAGAACTAAGCAGTGGTGCTCCCTAGCAATAGCACCAAAGGCAAAGCGTGCAATCGTGAGGTAGGTTTGTTTGAGCCTGGCAAGAGGGGAGGCCTGAGTGGAGCAGAGAACAGAGGCTCCATGAGAGATAAGAGGGGGAAGGGAGGAGGAAGTTATGGCTAGGTGAAGAGTTAGTTAGGTAGGGCTAGAGATGGTACTACAATCCTAGCTTTTGGTGAAGTTTCTAGAAAGCAGTTGAAATGTGTGTCAAAGATGAGTTTGGAATCCAAGGTGATACCCAGATATTCAAAGGATTGTACCAGCTCTAAAGTGTTTCCACGGGAGGAATTAATTACCAGGAGGAGTGCAGATGGTAGCTTAGGGATCCAGTGATAAAATAACATAGATTTAGTTTCCTTGGTGTTAAGCAACAGGAGATTATTGAGAAATCATGCTTTGAGTTTCAGGAAATCCCACTGCAGTTGAAGGTTCAGCAAGGACAGGCCAGAAAGAGGACCTATACCAGATGGCATCATCAGCATACATCTGGACAGATGAGAGCTGAGAGCAGTGGAGAGGTTGATGATCTATGAGCAAGAGTGAAAGACAGGGTTTAGCATAGCACCAAGAGAGTCATGGTGATGATATCTGGTCAAAGAATCACTAAAATACCCTAGAGTATAGAACCGAAAGGCTTTGGGGAACAGCCCATTGCAAGGCTGAGTAAAGCAGGCAGTGGTGGGTTAGGCAAAAAGCAGACAGGGCAAACCTGCAAATGTTGTTATATGTGATGTCTCACTTACGGAGTACACTGGCATTGACCTGGGAGAGTACAGGGAAGGCATATAAGAGTCTATGGAGCAGGACACCCCTCGAGACCTAGATCCTGGCAGCAGGTCTGAGGGAGTAATGTACACTATACGCGGCACAAATTTTCAAGTTGACAGATCTACATACCTCATTTATGTGCGAGGAGAAATCTAATACAGGGTCAAGCATCACTCTGAGGTATTTGAAGGATTCGTTAATCGAGATGACAGACCCATCACTACAGAGGACCTGTAAGTTAAGGTACTCAGCACAGACTTTACTAGAAGACTCAAAGAGCATGGCCTGAGTCTTGGATAAGTTAAGGATTTGGCAGTTAGAGATGAGCCAGGAATGAAGATGCTGAAACACAGAAGGTAGGTGATTATTGAGGTCATCAGTGGACCTAGAAGAGGCATAGCACACCAAGTCATTGGCATACATTACGGAGCTACAGTGAAGGAAGTTGGTAGGAATATCATTAATGAAAAGGGAAAACAGCAAGGTGCCAAGAATTGAGTCTTGTGGAACCCCGCAGGAGACGGGGGGCTGGGGAAGAGATAACTTTGCAGGAGACCGATTGTGATTGATTGTTGAGAACGCTGCTGATCCAGGATAAGGTAGAGCCAGCAGCATCAAGAGTTTGAAGTTTACTTAGTAGCAAAAGGTGATTCACCAAGTCAAACACTTTGGTGAGGTCAATGAACACTGCACCAGTAAGTAAGCCCTTATCCATGTTAGACTTAACATCACTGGTGAATTGGATAAGAGCCATAGAGGTACTATGCCCACCCCTAAATGTTTATGGAGGACTGAAATTTGAAATTAAGTAAATAAGAGGAGATCTGGTGATGGATTAACTTTTCCAGCAACTTACTAAGCGTTGGAAGTAAGTCAATAGTTAGATTGGATCCTAGGGTCACCTTTCTTGAACACTGGAATAATCCTGGCTTTTTTCCAGGCCAATGAGACCAAGGCAGAGCAGATGGACAGGTTAAAGAGCCTAGCTACAGAGGTGGCTAGAAAAGAGGTAGCAAGTCTTAGGATCCTTAATTCAAGTCCATCTGGCCCAGCACTGCCATGCATAGGAATGTTTTTTAGCAACTTTAGAACTTCCTGATACATGACAGGGCAAGCACCAAGGGGGGGGAGGCATCAGTAGGAACAGGAGGGGGAGACAGGGGGACACAAGATAGAGGGGGGAAGATATTAGGAAGCTTGGTAAAGAGGGAGTTAAAGGCACTGGCAATAGTGAGGAAGTTGTTGCAATGAATGCCATTAGTAGGCATTTCAGTAGGATTCTGTGACTTGTTGTTCCCAAGCATCTCATTAATTTGGAACTAGTACCTCCTAGAATTATAGGCAGAGGATCTAAGGAGTTAGTGGTAGTATTTACTCTTTACAATATGGACTTCCTTCTTGCAGGTGTTCTGCAAGGAGTGATACACTTCAAAGGCAGCTTGTAGAGCAGAGGATTTCCATTTTAACCACAGTTTATCCCTCTGTTTGAGTAGTTGTAGAAGCGGTCACTTGAGCCACTTGGTAGCTTTCTCTTTGACCCTACGCAAGGTTGTCGGGATGTGTTTATTCTGCAGGGATAGTAAGGTCATGTTGAAGAAATCAGTTGCCTGGTTGATATCATTGGTTATGTAAAGGGGGGACCAACTGACAAGTTTAAGGTCATGCAGAAATGCAGTAGAGTCAAGGTTAGAAAAGCTAGAAAAGGATCATACTTTGGTGGGGGGGGATGGGAAGGAGGAGAAGTGTCCCACACACAATAGGCTGGGCAATGATTGCTGAATGTGTCAGGTAGGACCCCAGCAGTGGTGAATCTGTCCCTTCTGTTAGTGAGAATCCAGTCAATAAGAGTGAGGTTGGAACCATTCTGGGAGATCCTGGAAGGATATGTAATGAGTCAAGCAAGGTTAGCCTTACTGACGGTGTAGGCAAGGAGAGATGAGTTTGGACTGAACCAGTCAAGGTTAAAATTCCCAAGGCAAATCACTTCATTTTTCTTGGACACTGCAGGTACCAACTCAATGAATTCCTCCAGACCTAGTTTTCTATTTATTGGGGGTATGTATACGCAGAGGATGTGGAGTTTCTTGGCATCACAGAGGAGTAGGAGTTAGTGTAGTGCTACACAATTAGTTAGAGGGTGGGTAGGCATGATAGAAACATTTACTGTAGAAGGGACTTATAGTACAGCACTAAGCTACCACCCCTTTTGGAGGAAGCAGGTTATAGCCTGGTAGAGAGCAGCAGGTATCAGGAAAGGAAGGCTTCAACCAAGTTTCAGATAGGGCTAGGATGTCCAGATTATTCAATTGAACCCAGGCCTCCAGCTCATGGAGGTTGGCAGTTAGACTGTGGATGTTAGGGTGGGCAAACGTTAAGCCTTGGGACTGAGGCAGGAGATGAGAAGGGCAAGAATACTCAGGATGTGTGTTGACTGTAGGGCCAGGGTCAAGCTCAATGTCACCAGCTAGGGTAAGGGATAGAGTTATAACCGATATCATAGCAAGCACAAAGGCAAGGGTGACACCGCCAAATGAGTTATAAGGTACCTCATGAATATTCCAATATATCTGTTGCTGTGGCACATCTGAGGTAATGGGGAGGAGGATTCAACAGCTAACATACTGAAGTATTAGAAGTTTCCAAGGGGGCATCAATGTGATTTGGGGGAGTCCCATTAGGCAGAGGGAGGAAGTCTAGGGTAAGTAGGGTAAGAAGGAAAAAAGGAAGGAGGCACTTAACAAGAGATGTAATAATATTTCACTTTAAACAGAGTGAGGAGCCAGTAGGTAAAGTAAAGGGTGAGAAAGAGGCCTGGAGAATAGGAGATGGGAAAAGGAAAAAATATGTGCAGCAAAAGATACCCACAGATTGAAGAGGGAAAGCACCCAGATTAGTAACGGGACAGAGTGTACAAGACGAGAGTAGAAATAGGAGCCTTAGGAACTGCTAGAAAATTTGGTATAAAGCAAGAAAGTGAATCTGAACAGCAATTGAGTAGTATATGTTTAGGAAGAGAAAAGATATTGGCAACTCCTAGTGGAGAAGAAATATAACCTCAGATGGAAAGAGAGGAGATAGAAAAAAAACTCCCAGACCCCCGCATACAACATGTGACATCAACCCCTATATATTTAAAGCCAGCTAAGGGTGGGAGTGAACTGGGGGTGGGCCAGGAACAATCTTAGCTGCTGAGGCACCCAAACAGAATATTGCCTTAAATGAATCAGTCTGTAATGCAGTCCTACTGTAAGGGAAATTACAAAAGGCTCCTGAAATCTCAGGTTAAGATAAGAAGTTAAATAAGCTCCTGAGAACTCAGATGAAGCAGTCTGAGCCATAGAATAGATTTTCAGTAGCTGATTATGATCAATTCAGCTGAAGCACAAGTAGTGCCTAGTCAGGTAATTGCTGAAGCCCTCAGGGTATGCATAGGAAAAGGCACCAACTTCAAACAAGCAAAGGCAGAGGTGCAATCACTCGGCATCCAGGAAGCATACCTTGATAGAGATGTGCGTGAGCAGAGGAGCAGGTCCAAGGGTGGATGTCCAGATCCTGCAGTGGCTAAAGGGAGAGAAAAGAGGTAGGGTAGGTGAATAAATAGGGTGTGGAAAAGTTTAAAATAACAGCAGGTGAAATCACAGGAGAGGTGAAAGGGGAGGGGCAGAGAATAGGGAAAGAGCTTCAGGAAGAGAAACAGAGAGAGAGAAAGATCAGAAAGCATTGCATAATGCATATCCAGGTTCTGTAACAACCACAAGATTTAACAGCAGTCCCTGTATTAACTATGAACAGTAGCAACTGAGTTAAGTATCAAATAGCAATTCCCTAAAAATTTGTATAGCACATGCTGCTATACCTAAATAGGCAAGATTTCAAAATGAACAGCCACCAATACTATATAAGGTAACAATCTCAGTCTCTGAGGCACCCACATGGAGTATCGCCTTAAATGAATCACTCCATAATGCAGTTCTACTATAAGGGAAATAACAAAAGGATCCTGAGATCCCAGGGTAAGATAAGGAGTTAAATAAACTCCTGAGAACTCTGATGAAGTAGTCTGAGGCTGAGAACAGATTTTCAGTAGTTGATTATGATCACCAGAATTCAGGGGGCAAAAATCCAATGAATTAGAAATTATAAGCGGAGGTTCCATTTTGATCTCGGATGAAGCAGACTGAGCCATGATTAAATCTACAGTTGCTGACTACAATCTCCAAAATTCTGGGTAAAAATCAAAATTTATTAGAAGTAATGAGTAGAAGCTTCGTTTTTAGTCTGATGTGTATAAATTCAGCTGAGGTGCAAGTAGAGCCTAGTAAGGTAATTGCTGAAGCCCTCAGGGTTTGCATAGGAAAAGGCATCAAATTCAAACAAACAAAGGCAGAGGTGCAATCACTCAGCATCCAGGAAGTGTACTTTGCTAGAGAGGTGGGTGAGCAGAGAAGCAGCTCCAAGGGCTGATGCGCATTAATCAATGGATGCAGAACTGGGCTAAGGAAAAAAAAATATTCGTTCATAAGACACTTAGACAATTTTTATGACAAACCAGATATGTACTGCAAAGATGGCCTGTCTTAGCCAAAAAGGCACTAAAACTCTGGAGTTAAGTATAGTGAGGGCTGCAGTGGCCAATTTAAACTGATTAACTCAGGGACGAAAGGAAATTCATATTAACCGAATAAAAAGAAAACAGCAAATAAGAAAGGTCAGGAAGTAAAAAAGGTGAACATAATGTCCCTTAATGCAAGAAGCTTAAATAGTGAGAAGCTTGCAGAACTGACAGTCATGACTGCACCAACAAAATAGATTTTATCTGTATTTCAGAAACCTGGTGGGACAACGACAACCAATGGAATAAAGGGATACAGGTTACCAGCTGTTTAACAGACCCAGGACTGGCCACAGGGGTGGCCGTGTTGCCATATATGCAAAGGAAGATATCAAATGCCATATGGTAGAAGTAAACATTACAGATGGGATCGAGGTAGAAGCTATCTGGCTAAAAGTAACAGGGATGTCAGAGAAAGGTTTATTCCTAGAAGGATTATATAGGCCACCTAATAATAGTACAGCTTCAACCAATTTATTATTGGAACAGATAGCAAATGTAACAAACAAAGGGGATGTTAACAGTGGGAGAGTTGAACTTGCTGAACATTAATTGGACAACAGGTCAGACAACAGGTACACATGAACAAAATATTGTTTATTTCCTGGAAAACCTAGAACTGCATCTAATGGTATTAGAACCTACCAAGGGTAACAACATACTGGACGTTATATTAACAAACATCCCAAACAATGTCACAAACATTAGAATAAAGGCACCACTATCAAATAGTGATCATAATACAGTAAGTTTCAATCTGGAAAAGAAAAACAACACATTAAGGGTAACTCAGCCTTCATTAATTATAATAAAGCAGATTGGATGTCAAGTAAACAACTTCAGGATTTAGACCTTCCAAACAAAATTCTACATTTAAATTCTGATGAAGCTTGGTCTTTATTTGTAGAAAAATTAAAAAATCTGGAAGACACGTTTATTCCAAAGAAAAAAGTTTATAACAAAAGGGGTAAGAAACTTACATAGTTCAATAATAAAAGTCAAAAATTAATTAATTAAAAAAAAGTCTATTTTTGGACAGTGAAAAAAACACAAACAACTATAAATGTGAGGAAATATAAACCAATATTAAAACAATTAAAAGCAACAATAACCAAAGCACGTAGGAATACCAAATTCATGCTAGCCCACCCAAAAGACAATTTAAGGGGCTTCTATTCATACATAAACACCAAAATAGGTACATCTAGGGTAATAGGTCCATTAATCCAGAATGATATAATCTATAGTAAACAAGAAGAAATGGCTTGTGTATTTAACAGATACTTCTGTTTGACCAACACACAGAGTTCAAATACCCATAGTGACTACCGGGGGAGAATACAAAACAAAAAAATCGAAATCTGAAAACTGGAAATGATCAAGAATAAACTTTGCAAATTAGACAGCAACAAATCTCAGGGATCTGATGGATTACATCCACATTTTCTAAAAGAATTAGATATATTAGCAGCACCAATATCTATCTTAGGAAATAAAACTCTTACAGAAGGAAATGTTCCGAAGGACTGGAAAAGAGCCATTGTAGTCCCTATCTACAAAAAAAAGGAAATAAAAATATACCATCTAACTACAGACCTGTAAGTCTGACCTCTTTAATTAGTAAACTAATAGAGGGAATAATAAAGGACAAGATAAAAAATATTTAAAAGACCAAGGACTAATGGATAGCACCCAACATGGCTTTACAAAAAAAAAAGAAGCTGTAACACAAACCTTCTGACCTTCTGTGATAAGGTTATCAAAAGCATTGACCAGAATGAGCCAATAGATGTGATATTGTTTGACTTCTAGAAGGCTTTTGACACCCTTTCACATACTGGAATAATAGATAAACTTCAAAATTTAGTTATAGATAAAAACATAACTTCACGGATAGTAGCATTGCTTACTGGCAGGTGTCAAATGGTACATGTAAATGGCTATCTTTTTTCAGAGGGACAGTTGACTCATGGTGTTCCCCATGGATCTGTCTTGGGACCACTCCTGTTTAATCTTTTTGTACACTATTTACAAATAAAGGGCAATAATCTACTCATCAAATTTTCTGATGATCTCAAACTGGGAGGTAAGGTCAGCACAGACTCAGACTGCATTAACATGACAAAGGACCTCAATCACATCATTAGATGGGCTCATGAAAATAATATGAGGTTAAGTCATATTATACCATGTACATAAACTGACAGCCAATCACATACGCAGACTGGCACCTTAGCCCCATTGTAAATCCTATGATAATCACTGACAAAGGCGCCAGTCTGCTGTATGTTTAAAAAAAAAAAATCTGACCCCAAAATCTCTGATGTCCGACTGTCATCTTGTTTGCCCGCTAAGTGAGCATCACAAAACTGCACCTCCACACATCAAAGTCAAGCAACGTTGAACTCACAGAGAACACACAGACTGTAGCAGCGACACACCAAGTAGTATTTTTTTTCAACTCACACCAATAAATAATGACATAAAAACTGTTACCTGACTCATGTCAGAAACCATGCTCCTTTCCCAATATTAGCTACCTGCCGTAGCGCCACATCCACACTACCTTCACAATGTTACCGACAAAACTCCCCGTTCCCTCATAACAAAAAAAAAATAAAAATTCCACGTGTCTCAAGGGTTTGTTTGTTTTTTTTCCCCAACTTGTACCCGAGGAGAGCAGTTCTTAAGCGTTAGCGCTCCACACGTACCACAAACTGCCTGCTCCTCGTAATATTGTGCTGTCTCCGTCACAAACTGTAGGCAAACTCAAACAGCACACTACATGGCTTTGTGTACAGGGAGGAGATCCTGTGTTAGAAACTGTGCAGCAGCTGAAGGGGAGACGGGGTGAAGCTGCACAGCACATCTTCTGCCTAGCAACAGGGCACTATTTACTGAAGAGGAAGAATACCTCACATTAATATTAATAAAAACCTTTTTTTTTTAACTTTTTAAATATTTTTCTAATCCTTTACTTCCTTCCCATGGTATAATTGCAATAAGCCACTTCGGGGATGTGGGTTATCTGGGGATTCACCACGGCTGGCGAGGATTTACCCACTCCACTGCACCTGGTGGGCAAACCACGCCAGCTGTGATAAATCCCCTGATAACCCACACCCCCTCATGGCTTATTGCTTAAGTAAATGTGTGGTTCTGCATTGTGGGAAAACAACCCTTAGCAACAGTATAATATTCACGATAGGAACCTACGAAATGTAGATGAAGTTAGAAACCTGGGGGTTATAATTTCCAGTAATATGAAAAACAGTAGCCAATGCAGGAAAGTGGCAAGAAAAGTAAACCATCTAACCAGCTGTATAAAAAGACCTTTTTCTAATAAATGACAATTGGTGTTGATATCTCTATACAAAGCGTATGTATGAAAACTCTTTGATTATTGCTCTCAAGCATGGAGACCAGCCCTAAAACAGGACATAGAAATCCTGGAGAAAGCACAATGCTGGTATACCAAACAGGTATTAATTCTTAAACATACAACATACAAACAAAAACTGGAAATACTTAAATTGTGACCTTTTGACTCTATTCAAAATCTTACAGGACATAGCATTATCGTCAGAATTTGATATTAAATATAAAGATAACATCTATAATTTAAGAATGCATAACAAACAGAGTCAGAGTTTTGTATCCAGGACTAACATTAGGAATAGTGCCTTCCTTCTAAGAGCAATCAGACTGTGGAATAAATTTCCCCAAAATATAGTAAACCAATCATCCTTCAAAGGGTTTAAAATGAAACTTGATGCTTATCTAAATGATGGTGAGCCCTATTGTTGTATCCACTGAGAAGTGGGGATAGCATACATGAGCAAAATGCCTTCGACTGTCCTAAAGCCAGAGTATTAAAAACAGTAATGCTCAGATCCTGCAGGGGCTTGCTAGACAGGTGGGTGAGCAGAGGAGCAGTTCCAAGGGCAGATGCCCTGATCCTGCAGGGGCTTGCTAGAGAGGTGGGTTGCGTGAGGGGGTGAGACCATAACTCACCAGTGGCAAAGTCACAGGTAAGTAATGAAAGTCCCACCCCTTCATGAATGGAACTGAATTTCATGTTCTAACACAGGCCATTGTGTTTTTTGTATATACATTGTATACCTCCACCCCACACACACAGGCACACACAACCAGTAAGCAGCAGGCTTGAGTTCCTCTACCCCAAAGCAGGCTTTTGTGGTTGTTTTGTTATCCAGCGAACCCTCCCCCCCACATACAAAACAGTGTGCAGGATAGAGTTTCCACTCAATAAAAGTGCTGTCCCAATGAATTAAACTGTTTTTATTTTCTTCCCCTCCCCAATACAGTATATTTTTCTTCTCCTGCTCTGAACATTTCATTTGCATGCTGTCAAGACAGCAAGAAATACAGCTGGCTGGTCTCAATCTCCTGACTCAGAAACGAGTGCCAACTGTGGCAGGCCAGTTTGCTGAGATGATGTGTGATCAGGAACCATGGCCAGCCAGTGTGTTTTCCAAAACTTAGGTTTAAAGGGTGAAAAAAACAAAAGTACTACCCTGGGTGGGAAGAGACCATACTGACAGAACAGCAAACTATGGGGCAATAAATGGTGGCAATTGCAATGAATCAGCAAAACTAGAAGTAGGAATTTAAAGCAAAAATCAAGATTGTAGTGGGATGACTACAATACCAACATATAATTTATATTGGCTACATTTGGAGCACAACAACTGGGATTGGGAACAGCTGTATGCCATTCAAGAGTACTGACATTTTGATGACGTAGGCAAGTGAAAAATAAATGGTGTTACTTATCCACTGGGTATTCTCTTTCACTTTGGTCAGATTGCTGTAAAAATAATGGTTTTATTTTAATACTGTGATCCCTACCTACATTGTACATATAGTTATGGTACCACTTACTCCTCTTTTCCTGCCAGATGACACCTTCAGTGACCCCCTTTTGTCATTTGCTACCGACCTCCCCATACTCACCATTGCTACCTCTACTCCTCCCACTCCACACCCCCCCACACCATCACATTGCAAATCCCACTGTATCTGCTTCATCCCAAATGCTGGATTGGGTCACTACCCTCTTATGTAGCCACACTCAGCTCACCCACTCCCTCAGCCGCACACTCCCTCCACTCCAGGAATCCTTACACCTTCCTGCCTACCCCATGCTCACTCCTCCACTGGGCTGTCAGCCTTCTCCTATTGTCTTCCCTCTCTCTGCGACCTACTCCCCTCCACTCTCCAGTTCTCACTCTCCCCCACTTTCTTTAGGCACCAGTTTAAACTCCTGCCCTCCTTCACTCCTGTCAGCCCCCAATCTGACCCCCCATGATGCCTTTTCCTCCCCAGCTATTGTCCCCCTCCTGGGGTCACTTTACATCACAACTATTGCGGTGCTGAATTGTTCCAACCTACTGTTATCAGTTTAATTGGGCTTTGGTACTGCTTATAGCTTCAACTTCTGTCACCCATAGATATTTGCCACTTGTACCATGTTGTGTTGTACACTGTGTGCACTTTATTCTCTAGAATGCTTTAGTTCTGCATATGTTCTGTTATATTCCCTTTCCTTTTTCCCAGATTCCAGCAGGAAATGAAAATTGGCTAAATGAACCTTTCCTGTTCCAAATTGAAGGAAGGAAGGAAGGAAGGAAAGAAATTTGCAAAAAACAGTTTCAATGCATCAGTTCGGGTTCAGAGTAAATTGGAAAAAGTAGGGAAATGTGGAATTAGGGTTTCCAGTCCTAACTCCTCACCCTCATCCACCCAGCAAGGAAAGGAAAAAAATATTACGGTTTTTGCTGCCCTGACTCTTGGTGAATCAGGAGTGGGGTCTTCCTTGGGGTTCTCAACACTAATGCTTATCCCATTGTGACAGTCTTCAAATATACAGAACTGTGTCTCACCACATGTTTTTCCAAGAACCTGTAGGCCCTGCCTGAAAAGGAAAACATACTACATGTCATCTTATTTGTTCATAGAATGGGGTAAGCACTAGGGTTGAGAACCTGAAAGCACCCCCCCCCCCCCCGATTTACCAATAGTCAGGGCAGTGAAAACTGCAATGTTTTTTCCTTTTCCCTGCTTTTGGCAATTTAATCTGAACCCTAACTGATGCGTTAAAACATTTTTTTCTGCAAAGAATTTCTTTAGCTTTTGAGACAGCAGAATTGTATCCTCATTCACACATGCGTGAAAACATCCATCTGACTAGAGAAGCGCAGGGCCCTCTGGACTCTGTGCTTCCATTCCTCCATAGATACACACATTCATCTGGCTGTAAAAGCAAAAGGCCCAGATGGTCCTGTGCTTTCACGCATCCAGAAGAGTAATGTATGTGCTTGGTTGTAATTTTTTTTTTTTGTGGACTCACTGCAAATGAAAAAATATATTAAGTGACCCTCTTAACTGCCAGTGGTTCACTGTGAATGGGAAAAACTATGGTTTTTGCTTTGTTACCCAGAAGAGTACATTTTTGTCAGTTTGCTCTAAAATTTGCTATGTTGTAGTGGAAGATGGGATACACCTTTGATGCATTTTTGACAATGATTGCACTTTTATTGTGGATTTGGCACCATGGTAAACATTGGAGGTAATTTTGAGGTGCAGCGTGTACCCAATTAATGTTTAATGCGGGATTATGTGTTAGTGTGGTACTACTCACTGACACCTTTTATTGATATACTGTATACAGTACATTGTCACTTAACTCCAATTATTGATGGATCTTTTGCTTGTTAGTTGCAATGTTATCCAATGGGAATTTTCTAGTTTTAATTTTGGTTTTTTTAATATGGCCCCTATTTTGGGGGGCAGGGGTGGTATTTAAGCAATAAGGTATGACCAGGAGTTAGATTAACACTCTGTTAATCATCCCCTAGGGGTGTAATGTGGCATGAGGCATAGCTGAGTGCCACATTGCCCCTCGGGGTAATTAACTGACTGTTACTCTTACTCCAGGGAGTGTCTTATTGCTATTTTAAAAAGTATTCCAAAACAGAAGTGTTAACAGAGTACTTTTTGAATGTTTTCCTAATTGAGAGAGAGGCTTTTAATAAAATATTTGTTCCACCAACAATTTAAGTATGCTGGTTCAGAATTAGAATGCATCATTCCAGTCAGGATGACTGGAAGAATTCATGCACCATGGTGATCAGGCTGTACATGACAGTGTAACAGGGATTACTGTAAGGTTGTTGGAATTCTACTATCCAATCTGATTGTAGCATTTCTGAGACCCTTTTTATAATATGTGTTAGTATTATAGGGTTCGTTGATACTTTTTTTTAAACATTGATTCTCCCTTAACTCCACTTGTTTAGCCTATGGGGATTTTCATTTTTTTTTTAACTTGCATGTTTTTTTTTTGTTTGTTTGTTTGCTTGTTTTTTTATTTTTATGTTTTTTATATGGCCTGTTTTTTTTGGGGGGGGGGTATGTGTTAGTGCTGTAATACTCATTGAAACCTTTCTTCATACATATATTCTCCCATAACTACACAGAGTGACAGAGTTAGGCTTGCTCAAGTTGCAATGTTATCCTATGAGAATTTTCACTTTTTAATCTTTATAGTTTTTCTTTGTATATGGTCCCTTTTATGGGGGGTAATTATGTGTTAGTGATGTTAGTGTTGTAGTACTCATGACCTTTTTTCTGATACATTGATTCTCCTTTAGTTCCACAGAGTGGCACAGTTGTGGCTTGTTAAAGTTGCAATGTTATCCTATGAAAATTTTAATTTTTTAATCTTTATGTTTTTTTTATATATGGACCCTTATTTTTTTTGAGGGGGTAGTATGTGTTACAGCTGTAGCACTCATTGAGGCCTTTTTTATGGGTCTAGTACAACATCCCAACTCATACCTGACTGACAAATGAAATACCGACTCCAAAAGCCCATCTTGACTATAATCCTGCTACGGCAGTTGCCAATGGCTAAATAGCTGACTATCAAAATCCTGACACAAATTCTACAAAGTTCTACAAGTTGCCAGACTTGTCTGTTGTGCACCCCACTATTGCAGTGTTCTTGTGTGTTAGTTTTAAAAAGTAATAAAACACTTGAAAGATCTTTACTTATGTTAGTGAAACTGTCCCTTAGCTTGAGAAGATTATGGCAGCAGGCCTCAGTCTGGTCATGTCATGCTATGTGAGCTTCAAATGTAAACACCTCATTTAATTGGTTCAGTAGAGGTGTAGCAGCTCTTTCAAACTGCAGCTACTGTCTGAATGCAGCATTTTAATATTAAACCGTTTTCAAACGGCACCCAAAGTCTGAACGCCAGGTAAAATACTTCTACTGTTAGAAAGTCTCCAAAAAGGCAACTTTAAAATATATCTTTACTGCAAGTTTTTTAAAAACAAAGTGATGTCCATAGGCTGATAGGCTTATAGGACTTACTGGGCCATATTATGTGCGATGCCCCTAATATAATCTTTCGGTGGCCTGTTTTCCTTGTCATTCACAATGTTGCAAATTTATTTCTTCTCTCTGGGCATAATGTTTCTTGAGTGAAGACTTGGGGAGGCTTCAATTAATTGTTTTCTATAGTGCTTTCTGTCACAACCCACTCCTTTTTGAGTTTGTCAACAAAACGATGTAGTCCCACATCGGCAGCGCCTATCAAGGAGATCAGGTGATGGTGCGTGGGATGTTGCATGCCATCTGTGCATACACAGACCAGAAATCTGGAGGAAAGAGTGGTGTGCTTCTTATTGTTGTGCTGTTGTACATCCTTCTCCTTATTCTGCCCAATAAATAGGTCTCCCCAAACTAATTGAGGACTGGAGCACTGGAATCAGGCGTTTCCTGCTTATACTCTTGATAAATAGCTGGTATCTTAGCAGCTGGCAGGAATGCCAATGTTTGTAATTGGTACATTTGCAGGCTTAAGTCAGGGTCAGTTCCAAATTATGGAGCAAGTCACACAGCCTGGATCTTCACCAAATTATTTGCCCAAAATGAAATAGGCAGCCTTTGTTTTCAGAAGCTGGGAACTCCAATTTAGACACGTTTATCACTGCCTGCTCCAAATCAGTGATCAGATACTTAGGGCATAGATTGTAAACATGCTCATCAGCTAGGTCATGGAGATCCTGAAATAGGCAGACATAGCATGTCTACGTCTATTGTGACTTGGCTGACATGAGGGCATATACAAGGGGAACAATGCGGCATGTGTCAGCACTGCCCACTGACACATGAATAGAATATAACTGCCTGAAAAACGTTAGCACTGTTTTAAAGGTGCCATCCATGATCCAATATTCAGCAACAGACAGCTTCAGTATGTTTTGTTTAGTGGTGAAAATCAATATCTTTTCCTCACCACAAAGGGAATCCTGTGCCAAAAATAAATTACCATTTACATACTTGAGGTTATCAGGAATGTTTAGCTCATCAAGTGTGCTGGGTTCAGGCTGCATATTTTCCCTACCTGATCGCTTAATAACCTGCTGTAGGGCATGCCTGCTAGGCATGCTATGCCTAACCTCAGATGGCACATTAGAGAACTCAGCCTTAATCAGTTGGGCTGGTGTGTCATTGGTTGAAATGGCCTGCTGCTTCAGGAATGCCATTGCATTGACTACTGGTGCATCATTGGCATCTGGCAAATGATTAGGTTCAGTCTGGTTTCTTAAGTGATGCTCACTACCAAGCTTAACAGTGCTTGCTCACCCATGACTGCCTGTTGCTTTTCTTTGCTGGCAGCACTAATAAAACAAGTCACTACAGTTCCTTTCCTTAACATATAGGTACCCTCCGATGCTTATTTTTTTCGTGCCTTTTTGAGACAGAACCATTTGGCATGGCTCCTCCATAGCTGTCACCATTATAGTTCAAGGCTGTTTGTCAGCAGGTGAAATGAGAACTTTTTGAATTTTAATCTTTTATTGTTTTCCAAAATACAAAGACTACATAGGCCATAGGCTGAGCAATGAAGAACCAATACAAATACAGAATCACTTTCAACAGAATGTAGATATGGAGAAAGGTATTCCAGTCCAAATCACTCAAAAGTTCAAAAAGAACAGCAATGCTGTCTCAGTGCCAAACAATAAAACAATTTATAAGGCTCTATCAGTATGCAATAACTTATGTTAATAGAAGATAGATACTTCCAAAAATCTTTATCCATCCAAAGATTTAGGAGGTTCACAATGGGCTCCATGAATGCAATACTATATCAGTGCCTTCACTAAAAAGCTTTCTGAACATGTTCCAGTGAATACCTTGTATTCCTATCAAGGTTAACATAAACATATTACTGATAATGCCCATGGTATGTCTTATTCTTTCCTAATAAAGGTGCAAATGGAGTTAATAATAAAAGTAAATAAATAAAGAGAGAGACTGCTGAGTAACATAGGTTGCAAAAGAAAAAAAAAACAAAAGCAGGAAAAGTTTTTGAGGGGAAGACAGAGCAGTGGGAGTAACCTCTCCTTCTAAGGAGGGTGAGTTCCTCCACTACCTCCAGGCTACAGAGTGTCCCTTATAAATCCTAAACAGATCCCCTGCCCTGAAGTTTGTAATCTTTCCCCTCTCTGTGGGACAAATGCAGAGTCATTCTCCAATTGATATACTACCCACTTACACCACTGAGTGTCAAAGGCCTGTTCATGGTTGCGGAGTCTAGACAATAAACATTCCAAGGCATAGACCTCTCTAACTAGGCCTCTCCAAGCCCCTTTAGTTGGTACTGCCTTCATGTGCCATAAACATGTTATGGCTTTTTGGGCCATGATAACAAGTAAAGTGACCTGTTGATATGTTTTCTTATCTACCCTGACCCCCACTGGAGGTGTAGCAGTCAATGTATAAGTGGGAGTTAGCAGGTCTGAGCATGCAAAGACATTAGTTAATTCTTGTGTGACCACTTCCCAGTAGGGGGCCAGAAGTTCATAGTCCCATAAAACAAGGAGCTGATCAGCTTCTGGACACCTGCATTCTCTCCAGCATTTTCCAAGAGAGGAATCAGCGAATTTCACCACAATAGCAGGGGTGTGGAAGAAATGACCAGCAGCTTCCAAGCAAATTCCCTCCAGTATGGTGAACTAGATATTTTAAAGGCTGGAAGAGCAAACGCTGTTCAACTATGGGCCAGGATATCAGCTTGGAGTTCCTTTGACCGTCTAATTCTACTTGAGCTCTGAGGGCCTTATATAAGGAACTTATTAAATGTTCTGTAGGCATACCACTAATGCGAGCCTTAATCAAGGAAACTAACAATGAGGGTTTCCCCACTATGGTAGAGAGAGCCTCTTCATGTTGTCTTAAATATGATTTAAGCTGGGGATACTCATAAAATCTGGCCTGTGTGAGTCAATAAGTAGCCTGTAGGGATACAAACAGCAGTATGCCCGTCAGGCCAACAACTTGGAAAATATATTTTAGTCCCCTTTACAACCAGCTATTGATAGCCTTACTAATTCTAGTAGGAGGAAAAGAAGTAACTGCTGCAAAGGCCCTAAGATATAATGCTTCAGCAGGCATAAGATGTGTACATAAAACAAAAGCCCAACATCGGAACGGTTCCCTGGTATAAAGAGGGAATTTAAGAAGGGTGCTACAATATAGGGGATGGCCAAACAAGTAATTAGTAAGGTCAAATAGATCAGTCCAATTAATTTTGAGCTGCTTTCAGTGGGCATTACAGAATAGATTCAACCAAACTAATAAAATATGAAGCTGTGATGCCATTGCATAATGTCATAAATCGGGCAGGTTCAGACTCCTCATCTCCCTAGGGAGCTGGAGCAGGCAGTATCTCACCCTTGGCCTTCACCCCTTCCAGATGAAGTGAGATATTAACCTGTCCCATGATTGAAATACAGGTTGCCTAGGGTTATGGGGAGGGTCTGCAAATAAAATAAAATATAAGGAAGGATATTCTGCTGAATATCCTCCACCCTAACCAAAAAACTCAATGGGATCTGAGACCGCCAGTTCAGATTATCTGCCACTTGCTGGGTGAGGGATTCATAATTAAGGAGTCCCACATGAACAGAATTCTTAGTCAGTTTTATACCCAGGTAATGTATCACTAAGTTATGCCACCTGAAGGGGAATTGAGCTTTTAACTGCCCTGAGGGAATGTAATTACATTGAAGAACTTCTGTCTTTTTCTCATTTATTTTATAGCCTGATAGGGTCCCAAATAGAGTAAATTGCCCCCAAACTGCTGGGATGGATGTCTCTGGAGTGGTCAAAGCCAGCAAAATGTCATCTGTGGATAGGGAGGTTTTATGCAACTTGCCCCCCATGGGAATGCCTTCTATATCAGGATGTCCTTGGATGTCCTCAGTCAAGGGTTCAAGATTAGAGATGTTGCGAAATTTTATTTCACTAGCGAAACTGCTGTGAAATCTGCAATTTGACCACGTGAAATATTTCACAAAATTATGGTGAAATTTCACCTGCAATTTTGCCCGCATCTGCATATGCCCATTCTTTAATTTATATCCATCTCTGGTGTCTAGTGGTTCCCCAACCCCAGCCAATCACCAGCCGAATTCAAATCAAGAACCCTCTCCCCCAGTCACCCTGAGCCCTAGCCCCCAATCTTTAAAAAACAACAACAATCCCCTCCTCTGTCCCTGGTGTCTAGTGGTCCCCCTGGCCAATCACAGGCCAAATTCAAAACAAGAACCCCCGCGGTCACCCTGAGCCCTGGCCCCAATCTTTGTGTAAAAAAATTCCCTCCCTGTCCTGGTATCTTGTGGACTACCCTCCACCCTGTCTTGGGTCCAGAGCCCACCATGCCACCCCAGTACCCCGATCAGGCCACCAGCACAGTCCTCCACTCACCTCTATGGCTGGCAGTCCATCTGAGCAGTCAATGAATGAGCACATGCATACTGTGCTCATTCATTGAGTGCTTAGAAGGGCTGCTGGTTGTGGAGGTGAGTGGATGGCTGTGCCGGTGGCCCGATCGGGGTACGGGGGGGAGCGGGCTGGGCTCTGACTTAAGACAGGGTGGGGGCTGGGGGGTCCACAAGACACCAGTGACAGGGGAGTGAATTGTATTTTTTTTTTTTTACAAAGGTTGGGGTCCGGGGCTCAGGATGACTGGGGAGGGTTCTTGATTTGAATTCGGATGGTGTTTGGCTGGGGGGGGACCACTAGACACCAGGGACATGGGAGAGGATTGTTGTTATTGTTTTTCAAAGATTGGGTTCCGGGGCTCAAAATGACTGGGGAGGGGTTTCTCTTTGAGTTGAACTCGGATGGTGATCGGCCGAAGTGGTGAACCAATAGACACCAGGGACAGGGGAGGGGATTGTTGTTGATTTTTTCAAAGATTGGTGGCACGGACTCAGGGTGACTGGGGGGAGGAGGGTTCTTGATTTGAATTCAGCTGGTGATTTGCTGGGGTGGGGGGACCACTAGACACCAGGGACAGGGGAGGGGATTGGTTTTTATTTTGAAAGATTGGGGGCCCAGTGGTGAAACTGAGAAATTTCTCCCACGAGTGGAAAAATTTCACCCATGAGCAGCAAATTTCACCAGTTCTAGGGAGAAATGTTGCCACCCATTGGGCAAAATTTCCCATTTTTCCAGGCGAAATATTTCACCAAATGCGCAAATTCCTCAAAATAGTTCCCCCTGCAAAATTTTCCAATTTAGCACAACACTATTCATGATATAGGGTGAACAGTAGGCGGAAAGGGGACAACCTTGTCTGGTGCCTCGAGATAAGATAAGGGTTCAGAGGGTATCTGTCTAATTTAAGATAGGCCTGGGGAGTGGCATACAAATTTTGAAGTTGTTTTACTAACTTTTACGGAAAGTCAAAATGAGACAGGGTCACCCAGAGAAAGGACCTGGAGACCCTGTCAAAGGCCTTTTCCACATCCATGATCAACAGGACAAGCAGAATATTTTTCAAGAAGTAGCATAATCCACAAGCATGTACTCACTACGTACCACATCCTGGGCCTGTCATCCCTTGATAAATTCAACTTGATCAGGGTCAATGAACAGAGGAACGAGATTCTCTAATCTATGTGCCAAAATTGACATATAAACTTTGTAATCGAAGTTTAACATGGAGGTGGGGCAGTATGAGGCTAGATTTCTCATATCTTTTGGGGGTTTTGGAATAGCTGTTATGGTCGCATATCACCAGAAATGGAGAGGAGGGTCACCCTTCTGAATCACATTGTAAGCTGTTAATAAAGTGGGGAAAAGTGCCTCCCTGAATTCTTTGTAGAATCCAAAGGGGTACCCATCCGGGCCTGGAGTTTTAAGCTTTTTGTCCTTACTACACACCCTGTCCAGTTCCTCTAGGGAAATCAGAGTCAGAATGGAATCAGCCTGCTCTGAGGTCAATTTAGGTAATGATATCCCTTGTAAATAGGACTCCAGTTGGGATGGAGTGGGATGAGAGTCTGCAGTGTAGAGTGTTTGGTAGTACTGAACCATGGCAGATCTTATTTCCTTTGCTTGAGTACCCCACAGTAGGGTGGAAAAAATGAGTGGCACAAGCTTTAGTTTGATAAATTCTTAGCCTACATGCCAAATTCCTAGCCCCATGAGGACCCCCTCATAATAAATATGCTTTAAGTAGAATAGTTTCTGTTCAGCCCTTTCATCTAGCAATTTTTGTAGGTTTTGCTTTGTTGCCTGGAATTGAGGTTCCACCATCTTATCCCCCTTGGCCAGAAAGGATTGCAAGGTTTGGAGTTCTTCCTGTAGCTCCCTAAAACAGTTATCCCTTTCTCTTTTCTTTTTAGCTGACTAGGCTATAATTTCCCCGTGCAGATCAGTTTTCAGGGTGTCCCACAGTATTGTGGGGAATACAACACATTGATAATTATCTGAAAGAATCCTGGGTATTGATTCTCATACTTGTTTAAATTTGGGGTTTCATAAAAGGACAGGATTCATCCACCAATGAGATATCTTATGAATACTTCCCAACTTGAATTTAACATAGACTGGGGCATGATCAGACAAAAATGTTGGTCCTTGCCAAACATCCTTAAGATTTTCCAGGTGTTCTGCAGTTGTAAAAAGGTAGTCCAAATGGAATGCAACACCCGTTCAAGCTGCCATAAATGTGTATCCCCAAGTTAAGGGGAAGCAGTGGTGCCAGGTGTCAATAAAGCCCAAAGAGGAAACAGTCTGCCTCAAGTATTTCTGGAGGGGACTGGCTCTATGAGCCAAGGACCTGGACACTTCCATGGTTGGGTTAAGGGTGAAATAAGAACTTAATGACAATGTGCATCAGTTTATATAATCAGTACAGTAATTGCCAACAATTAACATCATTGTAGACAGCTGCTTGCATGCCACATTGAATGCCTTCCGAATGAAATGGTGTGGACTTCATATCATATGCATGTTACACTAAACTACAGTGCTGTCTCGAAGGCAATGGCACTGGATTGATGATGTTATAAGCAGTGTCTCTACTTCAAGGCATAAAGGTTAAAATGAGCATCAAGTTCTCAGTATTAAATGAGGTTAGTTGTTACAGTTCATTTTGGAGGTCGCGCTCAGGATCACTGTGTTGAACATACAGATAAAAACAAGGTAAATATGGAACTTCTCATGATGCCAAAAAGGACTAACAGACAGAAAAATAGATTTAATATTGAGAACTCTTATGTCATGCAGTCTTGCCCCAGTAATGAATGTTACAACTTTTTTTCTGCATGTTAAGAGTTGCAGATTCTGCTGATAATGTAATTTCTTTTAAATTATACACTATCTACTATTAACTGTCTGCAGTGAGTGCTTATATGCCGGGCACTTCTAATACCACGTCGGGATGTTAAGTGTCAGTATTAGTAGTCGGGCATTCAAGCATTGGGAGAGCAAACCTGTCAGGATTCCAGAGTCAGACAATCAAGAGACAGGATTGTCAGAGTCGGGATTTAGTACTGATCCCCTTTTTTATACATATAGTCTCCCTTAGGGACGCTTGAGAAACAATTCACAAAGTGTAGTTCCCCGACTTTGCCTATCCCAAAGTATAAGCTCATTTTAAATGGTAACATTCTTCAGTAGCTCTCAGAGAGTTGGACATCCAAAATAACTTGCATGGCATGAGTTTCCTTAAGGGGCTAATACAGGACTGCTTAAATGAGGACCAGCCCTCAGTTTAGAATCTCTTGTGAATGCTTGCTCCATACACCCTGCTTGCTACCTACAAGAATTCATACAAAGGTGAGTATGGAGCTATTTACGCATCAGCCCAAAAAAACTATTTTCTAATTGTAATATGCCAAATTACCCCCATTTGCTATTAATCTATCTAACCTTGTTTTTAATTATTTTTTGTTTTTGATTACTACTACTTCTATTTGTAGTGAACTACAGAGATTGACCACTCTCTGAATAAAGAAGTGCCTCCTTTTTGTAGATTTAACATTTTGTCTGACGACTTACAGAGGGTGGCCCCCTAGTACATGTATTAGTTTATTTAAGTGCTATGTTCAATTCTGCTAGCAGATATGGATATTGTATTATGCTATAAAGCACAGGTAGATCTCCTCTCAATCTAAGTTGTTCTAAGGTCATCATATCAAGGTGTGTTGCTCTACCTTCATATGCTAATTCCTTACACGATCTAATTTACTTTGTTGCCCTTCTCTAGACCTTTTCTATTTCATCTATATGTTTCATTTTATAGGAACACCACACAGGGTTAGCAAAATCTAAATGTAGCTGCAAATACGCTCTGTGGAGAGCATGTAAAACATTTTAGTCCTTTGATATGGTGTTTCTTTTGATGGCCCACAACATTCTATTAGCCTTAGTTATTTAGCTTATTGTGTTGTTTTTCGGGTTTTTTTTGCAGTTAATCTTTTTATTGAGAAAAGTTTGTTTTTCATGCAAAATTTACAGTTACAGCTGTGTCCAAAGTGGATCAAGAAAAGAGAGCATATACATTTAAGATCTACATACCTCCCAAAACAATGGAGGATGGATAGACTGGATCATCACTGTATGAAACTGTTTATCTATAGTGTATGGTGGAACGTCGTTCTCCACCGAAATCGATTGTTTCCAAAACCTTGTAGTCACACACTAGTGACGTTCGCAGTGCAACAGAATTATGTTTTCTACTGTACTGTGAACGTCACACTGTGTCCTCGAGCAGCATTTGACAGTTAGGGCTCACTCCATAGATAGGACACATGGCGAAAGCAGCAATATTGGGGGCAGTACTAATGGTTAGCGTGAAAACGTTCACAATGTAAATTCTTTTTTCCTTCTAGTATCTGTTTTTTCTTCCCCAAAAAATGACGTTCCACCATACACTATAAAGAAAAGTGCATGGGGAACAGTTGACAACAGGGCATCTTTCACCTCGTTGTCACTATGACAATGGATTACCTCTCGAGCTGCACTCTCGAGGTAATCTGTCGTCATAGTGCCAACTCGGTGAAAGAATAGCCCTGTTGTCAACCGTTCCCCATGCACTATCCTATATATGGTAATTGCTACTTTCTGTTTAAGATGGGGTAGATAATAAACATTTATAGGACCCACTAAGTACATTTCCTTTACAATGTTAATTAAAGTTCTAAGTAAGCACCTAATGTTTTGCTTAGTCTAATTCTTATCTGGTATGACAATTAGGACACTGTTTCTAAGTTCTCTATTGCCTTTGTGGCAGGGGTAATGGGGCCTAACCCTCAAGCTTGCTAGCTTCAAAACTTGCAACCAAGCAGCCAATAACCACTTTTCAAGGTGGATGGAACCTGTCACCTGTGTAAATATTGGAGGTTGGAGGGATATTTTGATTTAAATATTCATAGTAGGGGCCAGGATTCCAGATATCTTCTGCTGATTTTCTTTGCATAGTGGGATAGTCTGGCATGGGAGGCTAAGCCTTCCATTGCTTGGGTCCAGTCCCCTACCATAGGTACCTCCAGAGTTCTCAACCATTTTAGGAGAAGCCAACTTCCTTCCACAACAGCTTGCATGATCCATAATAGATGGGCAGATTTGAAGGTACTAATATTAGGCTCTATTCCTATTAACCAGAAGCTAGGGGCTTGTGGTAGGGGTTGCCCACATATCTTTTTTTATTAGGTTTTTCTTGACCGGGTAAGTGCACTAGACAAATCCTGCCTATTTTCAGGCATGACCCGGGGGAGGGGGATACAGATGAATGCCAACTTACCTTGAACCAGATTAAGCTGTTGGTGGTATTTTTTTAGTGAATGAGGGAAATTTGGCCAGGACACTGGGAAAATTCCCCTACTCTTTTCGATAAGTGCCATGAGATCTTTAACATCCACCTGAACTACCACCAATCCAGGCAGATGGGACCTCGGTTTAACGTCTCATCCGAAAGACGGCACCTCAGAAGTGCAGCATCCCTCTCATGCTGCACTACAGTGTCAGTACTGGAATACTAACCCAAGTGCCAGATGTGGGAACTGAACCCACAGCCCTCTGATTTCTTGGCCTCAGAGGCGAGTGTGCTACCTACTGAGCCACTGACACTACTGTGAGCACAGTTGGACAATTTTCCCCTAAAGTGGTAGAATTAGGTGGCATTGCCAGAGAATATGCAGAAGGTCCACCCCTGGAGACTTACATCTCCAGCAATTATCATCTAGTAAAAGGCCCATGCTTTTCAATTGAGCCAGTGTGTGGTACCAGAGGTGCATCACCTTGTTGTGTATTAGTAGGCGTCTTTGGTCAGCACATGCTTGGTGGCCTTTCCTCCAGTTTGTCTCCCAAACAGGCTTGCATTTGTATTGGTATCCCCAGCATTTGTTGCCATTTCTCTTTTGCTACCAGGGAGGGATCTGGTGGGCCATCACTCATTGCCCTATGTATGTTCCCTGCCTACCCTTTTTTCAGCTTTACCTAGCATTCTATAGGAACCTTGTCTAGCTTTTCTTTTGGTAAGATCTTGCAGCTTGTGCTTTTGCATTCCATTCTCCGCCATTTATTGTAAATACTCCTTAGCTGCAAGAACTACCAGAACCTTGCTTTTGGCAGATCAAATCTCCTTTGCAGCTCCTGAAAGGAGGCCATAGTCTTCCCATCCCCCATGAGCAAATCCTTAATTCTTTTGACCTCCCTATTCTCCCATTCCTCCCACCTTATATGCTTCTGGTCTATGCAGAAGGAGGGATTATTCCAGAGTGGTGTGCTATTGTCCTTGTGTAAACCCAGCTTGGCTGTATTCCCCATTTTCATCCAGGCCTTTAAGCTTGCTTTTATTGTGATCTACTGAGTGTGCTTGGAGGGTAGGGGAAGCCCCAGATAAACCAAAAGGGGGGAACCCTCCATCAGTTCTTTTTCTAACTCCAGCCATGCCGGGATGTTAAGAGTATTTGTTTGAAACCATCCACAGGTTTTGGCTGCTGCAAATGCATGAGAATAATTTGTGAAATTTGGAAGGTTCCATCCTCCTCTTATCCAGGGTGCTCTCAACCTGGCTCTGCCGAATCTCAGAGGCTTATTACCCCATATAAATGTACTCATTAGTGCATGGGGTTTTTGTGCCCAGGCCTATGGAATGAGATCTGGGATGTGTGCTAGTAGGTAGTACACCCTAGGAGCTAACATTAACTTGAGGGCTATCTTTCCGCCATTGATAGTTGCAGGCGGTCTCCATCTCTGTATGTCCCTCTGCAGCTGCTTATATAAAGGATCAACATTTCTGTCCATCCAGCTTTTAATGTCTGGAGTCACCCACATTCCTAGATATTTGATCTCCTCCTGCTCTCACAGGAAACCTGCTTGCCACACAATACTTTGGGTGGCCCTTTTATTTTTGGGTAAGATTTCTGACTTGGACACATTTATTTTCAGGCCAGAAATGCCCCTGAAGGCATCCAATGTACTTAGAATAAGCTTAATATTATTTTTTATGTCACTAGTGAAAATCATGCAATCATCTGCATAACGTTTAGTGGTATATTGGTGTTTCCGTACCTGGATTCCCATGATATCCGGGTTGTCCCTGAGTGCTGCAGTTAAGGCGCCATGGCTAGGATGAATAGCAGAGTGAATAAGGGACATTCCTGCTTTTTACTTCTATTCAAAATAAACAGGTCAGAGAGTGTCATTGGTTATCACTTTTGCAGTAGGTTGGTTATATATTGTTCGTATCCATGCTGTGAAACCCAGCCCTACATTATAAAGCTCTAACGTTGCATGCAAGTAACCGCACTCTACTGAGTCAAAAGCTTTTTTGAAGTCTGTTGTCACTGCTGCAGCTGTAGTGTGGAGACCTGCTGCAACCTGCATCAGCGTAGCTATAGCTTTTAGATGGTCAGCACTAGCCCTCCCTTTCACAAAGCCTGCCTGGGATGCATGAACTACATAGGGCAAAATTTTGTCAAGTTTGGAAGCCAGAACTTTCACCACGATCTTGGCATCACTGTTTATAAGTGAAATAGGCCTATAACTGGCTGGCAGAGTATGATCTTTACCTTCTTTGGGGAGCACAGTGATGAGGGTCTCTTTTAAAGTGCCAGGGAGTTCTTCTTTAGCTTGTGACTCTTGTAGCATCCTGAGCATAGGTTTTGCTACTTCTTCTTGTAAATTTATAAAAATCAGCAGAGAAGCCATTGCTGCCTGGTGATTTATTTGATGCCATGCCCTGGATAGCTTATTTAATTTCATTGATTGTTATGGGAGCATCCAGGTCTACTTTCTGGGTTTCTGTCAATTTCAGCAGGGGAAGGCCTTTCATGAAATGAGACTCTTTCTGCATCCCACTTAGTATGTGAGGAATACAATTTTTTATAGAATTTCACCTTGATATTATTAATTGTTTTATGGGTTCAGAGAGGCCTTCCCAGTGCTCGCTTAGAGATGATATGTGTCTTTCTGATTCCCTTATTTTTAGGTGAGAAGCCAGGAGTTTCCCTCCTTTCTCCCCAGTAACTGTGCTGCAGTCTCTTACTTCGTAGCTTGGCCTTCCTGGTGGCTAGTACATTAAGCTGTAGGCAGAGATTAGTGAGTTCCAAAATTAATTTAGAATTAGGGAGCTGCTGGGGATCTTTTTATATTCTTCCTTTTTTTGGTGTAGCTGTCTCTCCAGCTGAGCCATCTCCTTTTTTCTAGCCTTGCTTCTGTGAGCCGCATAGCTAATGATCTGTCCACTAACCATTGCTTTGTATGCCTCACAAATCGTAATTTGAGAGGGGATACTTCTGGCATTTAGTTGAAAGTATGTCTCCCTTTCCTTTTTTAGCCACTCTCTGAATTCCCTACTCTGCAGAGGTAAGGGGTCTATTCTCCAGGCCAAGGTTTTGGAGGGTCCAGGTTCTAAGGTCATGCTCAGTACCACCAGTTCTTGGCCTAACAGGTATATGGGGGCTGTTCTGACATAGAGGAGATCTCGGAGACTGACCATGGCTGGAGTCATATTCCGCCTGTACCTCCAGCCCTCCTGGTCACTCCTGAAGCTTGCGCGAGCAGCTCACTGGAACAAGGCTTAGCCCTGAGTGGGCTCATGAAGCACTATCTCGGTGACCGACTACAGCTGGAGCCACATATCGGCTGCACCTCCAGCCCTCCTGGTTGGTCTCAAAGCCTGTGCCAGCAGCTCACTGGAACAAGGTACAGCTGATCCCCTAGACTTTAAAACAGGAATTCCCATTGGCTGCAGAGCAACCTGAGGCCATCACTAGTGGTTGATTGCACTCAGGCTTCTGCTCTAATTGGCCACAGAGCAAACCCAGCTGGTGGATGCTTGGAACAGCCTGCCCCAAGATGTTGTGGGGGTCAACACTGTGGGGGGATTCAAGAATGCATGGGATAGACACAAGGGAGCCCTGACTACAAAGGGCAACTAGAGTGTTAAAATAGGACTAAAGCAAATGGGCAGACTAGATGGACCTAGTGGTCTTCATCTGCTGTCAACTTCTATGTTTCTATGCCTAATTCTCCTTCACTCTCCTCCCTCTCTACCATTGGTGCCAAAAAAAAAATTAAATTTTGAATGATTTCTTGGTGGCGCCTCATCCAGCAACCCCTGCCTATCTGTCTAGCCTAAATTACTTGCATAACTTACCTGTATTGTTAGCATACCTTTTCACCCCCACCCTACAATACTTGGCTATATACCTGTTAACTGCAAATTGCTTTTCTACCCACCCCCGATTCAACCACTTTTGTCCTCTTTGTTCAACAACCCCTCTTAACCCAGCTGTTGTTTTCATTCCCCAAGCTTAGCCCTAAGTGGGCTCCTGAAGTTCCTCCTCAGTGACTGACTGTGGCTGGAGCTGCATACCAGATGCACCTTCAGCCCTCCCGGTCACTCCTGAAGCCTTTGCCAGCAGCTCACTGGAACAAGGTACAATTGATTCCCTGGACTTTAAAACAGGAATTTTCATTGGCTGCAGAGCAACCTGAGTCAGCTGCTATTGGTTGATTGCACTCAGGCTTCTGCTCTGATTGGCCATAGAGCAAACCTGGCTCAAAAGCCCTCTGGGACTGAATTATTCGGCTTTTTGCGGCCACTACTATGCTTTTACCAACAAAGGGTCCCCCCCCGACTCCTCCTTCCTTTGTTAAATACACTTTCTCCCCACCCTCCTCCTGATAGAGGTTTTCCTATTCGTGGATACCCCTAGGTTGAGCATCACAGCTATATGCTGCATTAGGAACCGCTCAAACCTCAGAGCGTAAATTGTCTTCTGCCTAAACTCATTTTGAAGCACATCATCCTCCTCTACTGCCACCTTGCTGGCCTGCCTCCTCTAATTCTTAACTCTAGCACCAGTGATAAGCAAATTCCTGTAACTGACACCTACTGGTGCAACCTTACCTGCCCCTTCTACCTAAACCTAGATTGAAGTTATATGCATTTATCACAGCAAAACTCCTGGCATTATTTGCATATTACACACACCCCTTTTCACATCATTTTCTGTTAGCATCACCTGCACCCTATGTTCAGCAACCTCTCTCCATCAGGACTCAGGTGCTCCTCTTTGCATCCATGGGGTGCATTAGACCACAACCTACAGGGTCCCCAACTCTCTCTTCCTACAACCTCAAAAGTGGGTTGGATAGACTGCTGAAATTGCTGTTGAGTGCCATTAAAAAGAGCCTACTGATCTTCCTACTTTGCTCAGGAAACATTGAGCTAAACCCAGGTTCCCCCTCTCCATTACTACCCCCTCGGTTCTGACCAATTTAAAGGGGATAAGCTTCCTCCATGTTAAGGCGTGCAGTCTTACAAAAAAAATTAAATTCCATCCAAACCTGGCTAAATCACTCCTCCCCAGATGTACTTGTAATCACCAAGTCATGGTTAAAACCTTCCACCCAGGATTCTGAAATAAATATTCCTTCCTACAATGTTTTTAGAATGGATAGGCAGGCCAGAGGGGGAGGAGTAGCCATCTACTTGCAGGATAGATATACTGCCTCTATTATTAATGTCACCTCAGAGCCAAAGGAGTTTGAAAGGCTCACCATCAAAATTCAACTCTCCCCAGCCCAGTCACTCCTTGTAATAGGGCATTACAGACTTCCATCAGCCGGGCTCAAGGTACTAAACCATTTGAGCACTTTACTTGATGATTCATCCTCAGAAATCATAGTAATGGGTGACCTAAACCTGGATTGACTCTCCTTGCTCCAAACCTCTTAAGGAACTTTGTGATGCCTTCAGGTTCCACCAACTCATCTTGGAACCCACCCACCCAAATACAAAAAATCCAGCCAACAGTACACTGCTTGATATCATACTAGTAAACAAACCCCATCTATTCACCCATTCGGGTGTTTTTTTCAACAACCTTAGCAATTACTGTACTATTGCTTGTGTTAGGTCCCTTCCAAAACCAATCTCAACCTCCAGATATGTATTCAAATGGTGCCGTCACAACCAAGACACTCTTGCCTTCTTATCCGATCTACAATATTCTTGTTGGCAAGACTTTTACCTTGCCCCTTCTGTCAAAGAAGCCTATGACATATTGCATAAGATACTTACGGACACAATCAACTGGCATGCTCCGCTTGTAAATATACAAAGAAAATGTCTTGCCAATGGTTTTCAGCCAGCCTAAAGTCAGCTCTTCTCCATAGGGATGCCTTGTGGAAAAAGGCATGGAAGACCAAACTTCCCTCTGATTGGACTGCCTTCCGAGTAGCTAACAATGGAAGCAAATACTAGACTTGTTCAGTCAACTTTTCTCCCCTTACTGGACTATGGGGATATTCTCTATGGACAAGGGACTAGTACAGCATTAAAAAAGCCTGACATCCTTTGTCACTAAGCCCAAAGATTCATTACAGGAGCACCCTATTCTACTCATGACTACTCCTTATATGCTCTGGTTGGTTGGACTTCCCTCAGCTTTAGATACTACAGAAATGCAGCCAATTGGACATAGGACATACCGAGCCATCATAAAGAAATTACTCTTACATATCTCTGACTGCCTCCCTATTTGTTCTCCTGGAAGCTATGCACTGAGTAGCCTCTCTTACATATCTCTAGTTATTCCCAAAGTCATAACTCATTTTGACAAATCCGCCATAAGCCATTCCCTCCCCTCCCTATGGAACAAATTGCAGAAAACCCTTCAAATAGCCATTCCACTAAAACTGGCTATCTTCAAAACCTTGTTTGCCTGGGCTGTCACAGACAATTGTAACTGTGTGACTTGAGATGCTGCTGCCAATTCTCCATTTCTGCTTCCATTTGTTACCTTCCCTCTTCATATCTGTTATCACTTCCTGGCTCTATCTTATCTTCTTTTTCCTCATGTATGACATTCTCCTCTATAACCCTTGGTCCAGGTACATATTATGCTTTACTGATTGTAATCTGTCACTGTATGAACTACTTTGTTAACTATGACAAATGTTATGTTGCACCAAGCCACTTAACCGCCCAGTGTGCCAAGGTTGCCCTTAAAAACAGGCACTTGTGCCTAATGGGCCTTACCAAGTTACCAAAGACTAAAATTAAAATTAAATTAAATGTTGGCTTATGTAAACAATATGCTTATCTGATTGTAATCCAGCACTGTCTGAACTGCCTTGTAAACTATGACAAATGTTATGTTGTACCATACTATTTACCTTACTTTATCCTATATTTTTACTGTTGTCTACATTGTACTTATGCCCAGGTCCATCTTGAAAATGAGTTTTTCTCAAAGATGTTTCACCTGGTTAAATAAAGACCGATTGAGTGATTGACTGATTGAGACCACTCTGCCATGCCGGGAGCCACTCATTTATTGGATGGACAAATTTTCTGGCACTAGGGATCTGCTCCAACTAAATTAGTCTGCCACCATCTTGGCTGTCAAGCTCCGCCCCCTTCTGCCTTATTGGTTTGTTTACTATAATTGAATGCATTTGACATGGTTATACTTAAATATCATATATCCATTGTATGCTGTAATGTTTTCCCACACAGGTTGTATTTCTGTTGGACGTGCTTGCGGCCCAACTGATTCACCTTATTTATTTATTTGGTTTGCATTTGTTTACTGGGTAGGTGCACTGATCGAAAGTACCATTTTTAGGCATGACCCAGGCTGTAAGGATGGCACATTGATAAGGTACAGGTACATAATACATAGTAATGCCATACAAAGCTGAGGGTATACAATTCAATCCAAGTACAACAGTCAGAGTTGGATACAGTAAAGTAAAAACAATATATAGGTAAACACTGAATGGGTGAAAGTGCATAGTGCAGTTATGGACCAAACCTAGCTATTTGGGAAAACACAAGGCAGCCTTGTGGTACAGTACTGAGAAGAGAAGAGATAAAAGTGCAATCTCATTATGTGAAAAAACTGTGTATCAGAGTAAACACTCTGGAACCATGGAAAGCCTGTAAGGGGGGAGAAGATTATCCTGGGGAGTAGGCACACACGGCAATTACTATTAGGGCTGTCTTGTTGTGAGATTTAAAAGTGTGGTGGGAGTCCATTGAGTGAACTGTGGAGGGCAGACGGTTCCACAGTTTGGGGGCAGCTGCAGAGAAAGATTTGCCACCCAGGCAGGTGATGATCCTAGCGGTGTCCAACATAGGGCTAGTGGAGTTTCTCCGAATATGGGAGTATGCTTTGGTTTGAGCATGGGGAATAAGGGTGATTTATCCCCATCTCTCATGGCCTTGTTAATTATGCATCTGAGACTGTAGTCTCTCTGAGTTTGGGGGGGAGCCAGTCAAGGGCCTGGTAGAGGGTACAGTGGTGGGTATTGTACTTTGCCATTAGCACAAATCTGCAGATATTATTTTATGTTGCATTTAGCCTGTTGAGTTGATGGATTGGGGTCTGCACATATATGGGGTGCAGTAATCCATTAAAGGGAGGACATCACCTTGGGCTATGGCAAGATGGGCCTCTGGTATCAGGAACTGTTTTTAATTATAACCTACTACCAGTTTTTGGCAGATGCACCTGATGGTGGAGCTTATGTGTTCAAAAAGGTTAGTGTGGGGTCTAGGGTAATGCCCAGGTATTTAAAATAGCGTACTGTGTCCAGAGAGTGACCACTAGGGGTAGTTACACATAGGGCTGAGGGAGTACTGGCATGCCTGGCTAACTTCAGCTTGGAGCCTGAGAGTATGGCCTTAGTTCTGTTTGTGTTGATCAGGAGCCTGTTTCCCAGGAACCACTTATGAGCAGTGAAGTAGTTAGAACTGAGTGTAGCAGAGATGTTATCCATAAATTTGTCACTGTGGTACAACACCAGGTCATCTGTATATAAATTAGTGTTACATGTGAGGCTGTCTTTGGGGAGTGAGTTGAGGAATTACATTTGCTAACAGTGAATTTCATTCTCTACTTTTTCACCCAGTCAGTAAAAGAATCGTAGAAACACAGATTTTGCTAGCAGAAAAGTACATTTTGGCTCATCTGGTCTGCCCCTTGTCCCTTCCTATTCCATCACCACTGACCCTACTTAGTGATACAGTAGATGTCACTCCCTCCCTCCCTTCCTTTCTTCCTCTAGATAATATGCCCCTGTGCCTATACAAGCTTGAAGGCTCCCACAGTCTTTGCCTCACTACTTACTCTGACACACTGTTGCAGTCATTCATGACCATATCCATCAAGAAGTATTTCTGCACATCTCTCCTAAACTTTCCCCATCTTAGCTTCATTGCATGCCCCCTTGTTCTATAGACCATCCACCTGCACCTTATTCACTCTTGTCAGCTACTTGTAATTTTCAGTCATGTCCCCTCTCACTCTTCTGTCTTCTGTGGAGTACATCTTGGTTTCATGCAGCATTTCCTAGTATGGCTTCTCGTACAACCCCATCACCATTTTGGTTGTCTTCCTCTGTACTGCCTCCAACCTTTCAATGTTCTCGCAGAGGTGCAGCCTCCAGAACTGCACACAGTACTCCAGGTGGGGCCTCACCAATGAATGATACAATGGCAGCACCACCTTCTTCCTACTGATAGATATCTCTCTCCCAGTGCACCCCAACATCCTGCCAGCATTTCCTACTGATTTGTCACACTGCCCAGCTACCTTGAGATCAGCAGATATGATGATCCCGAGGTGTCTTTCTTGCTTGGTGATTGTAAGCTCCACTTTACCTATCTTATACACACCCCTGCATTACGCAGACTTAAGTTCTCAAGCTTGCGCTTTTTAGCATTGAAACCCAGCTGCCATCACATAGACCATTCATCTAGGTTCCTTAGGTCCCTTTGGATTCTCTTCACCCCTTCCTGAGTGTCAACCCCATTGCAGATTTTTGTATTATCTGCAAAGAGATACACCTTACCCTCAAGTTCCTCTGCAATGTCACATATGAAGACACTGAAGAGCACCGATACTAGATATTATCCAGGTCTTCCTAAAGTCTAGTCTGCTGCTCCTCTGTAGCTGTAGGTCCTACTAATTTTGTTTCATCGGCATATTTTACTTATCACATATTAAATTCCTTTGTCAGATCTGCTATAATATTAGAAAGATGGTTGGTCCCATTATGTATCCCTGAGGTATACTGCTGATTAGTTTATCACTTTTTGACTGAGCCCATTAATTACATCATATTGTGTTTGATCAGACAACTAATTTGTGACCCATATAATTAATTTTATATTGATGTTTAGTGCTTTCATTTTGTGGATTATTGCACAGTGAGGGACTAAATCAAAGGCCTTGCTCAGATCTAGACAGATGATATTGCATGGTTATTTCGAATCTAGTGTTTTGCTGTTTTTTTTCTTCATAAAAGCAATACATGTTGGTCATACAAGACCTGCCCGAAGTAAAATTGTGTTGTTCTGTATCCAGATTTATTATATGTTTATTGATTTTTTCTTTCATGAATCCTTCAACATTTTACCCAGTATGGATGTATAGCTTATTGGCCAATAATTACTTGTATCCTGTCTGTTTCCTTTTTATGGCTGCACAGCATCTGAACTATTCTGATGTATTGTTGACATATTGCTTAAAAGGGCTCTCAGGGTGTGGCTTTCTCTCTACCTCCCCACCCATGTTTCTCAGAATGGCTGTACTACATTGTGAAATAAAATAATGTAAAAGAAATACACAACATAAGGTAATCTTATAGTGACTACTGTGTACTCAAATAGCAAGCAGCAAGGCTTGATCAGCTCTTTTATCATCTGGGGGTGTGGCTGTGGTCAGATACAGAATGCACAGCATTTTGTTTGCTCCACATTTCTGCCCAGTGGAGTTGAATCACAGATAGTACTGCATGAAACAGTAGGCTTTCTTTTTACCTCTAACTTGCTTTTCTCGCTACATTCATCTCAAGTGTCTTGATTTGTAGTGTTATCATAGTATAAGTTAACCTGCTGTGGAATGTAATTACCCAGCCAAGGTCCAGGATTTGAGAATTGTCATACAGGAAATCAGCAGCAAATCAGGCAACCATTCAGCATTCTGCTGTGTTCCAGGTTTTCTCCTACTAGTCCAAATCCCAAATTTAAGATGCACCCCCTCCCCGCGAATAAGTATCTGCTATAGCACTGTACTCCAGCCCTCAGAGATGAACAGTATTGAGAGTTCCTTACATACCCACCATGGGCTATGTTATTTAAGCAATAATGCCCTCCAGGGTGTGTGTCATGCTGGGATAACATCACGCCTCAGGTGGTTGGGCATGGGGCCACAGGCTGAGTGTGTCCAATACCTGAGGTGTGCCTTATCTCAAATGACACACACCCTGGAGGGCATTATTGCTATTATATAATGGCTCATTGTTATAGAGGATAAAATAAATCATTTTAAAGATGTTTTTGTTAGTGTGAAAAATATTCTTGTTTCTTAAGAGAAGATGCAAATAGAGCAAATCCAAATCCAAGTCTAAATACAAATCAATCAGTCAGGAGGTTCACAGTGAGACTGAGACTAGATCCATGATGTTGTGCTGGGATAACATCACGGGTCCAGCCAAAGACTGACCAATTAGAGACAAGGATTTTTTCTTGCCATTGTATAATTCTGTAATTCCTGCAGCCCGTGTGAGTTGACTTTTGCAGTCAGAGCACACCAGCTTACTTTTGGAAGCACTTGAAACAAATAAAGTGCTTGTGTATAAATATTTTGCTAAAAATTTGAGATGTTTGCTTGGTTTGCAATACCCCAGGTTCATCTTTGTTGCACTGCTCACCATCTGCTACCTTAACCAGTAAATTAATTCCAGCTGCTTATGGCTGCCAGCATGGTGTACTGTATGTTCTAAAATCCCAGACCTTGGCTGGGAGGGATTTTAGAATATACAGTACACAGCGCCAGAATACACAGTACACTGTGCCTGTCATCAAATTACCAATCCAATGAGAGTCACTCAAGAAAATCTTTTGAGCCACACTGGTAAACCTCCTTTCCCTGGCAAAAACAAGCAAACAAATAAACAGTTGCTTTCTGAATGCTTTCTACTTGTGAGGGTAATCATGGGTTGGATTGGGTGTAATATTTAACAGCATTTTTTTTGGTCTGAACAAATTACACTGTTTCACTTCACTTCCTTTTAGCACTTTAATAACTTAATGTTCTGTTTTGAAGTATTTTAAAGAACTTCCTAGTTATTGCTCTGACAATACTAGAGAAAGCTTAAAAAAGTTTAAAAAGACAAAGGATGTATGAGTATAAGTGGATGAAGAAAGGCAGTTCATGTGGTCATGAGTAATTAGCTTTCGGTTTGACTGGGTGACCAAAGTAATAGACCAGGGAGGGGCTGTAGACATGGCCTACCTAGACTTTAGCAAGGCATTTGACACAGTCCCACACAAAAGATTAATAATCAAGTTAGCCAGCCTGGGAGTGGGTCCCAGGGTGGTAGCCTGGGTAGCAAACTGGATGCACAACAGGACACAGAAGGTAATAGTAAATGGAACACATTCCGAAGATGGGGGGTTACTAGTGGAGTACCTCAGGGCTCAGTACTGGGTCCTGTCCTCTTTAACATTATAGGTGACATTGCAGAGGGTCTGGAGGGAAAGGTATGCCACTTTGCAGATGACACAAAGATCTGTAACAGAGTTGATACACAAGAGGGGGTAGAAAAGATGAGAAGGGACTTGACAAGATTGGAGGAATGGTCAAACATATGGCAACTTAGATTCAATGCAAAGAAGTGCAAAGTAATGCACCTGGGAAACAAAAACCCAGGAGAAGAGTACACAATAGCAGGGGAGGTACTAACAACAACAAAAATGGAAAGAAACCTGGGGGTAGTCATATCAGATGACCTAAAGGTGGGTAAGCAATGTAAAAAGTTGGTAAGGGGAGCCAGGGGGATACTGGGATGCATAGGAAGGGGCATCACAAGTAGAAAAAGGGAAGCGGTTATCCTTCTATACCGACAGTTGGTGAGACCCCATCTGGAGTACTATGTGCAGTTTTGGAGGCCTCATCTACGTAAGGACATAGACAGGATGGAAGCAGTCCAGAGGAGGGCAACTAAAATGGTGCAGGGTCTGCAACAGAAACCATATGAAGTGAGACTGAGAGAGCTTAATATGTATACTCTTGATGAAAGGGGGGATGGGGGGACATGATAGAAATGTTCAAGTACATCAAGGGAATCAACAAAGTCCAGGAGGGTAGCATCTTTCAGAAAAAGAGATGTGTAAGAACAAGGGGGTACAATTTAAAGATAGAGGGGATGGGCTCAGAGGTAATGTGAGGATTTTTTTTTTTCATGGAGAGAATGGTGGATACATGGAACAGCCTTCCTGAGGAGGTTGTTGGATCTAAAACTGTGGGGGAATTCAAACATGCACGGGACAGACACAAGCCAATTATAGTGGGGGGGTTGCAGGAAGTAGGCTGTTGGTTAACTAGAATCTGCAGCTTATCCAGTAGGTAGGGAAATGGGCAGACTGGGTGGGCCAAGTGGTCCTTATCTGCTGTCACAGTCTATGTTTCTATGTTTCTGCAGCTTCCTGAACTTTTGCATCATTAGCAATATTCATAATAACTCAAAACTGTTTAGTCATATATGGTCAGTCAACTGCATCCTGGTGATATGCTGATGAATGTTAAACAACAGGGTCTCAGAATTAAATAGCTGGATTTCTACCACCTCTCTTTCCATCCATTTGAATGAAGGGCACATTCTAATAATCATCTCTATAGAGTCTGTGACAGCCCCCACCAGCACATTGCTGTTAACCTACTGTATGCAACAATATGTCAAGTGATTTTACAAAGTGCTCTTACTACATCCTGGTGATATGCTGATGAATGTTAAACAACAGGGTCTCAGAATTAAATAGCTGGATTTCTACCCCTTCCCTTTCCATCCATTTGAATGAAGGGAACATTCTAATAACCATCTCTATAGAGTCTGTGACAGCCCCTACCAGCACATTGCTGTTAACCTACGTATGCAACAATATGTCAAGTGATTTTACAAAGTGCTCTGTAGATGGGAAAAGTTGTTCAGGGTCCCATTTGATGTCTCTTTCTTCTATCATGACTGGCAGCAACTAAGTAATATTATAAACAATGCTTGCTCTAATTGTAGCATTCTCACAATGCACAGTGTATCGACTGTGAAGTCAAAAAGGCTCAGTCTGAGAGCACTGCAGTCCTCACAGACTGAAACAAAAGGGAGAAGGAAAGGGTCACACTTTAAATATACTAATTCAAAAATAATTAATCAACAGAAGTAATCAACTGTAGTGATCCCACAGTGCATAATTCATTAATCTAAAAATGTGCCAAACATACATACTTAATCAAAACAAAGTATTGCTAAACAAAACAGGATATAACATTAGAACCATCATAAAATGTCCAAGTACTCACAGTAGAGATTCATGTTTTATTTTTGGTTTTAATTATTTGATTAATCTCACTGCCCCTATCAGAATTTATGTAGACAGGTACGAAATTAATCGACCCTACTGAAAGCTACTGCTGAGAAGCACTAACTCAAAGTCAATATCTGCCCAATCTGCCTACAGACTGCTATAATAATGCTCTGACGATACTAGAGAGAGCTTAAAAAAGTTTAAAAAGACAAAGGATGTATGAGTATAAGTGGATGAGGAAAGGCAGTTCATGTGGTCATGAGTAATTAGCTTTCGGTGTTATAAAGGCACTGCACAAATTGGGGCACTAGGTCAAAATAGCAAAAACCACAACAGCATGGTCCAAAATAGCTATACCAAAATGCCACTATCAATAACAGCACCCACATAAAACAGCGACCGCAACAATAGTGCTAATGGTCCACGAACACGGCAACTACTACCATGGCAAACTGCAACACATAGAAACTCTGAGACACAAATAAACTTTGGTGAGGTGGGGGGATTTGTTGACCAGAGGAAGGAAAAAATGAGATAGGAAGAGGGAGACAAAAATAAAAAAAGCAGACATCCAGGAGGTACGTTGGGAGCCCATGCCAATGTGCCAAATGTCCCTGCAAAAAAGAAAACCCTTCCCACAACATTTTTTATTTTGTTAACCTGTAAACAAGAAAATGGTCCCTTGTTGCCTGTGGTTCCCCCCTCCACCAACCCGCACCCACCCTCTGCACACCCCACCTCTCCACACCCCCCCTCACCCCATACTTACCTCCAGAGTCCAGTGTGATGATCTTCGGTGGAGTGGGAACTCATCTGCACTCTTCAAAGCTGACCGCAAACTGAAGAAATGCAGGTAAGCTGTATAATGGTATCAATGGGGAGGGGTCAGCTTAGGTGGATATCTCGGCCATGTTTAAGGCTTTTGGCTCCAAATTTGTCAATGTGGGATTCTTGAGATCCCACCCCATGAATTCAGTCACTGTTATGTTGTTATTCAGTCCTGAAAGGTGATGTTGTGGTCACTGCGCAAAATCATCTTTTGGGACTGATTAGCAAAACAACAGTATCACTGTTCTTGAGGTGGGCTCCCAAAAAGCATATGTTGCAAATTTGGTGAAAAAATTCCAAAAAATTACTGTATTACAAGCATGCATTGTGCAGTTTCCATGCACATTCGTAACATCAAGAATTTTTAATATTTTCACTTCAGATTTTCAACATTGCCATTTTTGCACACCTCCTTATGAACAGTACAGCTGTCATTTTTCACATCCTGCCCAAAATGTGGTTTTGACATCTGGTGCACAATGGTGCAGTCACTGTGGGGAATCAACATTCGGGACAGATTACCAAAATCACAATGCCACTGTTCATGAGCAGAGATCCCAAATGTTTTCATGAGGTGGGGTAACAAAAAGGTCATGTTGAAAATCTGGAGAACAAATACCAACAAATGCCAGAGGTGTTAGGGTTTCTAACCATAACGTCCCACCCTGTACACACTGACAGGCATCAGGGGTGTGCCTTTGGATTGTCAGCTGTAATGCTCACACCATTCCAACCTCACCCACGCCCTGCAGACACTGAAAGGCATCAAGGTGTGCCATGGACTCTTCTGCACCAAAGTTCACCCCATTCTCCTACACTGCACCCATCTCAATGTACTTCCTTATGGAATGGGGTGAGCCTAAAGCCCAACGACCCCAAGGCACAATGCAGTACTTGTCAGAGTCTGCAAGGTAGGGTGAGGTGAAATGGCACGAGCGTTATAACTGACGACCCAAAGGCACACCTCAATGCCTGTCAATCTCTGCAGGGTGGGGTGGGGTTGATGTCGGTTCCATACTTCACTCCCATTCCTCTTATGCATCTCTCTGACTCCACACTACCAATGCCAACACCAGCAAGACAACATTCGGCATTGATGAATACTTGTTTTACTCAAAATTTAGTACATTGATTGTAGGAGACCCTCCCGCGCTCATATCATTGAGTGCTTATTGTTTTTGTGTGAATTTTGAATGATAATTTAGAACATTCAGTCTGTGTACTGACCGACACTGTTGAAGTGTGCTTGGGGGGAGGGACGTATCTGTGGTGGAGGTAGATTAACTGGGAGAAAGGCAGTCTTTCTAACTATTTTGATTATAATTTTGTTGTATAACTGTGGTCATATACACACAGTAATATTTTCAGTAATTTTTGACATTGTTTTGCTGATTGTTGTGGTGCAGTGCATAATTTCAGTTTGTTTTAAAGATTTGGTTTCATTACTGAAGTTTTCAATTTGCTGTGAATTACCTGTATGTAGTGTGTGTGCGACTCATGCCATCAAGTCACACACATTTTATTGTGCCACACAGTAATTGCATCACTGTAAACCTGTTATCCATCAATGTTATTTTGTACTTATAGGTAGGTGTCAGCGTGGCTCAGTTGGTAGCACATCCGCCTCTGGACCAGAAGGTCATGGGTTCTTGTCCCACACTGGGATTGGACTTGCACCTAAAAATCGCTGGCATCTGAGTGCAGTATTGGGGGGTGCTGTACTGCTGGGGTGTGCCGTTCTTCAAATGAGATGTTAAACCGAGATCCCTTCTGCCCATCCTGGTGTTTTCCTGATGGGTGTCCAGGTGGAAGTAAAAGAACCTAGGGCACTCTTCGCAAAGAGTAGGGAACATTCCTGGTGTCCTGGCCAACATTCCCCTTCCCATAAACCAGTTCATGCAATTATCCAGGCTGTATGTGGGTGATGATGTGCGATATGGCCGCCACCACACATTCAGTCACTTCACTACCAGTCTAGCATTGCTTGTAAAGCACTTTGGATGTACGAAAAGTGCTATATAAATGCTGATTCTACTTCTTTGTGGTATCTTGGCAGTGGACTGTTAGTGCAGTGCTCTGCCCCCCCAACTGGCAAAAGGTATGATTATTTTTTCCAGTTTGGGATTTGAGTGACCACTGGTTAAGGTGTTTTTGCACCTGTGTGGCTGCATCCCTTTATAATGTGCAATCTGCGTCTGTGCGTTTGCATCTGTTTAGTGCCCAATCTGCATTTGTAAGCCACAGTTTTTGTTTTTTGGCTTCCCATCCACCACAAATTTCAGAATTCTCAATTTGTTGTGAATTTTCTGTGTAATCCCAAAAAAATGCTTGCAAAGAGATGTGCATACAAAGATACTTCTGGCCATGGCACTGCTGCCAGTGGCAAGAGTGGCCATGGGCATGGTAGTAGTAGGCAGCAGAAGTGCACAGTTCATGCCAGTAAAGGGATTTTTCTGACTATGTTTTTCACAGTGCAATCAGTAGCTTCAGCGATGGTTGTAGATGCTGTTGTCCCCGCAGGCGGTAGTGAAGTTGCTGATGGCATGAGTATTGCCCCAATTTCAACCCGTGACAACAAGTTAACCAGTTTTCCAAGTATCATGGAGTCTAAAGCTTAATATGTACAACTGCAAGGAAAAGAGGGGGGGCATGATAGAAACTATCAAGTACTGAAAGGGAATCAACAAAGTACAAGAGGGTATCATCTTTCAGAAAAAGAGATGTGCACAAACAAGGGGGCACTATTTGAAGATAGACGGGGGGCGGATCAGGGTCAATGTCAGGAACTATTTTTTCACCGAGAGGGTGGTGGGTGCAAGGACAAACAAAAACTAATGATCAATATTATGGTGTGATAGCAGCAGTTAAAGCATTCCCATTATTTGGAGTTGGTGCACTTCCATGCACTCCAACTGCTGCTCCACGTTTTCAGTCTGGTGGTTCCCATGGTCCAACTCACTCTACATCAGGCCCGAATCAACATGTATGGCAGGTATTCCTGTAGAGTTGCCACCATCAACTGCAGGTTGTGGAGCAGCCACTTGCTCCATGGCCTGCCCCCCACTTGACACCACATGCAGGTGGAGGCCGTGCTGCCACCTGTTGCCCAGCAGGGCTAGCAGGCACATTCCTGCCCTGTTCAGCAAGCTTGGCCTGCCAATCTGCATGGTGGTGGTTGTATAGGTGGGTGCACTAACCACATGTGCCCAGATGACTTCCTATGGGGCCACAGTGCACCACCTCACCACAAAGATTGTACTTCACTACATTTCATTGTACTGGTGTCCACAGGCAGTGGAATGAAGAATTCCCACACTAATGAGCTCTGGGAGGATAGAGCACAAGCAAGGGAGGCCCCAGATGTTATTGTTGGCTGCTGCTGGTGCTCAGTTGGGGCCGGAGGTGGGGACACCTGCTGCTGCTGTGGCTGTGACTGGTGCAGCTCCCCCCTCACTTCCTGCTGAGCCGCTGGTGCAAGGGCCATGGCAGGTGGTGACACTGGTGTGGGAGGGGTGCTGGTAGGTGCCACCTGAGGTGGTGCTTCCATGTCACCACTACTTCCTGCTTCAGGGAGGGGACCACTAGCCCGTAAGGTGCACTGGTCAGGCATGGGTTTTTTGGCTATCTCTCTGTCTCCTCTCAAGCACAGATCTTTCTCCCACACTAGGTGAGACAAAAGTGAAAGTCTTGCACTCTCTTGCATGATTAACTTCCTGACTAAAGCATGTGACCTGCAGACTGTGAGCCATGTGATCTGTAGGCTATTATAATGCTTACTCACTCCGCCTTTAAAACAAAATAAAGCAAAGTAATGCAGAGTCATCATAAAGTGAAGTCATATGACGCGAAGTGCTGAAGTACTGCATTTCAATGGGCTCTTCGTGTAGGTGTATGTTGAGGTGGAGTGGATCACTTTGCTTCTGCTCTGCTAGTGAAGTTAAACTTCACTGCATTTCTAGTCCTGAGCTGTGGCACCAGCATGCAGGAACAGGGGATGGGAGTGGGGGTTTTGCCAGTGCCGTGGGGTTGGCTTGTTCTCCTATACCATGGTAGGGGCATTGTGATCAGGGCATGGGTTACATCTGTGCAATGGGAGGGGCATGCACTACAACATGGATGGGGCTGTCCATCATGGGGGTGGGGAAGCTATGCCAGTTGCAGGGACTGGGCAGACCTGTGCTTGAGGGGGGTGCCCGCCACAGCCTTGTCAACCATGGCCAGGACTTGGGCCCTGCTGAGGGGTCCATTCTGCCGGGACAGGGGTACGGTCTGGTGGGTGGTGCTGCACAGATGTTGTCAGGACCAGTGGGACTCAGTGGGTGTGTGGGTCTGACTGCATATCACAGTTACAGCAGTGTCTCCCTGGGCATATCCACTGCACCGCTATGCCCCCCAGTGGGACACACTATGCACCTTCGTGCATGAAGCATAATGAGAGCAGCCCCCTACCCACCCCTGGCACATTGCTGTGTGCGCCACCAGAGGATCAGGTGTGTAGGGGCTGCGCATCCCGTATTTTGCATCCCACATGGGGGGGTGCAATGGGTGCAGAGTGGTTACACGCTGGAGATGCACGGATCATAGACACTCCACCCACTGGTGCATAGGACCCAATGTTGGTAAAGGCGCCAGTTACTAGGGAGACCGAGTGAAATTCGGATCAACTAACGGTGTAAGTTCCTACTTAGAAAATTTGATGCATATTAAAAAGTACTATCATGTAGTACTGTACCCTTTAGAAAAGAATATCTCTGAACACTAATAGAAAATGCAAATGCAATTTGTTTGGTTGCCTGGTTGCAAAACCTTGGTTCCTCTTCGCTGCTCTGCTCACTGTCTGCTACCTTAACCAGTCCATGCACTCCTGTTGCTTGCAGCATCCAGCACAGTGTACTGTATATTCTAAAATCCTGGAGCTTGGCTGGGCAGGATTTTAGAATATACAGTACACTGCCCTAGAATATACAATACACCATGCTTGTTATCAAATTACTAATCAAAAGAGAGTCACCCAAAAAGTTTCTTTCAGCCACACAGGTAACCTCCTTTTCCTGACAGAAGCAAACAGTTGCTTTCTGAATGCTGTCTACCTGTAATGGTAATCATGGGTTGGATTGGGTATAACACTTAACAGCGTTTCTTGGTCTTAGCAAATTACACGGTTTCACATCACTTCATTTCAGCACTTAAATGACTTAACATTCTGTTTTGAAGTCTTTTGAAGAACTTCAAGATTTTCTGCAGCTTCCTGAACTTTTGCATCATTAGCAATATTCATTATAACTCAAAACGGTTTAGTCATATATGGTCAGTCAACTGCATCCTGGTGATATGCTGATGAATGTTAAACAGCAGGGTCTCAGAATTGAACAGCTGGATTTCTACCCCTCCTGTTCCATCCATTTGAATGGAGGACATATTTTAACAACCATCTTGATAGAGTCTGTGACAACCCCCCTCCAGTACATGCCGTTAACCTATCCAACAGCATGTCAAGTGCTTTTACAAAGTGCTTAGTAAATGTCAGAAGTTGTTCAGGGTGCCATTTGATGTATTTTTCCCCCCATCATGACTGGTAGTAATTAAGTAATATCATGAACAATGCTTGCTCCAGTTGTGGCAGTGTACTAGGTATCAACTGTGATGTCAAAAGGGCTCAGTCTGTAAGCACCTCAAAGAAACACACACACACACACACACACAGTACTTCATAACTCTCCCAGATTACAAGGGTCAGACTCTGTCTTTCATTTTACTAGTCAAAACCTCTGTCCAACATCAGGAGGCTACTGTCCTGTTCTCTATATGGAGATGTTAAAGCCAAAAAAAAAAAAAAAAGTACATTATAGAGAATACTGGATTGGCAACTGCACAACCAATGTATTCTGCCATAGTGGGATCCTGATTCCCTATGACCTCTAGAGTGAAGCCCAAGAGGTCCTTGGAAATCAGAACGCTGAAATGGCAGAACACTGGTTGTGCATTAAGTTGCTCATCCTGTATTTTTTACAGTATTCAGTGTTATGTGAAATGCACATTTTCCTTTTTTTCACTTTTAGAACAAAACTGAGGTGTGCAGTCTCTAGATGGTCTAGAATGCTGTTGTACCACAGAAGGGTACAGTCACATTCCATGACCTTTGAACTGTGGTACAACAGCATTTTTAAAGGGACGGCATTCTATACAGAACATAAAGGATTCATACACAGCAAAGCTGTTTTCCGATTGAGAGGTTTCCATGGCAGCCAGAGATCTTGAAAGCACAGCACGTTACCATGATAACCTCGAGATCAAAAAAACAGCCGTGTGTGTATGGTTGCTCATACACAATACACAGGAAGCCAGAAGGGAAAGGAAGGAAACATATTCAATTCAGTGCTTTAGAGTAACTGGTAATTGCTATTTTTCTTTTAAACTTAGATTGTGGGCTTTTAGTGACACTATACTTTCTTTGTTGTCTTTACTTATAATTGTTTTTGGGCTGTTGAGAATTTAAAACATAGTGGTGGTGTAATTCTGTGCTGTCTTTAATTGCTGCAAATTTTATCTTGGCTTGTCTGACTGCCCTGTAGTTGGGTGAAGGGTATCAATTATCTGGCCTCTGACCTCAGCTACGTGATAACTGGAGGTGGGGTTTAGTCAGAGTTAAAGTAGCAAGCAGATTTTTATTTTCTCAGAAGAAGCCAGAAGGGGAAGGAAGGAAACATATTCAATTCAGTGCTTTAGAGTAACTGGTAATTGCTATTTTTCTTTTAAACTTAGATTGTGGGCTTTTAGAGACACTATACTTTTTGTTGTCTTTACTTATAATTGTTTTGGGGCTGTTGAGAATTTAAAACACAGTGGTGGTGTAATTCTGTGCTGTCTTTTATTGCTGCAAATTTTCGCCCCCCCTCCCCTTCCCCCAACTCTTAATTATATGCCCTGTTAAATCTGATTGACAGGAACTAAACACAGGTATAGTAAGGGTGTGAAGTAGGAGGGGCATAAGGAGGAAGAAGCCCACCCTCAGCATGACAAGTGTTTTGACTCATTTATTTATTTATTGGTTTCTTTTTCTTTAAAAAAAAAATTATCTGAGGATCAGTGGCAGGATTTTTAGTACAGTAAATTAATAAAAAGGGAACTAGGAGAGCTTCAGTAGCAGACAAGTAGTGGAATTGCAGTATAATGTGGGGAGTGGTGCAATGCAGTGGCTGTGGGGCAGCCATATTCAGGCAGACCTTCTGGACACTGAGGTGCTGCCCTATCTGCATGCAACTCTCTGGACTGCGGGATGAGGTAGCCAGACTCAGAGCTGAAGTAAACTGGGTCAGGAGTACCATCACCCCAATCCAGGGACCACCCAGTCCAATGCAACTGCTTCAAAGGATGCCGAGAACGAGGAGCACTTGGATGACAGTGGGCTCAGGGAGGGTTAGAGCAGTCAGGCAGAGGCACATCCCAGATCCTATTCCACTCAAGAACTCATATGCCACACTGGCAAATGAGGACAACCAAATAGAGGTACCCAAAGAAGTAGAAGGAAAGGATGTGAAGGTTAGCCAAGGAAGTGACCTCAGCGGGGAAAAGCAGTGGACCCCAGAGGAGGAGGAAGCGAATCCTGGTGGGGGACTCCATCATAAGAGGGATCCAGCTAGGAACACAGGAGGGGGGAGGACAGGGAGGTGAGGTGCCTACCAGGTGCCACGGCATGGAGAGATGGAAGGAAGATCCTGGGGCTCACTGGGAAGGCAAGACGGGAGGGTGAGCTGGATGTCATTATCCACCTAGGTACTAATGACCTGGCAAATGGGGAGCCAAAGGAAGTTCAGGAAGAGTTTAGGAAACTGGGTAGGGTCTCAAGCAAGTAGCTACTTCTGTCACTTTCTCAGAAGTACTACCTGTGAGAGGCAAGGGAGAGCATAGGAGTGCATGTACCAGGAACTTTAACTCATGGTTGAAGAACTGGTGCTGTGAGGAAGGGTTTGGATTCATTGGTGACTGGGAACCCACCTGGAGGGATGGAGGTTTGTTCAAGCCTGACAGCCTGCATCCATCCTGGAGGGAATCAAGCACTCAATGATAAGTTTAAATGCTACATTGACAAGCATTTAAACTAGCAAAGGGTGGCAGGCCAACGGAGGGTACCTACTTGCGCACCCCCCACAGCTAGCAGTGGAACCAGTGAACCAGAGGAGTGGCTATCTCTGCAAAGCAGTGTGCAGAAGATGGAGATTAGTGCCCAAGAGGTGGATAAGCAGAAAAGGGGCAAAATTCAGCAGAAGGGCAGACAGAAAGGAGAACCAGGGATAAATGACAACCAAGGAAGGGGCTGGAGTAGAACAGTGAAACAGTCTAGGGAGGTCAAATCATGGAAAGCCATGTGTGCAAATGCCAGGAGCCTTAGCAACAAGATGGAAGATCTGGAGGCTGTCATGGTACAGTCAGACCTGGACATTGTGGCCATCACTGAAACCTGGTGTAATGATAACCACGACTGGGAGATGGCCATACCTGGCTACAACATATTCAGAAGAGACAGAGCAGGCAGAAAGGGAGGAGGAGTGGCACTGTATGTGAAAAATGACATAAGGGCCACAGAGATCCAGGAGGAACAAAATGGGGGAGAGATACTGTGGGTTAAACTGGAAAGGAAAATGGGACAGCCATCTGCAGGTGTGGTCTATAGACCACCAGCCCAGGAGGAAGAAACTGATAGGAGTTGATGCTAGCCATCCAAAGGATGGCAGACAAGGGTGAGGTAGTACTGGTTGGAGACTTCAATATTCCAGACGTGGACTGGAGCATCCCAGCAGCAGCATCAACTAGGAGCAGATTTATCCTGGACTCCTTCAGGGTGCCTCTCGCAACTGGTCAGGGAACCAACTCGGCAGAAGGCAATACTGGACCTTGTGCTCACAAACAGGGACAGTGTGATGGGGGTAACAGTGGGGGAGCACCTGGGAAACAGTGACCACCAGTCATTGTGGTTTGAAATCACAGAAAGAGCAGAACCAAACCACACAAAAACACGTATCCTGGATTTTAGGGGGGCAGAATTTGGGAAAATGGGGAGATACTTGAAAGAGGCATTAAGGGGAATGGGACAGGAATCAGGGGTTGAGGAACAGTGGGCAGTATTTAAAATGGGGATTACAAGAACAACAGAATTATGCATTAAGCAGGCTAGCAAGAGGAAAAGGAAGAGGAGACCATTATGGTTTTCCAAAGAGGTAGCAAAGAAAGTGAAAGCCAAAAAGATTGCATTCAGGCAATACAAAAAGACACAGGCAGAAGGGGATAGGGAGAAGTACCAGGAGAAGCAAAGGGAGGCAGGAGGTCAGTAAGGGAAGCCAAAGCTCAGACAGAAGAACACATTGCAAAATCAGTGGGTAGAGGGGACAAACCTTTTACAGGTACATAAGAAAAAGAAAGACAAAGGGAGGGATAGTGAGACTGAAGGGGAGGATGGGGCTGGAGGATGACAACAGTAAAGCTGACATATTGAACAGGTATTTCTGCTCAGTCTTTACTGAAGAGGAGGAGGGTAATGGGTCTGAAGGGAGTACAAGGGTGAGAATGTGCAGAAATGGACACAAGTCCCTTTACATGAGAAAGGGTCCTGGAAGGAACTGGAAGTAATAAGAGTTGATAAAGCAATGGGGCCAGATGGGGTGCACCCAGGGTCCTTAAAGAACTAAGAGAGGTGGTGGCTGAACCTCTGGCTATCCTGTTTTGCCGATCACTAGAAACAGGGGAGGTACCCAAAGACTGGAGGACAGCAGATGTAGTCCCCTTATACAAAAGTGGGAACAAAGAGGAAGCAAGGAACTACAGACCAGTCAGCCTCACCTCGGTAGTGGGGAAGATCATGGAAGCACTACTGAAGGAGAGATTGGTGGAACATCTGGTTGTCAATGGACTACAGGACCCAAGGCAGCATGGTTTCACCAGGGGGAGGTCATGTCAGACCAACCTCGTTGAATGTTTTGACTGGGTGACTAGGGAGGTGGATCAGGGAGGGCAGTGGACATGGCCTATCTGGACTTCAGCAAGGCCTTTGACACTGTGCCACATAGAAGACTATTACACAAACTGGGGAATATGGGTGTGGGCAGGACAGTAGTGTGGTGGGTAGGTAACTGGCTGGGTGGCAGGACACAGAGGGTAGTGGTAAATGGCTGTCACTCCACAGAGGGAAGAGTGACCAGTGGGGTACCACAGGTATCAGTGCTGGGACCGGTCCTATTCAACATTTTCATCAGTGACATTGCGCAGGACCTAGAAGGCAGAATTTCACTGTTCGCTGATGACACAAAGCTCTGTAACAGAGTAGACACACCAGAGGGTGTAGACAGAATGAGAAGCGACCTGCAGAAACTTGAAGAATGGTCCGGGGTTTGGCAGTTGAAATTCAATGCAAAGAAGTGCAAGATAATGCATATGGGCACAAAACCCTGGCACAATATATCAGTTGGGGGTGAGGATATAGCATGCACCAAGCAGGAAAGGGATCTTGGGGTTGTCATCTCTGATGACCTCAAGGTAGAAACAGTGTGATAAGGCAGCAGGTAAAGCAAATAGGATGCTGGGATGTATAGGCAGGGCATCACCAGCAGGAAAGGAGGTCATAATTCCGCTATACAAGACACTAGTGAGGCCCCACCTGGAGTACAGTGTACAGTTCTGGAGACCATACTCACGTAAGGACATAGACAGGTAGAGAAGGTTCAGAGGAGGGCAACAAAGATGGTGCATGGGTTGCATCACAAGTCCTATGAAGACAGGTTGAAGGAACTGAACATGTACTCCCTGGAGGAGAGGAGGGAGAGAGGGGATATGATAGAGACATACAAGTATCTTACAGGGAGGAACAGGGTGCAGGAAAACACTATTTTTAAGCGAAATAGATGTTCCAGGACTAGAGGACATGAGATGAAGTTGGAGGGAGGACGATTCAGAGGAAACATGAGAAAGAATTTCTTCACAGAACGGGTGGTGGACAAGTGGAACACCCTGACAGAGGAAGTGGCAGGGGCTGAAACAATCATGGGATTTAAGAATGCATGGGATAGACATAAAGGAATTCTGGAGGTCAGGGGTATGGGGCAACAGACTTCTAGGAAAACAAACTGAACTTACAAGCTCAAATGGGCAGACTGGGTGGGCCATAGGCCCCTTATCTGCTGACACTGTCTATGTATCTATGTATCTATGTAATGTTTTATAGTGTATGAGCAACCATTACTACAGTCTTGTGTGAGACGAGTATAAAAAAGGTCCATCCGTGGTCCTGTAAAGCTCTACTGTAGCGCTGGCTATAGCAGTTCTTTCCACCACCACCATGCACGTCTTGGGCTCGCTCTCACCACTGTGGCTATTTCACTGTATGCAGTGGTTTAATACCGTGCCTGTGCCAAGATGTTCTGTGTTATTGTGCTCTAGTAGTGATGTCACTAATGCAACACAACAGCACAACAACATCCTGATGCCACTACTGTGGCAAAATAACACTGTTCAAGGCATGGATTTCCATGCAGAACAGAATACACTGGAAATTGCCATCCTGCAATTTTGTTTTTTAGTTTATTGCCTTCTGTGTCTTCTTCATGATGCTTACTAATGTCATTTGAGCCAACACGTATTACCACAGAATTGTTTCTACCACTGTGTCCAATTCATTTTTCTGACCCTTTTCTACATCCTGTATTCTTGCCCCTGAAGGCATGACACCTATGTATTTTCTTTATCACTGTTGCAGACTGTGCTGTCCGTGCAATGGATTATTGGGTCTCCTATTAGTTTTTCTCTGGTTTCTGGGGGAGTCTGATTCCCATCTTGCGTGTGAATAATAATTGTTTCATTATTTACTGCCTGACATCTGTTTGAAGTTTCCGTTAGGTAAGAAGGACTAATCTCCCTTTTTTCTGTCTTTAATTCTTGTCACAGTACACCAGCTATCATTATTATTTACATTTTGTCCCATTACCCTCATTGTATTGCTTTCCATTATTGTTGAATTATCTGATTGTCCAACTTCTCTAGCATTTCTTTTCCTGGTGTCTTTTGTAGTTAGAGTATTTTTTTAGCTGTAATAGTCCTTACAAAGGATGCTATATTATCTACTCCATTTTTCTTTTCTTTTTTTTTTCTAATCCAGCTTTTATGGGTTTTAGTTCAGCTATAATTGATGGGTATGCTATGCATTTTCCACAAGTATACAGTACGTGTCACTTATCTTGCATGAGGGAGTAATTGTGTGCATACTGTGTAACACTTTTTAAATTTCACTACCGAACCCGCTTTAAAACAAAGGTCTAAAATATCCCCTGTGGGATACATATTTATTAGAGATAGAGGTTGGTTAACTATAATAACAATAATAGTTAGGTTCATATAGGAAGGGGATCCCCTTGTGCTCCTTGGCCGACACAGGCAGACATGCTTGCCTCTGCAGTGCATTGCCTCCACATGCTGTTGCCAAAGCTCACTAGTGCATTGATATATTTAGGGCTGAAACTGTAAGTGATATTCTGCTCTATTTTGGTTTCAGCACTTACAGCAAGGTCCACAAATGTTATAAAACACCTATATAAGGCTTTGACAGGCACATCCCTATGCCTCAAACAGTGTTTTACACCATACAAGTAGTAAAATGGTCCCTAAAAGCAGGTTATTAACAACTGACCTGCAACATCACACACACTCAGTCCTCCAAATGTCCCACAGTGCCATGTCACACAAAAAAGTTATAGAAAAGGTGAGTTTTTTCTTTTCTTTTTTGTTTTATATTTGTTTCTTTGTTTAGAATAGAGAGATGTAGCTGGACAAAAATAGGCAGAGACCTGTTCTGGGGAATTTCTGCATTAGAGAATGCTAGTAGCCTCTTCCTTTACCAACAGTAGCTCACTGGTGCTTTTGTTTACACGGGGCCAAAACTGGAAGTGGCAGTCTGCTCTACTTCCATTTTCAGCTCTTACAGCAAGATCCAAAAATGTTATAAAAAAAACCTTTATGATGCTCTGACAGTCACTTCCCTTCTGCCCCAAACAGTATGTTGCACCTTAAAAAGTAGTAAAAGGTCCCTATAAACAGGTTAGTAACAACGAACCTACCACGCCACAAATTAAGTCCTCCATGTGTACCCTCCCACAGTGCCCTGTCACAGAGACAAGTTACAGAGAGAGGCAGAGGGTTTTTTGTTTGTTTGTTTTGTGGGGTTTTTTTGGCAGTTTTTTACTGGGTGTAGAATAGAGAGAGGCAGTTGGACAAAAATTGCCAGAGACCTCGCTTGGGGAATATCTGTGGTAGAGGATGATAGTAGCCTCCTTCCTCTACCGGCCAAAGCTCACTGGTGCCTTTATCTATACAGGGCTGAAACTAAGAGTTACATTAAGTCCATATTTCCTTGCACCCTTGAGGGAGAACCCTCAACATCACCCTGTACCTTAATTTCACAGGAGTCCTTCAGTCTTGCTTTTTACAGCACTGGATACTTTCTCTCTATGCCTCCCCTCTTTGGGGTCCATGTGCAAGGGTACAGAAATCAGAGTAACCCTTCCATAGCTTCCCAGTAGGCCATCAATTTTTGGTTGCCACTGTTTCAGGACCAGAGTCATTTGGGCTCAGCTTCTGACTCTACAAAATAACTAGGTCCTAGTAAATGCCCTACAAAATGGTACTCCCTATTAAACAGTTATACACAATTCCATTTTGCCATAGTGTGGGTGTGTGGAGGGGGGTACTTTACCAACTAACCTTCATTTGGCATGGGGGTTACAGAGAGTTTCAGTTTTACCTAAACTGTTTACGCTTTATATAAAAACCACTAAAGCAACTACATGGAACTAGAAACTAATTTGTACACAAATGTTAACTTGCATATATATATACAGTATATATATATAGATAGATAGCTAGATAGATAGATAGATAGATAGATAGATAGATAGATAGATAGATAGATATTTCTTAATTTGCACAGTTTAATTACCCAGGACAGCCTAAATGAGCTTCACAATCTTGTTGTAACTGTATTTATTTTTGTTTTATTTTACAGTCTGTTTATAACCCCTTCAACTGCACTTCACCATGGCATCCAAGCCACATACCACCCAGCCCTACAGCCCCTCAGTACAGCTGCTACTTCAGCAAACTGCTCATGTCCAATGTTGGCAAGACATGACAGGCAGGCTGTGCAGGGTCCAAGTGTTCCAGGATTTCTTTACCATGTTGAATCATGGGAATTATTTTTTTTCCTATTTCCTCATGCCCTTGGGACCTTATCTAAAGTGACAAACAGAGCACAGCTATACACCTGAAGCGTGATTCACAGTGAACATCAAGCGATGTTACCCACACCCTATTTTGGTGTCTCTGACTGAACCTCCACCTATGGAAGTCCAGGTGATGTTGTTCAGTAAAGCCCACAACTCACCTTCCCTGGAGCAAGAGTATCCTCTGGGGTAGGCAATCCCCTGATCTCGGCTGATCCCAGACATCTTGGGCTCATTCCTGAACCCGGGTCACAGGTGTCATGAGCAGTAACCTTACTGCTGCTCCAATGAAACTCCATCAAGTTTCTGCACTCAAGTGATAAATTGTAGCTGAGCGCAGACCGAGGGTGGCTAACCCCCAAAATACATACAGTCCCAAAGTAGTGTGCACTCCAAGCTTAGAGATTTGTCGCCAGAACAAATTTGCTCAGTAAAGTTGCAATTTATTCTGTTATGCGTGTAATTAGCATGGAGTGCACACTACTTTGGGACTACTGCTCAAATGAGTTGGCTCATAATTGTATTTCTGCTTCTTCTGCATTAAACCTTTTGGGACGACATGATTTGAACAAGAGGTCACAGCACACAATCAAAGGGAGAAATCTCCAAAACAAAGGCAAGGCAATATCTGTTTACATAGAAGGTCATTTTGCTCTTAAATCATCCCCTGGAATCAGTGGTGAATGCATGAACAATAGATTTCTTTAAAAAAGGACTGGGTAGTTATTTATATTAAAGGGCATTAACAGACACAACCACAAATAGTGGTGAATGGACATTCAGGATCAACTTGGCCTGAATTCATCTGAGTTACCTATGTACAGTACCTACGGTATGTTCAGTACCTATATATACTGTACCAATGTACCTATTCCCAGTTTTATTGCTGATAAAACTATGTACACAGGGGTCACAGGACCTAACTCAATGCCTCACAGTGAGGCAGTAACTGGTAGAAAATGAATCCAGGCATCCCCTGTTCTACAGTTTAGTATTCTCGATCACTCTGTCCAACAAATGATTACAGTTGGAGTAAAACAAGAATCTGCCATTCAGAGTAGAGATGGAGGAAGTGTAGTAAACAGTGATCATGTGAAAACCCATGCAGTGACAAATCTTTTGATATGTACTGATGAATATTCTTAGAAAATAAAGTTAAAACAAAATACAGCATGAATATTAAATCTTAACAAAGCAAATACATTTATTTGGGGACCAAGTACAGTACATGCTTTAGAGGATTATAAAAGCACATCAAAAAAAATCTCAAACAAAACTAGATTGTACATGTTTACATGTTCACTGTACATCAAACACAGAAAATATTAACTTAAAATATGATTTTATTTTATTCAGGTATTGATGATAGATAAGAAGTACTTGAGTTCCAAATTTGAGGTTGTAGCTTTTGAAATAGTTGAGAGAGTTTTATAGACATGGTCAGGTCAACCCATGCTCTTGTGGTGTTACTCCACCAATACATTGCTGTGGTCTACTTTTTTTTTTTTATAGAGCTTGTTGCTCTCCCATGGTCACCTTGCCCATGTTGTCAGGCCCCCTTCAGGCCCCAACTCTATCAGCCTGTCTGCACCCATCATTACCAGTGGGGATCCACAAGGAGCAGGGTCTGGGAGAATCAGGCACCATCACACATGGCCATGGAGAGACAATGGCTGTTTCCTCATTTTCTCCCATTCCAGAGGAGTGGCATGCATGATGGGCATTCATGCTTGAAGGCATGCATGTGCTTCTTGAATCACATGCTCCCTCCACTCTTGATGTTGTGTCAGTCCTCCACATCTCTGCTCTGACACACAGCCTCCACTGGGTATCAGTCGAGAGTGAGGAAACCTGCCTCCCCATTCTGGAAGATAAGAGCAACCCAGTAGCCATCACGATCATCTGCCAGTACCCCCCCCAACCAACCTCCGGCAGCCTGAGCTCACTCCCAAACTCAGGTTACCGGCATGGCGTGAGGTGTGGCATCTCATGCCTCAACCCTGAGTGCCACTGGGCCAGTTCCCTGTGGTCTGCTTTATAATATTCTTTATCTAGTGGGATTTTCAACTGTGTTTACTGGAATCCTATTAATTACTGCAGGTCATACCGACTGCAAAACCACTACCTCATATTCCAGTCAAAGTTATTTAAGTAAGTTATGAGTCAGACATTTTCAATTTTACAGCTGCCAAGTGTACTTATGTAGATATCTTCCATAACTTCCCCTATTAATGCTAGAACTAACAATTACCAGGGATTACATCTTCTTCCTCTTTTACTGTGTGGCTTCAGGTATTTGATAACTCAACATTATTCTTGACATGTAATAGCCACATTTCTCTGTGAAATTAACTCATTAAGAAAAGAGGAACAAATACTAATGCAATAAAAAGAGACACTGTGTTGGGAAACTGAAACCATACCTTACAGACTTAGTCATTTCTATGTAAGCAGATAATGAGATAAAGTGTACATAGCTATTATTCATCTTTGTCTCAATATATTCTTTGCTGCATGAAATATGTGAAAAAAATAAAGCATGGTCAAAGGCTATGTCTGCCTCTATGTTCCTGTTCTGATTTCAAGTTATTCTATATAGTAAATTGCATTTTATTTTATATAGTAAATATGATCTACAACAACACGCTCATCACAGGCAATCCTAACTTTGCGAACACCCTAACCTACCATTTCATAGCATTTATCTCAACCTCAGCTGACAGTCTATGCCTCTACAAGCTATGAACTCCCAATGTGCTGACGTCTGTTTCTCTGACATTGTGCTTTACCAATATCCACCAGAAAGAAGTACATAATCTGCTTAGCAGCCAGTAGCACTGGGTCTGACAGTATTGAATCACTGATTCTAAAAATGGTAGCTAACATCCTTGCATTCCTTTCACAACCTATTTCAACCTCTCCCCTCCAAACAGAACAAGTCACTACAATCTGGAAAAAGGCAATTGTTTCACGTGTGGAAGTACCATTTTGTTTTCAAATGCTTGGTGTGTATTTGTACGCAGCACCCACAGATACTGTATAGTTTACAACTTAATTATTTGTCATTTATTCTAAATTATGAGGCAAAACTCCTACAAGAAAACCCTTTTGCTCCTCAGGTTGTCATGGCTTGTTCCATAGGTCGCTCTTTTCCCTTTCTTTCTCTTTTTTTTTATTCTTACTATTTTTCTATGCCCTCTTCTCACTGCTCCAGGAACCTCTCTTCAGGGATCCCAAGGTTGTGCACACACCCGTAGTCCCGCCCCAGGTACCTCCATTCTGAGTACCAGCTGCCTGCCCCCATCCTGCCACGGTTTACCCCCTGGGTTTGGAGGAGAGGATCTCTCCTTACCCTCTCTCACACCTCAAGTATGCATCGGGACATCAGCTGGCCCCATCGAAAGAGCCCGGTTATGGGTTTTCTCGGGACTACCAGGTCCCATCTACAGGAACCTGGGTCAGGGTATTTCTGTTTTTCTGGTCCCAGCCCTCGAGGTACCCACATGCTAGGAAAGTCTAGGGGCTAAGCACATCATGATGCACATATTGCTCCGGCTTCTGGCAGGTGCCTCCCCACCCTAAGGCAAGCTGCCTTTGCTGCATCTCCACCTGTGGTCACCCAGGTGGCAGTTATAGCAGCAAGACTTGCATCTCACCCCACCCAGAGGAGGAGAGCAGCCTTTCGGTGCTCAGTCCTCCTCCCCCTGGCAGGCCCTCCAGCTGCCTGAGTCCATTCCCGAACTCAAGTTGCTGGCGCCGCAAGCAGTAACCCTACCGCTGTGTCGGTGGGCTGGCACTCTTCTCCCTTTCTGATACATTTCCTATTCTTCAGCCTCGCCACTGTCCTGCCAGATTTATCTTAGAATGATTACAGGCACTGTGCACTGATTAGTCACTCTACCTAGCATCATCTATGGTGCTCACCACAATCACCCCACCCTCCCAGCTGCATGTACCTCATGCTCTGTCAGTCATATGAGATACTGATAGATATGGGATCTGGATTAGGGAAGTGAGGATTGGGCAAGCAAGAATTTTTACCTTCCCTCCACAGCCAGAAATGAGTTGGTAGTGGGGGGTGTCTTACTGTCAGATATGAGACTGAGAATTGAGCCAGGGTGGGGGACCATTGCAATCATGGCATTGGCTCCTAATGCAGAGCCAGGAGCTGACAATTTTTTTAAAAACATTCTCGGGTGAAGAGGAGGGAGGGAAGGGTGGGAAAAGACTGACTTGTGGAAAACATGGATAAGGAACTAGCCCTGAGCCTCTAGGGAAGGATAGGGTTATTTTCTCAGATTAAATATATAAATGGCCCAAAATATGTGTGACCTGTCTCTATCCTATGAACACACAGTAAGCTACTTGAAAAATAAGTGCACAGCTAGCTTACTGACAACAGCATTCTTTCTCATGCCAAACCTACTTTTGGCCTAGTGATGTCACTATTACAATCCTCTCAAAAGTTACCAAGGACTTATCAACAGTCCTAGACTCCAGTCACTTCACAGCACAATTTTTATGGATTAAACAATGACATGCAACACTGAACACAGGGCTCTCAACCAAAGCTCTGACAACTTGGGCTCTTACAACAACCCATGTGATTTTATGGTTCATTTATAGAGATGTGCGAAATTGGCAAATTTTGTTACACAAAATATTTTGCAAAATTCTTTGCAGAAGCAAAATTTTTAATTTTGCCTGTGGAATGAGAAATTTCACCTGTGGAAGGTGAAATTTTGCTTTTGAAACAGCAAAATTCACCTTTTGCTGATGACATTTCACCACTTTTCTGTCAAAATTCTACATTTCACACCCCTTGAAATATTTTGCGTAATGGGCGAATTTCATGACGTATTTCATGTGGTGAAATTGCAAATTTCATGGGAATTTCACCATCGAAATATAATTTCACAGCATCTCTATTCATTTATTACCTAACTGGGGGGATCTCAAGTGGTTATAGTCAATAGAGGAACTTTTCCCGAGAAATGCTTACTCTTGGAATTCTTCACACTTTCAGTGTAATATATTATCTATTCAGTCTACTGCTTTTGTCAGTTTTATAAACTATGTACCCAGGATCATCCAGCTGAGATGAAACATCTCATTTCCAGTGGGGTATTGCTTTTAGTCATTTCTGTGGCTGACAGGCTAAGTGACTTGCACAGGGCTCACAGTGAATATTTGGCTTCAGCACGTTTGTACCAGCAACCCCCTGGTTCCGATGCTAGCAATCTAACCTCCAGATTACAAAATTTCTTATCAGATGATCTTCCCTCTGTATGTGTCAATTTGGAAAATAAATTTTCCTCTATAAAGCTGATGCCATGTGTCTTGATGCTGATTCCATTGCCAGCTCATTAAAACACTTTAATCAGCTTCAAAACAGAAAGTTTTTTATTTTACAAGAGTAGCATAGAATCATATTATTATTGCACTCACCATTCACAATTTCATGCATGGGTACACAACAATAGTCAGTACATACAGAATAAAACCAATGGTTTACAGTTGTTGTAATAAAACACTTATCAAATGCTACACATCCTTTGTCTCCATCATACTTCTAAGACTGTTATATAAAAATCCCCTTACATATATCAATATAAGTTGAAGGCTAACTTCTATAGCAGTATCTTTTTAGAAAGTTCAGCACATACACTGTGAAAGATGCCATTGCATAATTTATGCAAATTGCATCCAAGAAGGAAGAGATCATAACAATTTCTGTCAGATCTGTGACATTATTACCAACTGTTTTGCCCCCGATCAATAATTGGAAATATCAATTTTACCCTCATGACTTAAAGATGAGTATGAACAGATAAGCCACTGACAGAGTACAGGCCTATGGCACATTCACAAGGTAGAAAAAATGGGCAGACTGGATGGTCCTTGTGGTCCTTATCTGCCATCAGATTCTATGTTTCTATGACTTCAAATATTGAGCCATCTAATACAACATAACCTAACAAATTTTTAAGGCATCAGCAACATCACAGGAACAATTATTTTTGTCATGAATTTTAGACTTATGAACTTGGTTTGGAAGAGATTATCTAACCAATTCTATTCTAAAAACACAGAGAGCTTTACTGTGAGTGATTCTGTTACAGTTTCTAACATATGGTTCCATATGCCAATCCAGTTTACTCCTCCTCCTATACAAGACAGAGTTTACAACTTCCAAAATTCTAGTAAACATTTCTGGTTTAGTAACATCTTCTATTTTCTCAATCACACATTCAGCACAATACTTTGTATTTCGTAGGGCTTCCAAAGAACCCGTGTCAACTAGTACTAGGGATCTTAAATTTTTATTCAGATATATATACCAGACTAGGGAAGAGTGGCCTGGCTCTACCACACTTCTGAACTTCCCCAGACTGGTCTGACTTGTCTCTGACTAGGAATATCAAGTCTTTCATGGCTTGACCGACCAGAGTTGGCCCAGTTCAGAAATGTGGTCTGTTATGGAAGAATCACTCTCACCACCAGCACTGCATGCAAGTCACTAAACAAAACAGGGCAGGGTGCAGAAATAATATATATTTTTTATACGATCTCTGAGAATACTCCTGAGTCCTTGGACTTTCATGTGACCAAAAAAGGCAGACACTCATGATACTGGGGTACTGAAGGGAGCCAACCAATAAGGGTCTTTGTTCTTTGATTGACTCATGTTCTATCCAATCCTGTTTGTCAGCCACCAAAGGATAGCCCTAGGAAACAGTGTGTCAATTGCATTTGGGATTTTGCATTGGAAGGAGACGGTTATGTGTGTGCAGAGAGATTAAAAAAAGAAAACAACACAATGTTTCTAATTTTTTTCCTTAGTCAGAAAGAGAGAGAGAGAAGGAGAAAGGGAGAGTACAGTGACCAATGAATTCAACAGCAGACAACAGCAGAATGCAGACATTGCAGCAGAGTACTCTAAAAAAATATTTCATTAGAAAGAGAGAGAGTAGAGAGAGACCAATGAATTCAACAGCAGACAACAGCAGTGTGCAGAGTTGGAAATATTTTCTTAGTTTTAGAAAAAGTATAGGAAACAGGAAAGGGATTTGGGTACTACAAAAAATGTGGCCTACAGAATGCAATGCCAAGAAGCAGGCACAGCTCTCATGAACTCATCAAGCAACAAAAAGATATATATAGTAGGTTAGAAGTCTGTTTTTCTTGTAAAATCAACAAAAAAGTAAAACCAAAAAAGTCAGTGTACAGCATCCAACAACTGAAATAATTATTTGTTCTGGTGGTAGTTCAGGTGGATGTTAAAGATCTCATGGTACTTCTCGAAAAGAGTAGGGGAATGTTTTATTGAAGATACATAACTTATGATAACAGACATTTTTAGCAATACAATAATAATATAGCATATTTATAAAAAAACATCTTTAATGCAATATAATCAAAAAAGTATACTTTTTTTTTATTCATGAGACTGTACTGCAATTTATTCTAATGGGCCCTTATTCATATATCCATATTTAAATATCCATATACAGTATTTATCCGATTTTGTCTTTTAAGAAAGGCATTGATTTCCATCTAGAAATCCATACTGAATGGCTAAGAGTCTTTTTTTCATATATCCATTGTGTATACAATTCATGCTCTAGAATCTGAAATATTTGTTCTGGAGTTTGATAGCCTTCTGCATTATAAATTTAACTTTTGCTTGCCATAGGATGAATTTAATAAAAGAAATTATTAGTCTAATCAGTCCTGTATTGAATGTTAACCCTTGTAGTGTAAAACTTCCCACCATTTCCTTATACATAGTTGCTTGCCATCTTTTTTTGCCCCATTTAACTGCCAAGATTCTCCAAACATTTTTCACAAAAGGGCATTTTACTAAAAAATGTTCCATAGTGTCCTCTTGTGCAATACATGTTTCTCTTGGGCATATTCTTTCAGTTATACTTTTGTGTTTTGCATTACTCTTTACATTCATTCTGCCATGGCTGGTAACCATATTACATCCCACATACATGGGGGGAATAAGTTTATCAGTCAGTAATATTAAGGCTTTGCTATAATGACATTCTGTAACTCCTTTAAAAATAGTTTTTTTGTGAAAGACTTGTTCCTGTATGTGTAAATAAATATACTTTCAGGATTTATTTGCTATCTGAGTGTGAGGCAGTATAGCACACTAGTTGAAGGCTCTGAGCTGCAAATCTGAAGACCTGGGTTTGAATCCCACAGCACCCACTTGCATACTATGTGACCCTGAGCAAGTCACTTAACTTCCCTGTGCTCCCAGGTTGCACCTGTAAACAAGCTTTCAGCTTAGTGTGCCTCACCTGGTTAAACAATTGGAAAAAAAACATTCTCAATTTAGTAATTGCTGATTTGAAATATTCTGGACAGTTCATAACTCTTGATTTAAAGATTCCTTGGAAAATCCATGCCTCAAAAAAGGATGTATCCATGTGACTGCAAAAATTTTCCATATTGCCAGAGTAGGAATGTGAGGATCCTTTGAGTTATTATTTTAAAACATACTATAATAGAATACAACTTGATTTATTAGGTCTAGCAACCCTTGTGTTATTGGTAAATACAGTGCATTTCTTTTGATTGTGTTTAGATGACTACCCCATATTATTTGGAAGACTAAGCTTAATATACAGTAGTAGCTTCATAACACAGCAGAAGTGTATATATAACATTAAGGTATGTAAAGATAGGAAGTAAAAAAAGTCTTAACTATCTGTATTTTCTTCTTTTTTGTTTGTTGCCACGATTTCCAAAGTTGCAGCTTTTGTTTTGCTTGTTCTATTTTTGTTTCGCAGTTTAATTTACCATTGTCTCCTCTTCGAAAGCTAATCCCCAGAATTTTAAAGGATTCTTTTGATACTGTAATATTTTGTAGGGAGGCTAAAGGGCCGTGGACTCACTCAAAGGATATATAATGTTCTTACTGTGGTTAAGTTTGGCTCCAGTTATAGTAGAATAGTATGCAATATTTTCCATTGCTCTTTTTCCTGAATCAGCATCTGCTGCAAAAAGACATAGATCATCTGCATACACATATGTACTTTTAATTTAATCATCTTAATTGATAATGGTGGTCTAAGCAAAAAATGTATAGCAGTGGGCTTAGTGGGCATCCTTGCCTAACACCTCGAGTAACTGTGACATTTTTACCTAAATTTCCATTAACTAGTGGAATAGTAGTTGCTTGTCTGTAAATAGTAGTCAGCCAATTACAAAATATATTAGGAATTCCATATACCAATAGTACTTGTATTTTGAAATCACGAGGAACTCTGTCAAAAGCCTTTTTTTGGTCTAGTAACAGTAAATATCCTGTAATTTTGTCTTCTTTTCCTTGTTCTACTAATTCTTGGATAAGGAGTGGGTTGTCATATATATTTCTACCTGCTATGGAACAGGTTTGAGATGTAGAGATTAGGTCTGGTTCACAGCTGCAAGGAAGCAAGTTCTTCAAAGCAATGTCAAGCCGTCGGCTGAAATTTGCTGATGGCTGACACTTTCACTCTCAGTCTGGGGGAACTTCAAGTAGCTGAAGACTGCCCACCGAGGAACAGGGTTGTAATTATCAATGTTTTTCTGCACTAAGCATTTCACCTCGGATGAGGTTTCTAACAAAAAAAAAAAATTAGGGGAATGAGCGAGTGCTAACGCTACACGATAGTGCGCACGGTCGTGCAGACTTCACGATCTTGCGAACAGTCTCACGGCACCACAGAAGTGTTGCAAAAGGGAACCTACACAGGATTCCATACACTGAGACCTCAGGACTACTACTTTCATAAACAGGTCTCTCTCCTCCTTTACCATAACAGGTAGAAGATGAGGAATAAAATAAACAACCTCACTACCTAATAAAGTCAGGTCTGTGAAATACAACAACGTACAATTCCTTCTACAGCAAGGCACTTTCTTTCTCATAAGCTTAGCTTTCTGTATTTTATTCTTGCAATCACAGCACAGGATACATAAACAAAAGGGGGAAGGGGTGCTGCTTGCAGACTTCTCATCACTAATGCAGTTAGTCTGCCATACTATAGTGCCCATGTTTTAATAAGGACCCAGAAGAATACAGCGAAATGACAAGGAGGGAATTTAAGGGGGGGGGGGTTGTAAGGAGGTGGCCTGCCTCCATACAGTAAAACAGGGATAGCCATAGGAGAGAAAAAAACAGTGTTTTCAACCAAGAAGAGAAAGTAGATGGGTCCATAACTGAAGTGGCAGGGAGTGACCCTGTCACATTTACCCCCCTTCTTAAGAGGGAAGGCAATTAACAGACTCCCACCTCCAGACACCCTGGAGGGGGGGTGGAACTCCCACCCACCCACTCTCAGGAGTTCCTCCCCAGAGTCCTATAACCAAACTGTCTGGCAACCTGGTTGCCAGATCCTGACATACCCTGGGACATCATGTACCAGTACAAATCGTGCATAGTCAACAGTCAAACACATCAAAAAACACAAAAACTTTCTAGCGTAAATGGCTGTAACCTAAAGTCCAACCCCTTGACATACGAGGGTTGGAGGAGTTCCGGCCTACCCACTCTGTGAAGCTCCATTCCAGGGTCCCATAGCAACAAGCACCATAGTGCCTACATATTGGATATCTTATTTACAGCATTACCCTGGGTTCTTTATATACAGTTAGCATTTTCCAAGGACCACATGATTCAAGACCAAATAGCTAAAACAGTTACCCAACTTTAGTTTCAGCATCAGCATGTGATTCCTCAAGTCCTGATCCATATTGTGACAGGAAATCCACATTTGCATGTTCACTCTCCTTTTTATGAGAGACAGTGAATCGCTACGGCTGCAAAGCCAAATACCCTCTCATGATGCGTGGGTTCTTTTCCCACACCTGAAGCAACCAATAGAGGGGATTGTGGTCTGTCACTACTTCAAACTCTGCCCCCCAAAGGTAATATTTAAATGATTCAATCACCCATTTAAGAGTGAGACATTCTTTTTTGATTGTCACATACCTGCATTCCCTCTCATGTAGTTTCCTACTAATGTAAATGATCATGGGATGCTCTTCATTCTGAACAACTTGAGTCAATACTGCCTCTAACCCAACCCCTAATGCATCTGTCTGCCTGACAAAAGGTTTAGAAAAATCAGGGCTTCTCAAAACAGGATATGTGCAAAGACAGGTCTTAATCTGCCTAAAGGCTGCAACACATTCAGGGGACCACTCCACCCTGTTTATGTACCTTTTCATTGTTAGCTTTGTAAGGGGGCCTACTATCACTGAAAATCTAGGAATGAAGCGTCTGTAGTACCCAGCCAGGCCCAAGAAGGCACGGACCTGTTTCTTGGTCTTGGGTATGCCACATGCAGAGTCTACTTCTACTTTATTCATTTCTGGGTGAATAACCCCATTCTCTATAATGAAGCCAAGATATTTGGTTTCAGTCTGTCCCAGACAACATTTTGTAGGGTTTATAGAGACCCCTGCCTGCTGAATTGCTGCAAGGGCCTGCTCTAAATGATGCAGATGGGTTTCCCAATCAGGGCTAAACACCACTACATCATCTAGATACACAGCACAGAACTCAGAATAAGGTTGGAGCATTTGGTCCATGAAGCGCTGGAAGGTGGCAGGTGTTTCATGAAGGCCAAAGGGCATGGTAACAAACTCAAACAACCCTACTGGCATACTAAATTCAGTTTTCTCCCTAGACTGAAGGGTAAGGGGTGTCTGCCAGTATCCTTTAGTGAGGTCATGTGTAGAAATAAAAGCAGCATTCCCCAGATGATCAATAATATCATCTATCCTTGGCATGGGGTATCTATCCAGAAGGGAGGCAGCATTCACCCTCTGAAAGTCTAGGCAAAGGCAAATACCTCCTTCCTTCTTATTGACTACTACCACAGGTGGTGACCATGCACCATGGGAGGGCGTGATTATTCCTAACAGCTCCATTTTTCTTACCTCTTTTATTACCTCATCTCTGACATGTACAGGTAATCGGCATGGTTTTTGGTATATTGGGGTATTCTGTGTAACTCTAATGTCATGCTATATGCCTATTGCTCGGCCTGGTACATTTGTAAAGGTTTCTGAAAATGTACCCAACCGTTGCTGAATTTGGTTGTGTTGATGAGGAGTTAAAGCAGGGTTAACATGGACCTCCTTTATCTGACCAGCCTATTCTAATCTACTGTAGGCTATGTCAAGTTCAGAGTCTTGTGATACTGTCTGGATGTAACAGCTTATGTTGAGGGGTTCTGGTCTGTCATGCCACAATTTCAACAAATTTGCATGATAAATCTGTTTGCTACACCTCTTGTTGGGCATGTGGACTTCGTAGGTTACAGGTCCCACCTGTCTAATAATACGTTAAGGGCCGTGCCATCTCATAAGGAGTTTGTTCTCAGTGGCAGGCAGGAGAAGTAGCACCTGATCTCCTATAGAAATCTGTTTATGCCCCCCTCCTTATCATATTCCGCCTTCTGTTGTGCCTGCTTTCCCAGTAATGACTGGTGGGACAATGTGACATACTTCTGTAGGCATTTCCTCAATGCCGTCATATACTCCAACACCCTTTGTTTCCCAATCTGGGTATTTTCCTCCCATTGTTCTTTAATAACATCTAATGGCCCTCGGGGTTTTGGCCATATAAGAGGGAGAAGGGGAAAAATCCTGTTGAGGCTTGGGGTACCTCTTGATAGGAGAACAAGAGGTATGGCAGAAAGGTGTCCCAATTTCTTCCTTCCTCACTGACAAACTTCTGGAGCATTTTTTAAGTGTCTGATTGAGCCGTTTCACCAACCCATCCATCTGAGGATGGTATGGTGAGGTTTGTACAGCATGGATTCCCAGTAGCCGATATAGCTCTGCTAACATCACTGAAGTAAAATGTGTACCCCCTATCCATTAATATGACCTTTGGGATGCCCATACTACTAAATACCTTGCCTAGTTCCTCCTCTACCTTTTGAGCTGTTACAGTCCTCATGGGAATCACCTCAGGGTATCTGGTGGCATAGTCACAAATGACTAATATAAATCTATTACCGTTAGAACTGGTCTCAAGGGGACCTACCACATCCATAGCAATACGATGAAAGGGCTGGGTGACTAGGGGTATACTCTGGAGGGGCACTGTATCTCTCTTCCCTGTCCAAGCCACTCTCTGACATACAGGGCAGCTTTGAACACACTCTGACACCTGATCATGAATGCCTGGCCAATGGAATCTACCCAAGATACTGTTTAAAGTGGTATCTCTCCCAGAGTGACCCGCCAGGGGTATATCATGGGCCAAGTGTACTATTTTGTCCCAATATTTCTGGGGAACAACCAGTTGTGTTACTTTCTTTCTATTTGGGGGTTTGCACACTCCATGTACAGGAAATTATTTAACATAAGATACCTGGGGGACCCATCATCATTTTTTTTTTTTAATCTGTAACAAAAAAGGGGTTAAAAGCACATCTTGCTTTTGTTCATGTGCTATAGTCTCTGGTTTAATATTCAAAGGTCCCATAACTTTTTTTCTTGCCAGTCTCTTTTTTCTCTTTGTTTAGTTGTTTGCCCCTTCTGATCTTTACCTGGGGACTCAAACAGTTCCTCTGTAAATGGAAACTGTTTCCCCAGTTTGTCTTGCTGTTTTGCTTGTGACTGAGTTGTCACTGCAACCACAGGAGAATAATCCTGTGTTACTAACAATGCAGAAAAGTCAGGATGATCCTGCCCAATAATGATGGGGACTGGTAATGGGGAACAATCCCAACAGATAACTCTTGTGTCTTTCCATCTACAGTCAAATCCAGAGGGGTGGTGAAATAAAAATGAGTGTCCCCATGTATACAAGTGGCCATTGTTCCTCCTCCTGCTTTTTCTACACCCTCTACCAGGTTGGCTTGAACCGGAGTCTAATGGCTTCCATAGTCTAAGAGGCCTAGAACATGATGTGGTCCCACTTCCACAGTGGCTAAATAAGGTGCCTAGTTGGCTAATGCCAAATGTCCACAGTCTCTCTTCATTGATGGACATTTCCTTATAATATGCCCCTTTTTCTGGCAACCTTGGCAAACTATTTCAGATAAGGGTACTCTCTCCCTCTTTTCTCTCTTTACCTCTGAATTGGCCTTAAAGTTATTAGTAGAAAAGGTAGTTCTTACCAGGCTAGTGGAAGGAGCGGGCGTAGGTCCTCCTTGGTTTCTCCCTTTCGCAGGTCTTGCAGCCATGAAGTCTTCTGCCAGGGCAATAGTTTTCTCCGCTCCTTCAGGCTTATGTTCCCAAACCCACAGTTGCACATCCTGCAGTAAAATTTTGAAAAATTGCTCAATCGTGATGGCCTCCAAAATTTGTTGAACTGTTTTACTACCTGGCTGCAACAACTTTCGCTCAAGTCACTTCAGACGGGCATAGACTTCCCTTGGGGCATCAGTGGATTGCATTTTTAGGAAACAAAAACATTGCCTATAGGTCTCTGCATTGATATTGTATTGTCTCAGTATCTCCCTCTTCAAATGATCATAATCATCTGCAACCTGTACATCCAAACAACTATATATGACCTGCGCTGTTCCTGTTAATTGGGGGCCAAGATGTACCACTCATTGTTCTCTTGACCACCCACATGTTTGTGCCACCCACTCAAACGTAGTGAGGTACACTTCGATATCATCAGTGTCCTGTAGCCTTGCCAGTTTAATATCCCTGGGGCCCTGTGATTGTTCAGTATGCTCTGTACGGATGGCCTGGAGCACCCTCATGGTGTCTGCCCATTTGGCATCCTGTCTCCTATGGTCAATCTCCCTCTCCCAATCCAGTTGAACTTGTCTGACACACAACCATGTCAGAAGTTCACCAACATCTTCCACAGGAGCTTGCTGAAGGTAGGAGGCATCCACTTCATTCTTCAGGACCTCAGTTTCCAGGGGTTGGTCCATTGGTATCTCTTCCTCATGCTCGCTGAACTCCTCTTCTGTCCTCTCAGATGGCTGCCTCTTGTCCTTAGGGTGTGTAACAGATAAACCAGTCAGCAGCTGAGCCCCTGTCTGCACTGCCATGTGTCTTGTGAAGGTGCCTTGAGCCTGGCCACCCTCCACCATGTCCACCTCAGGTACAAGAGATTACCCCCTGCAATGTCTGCCTTCACTGACAAGATGAAGCAGGCAGTAGAAATCCCACTTTTAACACCACTTGTTATGGTGTGGGTTCTACAGATGGACACTTGAGTCAGAAAGTAAGGTGCAACCCATGTTTGCTTCGTGGGATGTTTAGTTTGTCATAAACACTTTCCAAGAACCACAAAACAAAATAACATTAAAAAAAAACAAATTCTTCAATTAAACAGTGAAAACAAGATGATTCTATAACATAGAACCTCTCTCTCTCTCTCTCTCTCTCTCTCTCTCTCTCTGCTGGTCAGGAGAAACTGACCCTATCTGTCTGGTACCTGCTTAGGTAGTGCTTAAGTACCCACCTACCTGAGTCAGGTGACCTAGCATTTTCACAACTAAAACATTTCTTTATAACCTCCAAAATAGAATTAGGAAAACAAAACAATGTAATGCATGATAAGTACAAGCTGTAGGTTATTCAAAATGTAAACAATAACCTTTCCTAGAGATGTTGCATCAACCAGAATGTTCCCCTGTGAATGACTGACAGTAATGAGCTGTAAGATTGGGCCACAAGGGGCCGCTATTTCCCTATAGTGACCCTCAGTACACTGTTAGGATTCCAAGGGAACAGAACTCTTATGGCTGCAAGGGGCTCCAACTCCAGATAAACAGAGAAACAGCAATATGACCTGGGCGGGGGACCTTTCTTTAGAGCAACAAAGCCAAATAAGGTATTGTTATGCCACTGTTGTTTCTTGTTTTTAAGAGTTTGCCCTGTTTGTTTATTTAGGAAAGAAAACTTAGCACAATAACTGTGGAGCCTGCAGAGATACTCTCTAAACACAACCCCTCTTATTAGGTTAATTTCTATATAAATCTATTCTGGTAAAAGCAGAGAGGCAAATGGTCTTTGAGGCTATTGAAGTTCTCCAATGTTGCACAGCTTCAAGGAAGCAAGTTCTTTGAAGCAATGTCAAGCTATCGGCTAAAATTGGCAAGCCGACGGCTGACACTTTCACTCTCAGTCTGGGGGATCTTCGAGCAGCTGAAGACTGCCCACCATGGAACAGGGCTGTAATTATCAGTGTTATCCTGTGCTAAGCATTTCACCTCAGACGATGTTTCTAAAAAAAAAAAAAAAAAACTAATTTGGAGAATGAGCAAGTGCTAGTGCTACACGATAATGCTCATGGTCGTGCAGACTTTGCAACTGTGTGAACAGTCGCGTGGCGCCACAGAAGAGCTACAAAAGGGAACCTACACAGCATTCCATACTCTGAGACCTCAGGACTACTAGTTTCATAAACAGGTCTCTCTCCTCCTTTACCATAACAGGGATAAGATGAGGAATAAAGCAAACAACTTCACTACCTAATAAAGTCAGGCATGTGAAATACAACAACGCACTGTTTCTTCTACAACAAGGCACTTTCTTTCTCATAAGCCTAGCTTTCTTCCTTTTATTCTTGCAAACACAGCACAGGATACAAAAAGAAAAGGAGAAAAGGCGTGCTGCTTGCAGACTTCTTATCACTAATGCAGTTAGTCTTCCATATTATAGTGCCCATGTTTTAATAAGGACCCAGAAGAATACAGTGAAATAATAAGGAGGGAATTAAAGGGGGGGGGGGGTTGTAAGGAGGTGGCCTGCCTCCATACAGTAAAACAGGGATAGCCATAGGAGAGAAAAAAAAACAGTCATCAAATCAAATCAGACTTTATTTATAAAAGCAAAACAAAATGGTTACATTAAATGCACCCTGAAAATAGAAAATAGAGTTAAAAATCTACGTTTTGACCTTAGGTCTTCTTCAGAAAATATCTAAATATCTTTTTTTTTTTCTTTTTTTCTCCTTTAGATATTTCCTGAAGAAGACCTAAGGTTGAAACAAAGATTTTTAACTCTATTTTCTATTTTCAGTGTGCATTTAATATAACCATTTTGTTTTGCTTTTAGACTACATGCTGACGCAGTGCCTTGTTTTGTTATTTATTTATAAAAGGCGCCTTTCCAAAAGCAAGGTGTCTGTACATAACATAATAAAATCAATAAATAATTAAAATGATGTTAAAATTAATCTAAGGCAGTAGCATTTAAAACTCATTGTGTGCAAGGCTAAAAAGATGTGTTTTTAATGCCCCCTTAAAGCTTTGGACAGTCGGGCAATCCCGCACCTGATGAGGTAGAGAATTCCACAGGGTTGGGCCCATAAAACCAAAAGATCTGGCACCAGAGATTTGTAAGTGAACCCTGGGAATCTCTAGCAATCCCTTATTCGTGGATCGGAGAGAGCGGTAGGGACAGTAGGGACAAAGTAGATATTTCAGATAGCCAGGTCCCTGATGGTGTAGGGTCTTATAGGTCAGCAAACTGACCTTGAAGGTGATTCGCCAGCATATCGGCAGCCAGTGCAGTCCACGGAGCACAGGCGTTATATGACTGGACCTAGAGGAACCAGTCAATAGCGTGGCTGCCGCATTCTGCACTAGCTGCAAGTGGCAATTATCAACCCCCGGTAGCCCAAGATAAAGGGCATTGCAGTAGTCAAGGCGGGAGGTAACGAAGGTGTGGACCAAAGTAGGAAGATCGTCAGGAGGAACCAGGTGCTTCACCCGGGCGATGTTCCTCAGATAGTAAAAAGAGGTTTTGACAACTGCCGACACCTGAGATTTAAGTGTCAAACAGTCAAAAAACACAACACCCAGGTTCTGCACCCTGTCTGAGGTAGATAGCTGAACACCCCCAAGCTATAAACCCGAGGGTGATCCCGCCAACAAACCCACCTCCCGGTGACCTAGGTCCACAGCCAACACCTCAATTTTCTTGAGATTCAACCGCAGCCAACTCACATTCATCCAGTCCTGGATTTCGGTCAGACAGTTGTTAAAGACCGAAAAGGCAGCATCTTGGCCAGGCACAAAGGACATGTACAGTTGAGTATCATCTGCATAGCAGTGAAAACTCAAACTGTACCACCTGATAATCGCTCCTAATGGCAGCACGTACGCGGCAAACAACATGGGTGCCAAAATGGAGCCCTGTGGCACCCCACAGGATGGTGGGAATGATGCTGAGGAAAAAAATCCCAGACACCACCCTCTGAGTCCTACCCTCGAGGAAAGATCGAAACCAACTGAAGACTGTACCAGACAGCCCACAGACAAACCGCAAGCACTCCAATAGCACACCATGGTCCACGGTGTCAAATATTGCAGAGAGATCAAGAAGGACCAAGATGGAATGAGTCCTTCGATCTCTCGCTATTAGGAGATCATTTAGTACCAGGACAAGAGCTGTCTCGGTACTATGTCTCTTCCTAAATCTGGACTGGAGAGAATCATAGACATTGTGGCTGGTGAAATTATCATCCAGCTGTGACGCGAACACCTTCTCAATAACCTTACCTGCAAAGTGCAGGTTAGAGACAGGCCTGTAGTTAGCCAGACAATCCGGGTCTAAGGAGGACTTCTTAAGAAGGGGTTGAACCACAGCCTCCTTCAGAGGATTTGGAAAATTCCCCCTTTCCAAAGACCTCCAGACTATCTCAGCAAGGACCGGACTGATTTTATCCACACAGCCCACTAGAAGATGTGTGGGGCCCAGGTCCAAACCACAGTTGGTCGGACGCAATGACTGGATGACCATCACAATGTCACTGATTGTGGGAAGGCTGAAGTCAGACCACACAAATTGGGTGTCTGACATCTCCTGCTGACCATCACAGCTCCCATTAGGGAGGGTCAAGTGGATATCAGACCTGATTGTGGCAACCTTATATGAAAAGAATTGAGCAAACTCCTCACACCATTCTTGAGAAAAGGCTCTTCTGGGCTGAAGACAGATTGGATTGCACAATCTGTCCACAGTCTGGAAAAGCTGACCTGGTCTATTCTGTGAAGCACCAATCTCTCTGGACAGGAATTCTGCCTTCTTATTAGAGATTGCAGATTGATAGACCACATTATGGTCCATCAAACTAAGTTTGTCACAATTCAGACCAATATTTCTTCCAGCACCTCTCTAACCTTCGTCTGACTCTCCTCAACTCCCTCAGATTCTCATCAAACCAAGGAGACCTGGGGTGAAGAGTGAGGGGACAAACACGAACAGGAGCAATGAAATCCAGGGCCCCTACTACCACCTTATTATAGGCAAGTACCAAGTCCCCTGGATCCATGCAATCTCTCGGTAACCACGATAGGTCCAGTACCACCATCAGGCCATCTGGGGAAACACTCTTCATAGAGCAGTACCAGACCATCTCCATTGGGGCTGGCCTACTAGGGGTGACCTCAAAACTGAACCCAATGGAGTGATGATCAGACCATCCGACTGATTCCACCACCAAATCGGATATCTCCATCCCCAGTAGGAACACCAAATCCAATGAATGTCCACCAACATGGGTAGAGGAGGAAATAACCTGTGTGAAGCCCAGTGATGTCATTAACCGGTGGAAGTCTTGAAGTCAGTGGTTGCAACCAAGAAGAGAAAGTAGATGGGTCCATGACTAAAGTGGCAGGGACTGACCCTGTCACACTAACATAGCTAATCTATTAAACAACATTTTCATTAATATCTTTAGGTCAGTATTTAATAAACTAATTGGTCTCCAGTTGTTAAGGTTTTTACGGTCATTCTTTTTATGAATAAAAATTTGTACTGCTGTGCATACATGAAATCTATATTTTTTGTTATCTAGAATCCAGTTATAGACCTCTACTAAAATATCTGAGAGTAGATCATTAAAGTTTTATAGAATTCAGTTGTTAGACCATCCAATCTTGGTGAAGTCTCATTTTTTACTGTTTTGATTGTATTTTCAATTTCTTATTTACTAATGGGGTTGGTTAATGTTTATAGTAATTTATTAGGGGCAGTTGGAGGGGTCAATGAGTGCAAAACAAACTTTCATTTTACCTACATCAAGCAGCGGAGCTGAAAACATATCTTTTAGATAAGTATTACTTTATTTTATTATTTCAGGGGTTGTGGTTACAATCTTACCCTCTCTATTAGTTATTGTTGTCATCATTTTATCTGTTGCTCTATTAGTGCTCCAATCAAATGGATCTCCAAACCCCTTTTTCCCTGGGGAGCAAATCCTGTATTCCATTAACATAGAGGCAGCTCTTGAATATTGTATATTTTCCATTTCTTTTTTAATATTATTAATTTGTGCTGTAAGCTTAATACCTTGTGAGTTGATGGTAGAATATAGGGTATATAAGTGGGATCTGAGGCTTAGATATTTTTTATATTGGGCAGTATGTTTTGATATTGACATTTTTTGCATTTAATTTTCTAGATCATTTTTTTTTCTACCAGCCAGTGACTTAAATCTTCATACAGGGTTGCCCTTGACATTCTAGCTTTTAATAAGTGTTCTATCTGGAGAATATTTAAAGAATCTGATAGCATAGTAGAATTTAATATTCAGTACCCTTTACCATGTGACATATTCCTGTAGGCCTACTGTTGCCTGTAGTATTACATGGTCAGATGTTTCTATGGAAACTGTTCTGGCCTTGTGTGTATAAACTAAATCTGAGGTAAAGAAAAAGTCTGTCCTTGTAGAAAGGCATCCTTTAAGAAAAGCATGTCCTCTTTGCTCATGACATTTTCTATCCAGGTCTTGCAGCCCCACAGTGGTTAAAATACTTTTTAAACAATTCGTGTCACAGAACTCTTTGTCTGTATTGGCTCGTCTGTCCTGTTTAGATATTACACAGTTAAAATCACCCCCTCATAGTATGTGTTTCATAGTGAACAGGTAGGGCTTTATTGAGTTAAATAAATTTACTCTGTTTTTTTTTTCGTAGATGGTGCGTATATGTTTATTGCCCTCCATAATGTGTTAGCTATATTAAAGCCAATCTAGAATGCTCTTCCTGGGCAGTATCAATAATTGTTGTTACTTTGAAATGATCTCCTCTAAATAAAATTACCACCCCATCACACGTATCCATTCCAAAAGAAAAGAAGGAGGGCCCCCAGCATCAAAGTTTTTGGGCTGAGTGTACTAAGGAGGTAGCACTTAGTCTTGTATCTTGGAAGAAACAAATATCTACTTTTAAGTCTCTTAGGGTGTTAAAATTTACCAATTATCTTTGCGAGTTCTTCAAACTAGTAGTATTTAAAGAAGCTATTTGAAGAAATAACATAGTAATAAAGAGAATAAAAAAACAACTGGGGGATCTACTGATCATACTGTATATAATCCTACTTAGAGACTCGGGTGCTACTTGTTCTAACACCTAATCTTTTAGATCTAACTTTCCCTTGGAGCTGATCTTCCCTCTCTGAGTCGAAGGACTGACATGATTGAGATGAAGTCTGTGAGTTTCCCCCTTGTTCTGAATCTAAGAAACTATGTGTCAGTATTCCATACTTGTTTTGTAACAGAATATCCTGAATGGAGGAGGAAGCCTTTGCCATCTTAGATTTAGGCCTCTTTTGGCTCATAGCATTATTCCTAGATACTGGAATCATGTCTTGGGGGGGCATAACCAGTTGCTCCTCATTGTTTCTTGTACTAACTTCCACCAATGGATTTAGAAACAGAGGAAAAGGCCAGTGTTATTGCTAATAGTAGGCCTTTCACCAGGAACTTGTGGGAGGGAGACACCTGGAATAGGTCTATGTGCTGGATCTGGCACCCATTTTCCTGATTTCTCTTTTTTCCATCCTGCTTCTTGCAGCATTTGTTCCAGGGGTCAGGGAGTTTTTTCTAATGCTTCAGTACAACTTTCTGGTGCTTCTGTTCTTTTCTTTCATAATCCCAAACCTTGTCCCTTATTCTTTTGGAGGAAAAAAAAAACATTTGTACTTACTCCTGTAACTGGTGGAATTGTAGTGGTATCACTCAAGTTTGTAGCTTGGGTTGAGTGCAGTGAGGAATTCAATGCACTTCAATTTCTTTGCACTGAGTCACCAGGCATTGCTTGCTTTGATGATAGTGCGTCATCAGCCTGGTTGTCAATTTCAGCCCAATGTTTGTCAGATGGAATGCTGTCATTTTTAGTCTTATGTTGGACAGGCATTAAAGGCATCATAGGAACTGGTGTTTCTACTACTGCATTTAGTGAAATCCCTTTCTGTTTAACCGTGATCCCACTGAATTCAGTTTGATTTTTATTGACCATCCAGGAGGAATTCAACCTCAGCAGTTCTCGGCACACAGTGGCTTCACTGTTTGCACTGCCAGCCGCCAGTTCAACTAGCGGATCTTCCTTTTCTGGGATAGCTTTCATCTGTGGTATCATACTTATCATTATCTGTTTGAGTGGGAAGCTTTGATTCAGAAACAGCAGGAGATATTACATCTGAGTTCTGTATTTTCTGAGCAATGCATAGTTTTTGTTGTAGGAGATTTTTCTTTTCACACTCAAAGATAAACTGCAATGGGAACTGAGGCACCAGGAGAGCCAGGAAAGAAGATTCCCTGACCCAGAACATGAACATGTTCAGTTCATCTTGGTTGGGGGGGTGGGGATGCCAATACACAGTAACAGTGAAAGAAATTTGCTTTGCATCACCGTTAGTGTAGCCTAAAATCTAGTTGTGGCAGTTTAATGGTGCAGAAATGTGAACCATGATGGTACTCAGTTGATCCCACCAATTCCACATATTGTATTACTTTACTCATTGAGTGTTGTTGTTCTTGATCAAGGCAAGGCACTGTCTGTCTTAACCTCTCTATGTTTAAACTCCTCTTTCTTTCACTGTTAATACTCTGTACATGTGCATCCCCCCCCCCCAAGATGAACTGAATATGTTCATGTTCTGGGTCAGGGAATCTTCTTTGCTGGCTCCCCTGGTACCTCAGTTTCCACTACATTTTATCTTTGGGTTTACAAAGGCACTTTCTGAGCTTTAATAAAAGCTGACATCAGACAGTCAGACTTTAAAATATTTGTAATAGTGTAGTGTGTGAGACTTTAAAACATTTCATCTAGGTTCAGCCTAAGTACATGATACACCCTTCTTTTCCTTCTAGGTTCCATTTCTACTAAGAGCATATCAGATTGCAGATAAAAACTGAAATAATCCCAAACCCCTGGAAAAAAAAAACTCCTGCCAAGCTACCAGTGCAGTACAGGTTCAAAGTTTGTTGCCCTCCACAAGGAAAAAGTTCAAGTTTTTCTCAGATTAAATAACATATTTTTATTTATAGCTCAACCGCTCATAATTACTCACCTTGGTTAGAGGTGAAGCACTGAGGTAACACCTAGATGGGTGACTGGTAACAGCTTGAGTAATTTTGAGCGGTTGAACTATAAATAAAAATAATTATTTTAATTTGAGAAAAACTTGGACCTTTTTTTCTTGAGAAGTGCAACAAACTTTGAACCTGTTCAAAAGGCTCAGAAACATAAATTTTAGTTCAGTTGTCCAATGTGGTTAACATTAAGATAAGTTTTGCAAATCCATGTACTTCAAAAACGGGGGCTACTTCACAATAGGGGGGCACAAAACTGGGGGGGGGGGTCTGCTTCCAAACAGGGAGGGGGACCCTATGACATACTCTTGCACCCAGACCCTAGGACCTATTACTGAGCACCCTTACCCCAGTCTCTTATGATCCACCCGCTGTAATGCCCAGGGTTGTTTACCTGGCACCACAGAGGTGGCATCCATGTCCCAAAAATAGCACTTCCTTCCTAATAGAAACATAAATGCTGCCATGCTGCCTAAAACTGCTGGGCCCATTATCAACACACTTCTCCTTTATATAACACAACCAAAAACATTTCAACAGCATGTTATACACATCTAATCATACACATTTAAACATTGGTTACAAAAACAACACACTCCAAATTAGTTAAGACATTTTTTTTTCTTTCCTTTAAACAGCACTGTAGTCCAGAGTTCCCATCTGCTATTTCTGCAGTAATGAAAACATGCCTTAACAAATGCTGCAAAAGTCCAGGCACAGAACATTCAACAATACATCCCCCTTTTTCTGAAGTTTAGTTTACTTTGTACTTTGAATAAGTGAAGGAAAAACCCAAAGACATATAAACAACAACCAAAAAGTAACAAAATATAAACAACAAACAATTATGTGCAAAATAATGAGTGCACAATTCAACAAAAAAAGCACAGTAATGATTAATACAGCATATAAAGTATTAGACAAAGGGTGAGATATATTAATAGAGGAGATATTATCATATTAGAAAAACATATTATACTATATTATACAATGGCAAGAAAAAATCGAAGATGCTGATTGGCTATTGAATTCTAGACACAGTGATGTTATTACACAATAACATCACTGTATTGAGGACGGGCAGCAAAATAACTGCATAGCCAAACTGGAATCACTGCCCGCTTAATGCCCACATGACCAAACATGACCCTTCACAGCTTTACCGCCCCACACACACACACCAATTTCTCGTAATGTGCACCTCCCCAAACTCATACTGACACACACACTCCATCTGTTGTCCATTCAGTTCATCTTCCTCATGCTAAGCCATCGCTCTACAACTAAATAAAGAGCCCACACTTATTTTTATTTTTGAGAAAAGAAGGTTTTCCCAAGTGCCACAGTCTATGGCTCCCACTGCAGCTAAAGCCATTCACTGTGCACACATGCCTGCTCATCCGTAACCAGAAAGAAACTGCCACCAAACTGCAAATGTATTTCCCCCAGCTCAAATTTTTAAAACAATAATTTGTACCTCTAACGACTTTTATCTCCAGCTCTGTGGTTCCATATGGCAGTTGACGGATGCTCAGGGTCAACCACCCGCCCACTCGCAAAGCACCATTCTTACTTAAATGAAAAAAACATACAAACTATAAAAAAAAAAGTGCTAAAATAAATCAGCTTTTCATTCTGACTTTCACTGCCAACACTGCATCACGTGGGTGGGGGTGGGAGGGGCACAACAAAGATCACACAAGGCAGAGTACAGCACAGGTATAACTGGACAGTTAGATCAGTCAGTCTGCAGCACCACCTACTGCTGGATAATATTCTGGACTTTTTTTTTAAATGATATACTTCCACATACAAAAATCAAGTGTAAAATGCTTAAAAAGATATATATTTTTCATTTTCCTTTTTTTATTAATAAATGAGCCATTGTATAATAGCAATAAGGCACTCCCGGGTGTGTATTATCATGTAATAACAACATGCCTGGGGTGGTGGAAGCACTTGGCTTTGCCTCATGCTTCAACCCACCCCAGGAGTGACATTATTACACGATAACACACACCCTGTCGTGCCTTTCTGCTTAAGCATATCCTAATATGGGAGCTTAAGGAGCAGGAACAGAGTAAAATCTAAGATAATAAAGTCTGTGGAAATTCAGCCATTTCTTATTATATATAGTAGGTCTATTTTGTATATATAGAGGGGTTGTGGGATAACTGATGGACCAGACATTGAACTTCAAGTTGAACACACAATCTCTGTGTGATGTTTATTCAAAGTACAGAAAATAACATTCAGGAATAGCATATTCCTTCTTCAGTATATCAGTTTGCAGCAACAGGCTATGAATGTCATTCTCTCTGCACTCAGCCAGCACCTACTAACACTGATTTCTGATCTAAACATTTTTAGTGAAAACCCTTCATCCATATGCGAGTCTTGTTTGCTTGGGTAGTGGGGGCTCAAAAAGGAAAAAAAAACAACAACAACAAACTATAGACAAAGAACCTCAATGCAGAATCACTGAAGAAAGGGTTACCTCAAAGGGCATTAGCAACAAGTCAAGTTTCAAAGAAATACAACATCATACACACTTTCATAACGCAAAGCATCATGGGATATATGCAAATCGACATGAATATTCAGACTTGTTCAGTTTACAGCAATTGACATGCATTTTAAATAGCACAGCTAACTTAATTTCTTTTTTTTTTTCTTTGTCTGGTCCACCAGTCATATTTTTCAGCCCTGGTCATGGCCCCGGGAAGCCTCAGCCACCATCTATGGCTGCTGAGGTCCCCCAGTCACCCCAGGCTTACCCCCCAGAGGGCGGGGCTGTGGCCACATTCTTCCCGTGGTCACAGAACTGTAACTAGTCGGGGGACCCGCAGCTATGGTAGCCACTCGAGGTTTTCCCGGAAGGGCTTCATAGAGACTGTGGCCCTCTCCTGCCTGATTTTCTTTGCTTTTTCCTTCACGGAGGTGGGGACATGCAATGATGCCTGCATCCACCCCACCTCCCGGATATTGAGCGTCGGCAGCGTGAAATCTTCCGGCCTCCGCCAGGTGTCCTCAGTGCTCCAAGCGCTACCCTTGCCCTCCCCTTGGAGAAGGAGAACAGTCCATAGGACTCTCCATTCTTCTTCCCCGGCCATCCCTCCGATGACGCGGGTCCGTTTCCTAACCCAGGTCACCGGTGTCACAAGCAAAAAACCCACCACTGCGCCAGCAGGTTGGCTAACTTAATTTCTATAACAGTCACCTAGTACTTTTTACCATTATCAAAAAACCCTAGTGTAATGGTATTTTCAACATTTACAGATTTCATAAACATAAGGTATATACATCAAGGTATTTTATGACATAGTGATATTAAATACTAAATCCAACAATGATAAACACAACCTGTTTCACATATGCTTAGATGTCACCACAATAACCTCCCTGTACAAGGACCTGAGAGGGAAATGGAAAATTAAAAAGGACACTATATCATAGTCAAGAAAGGGAAGGGGATGCCCATAGATGACCAACTTTATGGACTACAAATTGTGAAGGATAGATTAGGCTAAGAAATAGAAGAACTGTTGCAACAGATTTAAGAAAAGGTCAGTCCTCAAGAGTTGCAGGAGCTTCCTGTCACAGTATACTGACAATAAACTTCTCCATACAAATATTATTTAATAGTTCATTAAGTTATTCCACATAAACAAAGTTATGTTGGTCTTTCCAATGACACAGGGTTAGTTGTTTGACTGACATAGCAATCATCAAAATTTGGAATTTCGGTTACTTAAAGAAAACATGGGTTAGGACTCCTACCAAACAGATTTCAGGGGCAAAATAGTCCTGAATACCTAACAGGGGGGATGCTCTAGTTTTGATCTCATTCCAGAGCTGATGTACTGAAGGGCAGTTCCAAAATATGTGTTACAAGGTGCCCTCTTCCAAAACACATCTGAAACATGTAGTCAAATTAGTTTTCCTCATTTTATGCAGCATATGGCAGGTGTAATATAAATAATGCTGCATAAAAAACTGTGTCAATCGAAGTCTATCTTGTGTTATATAAGTTAATGTAGACTTCCATATCATGGACCAATTAACATCCGAGCCAGGAAAGGCTTCCTGCCAGTACTTACATTGTATATTAACAATTCTAAATAATTCTGCAAGCAATGTATAGTATATTTTAGAAATGACATGGGATGAGAATGCCATAAATTCCAAAATTGATAGAAAAGGCCTACAGGTGTTTCTGCACAGAGGGTACCCATAGGATGTTTCACAGCATAGTGAAGTTGGAAATATTTAAAAGCAACATTGCCAGACCACTGAAACCTTTCTTTTCCAATGTAAAGGGGAGAAATTTGCTGTCTAACAATAAATTGGAGACAGAAACAGTATCAAGGACTGGAAGCCAACCAGGTGGGAGGGGCTTATCACCTACTATGACATTATGGTTCCTGACAAGATGTTGCAAAATGTCTGTGGTGAGCTGAAGGGATAAGCCAGCCAGAATCTGTTTCAATACTAGAAGGGAGGTGCCAACCAATGTTCAATATATTTGGTAGGGGAGGTGCATACATTTATTATGAATAATCGAAGATGGGGAGAGGTCCAAGGAGCAAATTTGTTCCCTTTCAATAGTAAGTCACAGTGTAGTGTAGGTGTACAGAGGGTCTGGTTCTAAAGGATGAAGCCACTGAAGGAGAAAGCTTAGATGGATGGCCAAATATTATACCTTAAAGTCTGGTGCTTGTAAACCTCCTAGGGATTTAGGTGCTACTAATTTAGAATGGGCCTGGCGGGGTGGTTTCGCAGACCAAATACATCTAGAAACTAGTGAATGTACCATTTTAAACCAATACAGCAGGAGTTAAAGATTTAGCATCTGAAGTTGTAAAATAACCTAGGAAGCTTATTCATTTTCACAATATTTATGCATCTTCACAGTGTCAGTGGTAAATGTTGCCACCGTTCCAGATCCGATTTGACAGTAGTTATTAATATATCCTGGTAAAGTTTTTTGACTTGATTAGGATCCATAGAAAGGTCTATCCCCAGATATCTAAAAGAATGTGGTGCCCATATAAAACCATAGTGCTCTATATCTGCCTACCCCATGCATTTAGTGAGGGCCATAATCACTGTTTTATTAATATTACATTTGTAATTAGAAAGTGTGCCAAAAGTTTGAATAATGTTCAGAATAACTGGTATGCACTTATTAGGATGTGTAATATGTAATAAAATGTCATCTGTGTAAACAGATAATTTGTATACAGTGTACCCTACGGTGATTCCAGTAACAGAAGGCTGAAGTCGAATTTTGGACAGGAGGGGTTCCAAACATGGGTTGAATAATATTGGGGATAAGAGGCACCCTTGTCTAGTGCCACTACATTAAACGAAGAATGGAGAAAAAAACTTACACTATATTTTGCTAGAGGGTTGGTCATAAAGTGCTTGAACCCACTTGATGAAGGTACTGGGAAAACCAAACCCTTCAAGCACTGTGAACAAAATGGGCAAAGCCACCCTATCGAAGGCTTTCTCAGCATCCAGCGACACCCAAGCAGCTGGGCATTGAACATATGAACATACAAAATTTGCCAGCAGATTAAGGCCTAGAAGTCTATCAAGTCTGCTCAAATGTGCAGCCTGCACCCCTTATTCTGCAGCTGCCCCTCCCTCCCTCTCCCTTGACCCTCCCTCTTGCCCTGTCCCAACCCCTTTTGAAGCAGTCCTCTGTTCTACTGGATACCACTTCTGCTGGCAACGCATTTCACTCAGCTACCACCCTCTCTGTAAAAAAGTGACTCCTCATCTCCCTCCTGAACCTTCTTCCCTCCAGTCTCATATCATGGCCCTGGGTGTCCCTCCCTTCCCTTACTTTGAACAGCCCATCAGTACCTATCTTGTTTATTCCTTTTACGTACTTGAAGGTTTCAGTCATATCCCCCCATCCTTCCTATCCTCCAGCAAGTACATGTTCAATTCCCTTAGCCTACTCTTATATGGTAAGTTCCCCAGCCCTGGATCATCTTTGTCACCCTGCACTGCACCGCCTCCAGTAACTTAATGTCCCTCTTCAGATATGGGTGCCAGAACTGCACACAGTACTCCTTGTGCAGTCCAACCAGTGATCTACAATGGCAGAATCACCCTCCTCTCCTCTCCTCCTCTCCTCTCCTCTCCTCTCTCCTCTCCTCTCCTCTCCTCTCCTCTCCTCGATGATATATCCCTTGCAATGCAACCCAGCATTTTGTTGGCCTTTGCACTGCCTTCCTACATTGTGCCGAGTTGTTCATTGATCCTGTAATGAGCACCCCCAGATACTTCTCCTCCTCTATCATGGCTAACTGCACTCCCCACAGCTGGTAACTTCTTCTTGGGTTTTTCACCCCAAAATGCAGCACCATGCACTTTTTGGCATTGAACCTCAGTTGCCAGGTGTCTGACCGGGTTTTCAGCTTTGCCAGATCATTCTGCAACCCCTGCCATCCCCCTAGATTGCCCATCAGTGATTCCATCTTGGTGTCATCAGCAAACAGACTGATCTTGCTCTTGATGCCCAGTAATATGTCTGCAATGAATATTCCGAACAACACTGGTCCCATCACTGAGCCCTGCGGAACACTGCTCATCACCGCCTTTGGGGATGAGCACTCCCCTCCCACCACCACTCTCTGTTGCCTTCCCTGAAGCCAGTTCACTACCCATCTCCCCAGCTTTGCACCCATCCCTGTGTCTTCTTACTTGCTTCTCAGCCTCCCATCCAGCACAGAGTCAAATGCCTTACAGAAGTCCAGGTACAGGACATCCACTGTATGGCCCCACCTAGTTACCCAGTCACAGAATTCCACCAGGTTGGTTTGGCAGGATCTGACACTGATGAAGACATGCTGTCTGCTATTCTGTGGCCCTTTGGCCACCAGTAGGGAGAGCAGCCTCTCCTTAAGGATAGCCTCCATCAGCTTACCCATGATGGATGTAAGGCTCACCAGTCTGTAGTTCCCCAGTTCATCCTTGGGGCCACTCTCATGGAGGGGCAGCATGTGAGCCATCCTTCAATCCTGAGGTACACACCCTGAGTGTAGTGAGGCATTGAATAGACCTGCCAAAGGTCCTTCCAGGACCTCTGCCAGCTCCTTCAATCACCTGGGGTGAATGTCATCTTGCCCTGGTGCCTTATCCACCTCAGTGCCGTTAAAGCCTCCAGAACCCTGCCCTTCATGATTTCCCCATTCATCACCCCCTCTTCCTCTGATCCTGCCCTCCAACCCCCTTGGGTATCACCCCCCCATTCTCCTTAGTAAATACTGAGCAGAAGAAATAGTTTAGTGCTTTTGCCTGATAACCCCCTGCTTCTACCCAACCCCCCTTCCTAATCCTTACTACATAGTCCTTACAGCTCCTTTCCTCCCTGATGTATATAAAGAAGTCCTTCTTCCCCTTCTTAATGCCCTGCACTAGCCTAAGCACCTTAGACACCTTAGCTGCCTTTACTGCCCTTGTCACCTCCTTTGATTCCTTCAGGCACTCAACCCTGTCCTCCCCCTCCCTGTTTTTTTTGTACCTCCTAAAGGAGGTTCTTTTCCTCCTTACCTTTTTCATGATCTCCTTGCTCACCTAGCTATGTTTCTTTTCCCTAGCCTTCTTGTTCCGGGCCTTGTTGCAGGTTTTGTCTGCCTCCACTGTCCCTAGCTTTATGAACTCCTGCCTCTGGTTAGTACCCATACTACATTCAATTCTGGCCAGGTACCCTTTTACTACTTGACCCAGCCTCCTGAAGTCAGCCATCCTGAAGTCCAACACCCTTGTGCCGGATTTCACTACTTCCTTACCCATATCCAACGTGAACCATAGTGAGTGGTGGTCACTCCCCGCCAGCAGTTCTTCCACCCTCCGTTCCCTCACAAACTCCCTATTTGCCAGCACAAGGTCAAGAGTATTCCCTAACCTGGTTGGTTTGCTGACCATTTGCATCAGGAAGCTGTCCTGGAAGGCATACAGCAGTACCTGCTCCCTTCTGCCTATGTATCTATGTATCTATGAATCTATGTACCTGCTCCCTTCTATTCTTGGTTGTTGGGATACTCCAATAAACTACTGGCATGTTGAATTCCCCTGCGATAACAACACTACCCTTCTTGCAGGTCCTCATGATTTGTTCTGCTAGTTCCCTGTCTAACTCCTCTGTTTGAGATGGCAGCCTGTACACCACTCCCATCCTGAGAGTCCTATTCTTGGAATCCTGGATTTGCATCCATAGTGACTCCTTACTACCCTCCTTCCCTTCCTCCCATACACACTTCAGTCTTTCCCCCACATATAGTGCCACCCCCCCTTTCCATTTGTGCTATCCCTATGGAATATCCTGTACCCTGGTACCAGCAGGTCCCAGTCATTGTATTGGGTGGCCCATGTTGCAGTGATGGCTGCCTTGTCCACCTGCACCTCTGCCATGAGAGTCTGTAGCTCTTCAGATTTCTTCCCAAGGCTCCCAGCATTTAGGTTACCCACATTCCACCCCTTCCCCACCCCGTCCTGCTGTCCTTTACTAGCAATGCCACTAGTGCTTTCCCTTTGTCCCTTGTAACTGTTATTGGGGGTAAGCTCATATGGCTTCCCAAACTGTGGTCTCTGCATGTCTGTTGCCCACTTGCCACCCCGAATCCTAGTTTAAATTCCCATCTTCCTATTTTGTACTCCTCTATCCTCAGTTTCAACACTTTCTTTCTGTCCTCACTCAAATGCAATCTATTCTTGGCATAGAGACTACTGTTCTCCCAGGGTCCCCCCCCCCAACCAGCCCATACCTTTTAGCATGACACCAGGTTCTTAGCCATCTGTTAAATTCCTCTATTCTTAGCTTTCTTGCTGTGCTTGCCCTGGGCACTGGGAGTATCTCTAAGAAAAGTTGCTGATCTTTCTGTTTCCTCAGATAATTGTCCCAATTCCCCAAGCTTCCTCTGGAATGTATCTACCGTCCTATCAGCTAGGTCATTTGTTTCCAAATGTAGAATTAAATGAGGCTTCTCCCTACCTCTTCTAGCATATATCAGAACAAATTGCCCCACCATTTCTACTGTCATTCCCATCATGGCCTCCACCCAAATGTGACTATGCCTCTCCCCTTTACTACCCCACCTTACTCCTCTTAGTAGTGCTCCCCAGCACTAAGATACCACCCCTTTCACCAGCTGTTGCTTTCCATCCTCCCTACCTCTCATTCCCAGCTCCTCCTCTTCCTCCTGCACAGTAGTTCCTCCTTATGTGCCTGCTATAATTTCCCCAGCAGAAGTTCCCCATCTCTAGTTTTATCCAGACTTCTATCAGATTCTTTTCCAAGCTCATCACATCCCTCCTCCTCTTTTCCCTCTAGTACTGCAAAACAGTTTTCTGCAGAGCCTTCTCCTGTGCCCTCTTGCTCCTTCCTCATAGTAGCCCATTCCCTCCTTTTGACTCCATGACAGTTGCCGTTTCTCCTCCTCCTCCCCTTACCAGTCCCTTTCTCCTCCTTCCTGTTTTCTTCTTTCCTTTGACCTGGGTTCCCCCGATGCCATGCCCTTTGGCCTGGGTCCCTCTGTCTCTGCTTCCCCTATTCTGACCCTCTCACCCACCCCCTCATCGGTTGGACCAAACTGACCTTCCTCCTCATCTCCCCTGCTCTCTCCTGCCGCTGTTGGGACATAACCTCCTCCAACCTGCCCTGCCTGTCTTAGCTCCACCTGCAGAACCTTGATTTCCCTTTTAAGTTTCCTTATTTACTGTAGTTGCACACTAAACATCACCCCATTTTCCAAGCAATTTGGAGTTGGCAGTATAACCTAGAAGTTAGAGGAACGAGGTGTGAACGTGCTTGACACATCCAGCAGACCAGACCTGAGTTTGATTCTCACAGCCTCCACTTGCATACTGCGTGACTCTGAGCAAGTCACTTAACCGCCCAGTGCTCCTAGGTCACCCCTAAAAACAAGCATTTGTGCCTAGTGGGCCTTACCCGGTTACCAAAGACTAAAATAAATAAAATCAATTTTTAGAAAGATTGTTGCATCGCAGTTGTTGCAGTCTACCACCCTACCCATTTCTCTCATTGCCCACCAGCGACTCCCCAACCCCTCCAGATGAAGGATACCCAACACTCCCCAAGTCTCCCTCCCCTATAATTGCAAAACATTATTCTCCTTTTCACAATTTTCCTTACTCCTTTTGTCATACACTTCAGAAAGATTGAGCAGCTGCCTTTTAAGTTCCTATCCCTCCTGTCCCCAGGATAGCTTTTCTTGGAAAACTTTATGCCTTTCAGAAGCAAATCAAATTAATTCCCCAAGCAACACAGATTTTCACATTACCCATTCTTTATCTCTCCATGCAAGGGTCCCCCAGTTTTCATTAATATAATAATTGAGGGCATCTCTTATATGCAAAACTATCTTTTCATCCTTTAATAACTGATTATCAAGTTTTCATACGGTGTCATGATCCAAATTATTAACACATGATTGGGACAGCGAGACCATGGAATGGTCTGACGGTACACATGGAGTGAAATCATATTAATGAAGGCCAAACAAGATGGATCGACTCATCAAAGAATATTCAATCCTAGAAAACAGTTTGCCAATGGGAAAAAAGGTGTATTTCTTTAGAGATAGGTTTAGAGTCTTCCACGGGTCACACAGTCCAAGAGAATCCATTAACTCATGTAGTGAATGTTGTGCCACTGAGAGGCTTGTGGAGGACCTATAGGTGTAATCGAGATCTTGGGTTAGTGTGACATTCCAATTACCTTTCAATAGTATAGGCAATTGTATGATGGGTGCCACAGGAAAGGATACTTTCACCAAAAAAAAATGGTGTATCTATGCTGGGGCTATAAATAGCCCCTAGGAGGACCTCTGCTTGACCTAAGTGTCCATGTATAAGGACATAGTGGTCCTCCGGGTCTGCAACCATCACAGTTGGGGTAAAGAGTACAGATCTGGTGATGAGAATGGTGATACCCTCTTTCCTGATACTGTCTCCTGCTCCACAGGTTTGTCCTATGTAATCCCTTTGGAATAATGAACTCTTAGATGCTAACAAATGTGTTTCCTATAGAAAAGCTATCTGAATCCCATAATGAGCCAGGTGTTTTATAATTTGGTAACTCTTGACTTTCGGCTGTGCTCCTTTAATATTCCAAGATGAATATTTGAATGTGTATGACATCTAATCGGGAAGAATTAGAAAGGTTCCCACCCATACCCAAGTCAAAAACCAAAAGGCAACCTAAGCATGTGATGCACTCACTATTCCCCCCTGCCCCCCCTTCAAAAATTTAAAGATAGAAAAACATTGGTTGTTTTGCCTTGCACCCCCCCCAGTTGTGTTCTGTGTGTGTGTGTGTGTGTGTGTGTGTGTCTGTCTGTCTTTGAGTGTATGTATGTGTGGCAGTTGGGGGGGAAGTCGGCTTTTGTCGCTGTAGAAAACCCTGACTGTTGCATTAAAGCAGTTTTTTGCAAAGAATTGCCTTACTTTTTAGAAAAAACATAGGTAAGTACATTATCACAGAAGTTGGTAGGAGAGCTTGGCCTCATACCAACTTGCAAATTTCTGAATAACATCATAATATAAGTAGTGAACCACATGCCCCAAGTTCCCACAACATTGCCCAGCACTGCATAACAATATACTTCTGCCATACCTTTTGCGTTGTCCTATACCTTATAATCGGATCTTCCAGCACACCCAAAAATGTGCTTACCATGGTTTTCACAATGCACATATATACTTCCCCATTAAGTATAATAAGCATGTCCCACAATTCACCAACCGTAGCCTCCACCACCATGAAAATTGTTAGAATCGAAGACCTATGATTAATCTTTCTACATTTCAAATTTCAGGCAAATCGGACACATGGTTCAAAAGTTATTAATGTGGAACAAACCAAGTTTCCATTCATCGGAGTGGTATAATTCCATACCTGTTAAAGTTTTACACACCAAATAACTGAAACACACCTCCATGGCACTAGGGCCACCTACCCTATAAATTTCAAGCCAATAGCACCATGCATAATCCTATGGCCAAAACATTAAATATGTAACTCAATATCTCTGCAGTTAATTAATTTTCCAACACCTAAACAGCATCATTCACATCACTAGGAAATCCATCATCACCCTCCAAATTTGAAGCAAAAAGAGCAAACCATTTCAAAGATATTTAATTTTAAAGTTTTACCACCTTGTCCAGCCTGGTGGAGCTGAGGGCTGAGGCGCTGGATGCCACATCTCGTGCCAGACTGGTGACCTGGGTTTGGGAATGGACTTGGGCCACCGGGGGTTGGCAGGGGAGAAGGAAGGATTGATCATCCCACAACTGCTCTCCTTCCTCTGGGGAGGTCTGGAGCACTACAGTGCTCTGTAGTGGTGATTGGCAGAGGCTAGTAGCACTAAGGCAGTGAGCAGCAGAGCGGGGTTAGAGCATGGCAGGCATCAGCATGTATGTGCTTGGACACCATTGCATGCCCGGCTCTCTGGGGTAAGAAAAACTAGACATAAAATGATGGGGCGCAATCCCAGCTGCTGTTGGCCGTGCCCGGCTCTCCCCGGTACCCTAGAGGTTCCTGCATTCATAGCAACATGAGCGATTAATGGCCGGCTCTGAGAGTGTGCCAGACTGGGCCCGATGAATCCAAACCACTGGTATTGCCCATCTAGTACACCTAGGCAATGACCAGACTCCAGTTCTACACATGGTATCCCTCCCATACCCCTGAATGTACTAAGCAATGCCATGAGCAGCCTTTCTGAGGTAAGCCCAAGTGCTGTATTTTTTTATTTTTAAACAGTTTCAACATATTGTGCAATCACCTGTCATCTAATTTAGAAACATTCTTATTACAAATAAATCAGGAAAATGTTTTTGCCAGATGAATCCAAAACAATGTTGTTGCCCTACAGGCACTAGTACACCCAGGCAATGACCCAGTTATTACACATGGTACCCCCCATGCCATGAGCAGCCATTTTGAGGTAGGCCCCATTGCTGTATTTTTTTTTTATTTCAAACAGTTCCAATATAAAAAAAAAAGTTTTACCACCTTTAAAAATTCTTTGGTCATGAGAATCGGCCGTGACCTTGCAACCTAATGTCATTTTCTCCCATCGGGGACATCTGGTCATGAAAGAAGTTGCGAAAGTAGCTCGCAAATGAAAATGATCTCACGACCAAAGAATTTGCAGGCTTGCAACCAAAGATTGTTAGCGAGCCGCGACCAAAGATTTTCAAAGTTTAAAACTCTATTTTTTGACATAACTGAATGAAACCACAGGCATGGGTTGATAGAGTAAAGCTCATTGAGCAAAACCCATCCTTCCTTTACTTCAGAAGTCACCCGTGGGCTGAGATATTTGTTTTTTTCTGACCACAAACTGAAAACAAGATGGTGGCCATCCCGACTGATAAATTTCTCACGACCAAAGATTTTTTGACTGTGAACCTGCCATTTCTTTGGTTGTGAGGATTGACCAGATAGCCAGAACCCCATTCTTCTTTCGCGAAATGACCATATAAATGTTCCCATTGACTTATAATGGTAGTTAAAAACTTTAATAACTTTTGAATGGCTTAATATTTTTTCACCAAACAAAAAGTGGCATGTTCCTTAACCCAAGCTCTTTCCATTTGGCAAGTTTCAGACTGACACAATACACAGCAGCCGAGCAGCACCATGGACATTATCCCCAAAACTGCCCACAAAACTGGCGACAAATACATTTTTCGGCATTTTACTGCACAAAAAAGTATGTCCAACCAAAATGCAATTTTGTCAAATCAAGAGCTCTACCATGCTCCACCATGCATACCAAATTTTATGCAAATCCAGTGAATGGTTGCAAAGTTATTAACATGCACAATTTCAGATTTAACATTAAAATGCGTACTCAACCCTAACTATAGGTGTGTGCTGCTCTATATTTTATATATATATATATATATATATATATATATATATATATTCTTAATTTTTATTGTATATGTCCAGGACTCCCAAAACAAGGAAAACTGATGGCCAGTATAGACAAGGACCATAAAGTCTTTTAGCCAATTCAAAGAGTCCCTGATTGATTAAATAAACGTCTAAATGTACTGCATAGATCCAGACAGAACAAGGATCAGAGTCCATACATTTAAACTCAACCAAAGTCCAACAAACATTCAGGCACCGGTGATAGCAAAGAGAAATAGCTTTTTAGAACACTGCTGAAATCAACTCTGCAAAGTCATAACAGCATGCCAAGTTCACCCATTCACTTGTACTTGCTGGACAATGAGAGACCAGTACAATAGCCATCATCATAAATCAATGAACTAGGGTGCGGACAGCTGGGAACAAATTAGGAAAATGCTTGAAGAGTTCATCCTGTGCCTCCATTGCAGATTTGAAATGAAGTTCTCCTGTATTAACATGCTCATGAAGTGTAGCCGGATATCTAATAAAAAAATGGATGCCTGCCACATTGTTTGCTTTTACAATCTTTATACGCTTGTTGCTGGGACCTAATTCCTGGGCTCTGTCACTGAAAATAAAGATCTGTGTACCTTCCCATAATATTTGTTTCTTTTCACATACCTTAGACAGGATATAAGTTTTGTCTGTAAAATTTAGCAGGCAAAAGATGAAACTCCTCATTTTATCCCGCCCTCCGGAGGAGGTATTGGTTTTAACCCACGGTGTACCCTCTCTGTAGCAGGATCCATATGGAGAAGGGCCAGTAATTTTTCTAGAAGCTGCTGAACGTAAAGAATCAGGTCAGTGCCCTCTGCCCATTTCAGTATGTCAGAGATGATTACATTATCCCTCCGGATCTGGAATTCTTGGTCTTCTAACCGTTCCTCCAGCCTAGATATTTTCCTTTGCATTTCCACAATCTCTGGTTCAATTTTGTAAGAGAGGTCTTTTAGCAAGGAGATATAGGTTTCAGTTTCCTTGATACGACAACTCATACTCCAAATGGTTGGTTTAAGAGAGTGAAAATAGGCTACCAGTTTGAATATAATCCCCTCAATGGTAGCTAGGTTGGTGGCAAGAGACTCAGAGTGTGTCTCTGGTGGCTCCGGTGATCTCAGAGAATGCAAGTCTTCCTTGAGGCACTTTGAAGGAGGTGAGTGGGCCCCGACCTCTTCATTTGATGGTGCAGTCTCCATATCTTGCAGGTTGGTGGACATTTTATTAAAATAATCACACCGATTGGTAACAGATGCAGTGAAGAACATATTACAATATAGCAGATGAATTTTTAAATGGGTTGCTGGCAAAAATATATATATTTTTCACCCATTGTACTGAGCCAGGATAGATGCGACCTACCACTAGGCTGCCATCATGTGACTCCCCCATCCATCTTTAATAGCAGCATGAGGGTACAGAGTCCCAATAGGTCCTTTGAAGCAAATCATACTGCAGAATAAAAGGTAACTATTTACATGACAACTACTCACTATTTACTAATCATAGTAAAGTCTCTGCACCCACTTGTAATTAAATGAGGTAGATAGAAAAAGGGTTAGTCTCACCCATTTTACTGCAGTCAGAGTCTTAGTTCAGAGTCCTTTTGAACAGCATCTTTGGGGGAAGATGGATACACTGCAGGGTACAGAAATCGTCGGCTCTGGGAGAAATAATAGGTAGGCAAAGACTAGGTAGTAACCTGACCAAAAGAGTTCGCAGCTTTCATATAAGCCTTGCACCTCTTGCCCATCAGATCCTGGATAAGGGCATATGTCTTGAACAAAGTGAGACCTTCCCATGTGTGTTTGGCACATTTGCACTTTGCTATGTTCTGAATTCACTGGAGGGTGTAGGTTGTACTATCAGGGCCCAGACAGTGTTTCTTATATAATTGTCAAGGGTACCCCAATATACTTAATTCTGGTGCTGTACCTCTATAATATCTCACAGTCTCTCAGGGAGGTAAGGGTAAACATATTGGGGATAGTCAAACTGGATCTTCTTGCAGATGATGCTTTCTGCTTGGCTCCATTCAGGCGGTTGTCTTATATTGGAACGAGGGACCTGCCCATCCGGCAGCCACACTCCCCTCCTTGTACCTCCTCACATTGGGATATCCATCGATTTGGCCCTGATAAATCTCCCACTGACACTGGCACTTGTCGGCTAAAGTAGGACGATCCTTCCAGGGCATGACATTGTTACATGAGGTCCCTGCACCCTAATTGGTACCCCCTGAGGTACATCGTAGACAGCTAGTGCTTAGGCATATGTTATACTAACGTATAGGGCTAAGGGCATCTACCGTATAAGAGTAGATATCAGGATATGTACGCATATTATCGTAATACACTTTGCTTGCCAATACATATATATTCTCTATGTATTTTCTGTGTATTTCTTACTTGTAATATGTTAGGACATCTGTGTCCTTGGAATGATTATATATATATATATATAGAGTAGCTGAGGAAGCCAAATCTCCAGCCTGATAACTTTCGAGGCAGCTCCCCCAAGCTAGGCACTCGGGACAATCAAGCAACTGAAGCAACAAGCAGCTCACCTGAGTAGCTGAGGAAGCCAAATCTCCAGCCTGATAACTTTTGAGGTAAAGAGAGCCTCTTCTCTTCATCTGGATGCCTGCAGAGGGGTGCTACCTGATGAACACTTATATTTTATGAACTTTGTTCCCTGTTCACCACTGGGTGGGCTTGTTATTTGCTTCTCTTTGTGCTACTAATGCTGAAGTGTAAAGCTAGGGACTCACTGGTTTTTCTAGAGTTGCCTTGCTGATTACACCTTAAAGCCAGATATACCAAGCAGCTAATATAGATCAGACTTGTTTAATATGGTGGTATTTGGAGCTAATTGTGCTTGTAACTGAAGGCATTAGGTTAGCTGGGTCCTAGAGTGACCTCATTTTGGAATAGCCCTGTTTGCATAGAGTGGAGCTCCTTTGTGTAAGTCACAACATATTCTCCTGCTGCATAGTAATGAGAGGCTGTGTTTTCTCCACTACATAGGCAGCCCCCCAAGCTAGGCACTCGGGACAATCAAGCAACTGAAGCAACAAGCAGCTCACTTGAGTAGCTGAGGAAGCCAAATCTCCAGCCTGATAACTTTCGAGGTAAAGAGAGCCTCTTCTCTTCATCTGGACGCCTGCAGAGGGGTGCTACCTGATGAACACTTATATTTTATGAACTTTGTTCCCTGTTCACCACTGGGTGGGCTTGTTATTTGCTTCTCTTTGTGCTACTAATGCTGAAGTGTAAAGCTAGGGACTCACTGGTTTTCCTAGAGTTGCCTTGCTGATTACACCTTAAAGACAGATATACCAAGCAGCTAATATAGATCAGACTTGTTTAATATGCTGGTATTTGGAGCTAATTGCTGATTACATCTTAAAGCCAGATATACCAAGCAGCTAACATAGATCAGACTTGTTTAATATGGTGGTATTGAGCTAATTGTGCTTGTAACTGAAGGCATTAGGTTAGCTGGGTCCTAGTGTGACCTCATTTTGGAATAGCCCTGTTTGCTTAGAGTGGAGCTCCTTTGTGTAAGTCACAACATATTCTCCCGCTGCACAGTAATGAGAGGCTGTGTTTTCTCCACTACATAGGCAGTTCCCCCCCCCAAGCTAGGCACTTGGGATAATCAAGCAACTGAAGCAGGGCCAGATCAAGCTCCTGGGGGGCCTGGGGCACTTGGACCTCTGGGGGGCCCATGTGTGTGCAGTGTTTATGACATGTGAAAATCCCCAACCCGTCTAGGGGGGTCTGGGGGCATGCCCCCCCAGAAAATTTAAGAAAAAATGGTTGAAAATGGTGCACTTTAGGGGTTTCCTTTATCGTTTTCTGATTTTTTTTCCTACTGTAAAAGTGACACTTTATGCTGGAAAATATGTACATGCCACTGCCTCAAATCATATATTGTATGTTTCCATATTCACATATATAGATAGTACAAATTTGTATGTGCTTTCAGAATATGAATATATAAACATACGGTGGATATTACTACAAATATATATAATATTTGCAAAGTGAGACAGCGTAGGATAAGGTCAGTGTTCAAACTTTGGGGAGGTCTGGTGGGGGTGGGGGCTTGAGTCTGGAAGGTGTTTACTACTCCATTCGCAAAACAAAGGGTGCTACAAGAGCTCGCTAAGTTCAGGGTGGACAAGGCAGTGGGACCTGATGGCATACATCCCAGGGTACTAAAGGAGCTAAGGTTGGAGCTAGGATAGCCATTATCAGAACAGTTTATTGAGTCTCTGAGCACAGGAGAGGTCCCATTTTTTTTTCTTTTTGTTTTTTTTGAGAGTGACACCTTGGAGTGCCTAAAGAATTGCTAGTACAGAGAGTACTCAGCAGCCAAAGACAAGTGTAAAGATGATTCACTGGCCACTGAGGTGGACAGCGATAGGGATAAGGCACTGACTCCAGGGTCTGTTGGTGTCAAAGCCTCACATCACTTCTGCTGGTGCCAAGAAAAGGGCCAGAACTTGGCCACGTCGGAGTCCCTATGGAAGATATCTAGGGCAACAAAAAAATCTCTGTATTTCTCCTATATTATAGTGGCCCATCCGGGCTGGATATGGCCAACCTCTGTAAAAGTGGTGAGGCCCCAGAAAAGACAAGACTCAGTGTGTACATCAGGAGAACTTAGAAGAGGAACCTAGATGAATATGGATTTGCAGGACTGGACTACACAGTCAAAGGTAGTAGAGATGTGTTCATCTACCCCAGCATCCTTACAGGTAGTGTGCAAACAGCCCAGTTACACAAGAATAAAAGGGCATACCAATCAAGACAGTCTGACATAGTCAATAAGAAACAATTTCATCAAGAAAATGGGCCAGCTTCTCCATCAACCATAGGGATGTACCCTGTGTAAGAGGTAGTGTAGTCAATCCAAAAAGGTGCATAGGATGTCCCATGAGCAGAACAACTTCCAAGCACAGTTACACTGAATAGTGCACAGGGGCATGTGCTGCATTTAGTAACTATCAGGAATATACCCCAGGCAGGGGGGAGGAGGAGGACAAGAAAGAAAAAGGTAGAAATAAGTTGCGTTCCAGAAAATCCCTTGTTTTGGTTGGTGGAAGGGCCCATGGGATCCTTACCCCTGACACTTGGTCGTTTGTCACCCCATTCTCTATTCATCATAATTTCCCCAAAACAAAATCAATTTATGCTACTAGAACATGGCATTTGCGTGACTTAGCAGTTGCAAATGTATCAATAATGTCATCAAAGCTGATTTGTCGAAGTATATCACTTTCAATACTTAGAAGAGTGAGTGCACTGAGATGGTCATCTCGCATTGTAGATCGCAGTTTGTTTTTAATGAGGGCCATTTTGCTGAATGAGCGTTCACCTGAGCAGTTAGTCACCATCAGTGACAGGTACATGCGAAGAGCGACAGAAACATTTGGAAAGGTCTCTTGCAGTTCTTCAGTATGAAGTAGTGATGCTCGAGATAGTGGTGAATCACAACCTCTTGCCTTTGCAAAGCTGATGAACTGAGACATTTCACCAGGGAAGACCTCAACAGACAAGTCTGATGGGTATTCTTGAGCTAATTTCTGAGCCTCGAGATGTATTGCCTCATCAGTTAAGACGCCAGAGTCCACTATAACTTTGAAGCGATCATAGACACTTTGGTAGTCGAAATCCTGTAATTCAAAGCCATAATGAGGCAATCTATTATAACCAAGTAGGTCTCAGTCCGGAATTTCTCTCTGCCAGTTAGAACAACTCCTTCAGATTGCACATCGTCATACTGCATGTTTCTTTTCCTTTTCCTTGACTGATCAGTTCTGTAAGTAGAGGAGCCAGATAATTCTTGTGCTCGCATTTCAAATTTATCGAAACTATCACGTAATGTGTTGACAAAGGTTTTGAGAGATGTCAGTAATTCAACAGCTGATTTAAGATCAATTTTGCTATGTTGCAAAGATTTGCTCGTCGCATTCAATCTGACAAGAATGGTATTCCACAGATCACAAAGAAATGCTGTTTCGACTAACTCCATTGTTTGGGACAACGAGTCTGCCTCATGTCTTGAGGTGCCATTCTGATGTTCATCATCAGCCATTTCCTCTAGAGCAGCTTTGATGTCGGCATAGCTGTCAAAGAGTGCCTTGGTTGCATCAGCACCTGCAGACCACCGTGTGTCAGACAGTGACTTCAGTGTCAATCCACCACCTTTCTCTTTTAAGTGTTTCATCAACACTGACCAGCGGTGTGTGAGCGGAGAAGAAAGTGTATACTTTCTGCAGAAAGCCAAAGAAGCTGACTGCCTCGACACAGCAATTAACAGAATTAGAACCAACTAGGTTCAGAGAATGGGCAGCGCAAGGTACAAATATTGCTAGAGGGTTCACTTGTCTGAGTCGTGCTTGCATGCCAGAGTATCGTCCAGCCATGTTGTTTGCATTGTCGTAAGACTGGCCACGGCAATCCATGAATTCAATGGCTTCAGTCTTCAGGTAGTCTAGCAGAGTATTTGCTAGGTCTTCAGCCATATGACTGCTGATTTGCAGGAAAGTCAAGAAGCGCTCAACTGGAACACCATTTAAAACATATCGAGTAATCACAGTTAGCTGATCAACGTGAGTTAAATCAGGCGTTGAATCAACAGATACTGAGAAATACTTGCCATTGCGATTTCTCTAACAATAGTGCCTCGAACATGGTTCGCCATGATTTGAATAATTCTTCAAATATAGTTGAGGACAGGTAAGCAGGCTTTCCTCGACCAGCATTACCAAAGTTTTCTATATGTGTGGCCAGAAAGGGATCAAACTTCCTATCAATTCTATGCAACCAAGGAAGTTGCCATTATGTTTTGATCCAATTATTTCATCATCTCCTCGGAAGGGCAGGCCTCTCTCAGCCAGAAGAGTAACAACAGCCACTACTACCGACATAATACATCACGCCAATACTGCTTTCTCTCCTGACACTGCTTCTCCAAACTGCAGTCAACATGGCAATATTCTTTGCGGCGGTTGCAAATGCTGAGAATGCAATCTCTGTCGCGTCACTTTCTTCATGTGCGGATTCTCTCGTCCGCTTTTTTCCAGTCATTAAAACCATCAACTTGCGTAAATGATCCTTCTGACTGTCATCAGCGTGCAGAAGAAACAGTATACAGATCCTTTTGAAGGACTATAGCATCCATTTCCTCAGATGCATCTCACCATTCGTCCGCCTGGTGTAGAACATGTGATTTTTCATGAAACGGAAATGCCCTTTGGCTGTCTCTGTGTTGGGTTGTAATAACGCTTGACTTCCATGAACTGTCAGAGTCAGTCTTATTCTGGCAACTGTCTGGTCCTTTCTCAATCCAGAAGTCCACTGTGGTGGAACGTATGGGGAACCACTCGGCAGGATCAGTTGATCGACATTCATATTCATCATGTACTGAGTGTGATGAATCGCTGATAGGCTCCTTCTGTCCCAAAAACATGTCATCATTTTCATTTGTGGAAGTGGCAGTCAAAGGACACTGGTGGACAACCACAGTATTGTCTTCAAAATGTTCTAAATCAGATTCCGCATTAGGATGTGCCTGTGAAACTTCAGAGTTGACAGTAGCATTCACACTTGCTGAGGGATAACTAGTTGGGGTGACAAGGACATCAGCTGACACAGAAGCATTAATCGAAAAATTGACTGAGTCGAGGGTCTTTGCCAACACGGAATTCAGCTTATCTTGCTTCTCTTCCAGTCTGACGTTTCAAAACTACCTGATTGCAAAACCCTTTGTGGCATTTTCTTTAATCTTATCACACTGTCTCCTGACGTCCCAGTCAGACCTGGGAAACAAAATGAGGGATTGGAAAGAACTGCATACAGTAGTAATTGTTAGTAATCACACAGTTAACTGTCAACATAGTTGGAAGCCACAATAATGTTAGTCTCTATCCAAAATTTTAAGACGCACATTTTTCTTTTCTTTCATTCCTGAACCAAAATGTGGAAAAATGGGTACCATACAAGTCAGAAGGTAAGTGGCAATCTAAAATAGCATAAAGTATAGGTCAACATTTTCACCAGATTCATGCACAGCTGCTTTAGCCAAAATTATCAGAAACATGTGGAGCACCATTATTCATCTTCTCAAGCTGCCACTTACAAAATGGTTAAAAGTATTCCAGGCTTCTGATTGGCTGAGGGACTTCTCTAGCTGGGCATCTATCAGACAACTGATGGCCGTCTATTAAAAGTATCAGCCCAGCCAACCCCATGACCATCACCACAGTCCTGCTGCCCAACCTGGTCTCTAATTGGCTAAACACCCTCATTTCATTTTCAAATCTCCGCCATTGTATTTGTCTTAACGAGAGCTGAGACCACACACCAGTCCACAACATGTTCTCCCAATAAAATTATGAACCTAATGTATTCCTGTTGAAATAAGCAGAGCACATCGTAGAAAAGAAATAAATGAACCTGTTTTCACAAAGTTACTTTTCTTTCTTATCTCCCCGTCCACACCTGAGCTGTCACGATTTGACAGTACAATGGACAACGTGGCATTTTTGCCCCATTATCCACAGAAATCCTGGTCACACTTTTAAAATCAAAAACTGAAAACCACCATTTTTTTTCTATGAGTCACCAAGACAGCCACTGAGCTGGCGAAGCTCCAACCCTCATGCACACATACGCAGACACCACCAAAATGACAATCTAAATAAAGATCTCCAAAAACAACAACAGCAGTTCTCATTTTCAGACTATGACCGCTACCACGCCGTCTGCTCACCACCACTCACATCCGATGCTCACCTGTCTCTTAACCCAAGACAAGCAACTCTATTTTTTCAATCCACATATAACCTAATTTTCTGAACAATAACACCCTCCAGGGTGGGTGGTATGGGCTATACACCTTTCCAGGGCTATAAGACCCTCCGCCTGTGGCATCAAGCATCATACGCCTTGGTGGGCGGGTACAGCCTATCACCGCCCACCTGTTGGGTATTATTGTTGCAACAGCATGTATCAAGCATGCTTTTATTTGAAATTGCAAGCCATGATGTAGCTGTCATACAGATATGTACTGTACACTATTCCCATAAATTTTAGTACAAAATGATGATGAAAACTAAAATGCAGTCTTACTTACCTCTGATAAACTCTCCTAGTCTCCTCTCTGCCTGGAAATGAATGAACTACTCGGAGTCGGCCAGGCGCGCGTGGCTTCTTTACTAGTCAGACTCGATAGCAAAATGCTTTGAAAATAGAAAACAGAAAAATAAATACTGTATCTTGAAGCCAAATAAAGCCCTCTGAACTGTAAATGCCATCACTGATGACCTGAAATCATCCAAGCAGACCTCTAAAGCAGTAGGTAAGGCTGGGGGTTAAGGTGTATTAGTAGGGTATCACAAGTGTCGTAAAAGGGAGGTAATAATCCTCTTTACAAGACACTGGTTAGGCCCATCTGGAGTACTGCGTGCAGTTTGGAGCCACACCTTCACAAGGACATTAACCAAATTGAGGCAGTCCAGAGAAGGCAACTAAAAGTCCAAATGGTGCAGGGACTGCATCAGAAGACATATGAGGACAGATTAACAGAGCTCAATATGTATACCCTTGAGCAAAGGAGGGACACCTTAAGGGCATTAACAAGGTGAAAGAGTCTAACATGTTTAAATAAAAGAAAAATAGCAGGACAAGAGGACACAGCATGAGATTAGAGGGCCAATTAAGGGTAATGTGAAATTCTTTTTCATAGAAAGGGTGGTGGATGCATGGAATGGCCTACCTAGGAAGTGGTGGCTGTGAATACAGTGCAGGGCTTCAAACAGGCATGGGATAGGCATAAGGGAGCAATACAAATGAGTATGAATAGATAGGCCACTGACAGAGCAAAGGACAATGGCACATTTATAAGATAGAAAAGAAATGGGCAGACTGCATGGGCCTTAGGTCCTTATCTGCCGTCAACTTCTACGCTTTATGGAGAGAGCCTCCTCACCACAGAGGGCTCCAAATGTATGAGTAACTGCATTGTAGTTAGACAGGGAAGCAGCATTATTATGGCAAGGAACATGTTTGCTTTGGAGACAGTAACACCAGTTGTCAAGTTAAGCAGGTAGGTCACTAACCCTTAACTCAACGTTCTCATCACAAAGAAATGCCTAATTGCAGTACTTCCTCCCTGCCCTGGTAAGCATAAGGTACCATGATCAGCCACATATGGTATCTTTGTATGGGGATATGTAAACTGTGAATATCTTCTTCTTTCCTTATGACAGGACTAATAAGTTCAACTTAGCCTTCTAGTCCTGTCATAAGGAAGGAAGTTATTTGCAGATTACATATCCTCAAGTTGAACAACTGTCTGTAATTTGTTGTTGAGGTAATAAAAGTACAATTTCCATTTAATACATTTAAACAACTTAAACTCAAGTAGTTGAATTTGAAATCATGTAGATTCACTCTCAAAAGGAAGGAAGGGCATTTCTATTACATCAACAAGGAAATTACAGTGCGCAGTGGTTGGTTGTGTGTGTGTGTCAGTTTTCTGCTTGTGCTTACAGTGCTTCTGTACTTGTGCTGTTTATTTTTATTTGCTCATTTATTTATTGCTCTATGCCATTACTGCCCTGCACTAATGCCTTGCATGCCATTGCCAATTGCTATGTAAGTAATATAACTTTATTAAGCCTTGCCTTACTACTTAATAGCTTCCCCCTCAAAAATAGGGATGCCACTGCTCATCCATCCTCTATGCCTTGCCCAGCTGCCCTATGAGTTATGAGACTGGAGGTTATCAGCACAGCAGTCAGAGGAATACAAATTTGATGTGGCTACAGGGTGGCAGGGTGCTGGCATTCATGATCATCACAACAACAGACTCACTCAACCAGATGTGGCCTGGCTGGCCCCGCTTCACATGTTCCAACAAGAGCGAGAGATGGGCTCACAGTCAGGTGTGTGGGGCAGCAGGGCTGCTGGATTGTGCAGGGAGGGACTCTGGGAGAAGTAGTGGGAGGTGGGATGCAAGCCTGGATGCTCTGCCTGATGCCAGTGCCTGAGCTGTTGGACAACAGCCAATAATATAAATATAATAATAAAAATAATATAAAATAATAATAGTCAAATAACTAGCCTGGGAGTGGGCCCCAGGGTGGTAGCCTGGGTAAAACATTGGCTGGACAACAGGACCACAGAAGGTAATTGCAAATGGAGTCCACTCTGAAGAAAGAGGGGTTACTAGTGGGTACGCGAGGTTCAGTACTGGGTCCAGTCCTTTTAATGTCTTTATAAGTGATATTGCAGAGGGACTGAAGGAAAAGTATGCCCTTTGCAGATGACACAAAGATCTGCAACAGGGTTGATGCACAAGAAGGCTATGAAAGGATGAGATGGGGCTTGGCAAGGTTGGAGGAATGGTCAGAAGTAAGGCAGCTTAGATTCAATGCAAGAAGTACAAAATAATGCACTAGGAAACAAAAACCCAGGGAAGATTACACAGTGAGGGGAGGTACAACAACAACAAAAATGGAAAGGGACCTGGGGTAATCATATCAGATGAGCTAAAGGATGGCGCAAGCAATGTGAGAAGGCGTAGGGAGGGCTTGGGGATACTGGGATTTGAGGCAACACCAGCAGAAAACAGGAAGTTGTTATCCCCTGTACAGACAGTTGGTGAGACCCATCTAGTAGAACTATAGGTACATAGGAGACTTAGAAATGTCCAAAAACAAACTTGGAGTAAGCACAAGGACGGTGCTACAATACCCAAAAAGTAGAGCACACACACCTTATAGCTATACTTCAGTCTAAATATAGTTCAACTTTTATTAACATACACGTTGTAAAACCTGATGCTTTCAGATGAAAATACATCCTTTCTCAAAGGTCATCCGAAACGGGCAGGTTTTTGCATGTGGTAATAAGTTTAACTTATATTTAGACTGGTGTGTTCTACTTTTGTGTGTTACACTTAGAAATGTGTTCAGTCTTTTGTGTGGTATAGTCGCAAATCTGAGCACTATTTTAGATGCCAGTGAGTGAGTACCTAAGGTTACTACGAGGTAAGTAGTTCTAAGCATTTAAAAGGCTTTAATTTGTATATAACATGATGGTATACCATTAACAGGGTGTCATAATAATAGCCTCGTGAGATAACAGCTAACTATGCATGACAGTGTGGGCATGTTAGAGCACTGTACATGTAGCCAGGTGCTCTTTTTCACTGATGGCATCTTGTTTAAGAATGTGAGTGTGAGGTGCTTGGCCATGCTGTCAGAGGTAGAAGAGGCAAGAGCTGTTCATGGCAGCATGGGCCTCGCCCCCTCCTGCAGACCTAGGTTCAACGCTCAAGCCTGATGACTTCTATTTTTTTCATGACCACAGTTTCACCCCACCTCATCCCTCCAGAGTTGCAGCCACCCCAGAGTTCCAATAATTCTCCCCATCCTCAGCTGCATCCGCCAGGCTCTGAGAATGACCCCTGTCCTGAGTTCCTCCCTAGAGCACACATTCAAACATGAGGTATATGCTCAGACTCAGAGACAACAATGGCTTTTCAATAGTAGTACAAGTCTGTCCAGGAGCCCGGAGGATTGTGCAGGAGAGGATTGGGGGCGAGGATCTGGCTGCCTGCTCACCGGCATTGCATCTGGTGCCGATTCGAACATGACCATATTTTTGGTTCAACTGCTGTCAGATCCTCGGGCAGCGGGAGTCGGATCAAGAGCAACAGCAACAGGGAGTTAGTACTAGGGACTCTGGAGGCGGGAGGGCACTCAGACAGGAGAGAGGGAGTACTAGTGTCCACTGACTGACCGTCATCTCAGAGAAGTACGAGAGAGGGAGAGGTGGCGTCGAAGAACTGGAGGCTCGGAGACGAGTGTGTGAAGTATTCGGAGGACATACTAGCAGGTCAGGAAATTAATCACAACTTGAACTTCCAAATAATTTAACATGAAAAGAAAAACATCACATGCAGGCTGTAGCAGACCAGACCAGTTCATCTAACTTTTTCTATGGTACCTACCCGGCCTGGCTGGCAACCCCTCCCGCCCCCACCCCCAGAGTAAGAATTCATTCAGGATGGTGGTCCATGCCTCTCAAGTGTCCCTGATTTTCAGGATGTCCCTGATTTCACCTCAAAATTTTACTCTGTCCTCCTAAAATCTGTGTTTCCCTGACTAAACAGTGATGATTGTAAGAATAAAATTATGTCAAAACAATAAAGCTGCAGACTTCTTATATTCTTCAGAAAATGTATTATACACTGAGTCCCTTATTCTGCCAGCATTAATCTGAGTGGATACTGGTTACTGGATAGCACTAATTTTAAAACTTTTAAGTGTGTCCCTGATTTTGGGCCTTGTGCTTGTCCCTGATTTTTAAGCCTTGTTTTTTTGTCCCTGATTTATGAGGCAGGAAGAGGAGGAGGTTGAGACTGCAGGGCTTATCTAATAAAAAATCATTCGAGAGAGTCTGACAAGACAAGTCAAGTACCTCCGAGTCCACCACCTCCTCGTGTTACTGATCGCTATATTTTTTTTGTCTCCCGTCCTGTTCACCCTCTCTAGTCTCCTCCTCACTAGTTGTACTTGTACAGTACACCACACTACTATAGGCAGTAGTTTACTGGTTTAGGCACTATACGCGTGGCGAGGCCCGTAGCAAGCAAGATTAGCCGGGCGGGAAGGGGAACCTCTCAAGCGATCGCGGAACGACCCAGCAATACCCAACCCATGTCTGCTCAGCTCTAATCTCTCCAACATCTGCGTAGTGAGGACGGACAAGGAGTTTTACTTACATGATGCGCAGACGCAGTCAGTCAGACGACGGTCAGACGAGACGACCCAGCGACGCTGAGGCGGGCGACCACGATTCTCCTGTAGTGCCTGCATATCATGTGATCCCCCGGCCGCTCCATTGCAGTGATCAATTCAGGCAGCGCGGCAGCGGCGACACTTGCTGGCAAAACAGGAACTGCAGGCCGCCGCAGCAAGGGATTTAAAGCAGCGGCAGCCACTTTGAAAACAAACTTGCACGGGCTCTGGGTACTTCTCATGGGGGGGCCTGGGCATTTGCCCCATTTGCCCCCTCTTAATCCGCCCTGAACTGAAGCAACAAGCAGCTCACCTGAGTAGCTGAGGAAGCCAAATCTCCAGCCTGATAACTTTCGAGGTTAAGAGAGCCTCTTCTCTTCGTCTGGACGCCTGCAGAGGGGTGCTAGCCCGCCCCAACCACCCTCCCACCCAGGGGCGGCTGTCAATTTAAGGATCCACCCCGTGACATCACATCCGGTGACATCACGTCCTGTTGCCCAGAACCTATCTCCCCACTTTCCCATTTGCAGGTTATACCTGCTGGCCACTAGAGGGACCTATGCTCCCTCACTACTTCCTACTCCTACCTGTACAGCACTACTTCCCTGGGATCTTGCTCACCAAATGTATTGGCCCTGCCTCACGCTCTGCCTGTGCCTATCCCCACTAGCAGTGCACTTACCCACTTACCCATCTGCTAGTCCACACTGCCCTGGCACCCTCCCTCCCCTTGCTCCTGAACCTCCTCTCCTGCCCCTGGGACCTCTGTGTGTCCCCATCCTCCCTGCCCTCCCATAGCTTTCTTCAACTCAGGCACATCTGGGTGTCTTCTTATTCTTGCTTCCTCCTGTACCTCCCTGCCCACCCCTGCCCCTTAGCCTCCCCTCCCTCTCATGTCAATCTGGAAAACCTCTCACCATCTCCCAGCCAGGTGTTAGTCATGCTACTACTCCTGTCAGGGAACATTCATCCAAACCCTGGCCGGTTTCCAGGAGCTCCCAACTCGCACCACAGGCCTATGCATGGTCTCCATGAATATCTGTAGCCTCCTAAAAAAGTTTGACTCACTTCAATGCCTGGTCACATCAATTAACCCTGATGTCATCACCCTGGTTGAGACTTGGCTGTCGAAATCCTCCCTGACTCCCAGTCTCCCTTCCTGGTTTCACCTTTTCCGTCAGACCTTGTTGGAGACAGGGGCAGCTGCGCTATTTATGTCAAGGAATCTCTCCGCGCACTGGCCCTGCCCGCCTCCCCTCCTTTTGACTCAGGGCCCAGGCGCTCACGCTGAAAACTAACCCCTAAGACCTTAAAGGGACCCCTTTATCTGACTACTGCATACGTGCCCCCAGGACCAAACGTAGGCCATTGCTCTCTTACAGAATACCTACCTCTCTACCTCCTTCCGCTGATCAAATTCTGGTGGGTGACTTAAATGTCAACTGGCTCAGCCCCTCCTCCTCCTCCTCTACCCGAGACTCCTTTTCTGCAATAGACCTAACACAACTAGTTACCTACCCTACCAGGACTAACCCCAAGAGAGGCTCCAGTACCCTGCTTGATGTGGTACTCACCAACCGCATAAATCGGATCCCCAATGTACAAGTCCTCCCAGACTCTCTCAGCGATCACTCCCCATTCTATTCCACTGGTCATCCTCAGTCCCCAAACCCATAGCACAGTCCACATGCCGTGGCATGCCTAATACCTGGTGGACTGATAAAACTTAAGGAACTTCTGTCCCAAATTGACTGGTCTCCATACAGGCAACTCCTGACATCGACACAGCTCTCTCCTTCTTTACCCAAACTTTAATAATGCCTGTGATATCTTTGCCCCAGTGTTGACCCGCTGCTCTAAGAAGGAAGAATGCCCCTGGTTACCCCAGCTTTGATCCACCAGTGCTCAAACATAGACAACTCTATGGCACCGTGACATTGAGACTGGCTAGCCCAATGACAGGCGGTTATATGCCGCCTCAAACAAGTGCACTCGGCCATCAGAAAGGCCAAGTCTGAGCACCATCGGTCCTCACTCACTGCCTCATGGGGAATCCCAGAACCTTCTGGGATAACATTAAACAGTTAAATGGGAGTGCACACCTCCCCCACCCACCCAGATCAACATTAATGGTGTGATCTCCTCAGACCCAGCCCTCATAGCCAACCACCTCAACACCTCATTCACTGACCTTAGCCCTATCCTCCCTACAAATTTTTTGACCTCCTCCCAGCACCTGCCAGTAAATCTTTCTCGCTCTTATTTTCTCCTCCATGTGTTTATGCCCAAGAACTTAGGCCGACTCTGTCACTGCTCTGAGAGTAATAGTACAGGCAGTGACACCCTGGATCCGTGTATCCTACAGCTGGTCTTAGACACAGTCCTTACCCGATCACATGCCTCATCAACCACCTCTTTGCCTGGGAAGGTTCCAACTGCCTGAAAGTCACCACTGTCACCCCTATCTTTAAAGGTGGTGATAGGACTGTGGCTGGAAACTATTGACCGATCTCCATTCTCTCTCTCTCTCAAGACCTTGGAAAAGTGGTGGCCTCTCAAATCTCTGACTACCTCTCCACCTACAATGTCCTTTGTCCTGAGCAGCATGGCTTCCGAGCATGTCACAGTACCAACACAGCCCTCCTAGAGTTCTCCAACTTTCTCCACTCCTCCTTAGACACTGGTCCTCCAGCTGGTGCTGTCTTCATTGACCTCTCGAAAGCTTTCAACACTGTCTCCCACCCCCTCCTTCTTGATGTCCTTAGTCTCTCTGGTTTTGCTGCTGGGCCTATCTCCTGGTGCACCAGTTATCTGTCTGACTGCTCACAGCGTGTAAAAATTAATGGGACCTACTCAGACATCTGTCCCATCTTTTCTGGGGTTCCCGGGGCTCCATTCTGGGCCTTACTATTCTCCTTTACCTTAACACCCTTCCACGCTCTTGCTCGGGAACATTCTATTGTACGCTGATGATGCAGTCATCTTTGCCTCAAGTCGAACTCCTATTGCCCTCCAGGACTCACTGCAGAAGTCCTTCACTGAAGCCGAGGGCTGGTTCAAGGAACATAGATTGGGATAAATCTTAAAAACAAAACCATGTTCTTCACTCATCCCCAAAAAGTCCTGCAACTGCAAACTCCTCATTCACTCTGGGTCCTCTTTCCCACTCGAACAAGTTTGCTCTTATAAATACCTAGGGATCCATTTTGACCCTCCTCTCCTTCCATGGACACATCGCTGCCTAGCCACTGCCCTAATATCCGATTGGGCATCTTACATCGGTATAAACACTGCCTCCCCGGAGTCTTGACTCTCAGACACCTCCTCTATCCTGTCCCTAGTGGACTATGGACTGCCCGGTGTATGGTGCTGCTGATCAGACCACACCCATAAAATTTGCACTACTCTAAGTAAGGCCTGCAGGTTAATTACTGGAGCACCTAGGATGACACTCCTGTCTACTGTACTAAAAGCTGGTACTTGATCTCGTCGGAAGCCTCGTAAACATGACCTGTACCTAAAAAAAAGACCCTCCATATCCTCACCAGGATTGACCACCACCATATGCCGCCTGTCCCACTAGTTCATACTTGACCTCTGGGAAAACCTCTTGTTATCCCTAGAGCTAGGACCGCTCACGGCCAAAGAGCCTTCAGCTTTAGGGCCCCTCCTGGTTCAATACACTGCCCCTCCATCTCCGGCTCCAACTATATCGTGCTTCAAAACTTCCCTACGTAACCACCTTATTTAACACCGATGCTGTAACTGCCACTAGTCAAAGCCATACTAATACTTATGACAAAGCTTATTACTAAGCTTCTAAGGACAACATAACTCTGGTATTGTTTGCATCCATCCTACCTGTACCAGCTTGTTTGTATCTATGTCTTAATTTACTGTTATACTTATGTGTTGTACTGCTATACTGTGTATTTTGGTTTATCTTACTGTGATAAGGTACCTTTGTAAATGAGCCTATGGCTCAAAGGTTTTCCAAACTGCTGTTTAAATAAAATAAAATAAAATAAATAAAAATATATATATATATGTAAGTCAGCATTGCCACCTTTTGGTGATTTGTACTATTACACTGAGTTATGTAAGATTCTATATACTGTATACTTTTGTTTTACAAACTGATAACTACTACAAAATTGTGTAATGTTATCTTGGACCGTGGAGCCACCTCTAATTTAGCCAATAGGGCTCATCTCTGTTACTAGAAATGTTTCTATCTTACAGTAACTATAGTAATTATCATAGGTATACAATGTGAGACACTAAGTCTTATACTTCGGAGACCCCAAGAGACACGGAGAAACTTCGTGGTATAGGGAACACTTAGCACTGGCTCCTGGTTCATATTGGTAAGAATTGCTTAGGGCAACTGTGATTTATCCTTTTAGTAGTAATAAACAAGTTTATTACTCTTGTGCAATGTGTTTGTGATTTCTTGCATTCCCAATATTGCCAATAACCTGAGAGTGAGGTTTAGACCTCCTGACAACATATAGGGGCTCATGCTGAGAATGAATGTCCCTTTCTAGGTGACCATCACTGACAGGACTCATTGCCTCAGACAGCGGCATGCCACTTACCACCGTACCAGGTGTCTTGGGGGTGGACAAGGAAGAGGTTGGTTCCTCTGGCTCCTCAGCTAATTTCTCCATTATCACAACAGCTGTGACAATGGGCTCAGGGGGGCACAGAAAGCAAAGACTGGGCTGGCTCTTCAAAGTCCCATAACTATGTCCATGGCCAGGGGGTGGAGAATTCACTCCAGATGCTTCAGATTTTGGCACAACACCACCAGGCCTCTCAGATTAACTCATGTGCTCCTCAGTCTCAGGCCTCACAGCAGATGATGGATGAGCTTCTGAGCCAGTGACACATGCAGTTATCGTCCACAGTTTGCCCCATCTCTCCAGTGCTGATTCTGTGGAGGTGACTGATCCCCCTAGCCTACTCAGCCAGAAGTAAACATTTGGTTCAGCTATGCCAGAGGTCCTTTGCTGACAACTAGAGCAGACTGGCAGAAATGTTACCTGACCCCTAGGATCTACACAGATCACATGTTGAGACCAAAGGCTTTTCCACCATCTTCCAAAGTCACTTAAGCAAGGCAGCTAGCACTTTTCCATAGGTGACTTTCCCCTCAGATGTCATGGGGCATGCCTCCCCACTGACAGTCTCTGAGGAATGTCCATAGTCCAGCTATTCACAGCTCCTCACTGTGGAAGCTGCAAACTAGGCATGGCAGAGGATATGGCTGAACAGACAAGATCAGGTATCTGTGATTCACAACCGGGGCCCACACATCAGTCCCTCACTCTCCCTTCTACTCCAGCCTCTGACTGGCATGACGGCTGCCTTCACTTCCTCCATGTTGGACCTTGGGTTGAAGGTTTGAATCCCGAGCCCACACAGCACCACCAACAAAATGACCACAGCCACAAAAATACCACTGATGCCCGCCACTACTATCCGACCACTGAAAACTTGGGCAGGAGCAGGCAATCACCCCTGCTCCTGGAAAACCACAACTGCTCATCCCACGGCATGCAAACTCTCCAAAGGTTCAAAAAAAAACTATATATATGGCCGGAGCCCCAGCATTAACCTCTGACCCATGAAGACCCCACCAGTAGGTGGAGACCATACACACTAAATAATGGATAAGGGCCAAAAGGGCCAGGAGGGGGGGAAATAGTAAACCCAACCCCAGGTTACAAACAAAAAGTGGCCTACAGTAGATCACATCAAGTCACATTAAAAATGTATCAGTTAATATCTGAATTCATTGCCAAGGATCTGCAATGATTTTCTTTGGTGGAGAATGATGGTTTTAAAGCCCTTTTAAAATATTTTGCTCCATGTTACAACATAGCAAGCCGTGAATATTTTGTGACTGTGGCTGTTACCAAAATGTACAAATGTATGCAAAGTGAAATAAAACTGGCTCTTCAAGACTGTGAATGTGGTTCTGTGCACCTAACCACAAACATGTGGATGAGTTCTCAGACCACTGATTGCATGTGCATCAAATCACATTGGGTGTCACCTTGGGTGTTACCTTCATCTTAAAGCACCACCTCAAGCAGCAGTGTACAGGAAAGAAGACAAAGAATGGCAGCTCTTTGTGTTAGCATGTTTGGTAAGTATCACACTGCTGACAATATTTCAGAAGAGTTGTGTGACAAAATTTCTGAGCGGTTAGAGCTCCTGGAACTCAATACTAAATTTGTGGTTTCAGACAATACAGTCAGTGTTGTTAGTGCAGTGAAATGTGATGGTTTTGTTCACGTTACATGCTTTGCACACTCTGTTAGTACAAGCTTTCATTTCCAGTGGCAACAATACAGTAACGCTAGTGGGAACTGTGAAGAAAATCTGTGACCAATTTAGTCACTCTGTTAAATCATGTGGTATCTTGGTTGACCTCCAGAAAAAAAATGGATTGCCAATGCAGCAACTAAAACAAGATGTTTTGACAAGATGGAACTCAATGTTTTTCTTGTGTGGGAGACTTCTCACACAAAAGAAGGCAATCCATAAATATACCTTGGAGCACAACATAACAGATGGCATTGTGCTGAATTCATTCATGTGGGACCTCATGGAGCATCTTACATTGCTCTTTACTCCCTTTTAGAAAGCAACTCAACAGATTAGCAAAGAGAATGCTACCCTAAGCTAGGTTATTCCCACCATAAATTTATTGAACAAGGAACTCAGGAGGCTGCATAGAGGTTTTGACCAAAATGGAGACATATCTGGTGTATTCCTTATGGACTAACTGATGAAGCAATTCCAGAATTGCAGAAGACTTCACAATATCACGACAGACAAAAATGTTCTTCTTTCCACTCTTCGTGACCCTCAGTTTAAGATGCAAGAGCTGCTTCCTTTAGATCTCGGTGATTCTGATCTTGAATACAAAAACATGCTGATTTCAACAGTTGCACAGCAAAAGGAAGGAGCTGCATGTGACAATATAAGTCAATCTCGTGATGTGGATACTGCATTTGATGATGCAACATCTGTTGGTAGTGATAGCAATAATTTCCACTTATTGCAGCCACATACTCTTTCATCAACATTGGGTAGTCCTGCACAAAGACTTCTTTCACAGCCATTGAAAAAGACATGTAATTCTGAAAAGCACACAGATGACACTCAGACTTTTTGGTCAAAACTCATGGAAATAAATAATTCAGATGTGTCTGTCATGGAGTTGCCTTGTTTGTCTTTGTCTGATATTGTGGATTCATATTTAATACCAGAACCACTCATTAATATTACTGATGACCACTTTGAGCACTGGCTGGAAATGAAAAACATCTGGTCTGCACTATATGCCTTTGCTATTAAACTTCTTAGCTGCCCTCTCACTAGTGTTTACTGTGAGCGTGTATTTAGCACAGCTGGAAATGTTGTCTCTGACAGCCACACAAGGCTTACTCCCGAAAATGTACAGAGTCTTACCTTCCTACAAGTCAGTCTAAACAAGTTCTCGTACCAGTTCAGTGAACAGTGGCAGGAACATAAAAGTGATGATGATGAACAGCTGCAACAGGTGTCTCCTGATAATGGTACTTCCTTGGTGGTGTTTGAAGATGATGGTGATGATATTTTTTAATTTAATGATTTATTTCTTAGAATTCATAGGACAAAGGTCAGAAACCATAACAGAAAAATAAAGTAAGAACAATTCCTTCTTGTGAGGTTATTTTGTACGTTACATCATATGTATTGCTGTATGTATTTTTCAGTTTAATAACCTAGGTAGAATGCAATGTGTTTATTCAGCAAGTTAAAAATACAGGCAGTGACTTGCTGGACATCTTGCTGGGTCCCACACTGTGTGGATCCCCACTGGCTTCAGAAGGAGGGGATGCGATGGGGCTGGGGACTTCATGGTAGGAGTAGGAGGGGATTGGGGCCAAACAGTTCTATTAACAAAAATAAATAAATAAATACTATAGTTAACTGCACAGAGCCACCGTGAGTATGAGCCCCAGCAGTCCTCATGTCTAGCACCATGCAGATCCCCTCTGGCTTGACGGGGGAAGTGGTGATGGGGCTGTGGACTGGCAGATGGGCCTCATGGCAAGAGTATGCGGTGGTCATGGCCAAACAGCTCTATTAAAAAAAAACTGCATTGCAGAGTGGGGGAGTGCAAGGTCAACCAGATAAAGTCAGTTAGGAAACACAAGTGATAAAAAATAATTGACCAATCAGGCAGGAGTGTGTGGGATGGTTTGGGGTCCATGATACTTGTCATAACACCACATAGGAAGCAAAATAATTATAAATAAAAAAAAATACATCTCAAATCAAAATGGTGTGAGGGATGGCTGGGAATCCATCACATATCCTGCTCATACTGCCTGTCTCCCACCAAAAGCATGTCAGATTCAGTGAATATCTGCACTCAGCTGTTGTATTTCTGCTGTTGAATTTTTTGGTCTTTCTCTCCCCCTCTCTAATGTTTGACACACTGCCTACTTTCGCTTCAAAGCCCCAAATAAGCTGCATACATTGGGCTTGATTCACAATTGTTTTTGGGACAAAGTTCCACACACTGCAACTACTGTTGCAGACTAAAATCTTAACAGCTGCTGAGATTGCTATTCACATTCACAGTAGCTCTAGAAGACAGTACGGCAGGCCCTACCAGCTGTAACATTTTTCCGCAGCTGCAGAGCTTTCCATGGCAACACCAGTTGCAAGCTGCCATAAATACTGGAACCAGTCACAAATTGGTTCCCCTTCTGAGAGCTGTGGGAGACACTGCAGTTCAACAAGTGACAACCCACTAGCGCTGAGTTTTCCCCCAACTGCAGGATGTTCAAGAATTTTGTGAATCCAGCCCACTGTTTTCTGTGAATGTCATGTGGTTGTGAACATATAGGACTGGCAAGAAGAAGTCAATTTTATTTTTTATTGTTGTTGGCTGATTGCTGACCTTGAATGATATAAAAATACAGACATACAATTCCTAAAAAAAAAAAAGTAAAATTTCATTTTTTTTTAACAGAGGGATCTAAAATAATAATACTGACACATTACTCATACTTAAATAGAGTAAAAATAGGTCTACAATTCATCAGATGAAATCAGAAACTTTTGGAAATAAATCAGAGTTAGAATCAGAACTGGGTCAGAGTTGACCCCCTCCCATCCCTAACACCGCACCCCAGAATGTGTGACTACATTTGTTTTTCTGCCCCGTAAAGCTCATCCAGCAGGATCAACCTCTGGCTAACATCCCTCTCCCTCATGTCACAGGTCACTGTGGCAGTCATTCACCCTATTATAATTTCTTACCATGCCACCCTAGGAATTAGGCTTCCATGGGGCCCCCACAAGAGAGATCTTAACCTTGGAGACTGGACTCTCTCCTCCTAAATGACCCTGCCCTCCTGCACTGGCTAAAAGGGGAAGTCCACCACTATTGGAAAAACTAACGGCATGGGGGGAGTAACATATCCTATGTTATGGGGAGCCTTTAAAGTCACTCTAAGGGCAGTGTCATGACATATGCTGCACAAAGACATAGAACTAGAGAGGCAGAGCTGCACCAATTAGAAAAGGAGCTGAAGGACCTGGAGAGGCAATGCAAGTAGTCAGCCCCTGCACCATCCACCCTACTCATTGCTCAACTTATCAGTGCCCACACTAAACTTGATGACCTCTTCAATAGGAAAGATGAAATGGCTCTCAGGAGGCTCCATCACCCATTCTGGGATGGTGCCAAGAAATCTGGTGAGCTGTTAACCTATATGGTAGGCTAAAATGCAGGTGAGATGCCAAGGCCGAAGGGGGCTAAAAGACCCTACAGGCTGCCTTCACAGATCATCTAAAGGTACAAACACCACCCAGCAACAATTTTATGAATCCCTGTATGCCTCACCAAATCCACCAAAGGCAGAGGATATCAGATGCTTCCTAGATGCCTTACCCCTCCTCATGATCACCCCGAACAGGTTATAATGTTAGAAGCACCGACTACACAAGAAGAAATCCTGAAAGCTATAAAAGGCATGAACCCACACAAGTCTCTAGGAGTGGATAGGTTTTCTATAGACTTTTATCAGCCCATAGGTGAAGACATTACCCCATGCTTACAAGTGTTTCAAGCTACCTTTACACAAGGTATCATGCCCTGGTCTATGATGGAGGCAGTGATTACAATACTTCATAACAAGGGCAAGGACCCCCCCCTTCCTAATAGTTACTAACTTATTTCTGACATAAATGTTGATGCCAAACGTCTGGTGAAAATCATTGCCAACAGAATGGAAACAGTCCAGCCTGGCATGATTCACCTCTCCCAAGTAAGGTTCATTAAAGGCTGGCTTGGTTCAGACCATCTTAGATCCCTAAACTCACTGATGCACAGCTCACAAACATCTCTTTCCCCATCCACTGCCCTGGCAGTGGACTTGAAAAAGTCCTTTGAGTCCATAGAGTGGAATTCCCTACAGGAGACACTGGCCAAAATGGGAATTGGGCTTACATTTAGAAAATGTATTAGCCTACTATATTAATCACCAGTGGCATCTGTCCTGATAAATGGCACTAAATCCTCCCTTTTCTCTCTACAGAAGGGTACCACACAAGGGTGCCCTCCAAACTTCCTTGCTTTTCATGATGCTGTGGAGCCAGTTGCAATAGCCATATGGGAAAATGGTCACATTTATGGAGTTAAGATGGGAAAAGAGGAGTTTAAAACATTCAGGCACACCGACAGCTTGCCTATCTGATGCAGCACACTCTGTTCTACAAGTCCTTGCCCTTCTCCATGCTTTCACAAGGATCTCAGAGCTTAAGGTAAATCAATCTAAGATTAAGGTTCTAAGACTAAACTCTAAATACATGGCCAATACAGTCACACCGACTGGACTGAAGTGGGTTCCAGCTAGCATAGTTTATCTAGGTATTAGATTACACCATAAAATCTCTATTATGATAGCCTTAAACCTAGACACTTTGCTCACCTCATCAAAGCAGGAGTTTGAAAGATAGAAAGCTCTGCACCTTTCCCTAGTGGGTAAAGTAAATGTGGTCAAACTAATAATAGCATTAATGCGTCTACATATCCTATCCCACCTGCCTGTTCATGTACTGCCCAAATGGTTCCATTACTGCCGTGACCCACTGAGCCTTGAGGAATGTTTTTGATGGGAAGGGAAACCTCTGAGACACAGCATAGCAAAACTGAGAAGCCACTGAAGCAGAGGAGGTTCAGGCCTCCCCTGGTTTCAATAGTACCACATGGACTTTGACTCCACCCAACTAGTCAAGTGGTTCTCCAACCCCAGTTCACAAGACCCTATGAGGCTAAGAATCGAATCTGCTCTTATGGGTGACAAAGCCCTTGTGAGCTCTCTCTATATTAAATGCAAAAGTGCACCAATACCATCCCCTACCATACGTATTTCCTTCCTTTATTGGGTTAAAATCCACAAAGACCTGCTGGTGGACCCCACCCAAATCACACTTGCACCTCTATAGGACAACCCTATAATTCAAACTGGTGGGGGGGGGGGGATCAGTCCGCTGGAAATTTTGGAAGGCCCAAGGCATAAAACTAAACACGTTTTATATGATGGGCACCCGTGCAATACACTCTTTCACCTCCTCAGAAACTCAGTCCCTGATCCTAAGAACAATTTTTGGAGGTATCTCCAAATCAGAGATGTGATAATGCAGGTACATAGGTAACAATTCATGCACCCTGACAAATTGAACCATCCTCCCATTATTACACTGGAAGAAAATTAATAAAGGGAGGGCCAGGTGCAGGTATCAAGCCCTTAAGGATACCCAACCTGATCAGTCAGCAAATGCAAAAGCACAATGGCAAGCTGAGTTTGGGGTCAATATAACAGAGTCTAAATGATCCCACTGATGGTACAGAGGGCACAAATCCTGTAGAGATAGCAGAAGTCAACTTATCCTGAATAAAACCATTATAAGATGGTACAGACCTCCCCAAATTCTCAAATAGATTGGTCTAATGAACCATGACATGTGTTGGAGATGCGGATGTCCATCTGCACACCACTTGCATATCCTATGGGACTGCCCCATTATCACTCCCTTCTGGCAAGAGATTAGACTGATCTGCAAAAAGATAGAGGGGTCAAAGATGCAGGTAAATGCCCCTCTGCCCTTGTTAGGCTGCAGCATAGATAGTATGCCTAAACACTCCGCAAAGGCTCAGTGAGTCACGGAAGTAGAAATAGTAGCTGAAAGATTGATATTGTGTAACTGGACATCTACGAAGGTCCCCAAAACAACAGAATGGTTGCAGGCAGTGGCCCAGTTGGCAACCTTTGAAAAATGATCCAGTTTTTCTTGTAAAACTTTAGCTGTTTACTCTAAGTGCTAGGACCGATTCCTGCAATCTAGATTTGGTCACAGATTGGAGCCTCTAGTACCCACCTCACTGATTGAAGTTGCCTCATATGCATAAGCAGAAACTTAATTATTATCACCTCTGGATGGGACACTGCTCAAGGACTGCTCCTCCTTTAGATACATAGGGGTCTGGCTTGAATGGAAACTCAACTTTTCTGTACACATAGAGGCCATTCATGAGAAATTATATCCTAAACTGGGTGCCCTGTACTTTAACCAGGGCTGTATCCCACTGTCGGCTCACTGATCCATTGTACAGAAAATGATTATCCCCATCTTTGATTATGGGAATCTAGTATACAGTGATGCATCCTCTTCCTCCTTAACCAGACTGGGCACACTCTTCCACTCCTTCTGCTGATTTGCCATTTATTTATTTTATTTTTATTTACTGATATCTTGGAGAACACCTGTGAGCAGATGCTCATTTGTAGGTTCCACGTCAGTTACAAGAAAAAAAATTGAACAGGTACATAGCATTACATTACAGGCATTATAAGCAAGTACAAAATTGCACTGTACAAAACAATACATTAGAAGCTAGGTAGATAATAAATTGGTGTGAATTACAAAGTTGGTATAGCATTTAGTTTAAGGTATAACATTTAGAACTGCTACCGCATTAGTGAGAAGGCATCTGTGTTGGAGAGTTAGGCATACTTGTGGGGGGAGAAACAGAGTAGAGAACAGGCACAGCTGCGGCATAGTGAAATGTATGTCTGCATAAGGGGTTAAGAATAGACTTAAGGAAGGTTGGAGACAACGGGGCTAGAAGAGCACCATATGGGGTGGTATGAGGGCAGGGACAGAGAGGGGAAGGGGGGGTAGATGGAGGGTGGAACAATGAAGCTCTGTGAAGGTTGGTGCCCATAGGATTAGGTGGAACACTAAGTGCTGCTGCTTTATGGTGGTCCAAATATATGAAAATTGTTTTGGTCATCATGAACAGCCAACACACTCACAGTTGTCTTCAGCGGCGAGGTGCTGCCTAAGCTTACGCTTGAAAGCACCAATGGTTGTGGTATCGTAGAGGGTTGAAGGAAGGACGTTGATCCAGTGTGGTGCACGGTAGTAGAATGTGCATTGACCCTGTGCATTGAGGCATCTAGGTTCACTGAAAACTTAGCTGTGGGTGCTTCTGGTCAGCGTGGTACTTACATGGTGTGTGAGCAGATTCTGGACCCTTGGTGGCATCATATTTTGTGTTATTTATTTGACCAGTAGACGGGTATGGTACTTAACTCTGCTCTTCAGCTGGAGCCACCCTGCCCATGAATTGAGCACACAGGTGTGTCTAAGCCTTGCAGCACCTGTGAGGAGTTGGCATGCCTTATTAAGGGCCAGGGAGATGTGATGGAGTGCTGAGTCAGGTTCAGAACCATAAACGGCCAGGCCATAGTCAATGAAGCTAACAATTGAACTGGTGATGGCCATATTAAGTGCTTCATATGTAAGGCTGTGCTTGTGATGGTGAGTATCCCGATTCTGGAATTGATGGCCTTGGCTGTGTTGTCTATATGCTGTGCATAGGACAGGGTGGAGTCAAGTGTGATACCCAGGTACTTAAAATGCTGCATGAGGTCCAGCACATTGCCACTGTTGTCCAGGATGAATAGCAGGAAGGTCTTGTGTTTCCTGTGGGTGCTGGAGCAGATCATAGTCTTAATTTTCTCGTAGATGAGGATTAGTCTATTCTCCTTAAACCATGTTTTGGCAGCAGTAAATCCTAGTTGAAGGTCATTTTGAAGTACTTTGGGGTGGGGTTGCAGGTGAAAATGGCGGCGCCATCAGCATACACTAGCATGCGACCGGTGCAAGAGCCTGGAAGTTAATTTAAGAATATACTGGAGGGATTGGCCCCAGTATTGATCCCTGGGGAACCCCCCGAGCAGACAGGTTTGCTATCTGAGATGATGTTCCCAATCATGACCAGCTGTGAGTGATTGCTGAGATAGCTGTTAAACCATAGAACTGTATCAGAAGAGAGACCAGTATCAGCTAGCTGTTCAAGGAGGAATGTGTGGTGAACCATATCAAAAGCTTTTGATAGGTCAATGAAGGTAGCCCCCAATAGCTGTCCTTGATCCAGGGCTTGCTGGATATAACCAGTGAATTCCAACAGGGCCGTGATAGTGCTGTGCCCATTCAGAACCCATGTTGTTCCAGGCATAGGAGTTGGTACATGTTCAGGTATTCCACAAGCTGATCCACCGCTATCCGTTCAAGTGCTGTGGAGAGTGGTGGGAGTATGGAGATAGGTCTGTAGTTGTTCTGAAGTGCCCGATCTCCACTTTTGTAAATTGGTGTTACAGAAGCTGACTTCCAGAGCTGAGAGAACTGAGAACTGTGGAGGGATAAGTTGATGATGGTGGTCAGGGAGCTTAGTACTTCCTTAACAGCCATAGCGACAAACTTAAAGCCCAGGGTGTCTCCACTGTTCCTCGATTTGCCCAGCACCTTTTCAAGGTACTTTCTAGCCTCAGTAATGCTGACTTCTTTAAAGTAAAAAAGCAGATGGTTCCCCATAGGAGATTGATCACCTACTGGGTGCTTCTGGACTTGAGGGTCAAAATAGTCCATGGGGAGCACACCAGTTAGGTCCATGAAGGCAGTATTTAGGGCTTTTGCTATTTGGAATGGACCCACTGTGGGTACATGGTTGACCAGGAGTATGGAGGGGGCCAATTTGGGATCCTTGCCAGTAATATCACTGAGGTTGGCCCAGAAGGATTTGCGGCAGTTCCAGGAGTTGGAGAGAGCTTCCTTATAGTAGGAGCATGTTGCTAGGTGGATAGCCTTTGTGCACTCATTTCTAGCTTTTTTATATAGTTGAATATTGGCAGCTGTACCATGTGCGCGTGCCTTTTTCCAGAGTTGGTCCAAAGTATTGAGTTGTAGCAGGAGTTCTAGCAATATCCAGGGGTTACAGGGAGCTTTAGATTTTCTTGTTTTCCGGGGGGTGGGCATGACTGTCCACCCTACACACATCACTGTACCCTTGACCAATCCCTGACCCTCCCCTCAAAGAGGACAGAAGATGTACCCACTGTGCCAGCTTCCTAGTTAAATTCTAGTCCCAGTCATTGCCTTCCTACCTCTCCTTCTCCTCCCTCCCCACCCTTCCCTCTCCCTCTTATTCTCTCAGAAACGCTGACCCTCTCACCTTATCTGTCCCCTGTTGGACCTCCTTGGCATGTCAGGCCACCTTTTCCTACAGGTTCCCAGTGCTGTGGAACTCCCTTCCTCTCTCCAATCACTTCACCCCCTCCCCTCGGGTTTGCACTTCCCTCATTAAAAACCTCTTCCGCACCCCCTGAACCTGTTTCTAATCCATCCTACCACATCCTCCTCCTCCACCTGTTCACTCTTGTTTGCCACTTTAAATACCCTTACGCATCCTTCCCTGATTGTTTGCCGCTGGGTGATTTACTACTGTAGGCCTGTTAATAACTTATAATAATTAATGTTTAATTAATTAATTTTTTTTAACACCCAACTTCTCCATTAGCTCCTTATATTGTTTTGCCACTAGAGGGAGCCTGATTAAGTTCGAGCAATTTGCTCCCAATACCTCACTTGTCACATTTTACTGCTCTCTAGTAGCTGTTTTCACTTGGTGATTTATATTAAAGGAGCCCTCTGCTGTCTCTTTCCTCTACCTCACTCCTTTCTCTAGTCAAAATGTCCCTCCTCCCTCCTAGCGCTCCTCATGGAATACTTTGCCTTCCTATCCTCTTGAGCTTTACTGCTTGAACACATCAACAGCTTCTGCCAATACTTATATTCAGTTTGACTTCTACTACTCCAACATGCTTGCTACTGCCACACACTACCTCTACCCCTGTGCTCTCATCAGCAAAGCGTATTAGCCCAATAGTCAGATACCTTCACCTTCATCTGAAGCCGCCACCCTGCATCTCTATCCAGGGCGTGCACCATCATCGCTATGGTTACTAACCTATCTCTTATACTATCCGCGACATTGAGATCAACCCTGGTCCATCTCTGCATCCAGTCATACCTTGCCCCCGCCACCACTCTCCCTAAAACTGATGGACTAACTTTCGCCCACCTGAATGCTAGGAGCCTTATGGCCAACCTCCTGACCTCCAGGCTTGGATCTATACTAATGTCCCGGACGTCCTCACCATCACAGAAACCTGGCTTAAGCCCACAGTGCTTGATCTCAGTGCCACTTTCCTGGATACAACATGCTTCGTATCGACCGTCCTGGCACTAAAAGGGAGGTGTGCCTTGCTCTACTTAAAACTCACCTAAACATTACCCTTCTGCAGACCCCTCCTACCAAACTGTGAAATCCTACACTCCTACTGCTTCTTGGGGTGTAAAGAACTCCATATTTTTGTACTTATATCCCCAAAAATGCTACACAAGGCATCACTGAACTCCTAGGGTTTCTGCCTTCAGTTACAAGCAAGAATGACATTATCTGCCTTGGTGATTTTAACCTTGACTGGTCTGAGAAAAACTCAGCTAACCTATCCTCCTTAGCTATCAAGGCAAATCTATCCCAGCTCATACATGAACCCACAAGGGTCTCACATGGGGGCAACTGTGCCACCTTCCTTGACTGGATACTTACTAACAGGACGGAATATGTTGCCTCAGCCGGTGTGCTACCTGACACAATTAGTGACCACTATCCCATCTACTGTGTCTGGAACACTGTCATTCCTCCCTCCATGCTAAAACTGTAACCTTTCCTAATCTCTCCGCCTAAGTCATGGAGGACTTCTTAACTGACCTTAACTAGGTTGACTGGTCCACTCTACCAAACAGAGGACATTAACATAGCCACAGAATATTTCAACTCCGTCCTCTCTCTCTTCAAAACCTTCACATCCGGTCACCACATGTAGGATAGCAGGGAAAGTAACCAAGTGGCTAACACGCCCCCTGCTTCAACTTCTCAAATCTAGGGACAAACTTTGGTCCAGGTGGAAGATCTCCCACCTCCGTGCAGACTTTGAAGACTATCGTGCATTACGTAACAACTGCAAAAGACAAATTCGTATTGCCAAAAGCACCTACTATAGGAACCTACTAATAACATCCTCTACAAATCCGTGCAGGTACTGGTCCAAAATAAAGGACATTCTCGGCAATGACAAGCAACAGAATCCAGCTGACATGAACATTCAAGGTGTTCACTGCACCAACCATGATACCATTGCCAACGCCTTCAATGCCCTTTTTTCTTCTTCTCCACCAGTCGCTACCCTAACTAGCCCACAACCTGACTGTCCCTCTTCTCCTCCCTTGCCCCTCCCACCCCTCCCTTTCGTTCTGGCTCCAACCACATACCTTGAAGTTCGCAAGCTACTTAACTCCCTTCCGGCATACGGGGTCAAGGGCCTGAGGCATCCATCCTAGCATACTAAGCAGTGTGCACCTTGGCTGACCAGACCTATCACCTGGCTTTTTACCTCTCGATTCAAATCGTCTACTGTCCCATCCACCTGAAAACTTCCAGAACCATCCCTATACACAAAAGGAGATGTCAAACTCATGTCCAACTACCTTCCTATATCTCTTCTGCCCACTCTCAGTAAGCTGCTTGAAAAAATAGTCCACCGCCAGCTTGCTGCTCACCTTGACATGTTTAATCTTCAAACCCCGTCCAACATGGTTTCCAGCCAGTCACAGTACCACCTCTGCACTTACACAACTTACAAATGACATCAGAAATAATATGGACCATGGCCTACTCACTGGGGCCTTCTTTATCGACCTGTCTAACGACCTGTCCTTCGACATGGTACACCATCCTCTCATGCTAAAGAAGCTCCAATCCATTGGAGCATCTGACCAAGCCCTCTCCTGGTTCCATAGCTATCTTGACAATCGGACTCAGGTGGTAGCATTTCACAAGACCCTTTCCTCCCCCCTAAAAATCTCCCGTGGAGTTCCCCAGGGATCCACTTTTGGACCTCTACTCTTCTCCCTCTTCCTAAATGATATTCCCACCATGTCCCGGCATAGCTGCACTCTTATGACGCAGATGACCTTGTTCTCTACTCTGGGTCCAAAGTGGTTGCTGCCATCAACTCCACTCTCACTAATGACTTCCAATTCCTGCAGACCTGGCTCTCTAGCAACCACCAAGTCCTGGAACCTAGAAAAAACCTGTGCTATGTCTATTCGGATCCTCTAAGAAACTGTCTGCCCTCATGAACAGGCTCGGGTTCAATGCCTTGATGGCTCCCTCATCTCAAACACTGAGTCCTTGAGTACCTTGGGGTCACTTTGGATCCCACACTTGACCTGTCTCAGCATGTCAATATGGTGTGCGTGCAGTCAGATGCTAAAATTAGGGAGACTTATCACGTATGCCACTCCCTCACTCCTTCCGCTAGACTTTCTGCTGTGAGGGTATTCTTACCCCAGCTCCAATATGCTCTGCCCTCCTCTTTGCTGCAAACTCTGCCACTCCACAAATGGGACACTGTCTACAACAACATCTGTAGATTCGCCTTAACTGCCCCACGTCTTACCCATCATTGTCTCCTTTACGCTGGCTTAAATTGGCTGTCACCTAAGGATATTCGAGCCTACTCCCTGGGCTGCTTTATCGACTCCCTGTCTAGACCTCTCGGCCCTGTCTATCTTGCCAACCTCCTGACTCCTGCCTCACACACCCGTACCCTCAGGTCTTCCTCTGTCCCCATGCTCTCCACTAGACCTTGCATGACAAAAATGGGTGAACAGGCATTTGCCCATTTTGCTCCCAAATTCTGGAACTCACTCCCCCTTATGGTGAAAACTTCAGCCTCCCATTGAGAATTCAAACTGCTGTTCACCCACCTCCCTAGCCTCTGGCCAGTGCAAATGCTCTTAATTTGCTTTGTCCCACTGCAGGCTGTATGGTCTGACCCTGAGTACTACACTAATGTTCTCCCATGCAATCGTTTGTCTAGGTGGCTATGAACCTTGATGTCTTTACTGTCCTCAGCTGTCTTATGGTTACCCTAATTGCTTTATTTTACATCCTTATTATGATCGTACTAAAATGTACCCTTATGTAACTATTACTGTGCTACCCAATGTATATCTTGTTTTGCTCCTGTACACCTATATTATGTCTGTGCATTTCTGTATATTGTAACCAACGTCCTGTGCTCTCCCGGGTCGTGCCTGAAAATAGGCAGGTCTGTTGCCTAGCGGACTTACCCAGTTACCAAAAGCTAATAAATAAATAAATAAATAAATTCTGTATACTCTGTATTCTAATTTATAAAATTTGTATTATAAATTTGGTTATTCCGCTGTATTGTTGCTTCTAGACTGTATTTGTATTTGTTTTACTCTCTCTATTTTAATTGCTCGCTACTGTTTTGTTGTGTATTTATTAACTGCTACAACTGTTTACAAGTACTTGTCTGTACTCTCTCCAACTGTTCCCCTCCCCCCCAGGACACATCTGGCAATGATCTGCTCAGTATGTTCTTCCTGGTAAAACTTTAAATAAATAAATGACATTTGTTATATTATACTTTGTATGTCCATTGCAGTTATATCAGATGTAGTTAGTTTTATTCTTATAAATGTTTTATAGTTTATTACCTAGGTTAGATTCCAGTTTACCATTTACGTCCTGGATGACTGTGAGCCTTTTTATAAGACTGAGTAGTTAGTAAAGTACCCAAAATAGGATGCATGTTGCAGCTCCATGTTCTTATTTACAATTTCACCTAGCAAATTGAACCAACCTTTTGAAGTTAACTCCGTATGTGTGTACCAGCTGTTGGACTTCAAACTACTGTTTTGTATGTTGACTGTTTGAGTATTGCTTATACAGTATGTATTCACTTTTTATAAGAAACCATGGCCCAGAGTTTCAAACTGCGCCATTCTGAGGCACAAGCCCCTGCGCTGCTCAAAATAGTTGAGCAGGGGTGTGGCGGTGATATTCAAGGGTTGCTTGGCGACTCCTTTGAATATCACCCACCACAACACTAGGCATGGCGCAGTGGAACTTCGCCACACGCCAAGTTGCCAGAGTTGAGCATTAAACTTGCGGTGGCGCAAGTACCATTCGCCTATGCTCCAAATTTCCGATATTCAAAGGTGACATGCAAATGGGGCCATAATTTATGCAAGGCGCAGGGGCCATTTGCATCTATTTATGGCCCCATTTGCATGCCATTTGCATGTAGGTGCGCTGATCCCCGAGGACTTGCTCCTGGCCACCCTGCCAGGCAGCAGCCGTCGGGGACTGACGCCTAATGCAGCCCGATTGTGGGCAGCACAGTTATGAACCCCCCACACAACATATCCCACAGCCCGATCGCGGGCATCACAGTTACATGAACCCCCACACTATCCCACAGCCCGATCGCGGGCAGTACAGATACATGAACCCCCACATATCCCACAGCCCAATCGCGGGCAGTACAGGTACATGAACCCCCACATATCCCACAGCCTGATCACGGGCAGTACAGGTACATGACCCCCACATCCCACAGCCCAATCATGGGCAGAACATATGAACCCCCAGTGCCTGATCGCGGGCAGATGTAACCCTCCCCAACCCGAATATCTCCTGGTGGTCCAGTGGACCGTAAAGCCCGATCGCGGGCAGAGCGTGTATGGAACCCCAGTGCCCGATCGCGGGCAGGAATGTAACCTCCCCAACCCGAATATCTCCCTGGTGGTCCAGTGGACCGGCAAGCCCGATCGCGGGCAGAATGTCACATCTACCCCCAAACATCTCCCTGGTGTCTAGTGTCCCCCCACCCACCCACGCCCCTCCACCCGCTCCCCTCCGCGGCCGGCCGGCGACAGCATCCACCTGAACTGTCATATGCGGTATGGGCTGCCGCCCTTTGGCTGTAGCTCTGCATCAATGGGCGTGCAGCCCTGCGGACAGTCAGTGGCCGGGCGGCGGGGCGGCAGGCGAGTGGGATGCCTGTCGCCCACCGGCGGGGGAGGCGGGGTGGAGGAGCTTCGTGGGTGGGTGGGGGTTACTGACACCAGGAGATGTTTGAGGGTGTGACGAGATTCTGCCCAATCAAGCTTTACGGTCCACTGACCACCAGGGAGATATTTGGGTTGGGGGAGGTTACACTCTGCCACGATCGGGCACGAAGAGTTCATGCACGTTCTGCCGGTGACCGGGCTGTGGGATATGTGTGTGGAAGAGGACTCATGTGCCTGTACCGCCCGCGATCGGGCTGGGATATATGTGGGGGTTATGTAACCGTGATGCCCGAATCGCTCAGGAGATGTGTGGGTGGGGGTTGTTTTATGCGGTGCCCAGCGATTGGGCTGGTGGGGGCACAGGGACCGAGTTGGGGGCCAGCCAGTGGTGGCAGCTGCTGTGTTGTGCCTGCAATACAGCAGCTCACCTGAGGTGGCCTCAACTTGATCCTTTTTTTGGCTCCAGGTTGTGCAGGCGCGGGTTGGGGTTGCGCATGCACAACCTGCACAACCTGACTGAATTAGGGTTGGCGCAGGTTATGCATGGTTCCTCCCCTCCTGTTGAGCATGCATTCATTTGCATTGCTCTTTTGCCAACCTGTTGTCAGTGGGCGTAACTGCCTCCTGCAGATATGCTGAATGGCGCATTTTTGGACTTGTGCATAGCAAGCCCTGATGCGCATAGAACGCCAACCTTTGAATATCTGGGCCCATGTGTACTTTTGTTATCTTGCTGGTTTCTATTCATTCAATAAAAAGATTAACAAAAAAAAAAAGAAATTCAGGAAGGATATTTACTTTTGCAATAGTGATGGTCATGATGTGTAATAGCATAATGGTACCCAAGATGTGGCAGAGGTGGAGACAGCTTGCTTGCTAGAGGAGGAGGCAGCAACAGGACAAAAGAAGAGATGTGAAGACATGAGTGATATTACTTAGACTCACGTGGGCAATGCACCCTTATCAAGTTACAGTATGTGCTACAAAAGTCAGCTAGAAAGGACACTTACCATTAATTTAGTGATGGCAATGTCTTGGAATAGTATACTGGTGCCAAATGAGACAATGACATCACACATTAGCAAATATGACATCTACAGGCACCAGTTGGCTCAAATGTTGTGGAGGCTTCCATAAAAATCCATTAAGGGCAATACTTCTGTAAAGCAATAATTTTGGAGGACACAACCAGCATTGTCTAATTCATCATGAATCTAATGGCCAGTGTTATTACGCTTGCATACACGATTGTAATCAATCAGGTCCATCATCTGGATACTTAGATAGATGTGTCAGACTCGCCATCATCATTACCATCATCAGGATGGAAACTTGGATCAGCGTAGTCTTCACCTTTTTGGTGTGAACTGGGGAAACTGGAGACATAAATCTGTGTATCTGGAGGAGGAGGGGTACACAGTGGTTTGTAGTAGAACATTATTCAATGAATAGATTGAGAAGGTCTATTAATTTGTGGCATACCCCTGGTTCAAAGCTATGCCAGACCCATGACCAACATCAAAGAAAAATTAGACATTGAAAATGAGAAAGAAATGTCAAGTCAAATAACGTTTTATTGTTCAACTTTCAGGTCATTAAGAAAGACATATAGAGAATAATTGATAGGTAAGTGTGTGAAAAGATAGAGGGGTCTCGCTTTAGAAGTTTACGGGTCATCACACATCTCAGATGTGTGAAAAAAATACATGAACACACACACACATATCCTTTATTTTTTATGATTGCTGGGGAACTGATTTATCATGTTTATTAAAGAGGACGGTGGTATTTGCATAGAATTGATTTATTGTTTAAGTAGTTAAACAAGTATGTGAAACAACTATGCAGCGTTACTGAACACAACTTGAATAGTAACAGTCTTGAACAATTTTTACTAAAATTGAACTGTTAAAACTGTATATTTTTGTGATAAACACCTCATTGTTCTTAAGACTCCAGCTGTTTTCCGTTTTGGTGGATCATGGTATCTGAAGAAATAAGAGTCCAAGCATGGTTTGCATTTATAAGAAGAACAGCTATTTTATAGCATTAAAGTATATTTAATTATTTAAAACTTTTCTTGGAATGAGCAGTTCACCTTGTCTGTCAGAAACGGAGATCAGGAAGTGTTTTCTTGGGGTTGAAGGGTCGTTTCTTGAGCGTGGAGATCTGTGAGAGTGAAAAAATAAGGTTAGGGAATATGTCAGAAGTTATAGTTTTTTTATTACAGTTTTTATATTCATAGCACAATTTTACTGGAACAAACTAAAATGTAGTGAGTGTTGGGTGTAATGTGGGTTGTTTAGATGTGAGCTTACCTGGCTATTGTTGTCAGTCTGACTCAGAGTCGTACAGCACATATGGTCTGGGTTTCTTTCATGGTGGTGCATGGTGAGTGATATTTATAGACATAGAAACATAGAATTTGATGGCAGATAAGGACTGCTTGGCCCACCCAGTCTGCCCATTTCCCTACCTAATGGATAAGCTGCAGATCCTAGTTAACCAACAGCCTACTTCTTCCTACTCCTACCACCTAGAATTGCCTTATGACTGTCCCATGCATTCTTGAATTCCACCACTGTTTTTGACTCCACAACCTCCTCTGGAAGGTCATTCCATGCATCCACAATCCTCTCTGTGAAAAAATATTTACTTACATTACCTCTGAGGCACCTCCACTCTATCTTCAAATTGTGCCCCCTTGTTCTTGCACGCCTCTTTTTCTGAAAGATGCTACACTCTTGGACTTTGCTAATTCCCTTGAGGTACTTGCAAGTTTCTATCATGTCCCCCCTCTCCATACTTTCCATGAGACTATGCATATTAAGCTCCTTAAGTCTCTCTTCATATGTCTTCCGGTGCAGATCCTGCACCATTTTATTTGCCCTCTTCTGGACTGCCTCCATCCTGTTTATGTCTTTGCAGAGACTGGGTCCCCAGAACTGCACACAGTACTCCAGATGGGGTCTCACCAGCTGTCTGTACAAAGGGATAACAACTTCCTGTTTTCTACTGGTAATGCCTCTCCCTGTGCATCCCAGCATCCCCCCAGCCCTCCTTACTGCCCTCTCAAATTGCTTGTCCACCCTTAGGTCATATGGTATGTCTACCCCCAGGTCCCTTTCCATTTTTGTTGTTGTTAGTATCTCACCCTCCATTGTGTATTCTTCCCCTGGGTTTTCGTTTCCCAGGTGCATTACTTTACACTTCTTAGCATTGAACCTAAGCTGCCATACATTTGACTATTCCTCCAACCTTGCCAAGTCCCTTCTCATCCTTTCCACCCCACCCTGTGCATCAACTCTGTTGCAGATCTTTGTTTTGTCTGCAAAGAGACATACTTTTCTTTCCAGTCCCTCTGCACTGTCACTTATTAAGACATTAAGGACGACCAGTCCTAGTATTGAACCCTGCTGTACTCCACTAGTAACCACCCTTTCTTCAGAGTGGACTCCATTTATTATTACCCTCTGTGTCCTCTTCTTCAGCCAATTCTTTACCCAGGCTACCATCTTAGGACCCACTCCCAGGCTGGCTAACCTGTATAATAATCTTTTGTGTGGGACTGCGTCAAATGCCTTGCTAAACTCTAGGTAGTCCATATCCACAGCCCCTCCCTGATCTACTACTTTGGTCACCCAGTCAAAAAAATCTACTAGATTCATCTGACATGACCTTCCTGCTGTGAATCCATGCTGCCTTGGGTCCTGTGCCCCTCTGGCCTCTAGGTACTCAACAGTTCTTTCCTTCAGAAGTGATTCCAGCATTTTTCCTATCACTGAGGTTAAACTAACAGATCTGTAGTTTCCTGCTTCTGCCCTGCTCCCACTTTTGTGAAGTGGAATCTCATCTGCCCTCCTCCAGTCCTCAGGTACCACCCCATCCTCCCATGATTTGTTAAACAGGGTAATCAGTGGTGTCACTAGTTCTTCCCTTAGTTCTTTTAGAATTCTGGGATGAATCCCAGCAGACCCCACTGCTTTGTCCACCTTCAGTTTTAAAAGTTCTTTCAGAACCCTTTCTTCTGTAAATGGGCTGGTTTCAACTCCTGTATCCAGAGTGTTTCTATGGTTTGGTTTAGGTACCTCCCCCTCTTCATTTGTGAATACTGAGCAAAAATATTTGTTTAGTATCTCAGCCTTTTCACAGTCACCCTCTGCCCCCTTTATTAAGCCTCACTATCCCTCCCTTGGTCTTCCTTCACTCCCTGATGTACCTATATAATGTTTTATCCCCCTTCTTAACTGAGTTGGCTATCTTTTCCTCGGTTTGGGCCTTTGCTGTTCTGACAGCCTTCCCAGCTTCCTTTTGCTTTAACTGATACAATTCTCTGTCCTGCTCCTTCTGTGATTTCTTGTACTTCCTGAATGCTTACTTTTTCTCTTGAACCTTCCCTGCCAGCTCCTTTGAGAACCATAGTGGTTTCTTATATCATTTTGTTTTGTTTATTTGCTTCACACAAAGGCTTGTTGCCTCTGTGATGGCAGTCTTGATTTTTCTCCATTGTTTTTCCACCCCTCCTTCCTGCCCATTTGCTAGTGCATTCCTTAGGCACTCACCCATTTTGGCAAAGTCAACCCTCCTGAAGGCCAGTACTTTTGCCCTTGTGTGGCTTGATTCTACTGCTGTGTATTTTATGAACCATACTGTTAGATGGTCGCCAGTTTCCAGATGTCTATCCACTTCTACATCTGTGATCTTCTCTCCATCTCCATTTAAGAGTACCAGGTCTAAGATTGCTCCCTCTCAAGTGGGTTCCAATACTAGTTGTCTAAGACATGCCCCCTGTAGGGTATCTAGAATAACTCCACTCTTAGAAGTAGCTGCTGCAACATCACTCCAGTTAACATCTGGCATAGTCAGATCCCCCATAGAAACATAGAAACATAGAATTTGAAGGCAGATAAGGACTGCTTGGCCCACCTAGTCTGCCCATTTTCCTACCTAACAAATAAGCTGCAGATCCTAGTTAACCAACAGCTTACTTCCTCCTACCCCCCACCTAGGACTGCCTTATGTCTGTCCCATGCATTCTTGAATTCCCCTACTGTTCTTGACCCCACAGCCTCCACAGGGAGGCTGTTCCATGCATCCACAACCCTCTCTGTGAAACAAATACTTCCTCACATTACCTCTGAGCCATCCCCCCTCTATCTTCAAATTGTGCCTTGTTCTTGCACATCTCTTTTTCTGAAAGATGTTACCTTCTTGGACTTTGTTGATTCCTTGAGGTGACTTGAAAGTCTCTATCATGTCCCCTCTCTCCCTTCTTTCCTCAAGGGTATACATATTAAGCTCCTTTAGTCTTTCTTCATATGTCTTCTGGTGCACACCCTGCACCATTTTGGTTGCCCTCCTCTGGACAGCCTCCACTCTGTCTATGTCTTTGTGGAGATGGGGTCTCCAGAACTGCACACAGTACTCCAGATGGGGTCTCACCAACTGTCTGTACAGCAGGATAACAAATTCCTGTTTTCTACTATTGATGCCTCTTCCTATGCATCTCAGTATCCCCCCAGCCTTCCTTACTGCCTTCTCACATTGCTTGCCCACCTTTAGGTCATCTGATATAATTACCTCCAGGTTCCTTTCCATTTTTTACTGTCGTCAGTATCTCACCCCCCCCCCCACTGTGTACTCTTCCCCTGGGTTTTTGTTTCCTATGTGCATTACCTTGCAATTCTTTGCATTGAATCTGAGCTGCCATACATTTGACCATTCCTCCAACCTTGCCAAGTCCTTTCTTATCCTTTCCACTCCATCATGTGTATCAACCCTGTTGCAGATCTTTGTGTCGTCTGCAAAGAGACATACTTTTCCTTCCAGTTCCTCTGCAATGTCACTTATAAAGACATTAAAAAGGACTGGTCCCAGTACTGAACTCTGCGGTACCCCACTAGTAACCCTCATTTCTTCACTGTGTACTCCATTTACTACTACCCTTTGTATCCTGTTGTCTGGCCAATTTATTTATCCCAGGCTACCACCTTGGGACCTACTCCAAGGCTGGCTAACTTGTATATTAATCTTTTGTGTGGGACTGTATCAAATTCCTTTCTAAAGTCTAGGTAGGCAATGTCCACAGCCCCTCCCTGGTCTAGTACTTTGGTCACCCAGTCAAAGAAATCTATTAGATTCATCTGACACAACCTTACCATCGTGAATCCATGCTGCCATGGGTCCTGTGCCCCACTGGCCTCTAGGAACAGAACAATTCTTTCCTTCAGATGTGATTCCATAATTTTCCCTACCACTGAGGTCAAACTAACTAGTCTGTAGTTTCCTGCCTTTGTCCTGCTCCCACTTTTGTGAAGAGGAATCACATCTGCCCTCCTCCAGTCCTCAGGTACCGCCCCATCCTCCCATGATTTGTTAAAGAGAGTACTCAGCGGTGTCACTAGTTCTACCCTTAGTTCTTTTAGAATCCTTGGGCAAATCCCATCAGGCCCCATTGCTTTGTCTACCTTCAATTTTATTAGTTATTTCAGAACCCTTTCTTCTGTAAATGGACTGGTATCGACCCCTGTCTTCAGAGTGTTTCTCTTGTTTGGTTTAGGTACCTCCCCCTCCTCTTCCTTTGTGAATACTGAGCAAAAATATTCATTCAGTATTCCTGCTTTTTCACTGTCACCCTCTACCCACATTTCCTCCCCTTTATTAAGCCTCAGTATCCCTCCTTTGGTCTTTTTTCGCTCCCTAATGTACCTATAAAAGGTCTTATTCCCCTTCTGAACAGAATTCGCTGTCCTTTCCTCAGTTTGGGCCTTTGCTATTCTGACTGCCTTCCCAGCCTCTTTCTGCTTTAACTGAAAAAAGTTCTCAGTCCTGCTCCTTCTGTGTTTCCTTATATTTCCTGAATGCTATCCTTTTCTCCTTAACCTTCCCATCAGTAATACCTCCCCTTTTTCTGCTATTCTAAGTATACTTTCTATAATTTCCTTGTCCATTTCCTCCCACCTGGGAGGGGGTCTGTATACCACCCCTGTGCGGATTGTGGTGCCATTGCCTGTCTCCAAATTGACCCACAGTGCTTCTTCTCCTCAACACTCCTTCATGGAAGATGCATCATGGTTGGAAGATTGTTTGCAGACTCTTTGTGTTGGCATCCATTGAGAGGGAAGAAGTGGACACTGCTGGTGTACATGGATGTTCTGCTGTTGCAGGATTTTCTGCAAAGCACTCTTTTGAGTTACTTAGAACAGGATCTGAGGTTGCCGTTTGCTCAGGATGTTGGAAATTTGCCTTTGTTTTTATTCACTTACAATGGAGTAATTGTTAATACTCTGGAGGCTTTTATGGCCTGACACTTGTTGCACATCAGTGGGAGCAATATTAGCATCAATTAGATGTTGGATTGAAGTTTTATGAGTGCTGTGATGTGTTATTCTTTTGTGTTCAGGCACTCCAGCACTTAATTTCATGTTGTGCATCATTTTGCGCAGCTCATTCATTCTAGTGTTCATTGCCCTAAACCACAGAGATTTATCAGTTTGTAACTGCTATTTGGGGCAAGATAGAAAGGGGAGTCTGCTGTTAGTGTTTTTGCAGGACGTTTTTTCTTGAAAAGGTCGTAAGCTGTCAGAGGGTCTCTTTCTTTATCTGTGGTGTTCTTATAGAGTCTTGGGGCTACGGGTCGCACACTAGAATGCTCTCCACGGTCTAGTTTTTGTTTGCCTTTCTAAGTATTGGAGGTAATGATGGCCCTCACTATCTGTGCCCTCTTGAATGTTCCCCCAAAGTAAATCATATTGTTCTTTTGTTCTTAGGGCAAAATGAAGCCCTATGTGGAAAACAATGAAGTTGAGCAAAGCTGTAGGATTCCTCATAGATATACTGCCTGATGTGTACAGTAAATTTACATCTTCATCACTGAGTGGTTGTGCTTTATTGGGATGATTACCTTTGCCAAGTTATTTTAAATATTTTTGCTTTGAGAGTTTTTTTGATCTTTAAGAAGTCATTTTCTGTGCCTTGAAATATCGAGATTGGGTATTTTTCTGCTCTTCAATACCTATCCATGCTGGCAAGTATTCCTTTCAATGTTTCTGGTTCATAGTCTGTGTCATCTGACTTCTTTGCACAGTATGTAAATTCTGCAAGTAGTAGGTCTAGTTATTTGGGGGGTATTTCTGTGAGATTCCTTGTTTTGTTTTGACAGCTAGGAATGTCTGTAGAAGTTTTAAATCGCTGACTGTTTTTCTAGCTATATTTTGATTTTCTTGCTGCTGTATAAATGTTTGATGGTCATTTGGTGATGCTGTAGTGAAGTGAGTTTCCATTTTAAGTTAGATTTTTCTCTTTTTTTGTCACAGAAACTGAGGCCCAGAGGTTTTTTTGTGCTGCCTAGGTCCGTTCCGAGAAGGACACGATGTGTGAGTACCTCAGCTGCCTGAAGAGACGACCGTGAGTACCTGTCTGAAGTTCCTCACGCTGTCAGTGTTGCACAGCCACTGCTTTATATTGCTGCTTAGGGAAATGCTGTATCAATCAGATTGTGGGTTATTACGGCATTTTGGAGCATAATAACCTGAAATCACGTTGTTACGGTGTTTGATGACACCAGTAACCCGATTGATAAATCAATTCCCCAGTAATTATACCTCAAAAATTTATGGTACACACAAATAATAATTTTACACAAAGAGTTATAATTTTGCACAGAAAAGTATTACAACTAAATAATGCAACAGCAAAAAAAACTCTTTATATCCTTTCAACCATTCATTGCGTTGGACATACCGTAACACTAATGCCTGCTGTCAGGATAGTTACTTTAAATAACTCAAATGGGCATAAGTCTCACCCATGAGTGTGAACAGGACACAACTGATCCAGGATCTCTGAGTTACATATTGTGCCTATAATCTCCAGTATCCCTGAAACAGGGATTAAAGTGTATAAACACTGCAAAAAAATGTCCCCTGAGGATAGACACAGTACAGGCAATCTTAACAGAACATGAGGGCTTATTTGACTTTATAACTTTTAGACAAGAGTGAGTGCATCCATTGAAGATATTTAATTAACCTCTTATAACAGTTTCTATAGGGGAATTCATAAATACGTTAAGCAAAGTTTGACCATTATCTGAAGTCTGGTTCCTACATAGGGTTAAACACTCAGAACTCATGGTTTTCAAAGATTTTGCAATAAAGAAAGACATGCTCCACCATTTAGTATTCCTCCACCCCACAATCACAATGCAAGTCCAGGTCAAATGTCTTTTGTCTACTACTATATCTATGGACATGAGAACCATTAATCATGAATAGTAATGTACAGGACAGGAAGTATTATAAGACCTCTTTAGAAAATGAGAATGAGAAGGAAATGAGAACTTTGAGAGTCAGGATTTAGGACAGTGGTGAACAATTCATGCTTCCTCCTCTGGCATGAAGAAGCAGCCTCACAGTCTTCCAGACTATAGCTGTTCCTGACTGGGAATTCCTGCTCTATAAGGATTTCATCCACCTCACATGCTGTCAATCTACCACCACTGCCACCAGCACTATGGTCATCATCAGTGCCACCACTGCACTATCTAATTTCTATATTAAACATAGAAACACAGAAGTTGCTGGCAGATAAGGACCTCTAGTCTGCTTTATTTCCCTATCTACAGTGCCACTGCAGACCCTACTTGTCTCCGGTTTGCACCCCTTGCCTTACTTCTAAGATCCCCTTGTCTCTTTCCCATCCTTTCTTGAATCCTGTAACCATTTTAATCTCCACCACCTCCGCTGGGAGGTTGTTCCAAGCATATACTACCCTCTCCATGAAGAAGTACTTCCTTGCATTTTCTCTCAGCCTCCCCCTTCCAGCTTTATAGTGTGATCCCTTGTCCTCATGCATCATTTTATCTGGAAAATACTCCCTTCCTGTACCTTGTTTTTACCTGTGAGATATTTGAATGTTTCTATCTTATCTTCCCCTTTCCCTTCTCTCTTCTAGGGAGTACATATTTAATTCCTTAAGTCTTTCTTCCTAAGGCTTCTGATGCAGACCCTGCACCATCTTGGCTGCCCTCCTTTGTACTGCCTCTACCCTGTCTATGTCCTTTTGAAAGGGTACAGCCTCCAGAACTGGACACAATACTAGAGGTGGGGTCTCAGTAGTGATCTATACAGGGGTATTTTTACCTTCCTCTTTTCTGCCAGTGATACCCCTGCCTATGCATCCAAGAATCCTGCTAGCCTTTCCCACTGCCTTATGACATTATTTAACTACCTTCAGGTCATCAGAAATGTCTACCTCCAAGTCCCTTTCCTGTTTGGTGACTGTTAGTACTTCTCCTTCCAGTTGATACATTGCCCCCAGCTTTCTGTGCCTCATGTGCTTTTTTAGATCTTCTCTCATTCTGTCCACCCCGCTGTGGCTTTACTCTGTTACAGATTTTTGTGTCATCCATGAACAGTCATATCTTCCCTTCCAGTCCTTCTGCAATGTCTCTTATAAAGACATTGAAGAGGACTGAGCCTAGTACTGACCTTTGTGGCACCCCACTTGTCACTTTGCCTCTCCAGAGTGGATGCCATTTACTACCAGCCTCTAACTCCCATTGTCCAGCCAGCACTCTAACCATCGTATTACTTTAGGACCCACTCCCAGGCTTCTCAGCTTGCTCACCAGTCTTCTATGTGGAACGGTGTCAAGGCTTTACTGAAGTCCAGGTAGTCTACGTCAACTGCTTCTCCCTGATTTACTTCCTTGGTTACCCAGTCAAAGAACTCGATCAGATTTGTCTGGCAAGACCTCCCTCCTGTGAACCCATGTTGCCTCAGATCCTGAAGACCATGGGAAACAAGGTATTCTCTAATCGTTTCCTTGAGTAGTGATTCCATTACTTTGCCCACTGCTGAAGTCAGGCTGACAGGGCTGTAATTTCCAGCCTCCTCTCTGTTTCCATTCTTGTGGAGTGGGACTACATCAGTCCTCCACCAGTCTCCCAGGACCGCTTCCATTTCTAGCGTCAGGTTGAACAGGACTGTCAGAGGTGCAGCCAGCTCCTTCTTGAGCTCCCTCAGTAACCTGGGGTGCACCCAGTCTTGTACCATTACCTTGTCTACTTTTAACTGTGACAATTACTTTAGGATTATTTCCACTATAAAAGGGCTGTTGTCAACCTCTCTTCCCCTAATGCCCTTGTCATTTATCATTGTCTTGCTACTAGTGTTGCGGCAAAATTAAATTTCACCAGTGAAATACTGGTAAAATCACAAATTTCACAATGTGAAATGTTTTGTGAAATTCATGCATTTCGCCTGTGAATTTCATGGGTGCAAAATGTGAAATTCCACCAGCAAGATCATGAATTTCACCCATGAAATGTGGAATTTTGCCCACAAGCAGTGGAATTTCATCAGAGAGTGGTGAAATTCTGCCAGTCGCAGGTGAAATTCGCATTTTGCAGGCAGAATTGTGCATTTTGCACCTGCGGAACATTTTGCGAAATGAGCGAATTTCACAAAATATTTAGTGGAATGAAATTTGCACATTTCGTACATCTCTACCTGTTACCTACACACTCATCTGTAAATACTGAACAGAAGTATTTGTTCAATATGTTCTCCTTTTGGTGGTCCTCTTCCAAACATCCCTCCTTCCCCTTACTGCCTTACTATCCCTCCCATGGTCTTTCTCTTTTTGCTTATGTATCTAAAAAATTTCTTGTCCCCTTCTCTTACTGATTTGGCAATATTCTCCTCTGTTTGCACTTTTGCACTCCTATTATAACTGTCTTCCCTGCCTCCCTTTGTTTCTCCCGATAAGTCTCCCTATCCTCCTTTTTCAGTGTTTTTATACTGTCTAAAAGCCATTTTTCTTTGCTTTTACTTTTTCTGCTATCTCACTGGAGAACCATAGCAGTTTCTTTTTTCTTTTGCCTTGCTAATCTGCCTGACACAGAGATTTGTATCTTATTCAATGCCCTCTTTTATTTTCTCTCACTGTTCCTTGACTCCCCCTAGTTTCCTTATCCCTGCCAGGCCATCTCTGAGGCATTCTCTTATTTTCTTACAATCGGCCCTCCTCAAGTCCATGACCCTCATCCTCATACTGTTTGATTCCAGCCCTGTTCTTACATTAAACCACATTGTAAGATGGTTACTGGTCCCCAGGTGGTCCTCCACATTGACATCAGCAATACTGTCCCCCTTTATCAGTACCAGGTTCAGCAACGCCCCCTCACATGTGGGCCCTTTACAAGTTGACTGAGGAATGCCCACCACAGTGAGTCCAGAATGTCCCTTCCTCTGGCTGTTGCTGCAGCTGGGAGGCTCCAATCTACGTCTGGTAGATTGAAGTCCCCTACTAGTATCACCTCACTGTTGTGAGCCATCCTGTGGATTGCTTCCCTCATTTTCTCATCCACTTCTTCCCCCCATGCTGGAGGTCTCTAGATCACTCCTGTGTGAATAACAGCCCCTTTCCTTTTCTCCAGGGTGACACACAGCACTTCTGCTCCCCTTATATTTCCATAGCCTTTACACTGTCCCTTAAATAAAGAGCTACTACTACCCCTTTTCTACCTACCCTGTCCTATCTGAATAAAACATAACCTGGTATGGCCATATCCCAGTCCTGGTTTTCACTACAACAGATCTCTGTAATGGTGACTAAATCCAAGTGTGCTTCTGCCATGATAGCCTCTAGGTCTGCAAACTTGTTGCGCCAGACTACAAGCATTTGCCCACATTAGCTTTGCAGATTGTGCTGCCACCCCCCCCCCACAATTTCCATTTACCTTCCCTTATTTTGCTTACTCATTATCTTAGCTTTATTATTTTCTTCTATCCCCTGGATTTCATTATTTTTTGGGTTCTTTTGTGTTTTTTCTCCCTCCAGATTCCCATAGTTGACCTCTTGAGCTTGTGGGGGGGGGGGCAGTTTATGTCCCCCTGCCTCATTCTGCCTCTCCCCTCAGCTAGTTTAAATGCTTGCCAATATAGCATTTAAACTGCACACTGACGACAGGACCTGATTAATATGGCATGATCAGAGATATAGTGGTATGCCACTGAATGTGCTGTGCATTTATTTTTTTTTATCACTGCTCTGTTTCTCACTTTGCAGCCACAGTCCTGCTGTACATCCAGCCACTGCTCTACCTTCACCTCAACCCCGAAGCTAACATGCACAGCTGGCATGCATGAGTTAAACCATTGAGGGGTTCCCCTTGAAGACCCTGCTCAAAAAGGATCCACTACCGGCACATACCTATTTCAGGCATCATTGGCCAGAGAAACTAGTGGCTATCAAGCTGCCATAGACCATGCTGCCTTTAACCTTTTTCTCCCAACGGGAGCATGGACGTGCAATGACATCCATGAACAATGTGCAGATGTTTGTCGTGCTCCCCTCTGCTGAGCACCCGCATCACTGCAGTTCCTCTGGGTGTCCCCGGGGACTGCCAGAGCATGGCATGCACCCACCCCTTTCTCCAGGACTAGGAGAGCTGTCGTCGGATGCTCGATCCTAGTCCTCCCCTGCCAACCCCCGACGACCTGGTTGTGCAATTATTTTAATATATTTCAACATACCTTCATTTTTTGGTGACTGGTTGGTATGCCTAACCCTCACAATGATCCCTGCTGTACTAAAGAGACACTCAGCACTGATGCTCAATGGTGAGCAGCTCAAGTATTTACTGGCTACAGATGTTAGTGCTGGCCAATCAGTAGCCTTTCCACTCCAGTACAACAAGGGCTCATCATTTAGATACCTATTGTCCTCCAAATAGATGTCTACCTTTCTTATGGCTGCATGCAATCTTACATTTTAACAATCTGCCTCCTCCTCTTCCTCCAATTATTCCAGGCCAAACTGTAACAAAATATCACACAGCAGATGGCTTGGGATTTTTGATTTTGTCTATGCAGTAGAAGCAACACTCAATCTCTCTCATGTTTGTTGAAAATTATTTTATCAGCATGTGTGGCTCATGTACTTGTTTTATCAAAAGCCCAGTCAAGTTCTGCACCTCATTCTGGCCATCTTCAAGGAAAGATGCAAGATAGCATTTATACCATATGTCCAGCATGGTGGTGATCCCAAAAGTTGTCAGACTGCAGGATGCTAGTGTAACCCCCAGGTGGAGCTATCCTATGGGCTACTACCCCTGCCTTCATGACTAGGCACAGGTTGAGGGGCCTGAGCTCAGTGAACAGTTGCCTTCACCTGGAGGAGTGGTTTTGTGGTAGCATACCTGATGTTGGTATAGCCCTCTGGGATGCTATAACCACCCGCCAACATTACTAGTGGCCTAAACAATTCAGCAACAGAACATTCAAATTTACCATATTACAGTAATGATATGCTCACACTCCTTGCAATTGCCACCAGGGCTGGATCTGCTGCAGTTGCCCTGGAGACCCCCAGGAAAACAAGACCAGTGATGCAACAATACAATAGTAGTACTGTATCCCCACCAAGAAGGTACACACTAGCCAGGTTAAACATAAACAACCACAATCTGATTTATTCAGGGGGATGTGAACAAGGGTGGGGCATGAATCTAGCAAGTGATTAGCAAATCTGATTAAATTCAGGCTGAATAAGCATGCACAGTGAGTCCCTTTAACACAGTCCTCACAACCCTGGGTACCCAGTATGAATAACAGGATAGCCTGAAGCGGTGCCCGGGATAGGCCGGCATTGTAGCTGTTGTTGGGGCCCATAGGAAGGAAAATAATTAACATGCACTCTACCCAAATATTTGTAATTCAGAACCAGATGGCTCAATCTGTTGCAATAAAACCCAAAAGAAGCAAATCAGATGACACACAATGATTGTAGCTTATGATGCAGGGAGCTGCCCTGTTTGTACTCATGCTACCCAGACCAGGATGAAGGACAGATGAAATGAAGACCTCAGGATGTTGTATTGGATTGCCAGGGGAAGCAGCGCCTACACAAATCACCATGGTGGTCGCTACCTGTTCGATGATGGAATGCCTCTGAATCAGGGGCAGCAGCCTAGGCTGAGATGGCAGGGCCCTGGCAGAGCAAACAGTTCAGATGAAGTCCGTGATGAAGTACTGGAGCAGCATCTAGCTAGCATAGCAGAACTTATCACGGGGAACCAAATCACAACCCATGATACACATTCAGCACACTTATAAGCACTTAGAATATTTTACCACAGTTCGGATAAAGTCCATTTGCAAATCGTAGGTTCTCTGCGCAAAGCTTTCGATCTAAGACTCACTTAGGTACCTGTCGGGGCAATTGCTTCTGGAGTGAGTCTTTGGTCCACTTGCAGGCAGCAGTAACACACTCTTCTCTTCGGGTTCAGGTCTCGATCCAATAATCGTATAAATCTGACTGTCACTCTCAAGGCAATACTTCACACTGGAAGATATGGCAGGCAGGCCAGCAGAGCCTTCCCGCTGATTCTCCTGTGCTCCTAGCAGAAGCAGCTGCTCAATGGCTCAATCTGTTTACTCTCCAAACTCCAACTCTCAACTGACACACTGCTGCAGGCAGTTCTAGGCTTTCCCAGTAACCCAAAAGGTTCGGTTGGCTGAGGGAACTATCTGTCACAGAAAAGGCTCCCCCTCTAGGTCCATTTAGGCTCCACACCTTAAAAACTACAATTCCTACAGAATTTCAATCCCACAAGACCTCTGTGGACAGTCTCTATTTTAGGTCCCCTGAGGTTCAATTGGTCCAACTCTGGCAGTCCAGAACCAAAATGGTGGATTTTATGCAAAAGCTCAAGCTGCAATGGAAAGCAGGTTAGACAAATCCTTATATTAATATTATTATTATGGCAAATAAACAGTAAATAAGCACAGTTCCTAACAGAGCTCCCTCTGCGCAAACAGTGACTGCAGAATGGAGCAGAAATTTGGACTGTCTGGCTGGTTGCGAGCCTTAATTACTCAAACCCAATCCAGACTAATTTTCTCACACAGAATAACAGCTCACTTAAAGAGCCAGGCACAGAGATTTGGTAGAGCACTCTAATGCAGGCAATTCAAACTACTGCAGACACAGGATACCATCCTGACAATGGGCATCAGGCAGCCCAGAAAGACATTTATAGGAACCCCCTATTTGTAGGGAGGTTACACTAGAAATATATTTATTGCAGTCCAACACACAGAGTATGTGTTCCATAAGGGCACACCTACCAGAATTGCCATATGCCTCCAGCTGCTGCTGCTGAACATTGAGAAAAGCCTGCCTCAGCACCCATACAAAAGGTATGGCCTGACTTATGCAAGCAGTGTCACCATTCACTGTCTGTGTTGCATGCTCGAATAACATGAGAATTATTATCATGCCATCCATAAGTCTTCACTTAGTCATAGATGTGGATATTTCCAAACTGTCATGGCTTCTGGGGATAAGTAGGTATTCTGAGATAGTTTTATACTGCCCGGTAAAAGTGCTCTATAATGTATAATGTTGAATTTACATCTTGTGACAACTTCCAACTTCATGAAGTGCTGAGGCAGTTTGTTCTGTATCTGTAACTGCTGCACCTGGACATGGGCCTTTCCAGAATGGACAAAGTGGGTACAGGTTTGATGGGACTAGAGATGTGCGAAATTAGGAAATTTCATTATGCAAAATATTTCACAAAATTCATGCATTTCATTAAATATTTTGCGGGTGCGAAATGTGAAATTTTGCCCATGGAATGCAAAATTTTGGCTGAGAAATGTAAAATTCTGCCAATGGAATAGTGAAATTCAGGTGACGTTTTACTGTTTCAGGTAACAATTGTGCATGTCACGGTGAAATTCCACATTCCATGGATGAAATTTTGCAGCTTTGCACCCGGCAAAAACTTTCATGGAATGGCAGAATTTCGTGAAATGTTTTACATTGTGAAATTGCAATTTTGCAACATCTCTCAATGGAACACACTCAAAATTGCCTTACTATCAGTATGTGCAAGAAACTCATGTAGACCTGTATTATCACAGTGTGCCAGGCATGGCACCCTGAAAACCTCCGCCATTGCTAATGCGATTCACAACACTGGTACCACTAGAAACAGAAACAGAAACTCTGTTGAAAGAAGAGAACAGTTTGGCCCTCCCAATCTGTCCAAGTGTTACATGTCTGGTCTACCTCTGCAGACCCTATTTGGTCTCCAGCAAGCCTTCTCTCTCTCATTGCCTCTGCACTAATATGCCCCTATGTTTGTCCTGTGCATGCTTAAACTCCTCCCCCAATCTAGCCTCCACCACTTTAGATGGCAGTTTGCTCCATTTGCTTTTCATTGAAGAAATATTTTCTCACACCCCTCCTGACACCCCCCCCCCCAATTTCATCACATTCTGCCTAGTACTAGTGTTCATCCTCATTTGGAAAGGTCTCCCCTCCTGCATGCTGTTCAACCTAGTGAGGTACTTCTAGGTCTCAATCATATCACCTTTCACCTACCTCTCCTCCAGAGTGTACAGTACATGTTGAGATTCATCAGTTTCTACTCATAGTGCTTTCCTTGCAATCCCTGCACCTTTTTGGTTGCCCACCTCTGGACCACTCCCATCTACTCTGTGTTCTTTCTGAGGTGCTGTCTTTAGAACTGGACACAGTACTCCAGATGAAGGCATACCAGAGAGTGATACAACAGCAGAATCACCTCCCTCCTTTTACTGGTGTGCCCCTTCCTATGCACCCCCAGCATCCCACTAGCCCTGCCCATAGCCTTGCCACACATTGCTGCCAATTTGAGAAACTCTGTTATAGTAACCAAAAATTACCTTTTCTATCAATACACCCACCCCCATCTGATACTCAGCACAAGGGTTCCCATGCCTTAGGTGCATGATTCTGCACTTTTTGACATTGATCCCAACTGCCATGCCTTTGACCACTGCCATATTTCCCGTGATCCCTGCACACTTTATCCACCCCCTCCTGAGTGTCCATCCCTATTGCAGATTTTGGTGACATCTGCAAAAATACATACTTTCTCCTCCATTTCTTCTGCAATGTCCCCACCGAAGATACTGTACCGTACCCACTGGTCACTTTCCTGTCCTTAGAGTGTGTGCCTTTCCCTACCACCCTGTGTCTCCTATCCATTAACTAGTTTCTAACCAATTTACCAGTTTGGACACCACTCCTAGGCTGGTCAACTTCCTAATCAACCTGCAGTGTGACACAGTGTTGAACACCTTGCTGAAGTCCAGCTAGGATACATCCAAAGCCCACCCATGGTCTATTTCCAGGCCACACAGTCAAATAAATCTATCAGATTCATTTGGAATGACCTTCCCCTCTGAATCCATGCTGCCTGTGGTCCTGCTGTCCATTGAATTCTAGATGTTCAACTAGCCTGTCTTTCAGTAGAGTTTCCATTACTTTCCCCACCACTGACATTAGGCTGACTGGTCTAAAATTACAAGCTTCCTCCCTGCTATCACTCTTCTGTAAAGGGACAATGCCAGCCCTTACACAGTTCTCCAGAACCACACCTACTTCCAGTCAGCTGTTGAACAAGGCTGCCAGCAGGGCAACTAGCACTTCACAGAGCTCTTTCAGTACCCTGGGGTGTAACCCATCCAGTCCCTTAGCCTTATCCACCTTCAGGGCTGTAAGTCCTTTCAGGATTCTTTCCTCTGACAAAGACCTTGTGTCCACCCCCTCATTCTTGCTTCTCTTAGGTGACACATTCCCTCCTCCCTCCTCTGTGAAGACCGAGCAGAGATACCTCTCCCCCTTCCTCCCTTCTAATCCTTACTATCTCTCCCTTGCTCTTATCTTCTCACTGAATATCTCTTGGAAAATGTACCACAAAGAAATATGAAAGATTCTCCCAGATCTGCAGAAGGAATAGACTTGTATCCTCCTAACAGAAGCTTGGAACTGGGTAGGTTCCATGTCTACACAGTTGGCCCCAAAGTTTTGAATAATTTCTCCCCCATTAAGACCAGCCATGGACAAATTTAGTTAGACTAAAATAAAAAAAATGGCATATATTTTATATGTGTTTCTGTCAAAAACAAATGTATACTATGCAGAACAGATAAGGGCATTGTTTTAATTTACTGGATTATGTATGTCTGTAAACTTGTAATAACATTGACAGTGACCCTATGTTTACTATGAGTCATGTATGTCATTCTTGCTTTACAGCTTGCTTTAAAAGCCTTATCTTTGGAAGGTAAAGGTTGCTTTGAAAAACTAAACTTGGAACTAGGAAAGATGCACAACCTTGAACTAGGAAACTGGAGGAAGACACAGTCTTGCTCGAATTCTGAGGGAAGTGGGCCTTACTTTTAATTTTACATTGTTTTTTGCTTGCTTGAATCAAGAAGGGGTTTGCAATACTGCTGATCTTTTTGTAGATTGCTGCTTTACATACAGAGGGATTAAAATGCTGCTGATTTTTCCTTTTTCTCTGAATCTGGTGGCTTCTTTGTAGTTTGCTAGTATTTTGGTGACTTTTTGCACCAAACATTTAAGTTTTCACTAGTGTGTTCTTTTATTCCTGCAGTCAGCGAAGTTGTATATTAGAGTCACACAAAGCATCAGGAGGTTCAGATTGGTTGTATACAGCTGTGTCAGGGGCTGCTTACATCACAGGTATTGTCAGCCAATAGTTTTTGTGTGGAGTTTTTCAGAATTGATCTGACTTGTATAAGCCACATGTGTGTAAGCAAATTCAGACAGAAAGGCCTTATCTTTAGAAGGTAAAGGTTGCTTTTGAAAAACTGAACTTTGAGTTGGGAAGGACGTACACTCTTGAACTAGGAAACCATAGGAAGGCACAGTCTTGCTTGAATTCTGATGGAAGCGGGCCTTACTTTTAATTTTGCACTGGTTTTTGCTTGTTTGAATCAAGGAGGGGCTTACAATACTGCTGATCTTTTTGTAAATTGCTACTTTATATACAGCGGGATTAAAATACTGCTGATTTTTTTCTTTTTCTGAGAATCTCATGGCTCATTTGTAGTTTGCTAGTATTTTGGTGACTTTTTGCAACAAACATTTAAATTTTCACTGGTGAATTCTTTCATTCCAGCAGTTGGTGGAGTCATGTATTAGTCAGGAGGTTCAGACTGGATTGCTCTCATTGTCCTCACAGCACAGAACAGGTGGATTGCCCAACCCCTACCCTTCCACATTCCCACCCTCCCCTGGCTACTCTAGCTTTAAGAGGTTAGGCAGGAAGGTGTGACAACTTCCTGCTCAGACACAAAACAGGGAGGATGTGCCACAGAAGTCAGCCACGCAGTGTTGCATAAGCTGGGAGAAACATAGAAACATAGAATTTGACGGCAGATAAGGACCGCTTGGCCCACCCACTCTGCCCATTTCCCTGCCTACTGGATAAGCTGCAGATCCTAGTTAACCAGCAACTCTACTTCTTCCTACCCCTACCCCTAGAATTGCCTTATGACTGTCCCATACATGGCAGATTCCACCACTGTTTTTGACTCACGGCCTCCTCTGGAAAGCCGTTCCATGCATCCACAACCCTCTTTGAAAAATACTTTAAATTACCTCTGAGACGCCCCCATCATCTCAAATTGTGCCCCATTGTTATTGCACACCTCCTTCTTTTGAAAGATGCTACCTCCTGGACTTTGTTGATTCCCTTGAAGTACTTGAAAGTTTCTATCATGTCCCCCTCTCCTTCTTTCTCAAGGCTATAACATATTAAGCTCCTTAAGTCTCTCTTCATATGTCTTCGGTGCAGACCCTGCACCATTTTAGTTAGCCTCCTCTGGACAGCTTCCATCCTGTCTATGTCTTTGCGAAGACTGGGTCTCCAGAACTGCATGCAGTACTCCAGATGGGGTTTGACCAGCTGTCTGTACAGAGGGATAATAACTTCCTGTTTTCTACTGGTGATGCCTCTCCCTATGCATCCCAGTATCCCCCCAGCCCTCCTTGCTGCCCTCTCACATTGCTTGCCCACCTTTAGGTCATCTGATATGACTACCCCCAGGTCCCTTTCCATTTTTGTTGTTGTTAGTATCTCACCCCCATTGTGTACTCTTCCCCTGGGTTTTGTTTCCCAGGTGCATTACCTTGCACTTTTAGCATTGAATCTAAGCTGCCATACATTTGACCATTCCTCTAACCTTGCCAAGTCCCTTTTCATCCTTTCCACTCCACCTTGTGCATCAACTCTGTTGCAGATCATTGTGTCATCTGCAAAGAGACATACTTTTCCTTCCAGTCCCTCTGCAATGTCGCTTATAAAGACATTGAAGAGGACCGGTCCTAATACTGAACCCTGCGGTACCCCACTAGTAACCCCCCTTTCTTCAGAGTGGACTCCATTTACTATTACTCTCTGTGTCCTATTCTCCAGCCAATTTTTTACCCAGGCTGTCATCTTGGGACCCACTCCCAGGCTAGTTATCTTGTATATTAATCTTTTGTGTGGGACTGTGTAAAATGCCTTGCTAAAGTCTAGGTAGGCCATGTCCACAGCCCCTCCCTGATCTACTACTTTGGTCACCCAGTCAAAGAAATCAATCAGATTTGTCTGGCATGACCTTTCTGCTGTGAATCCATGCTGCCTTGGGTCCTGTGCCCCTCTGGCCTCTAGATACTCGACAGTTCTTTCCTTCAGAAGTGATTCCATCATTTTCCCTACCACTTAGGTTAAACTAACAGGTCTGTAGTTTCCTGCTTCTGCCTTGCTCCCACTTTTGTGAAGGGGAATCTCATCTGCCCTTCTCCAGTCCTCGGGTACCACCCCATCCTCCCATGATTTGTTAAACAGGGTAGTCAGTGGTGTCACTAATTCTACCCTTAGTTCTTTTAGAATTCTGGTATGAATCCCATCAGGCCCCATTGCTTTGTCCACCTTCAGTTTTAAGAGTTCTTTCAGAACCCTTTCTTCTATAAATGGGCTGGTATCAACTTCTATATCCAGAGTGTTTCTACTGTTTGTTTTAGGTACCTCCCCCTCTTCCTTTGTAAATACTGAGCAAAAATACTTGTTTAGTATCTCTGCCTTTTCACAGTCACCCTCTGTCCCCCTCTTCCCCCTTATTAAGCCTCACTATCCCTCCCTTAGTCTTCCTTCGCTCCCTGATGTACCTATAAAAGGTTTTATCCCCCTTCTTAACTGAGTTGGCTATCTTTTCCTTGGTTTGGGCCTTTGCGTTCTGACTGCCTTCCCAGCTTTCTTTTGCTTTAACTGATACAGTTCTCTGTCCTGCTCCTTCTGTGATTCCTTGTACTTCCTGAATGCTTTCTTTTTCTCTTGAACCTTCACTGCCACTTCCTTTGAGAACCACAGTGATTTCTTACATCGTTTAGTTTTGTTTATTTGCTTCACACAAAGGTTTGTTACTTCTGTAATGGGAGGATTTCTTCTTGTGATTGCTGTTGTAAAAACAAACACAAGAAAAACTTGAGTGGTCCTAGTACATAGTTACTAGGGAAATGGTTATACTACTAAGAGGAGGTGAGGTTCCCTAATAGCAAAAAAAAAAAAAAAAACACAATTTCAACAGGGAGGGAGAGAGAAATGAGAGGAGTGGTGCAATGCACTGGCTGCACTGGCTGTGGGATGGCAGTCTTCTGGGAGACATTCTGGAGGCTGCAATGCTGCCCTATTTGCATACACCTCTCTGCTTTGAGGTTGCCTGTCTCCAGGCTCACCTGGCAAGGAGTAGAGAAACCTCCTCCCCCACCTAGGACCTGGCAGGGGATTGGGAAACCTCCTCCTCCACCCAGGGACCACCAGGACAAGTGCCGCTGCCTCAGAGTTTGTAAGAAATAAAGAGCGATTAGACTATGGTGGGCTTAGGGAGGGTGAATGTGGGGGAACAGAGGCACATCCATCCAGTAGTCCCTCTCCACAGATCATATGCTGTTATGGTGGAGTGATGTTCCTCTATGGAGGCACCCACAGTGGGAGACCAAGGAGGATGCCGGGAACCTCCACAAGGGAGACCCACAGGAGGGTGACACAGGACCCCACAGGGAAAGGAAAAAGCTCCTGGTTGGGAACTCAGTTATTGGGGGGTAGAACTGGGAAAGGGAGGGGAGAAGGAGGTAAGGTTCCTGCCCAGTGCCGTGGTCTGGAGGGACAGGAAGCAAATCTTCAGGATTGTGGCAGCAGCTGCACAGGAGAGGGAGCTGGATGTCATTGTCCACCTAGGGACAAATAATCTAGATGGGAATGGGATCAAAGCTGCGCAGGAGGAGTTTCAGGAGTTGGGAAGGGGCCTTAGAAAAGTAGCATGCACAGTAGCCTTCTTGGAGATGCTGCCTATCTATGTCATGGGTGAGGCTACAGTACTCTGTAGCCTGGGATTCAATGAATGGTTGAAAATCTGGTGCAGAGCACAGGATTTTGGCTTCATTGGGGACTGGGGGTCCACCTGGAGGGATACAGGCCTATACTGGTGCAATGGTCTGCATCTGTCTTGGAGGGGAGCCAGGATTGTAGGTGATAGGTTCAAATGCTTCATTGGCAAGTTTTTAAACTAGCCAAAGGGGGAGGCACTGAAAAGAAGCAGGGAATTCTGAGCCTCCCCCTACAAAACAGGGTAGTTAGTGAGCTTAACACCAAGGTAGAGAGGTCAATAGGGAGTAGGATAGTCACAGAAACATGGCACACAGAGAACTATGCCTGGGATGTCAACATACCAGGGTACACAATCTGTAGGAGGGACAGGGAGGGTTAAAGAGGAGGAGGAGTAGCTCTCTGTATAAAGGAACAGATCAAAGCAATGGAACTAAAGGATAAACAGGGAGGAGAGGAGGCACTGTGGGTCACATTGGAGACAGGAAATGGTGCCACAATCCGCATGGGGATTGTATACAGACACCCATCTCAGGTGGAGGAAATGAACAAGGAAATGACAGGAGGTATCCTTATAATGGCAGAAAAAAGGGAGCTATTGTTGATGGGAGACCTGATTATGCCAGATGTTAACTTGAGCACATTGGCTGCAGCCACATCCAAGACCAGAGTCATTCTCAATGCTCTACAGGGGACATGCCTCAGGCAGCTAGTCTTGGAACCCACTTAGGAGGGAGCAGTTTTAGACCTGGTACTGTACTCTCAAATGGGGATGGAGAGAGGATCTTGGATTTAGAACTGGGTAGTCATCTGGGAACAAGCGACCACCAGACAGTGTGGTTCACAATAAACATGGCTGTAGAGTCAAACCATATAAAATCAAGGGTACTGGAATTTCAGAGGGCTAATTTTAGCAGAAAAGGAGAATGCCTAAAGAATGCACTAGCAAAAGAGCAGGAAGGAGGGGTGGAGGAAAAATGGGGAAAAATCAGAACTGCCATCACAGAGGCAGCAAGACTTTGAGTGAAGCAAATAAAACAAAATGAAAGAAAAAAACACTAAGATTCTCAAAAGAGGTGGTGGGGAAGGTTAGGGATAAAAACATAGCATTCAGGAATTAATGAATGAAATGAAACGAACTTTAGTTATAAAAGAGCCTTTCCAAAACCAAAGTGCTGTACATAAATTAAACAAATAAAAATTTAAAATGCACATAACAATCAAAATGTTAAAATCCTTAAAAGTACCGGACCATAACATCAATTTCAATAAGATCCACGTGTGCCAGATTAAATATCCAATTCAGGAGCTATCTGGATATGCTATATTAAACAAGTGTGTTTTTAATGCCATCTTAAAACTCTGGACGGTCAGGCAATCTCTTACCTGATGAGGTAGAGAATTCCAAAGGGTTGGGGCCACAAAAGTGAAGGATCAGGCCCCCGATGTCTTTAAATGAACCCTGGGAATCTCTAGCAATCCCTTATCGGCAGATCAGAGAGGACAAAGGAGGGGTAGGGGTGAAGCTGATCTTGCAGATAAAGGGGTCCCTGGTCATGTAGGGCTTTATAGGTCAGTAACTCAGCCATGAATGTAATCCGCCACTGTATTGGCAGCCAGTGCAGTCTGCGGAGTACAGGTGTTATATGACTGGTTTTAGAAGTACCAGTCAATAACCTGGCTGCTGCATTCTGCACTAGCTGCAAGTGGCAGTATCAACCCCCAGTAGCCCTAGGTAAAGGGCATTGCATTAGTTAAGGTGGGAGATTACAAAGGCATGGAACAATACTGGAAGATCATCAGGATGAACCAGATGCTTCACGCAGGTGAAATTCCTCAGATGGTAAAAAGAGGATTTGACGACAGCCGACACATGGGATTTAAGTTCAAGCTGTCATCAAAAATAATGCCAAGATTCCACACCCAATCTGAGGCAGTCAGCTGAACATCCCCAAGCCAAAGCCCAGAAAGTTGTCCTGCTGATAAACCCACCTCCCGACGATCTGTGTCCACAACCAACACCTCAGTTTTAGCCAGGTTTAACCACAGACAGCTGGCACTCATCCAGTCATGGATCTCAGACAAACAGTTGTTAAATACCAAGAGGAACACATCTTGTCTGGGCACAAAGGACATGTACAGCTGAGTATCCTCTGTATAGCAGTGAAAACTCAATCTGTACTGCCTAATGATCTCTTCCAATGGCAACATGCAGACTGCAAATAACATGGGTGACAAGATGGAGCCCTTCGGTACCCCGCAGGATAGGGAGAAGGGCTGAAGAATGAATTCCAGACACCACTCTCTGAGTTCTACCCTCGAGGAAAGATTGAAAGCATCTGAGAACCATTCCAGATAGTCCACAGATGAACCGCAGGTGTTCCAGCAGTACATCATGGTCCACAGTGTCAAACGCTTCAGAGAGATCAAAGAGGACCAAGATGGAATGAGTCCTCCAATCTCTTGCTATTAGAAGGTCATTTAGTACCTGAACAAGGGCTGTCTCAGTACTAAGCTTCTTCCTAAATCCTGACTAGAGAGAATCATAGATATTGAGGTTGGACACATGCTCATCCAGCTGCAGCGCAACCACTTTCTCAATAACCTTACCCACAAAGGATAGGTTAGAGACAGGTCTGTAGTCAGCCAGACAGTCCATGTCAAGGGAGGGTTTTTAAGGAGGGGTTGAACAACTGCCTCCTTCAGAGGATCCAGGAAGAACCCCCCCCCCCAAGTATAAGGAAACACAGAAGGAACAGGACAGAGAATTGTGTCAATTAAAGTAGAAGGAAGCGGGGAAGGCAGTCAGAATAGCAAAGGTCCAAACCGAGGAAAAGATAGACAACTCAGTTAAGAAGAGGGATAAAACCTTTTATAGGTACATAAGGCAGTGAAGAAAGGCCAAGGGAGGGATAGTGAGGCCTAATAAAGGGAAGGGGGTGAGCAGAGGGTGACAGTGAAATGCAGAGATACTGAACTAATACTTTTGCTCAGTATTCACAAAAGAAGAGGAAGGGGACATACCAAAACCAAACAACAGAAACACTCTGGATAGGGGGATCGATATCAGTCCATTCACTGCAGAAAGGGTCCTGAAAGAACTCCTAGAACTCAAGGTGGACAAGGCAATGGGGCCTGTTGGCATTACCCTCAGAATTCTAAAGGAACTAAAGGGAGACCTAATGACACCACTGACTACCCTTTTTAACAAATCATGGGAGGATGGTGTGGCACCTGAGGACTGTAGAAAGGCAGATGTGATTCCCCTTCACAAAAGTGGGAGCAAGGCAGAGACAGGAAACTTCAGACCTGTTAGTTTGACCTCAGTGGTAGGGAAAATGATGGAATCACTTCCAAAAGAAAGAATTGTTAAGTACCTAGAGACCAGTGGGGCACAGGACCCAAGGCAGCATAGATTCACAGCAGGAAGGTCATGTCACGAATCCAATAGCCTTATTTGACTGGGTGACCAAAGTAGTAGACCATGGAGGGGCTGTGGGCTTGGCTTACCTAGACTTTAGCAAGACATTTGACACAGTACCACACAAAACATTAATAAACAAGTTAGCCAGCCTGGGAGTCGGTCCCAGGGTGGTAGCCTGGGTAAAAAATTGGCTGGACAACAGAATGCAGAGTGTAATAGTAAACAGAGTCCACTCCGAAGAAAGGGGGGTTACTAGCGGGTACCACAGGGTTCAGTACTGGGGCCAGTCCTCTTTAATGTCTTTATAAGTGACATTGCAGAGGGACTGAAAGGAAAAGTATGCCTCTTTGCAGATGACACAAAGATCTACAGCAGGTTTGGTACGCAAGGGGGGGGTGGAAAGGATGGGAAGGGACTTGTCAAGGTTGGAGGAATGGTCAAAAGTATGGCAGCTTAGATTCAATGCGAAGTATTGCAAAGTAATACACCTGGGAAACAAAAACCCAGGGGAAGAGTACACAATGGGGGGGGTACTAACAACAACAAAAATGGAAAGAGCCCTTGGGGTACTCATATCAGAGGACCTAAAGGTAGGCAGGCAGTGTGAGAAGGTATTAAGGAGGGCAAGGAGGGCTGGTGGGGGTACCGGGATGCATAGGGAGAGGCAACACCAGTAGAAAACAGGAAGTTATCATCTCTCGGTACAGACAGTTGGTGAGACCCCATCTGAAGTACTGCATGTAGTTCTGGAGACCCCATGTCCACAAGGACATAGACAGAATGGAGGCAGTCCAGAGGAAGATGACTAAAATGGTGCAGGGTCTGCACCAGAAACCATATGAAGAGAGACTAAAGAAGCTTAATAAGAATACACTCGAGGAAAGGAGGGAGGGGGAACATGATAGAAATGTTCATGTACCTCATGGGAATCAACAAAGTCCAAGATGGTCGCATCTTTCAGAAAAAAAGATGTGCAAGAACAAGCGGGCACAATTTGAAGACAGAGGGGAACAGCTCAGGGGCAATACGAGGAAGTATTTTTTCACAGAAAGGGTGGTGGACACATGGAACAGCCTTCCTGAGGAGGTTGTGGGGACAAAAACAGTGGATGAATTCAAGAATGCATGGGGCAGACATAAGGTAATTATAGTGGGTGGTAGGATGAAGTAGGCTGTTGGTTAACAAGGATCTGCAGCTTATCCAATAAATAGGGAAATATGCAGATCGGGTGGGCCAAGCAGTCCTTATCTGTAGTCAAAGTCTATGTTTCTGTGTTTGTATATATTTTTGTTATTCTTATGACATTTTTATATGTACTGTGTAACTGCAACAAATGTGAATAATGTAACTTTGAGCACAAAGGATCTCATTGGAAATGAGCTTGTCTCAGCCAAATTTCCAATTAATGAAAATAAATAAAACCTTACTACTACTGCTACAACATATCTAAAATAAGTCTTACCCCTTTCAGACATATCTCTAGCAATCCTTTTTTCTGTCTGTGTCTTTGTTCTCCTAACCGCCTTGCCTGCTTTCTTGCCAAGCCTGGTACACTTTCCTGAGCTCAGGGTCTGGGGGCACGCATTTCTTTCTGCCTCTCGAATGACACTCTTTTTTTTCTTTCACCAACCTTGCAACATCTTTTTAGAACCATAACAGTCTCTTTTTCCTTCAGCTTACCTCTTTTACAGTGAAGTTTGTTGCCCTGATTACAGCCGCCCTTATTCTTCCCCACTGTGCCTCTACTCCTCCTTGGCAATCCACCTGTGAGGCATTTTCTGAGGCAGTGTCCCATTTCTATTTAATGCTGAACATGTAATGCAAATTGAAAGTTTTTAAGAGTGCTAATCTCAGTCTCCCTTATTTAGCATACGTTTTGTAGCCAGAAATAAGAGTGTGGTACAAGCTGGTTTCCTCAGTGATATAGTTTACATTTGTCCTGGTAGCTGCATGTAAGCATTCGTGGAACTCAGCAGCAAAATATAGCCCATTCAAATATGCAAGTGTCTTTTAATACCAGCATCTAGTAAAAGCACAGCACAGCAACATAATTATTAATTATCCCATGAATTGTATCGTAATGGTACTGTAATTGACTTAATTTGTATTTTTTGACTGAAACTAGAAGACAAGTACAAAATGTAATAACCAATATAATTCCATTTTGTTTTTGTTTTTCTTTGCTTTTTAATTCGTATTTACAACAAACCACCACTCCCCTGGTGAAAACATTTGACATACTTAACTGATAGATTGTAGCAGTACTGTAGTGGTAGTAGTAAAACCCTCTATTTTTGAAAAGGATATAGCGGTTGAACTCTAATAAGACAGAGGTGCTGGTGCTGGAAATTGGTCACTAGGGGGTGAAGGTGCAATGTGGTCGAATAGCAGGGCTGAGGCTTGGGGAGTCACAGTTGCTTGCCTCAGACTGGGTGAGGAACTTTGGTGTTGTTTTGAATTGCAGCCTGACACTTAGACCACAGGTGTTGGCCGTGGTCAAAACTTCTTTTTATCATCTGAGAAACATCGCCAGAGTTAAGCATCTGATACCACCGGGCTGATCTACCAGCACTGATTCGTGCTTTTATTGACCTTGCACCTGGATTATTGCAATGCTCAGTACCTGGGGCTAGCAGGGGTAGATCTGTGCTGCCTGCAGCTGGTACAGAATGCAGCTGCCAGGTTGCTGACTGGTCTTCCCAGGTTGTGCCATGTCACATCTGTGCTGCACTCTCTGCACTGGCTGCTGATCAAATCAAATCAAATCAAATCAAACTTTATTTATATAGTGCCTTTCAAAACTAAGGTGCTGCACGTTAAAATACAGATACAGCATAAAACAGATACAGCATAAAACTTAAAATAATGAATATATCAATAAATTAAACAACATTTGGGAAGGCTAAACTGAATAAATATGTCTTTAAATCAGTTTTGAATCTATTGACAGTCAAGCATTCTCTTAATCTGGCTGGCAGTATATCCTAGAGGCTAGAGGAACAAGGTGTGAATGAACTTGGTACATCCAGCAGCCCAAACCTGAGTTTGATTCTGACAACTTCTGCTTACATACTGTGTGACTCTAAGCATGTCACTTAACCACCCGGTGCTCCCTGGCTGCCTCTGAAAACAGGCACTTGTGCCTAGTGGGCCTTACCCAGTTACCAAAGTCTAAAATAAAAAATAAAATAAAAACAACCTCTTCCCCTACTAAAATCCTGTCCTTACTGACCCTCTGCCCAACCTAACCTAACCTCTACTGCTTCTGCACCTTACCTGCACTTGTAATCAACTAAAGTTGATGTCCATATGTTGCATAGTGTTTTAAATGTCTAAGAAATTCTGTAACCTTTTCCTGATTGTTGTTCTGTTCAGTGTCTCAAATGTCCTAAAACTCTGTAACCTTTTTGATTGAAAGTCTATTCTCTGTACACATGACATGGAACCTTTGTAAAAGAGCCTTGGCTTAAAGGTTATTTTCCGAATACCAAATAAATAAATAAATAGAATAAAAAATAACCGATAAGGCAGAGAATTCCACAGGGTTGGTGCCACAAAAGAAAAAGCATGGGCACCAGATGTTTTTAAACAAACACTGGGAATCTCTAGCAATCTCTCTTTGGCTGATCAGAGAGGACGGAGGGGGCAGTAGGGAGTCAGGAGGTCTTGCAGGTAGCTGGGTCCCTGCTCATGTAGGGCTTTGAAGGTTAGCAAGCCAACCTTAGAGGTGATCTGCCACTGAACAGGCAGCCAGTGCAGCTAGCACAGTACAGGCATAATATGACTGGCCCTAGATGTCCCAGTCAAAAGCCTGGCTGCCGCATTCTGCACTAGCTGCAGGTGGCGGATATCAGCCCCTGGAAGCCCTAGATAGAGGGCATTGCAGTAGTCAAGGTGGGTAGTGACAAAGTCATGGACTAATGTTGGAAGGTCATCCGGAGGAACCAGGTGTTTCACCCGGGTGATATTCCTCAGATGGTAAAATTAGGACTTAATTACAGCCGATACCTGAGATTTCATGGTCAGGCTGTCATTAAAAATAATGCCCAGGTTAAGCACCCGGTCTGAGGCAGTGAGCTGAACACCATCAATCAATAGGCTCGATGCCTGTCCAGCCCCCAAACCCACCCCCGGACAACCTGGGTCCACTGCCAACACTTAAGTCTTATCTGGATTCAGTCTCAGCCAGCTGGTACTCATCCAGTTCCTGATCTTGGCAAGACAGTTGCTTAGCACAGAGACTACATCAACATGTCTGGGCAGAAAGGACATATGCAGTTGAGTATAACCTGCATAGCGATGAAAACTCAAACCATATTGCCTAATGATATCTCCCTATGGCAGCATATACACTTCAAACAACATGGGTGCCAAGATGGAGCTCTACAGCACCCCGCAGGATGGGGGAAGAGTGCCACAGGAATAAATTCCAGTGACCACCCTCTGAGACCTGTCTGTGAGGAAAGATCAAAACCATTCGAGGACTGTACCTGACAGCCCACAAAGGATCTGCAAGCACTCCAAATGCACACCATGGTCTGCATTGTCAAATGCTGCAGAGAGATCAAGAAGAACTAAGATGGTATGTGCCTTTCAATCTCTCGCTATTAGGAGATCATTAAATACTCGGACAAGTGCAGTCTCAGTGCTATGTCTCTTTCTAAATCCAGACTGGAGTGCATCATAGACATTGTGAGTTACAAGGTGATCGTCCAGTTGCAATGCAACCACCTTCTCAATAACCTTGCTGACAAACAGCAGGTTAGAGACAGGCCCATAGTTAGCTAGACAGTCCGGATCCAAGGAGGGTTTCTTAAGAAGTGATCGTATGACCACCTCCTAAATGGGATCTGGAAAGATCCCCCACTCCAAGAAACTCCAGACAATTACAGCTACGATCAGCCAGGTAACATCTACACAACCAGTCCAGCTCCTTGCTCCTGCAGTAACAATAATGTTCCACCAAGAGCAGTCCAGCAAATCCAGCAGAATGGTTGCCCTCAGCACCAGTCCCACTACTCCTGTTGTTCTGATATTCAGACTTCGGTGAAATAGCCCATTTCAGTCCTCCAGCAGTTGAAAAATAGTCCCGAAGCTATGATCACAGCAATCAAATTTCAATGCTCTCCCCATTCAAACTTCCCAGTGACAGAGCAAAACAGTTCAAAGTGCACAATAAACCCATGTGGCGAACAAACCAAAGTTCACTGCAATGAAAGTCAGTGTCCAAAAAGCGGCAGTCAGATAGAATTAAGAGGCAACCCCAACTCACTGAGCGCTACAACTGATTCGGATCCAGTGACCAAACACTCAAGAAACAAAACAGAATAACAAGCAAAAAATAAAGAGTAAACATAAAATAAACAGATAAAACGTCTAATAGCTAAAAACTAGTTAAACTAAAGTAATGTGAGCTATTGTGATGGCTGGCCCAGTGTGGCTGCCATCTTGAGTGGCAGCTCTCCCTCTAGGTTGGCTTGCTGACCTATAAGGCCCTACATGGTCAGGGGCCCAGGTACCTGCAAGATCTCCTGTGTCCCTACTGGCCCACCCACTCCCTTCACTCCGGCTGGTAAGGGATTGTTGGAGGTTCCCAGGATCTATTTGAAGACATCAGTGGCTTGTACCTTTTCTTTTGCATCCCCAATCCTGTTGAACTCCCTCCCTTACTAGATCTGAGGTAGTCCCACAATAGAAATATTCGAATGGGAGCAAAGGCCTTCTTATTCAGACAGGCTTTCTCCGGAAGTTAATAAAGTTTAAATTAACAATTAATGTGTTTATTTATTTGGGGATTTTTTTTGTGTGTGTATTTATATTGCATTTGAAACTGTTGTGAAGCTGTATGGTTATGAAGCACATTTAGTCACAATGAGCAATGCGCTATATTAAATAAAAGTTTGATTGACTTATAGATTGCTGTTTAAAAAGTTGCCCATATTTCTGAAAAAAACAGTCACTCATAATTATTAATACATAAAAAATCCATCAGTATTCTATGATTGGAATACAGTAATTTATGATATGCCCTCCACTAAGCGAAACTTTTACAGCAAACACGTTGATGCAGACAACATCGACAGTTCGCTGTAAAAGTCTGCCCAGGTCCCCAGCACTCTTTTCCCTGGTTCTGCACCCCTCCCTGAATCAATTCCGACTCAAGTTGACAATCCCCAAGTTCAAGTAGGGCCGAGCCCCCACATTGGGGTTTAGAGAGAAGCCCACTGATGAACAGAAACTGCTTCTCCTGATGGATTTATGTCAACCACAAATTGCGGTTAACATAAATCTGCTGCTGTAATGTTGATCAATAAAAAATGTGTTGAACCTGCATCATAGGGTCATAATTTACTTTCTGATTCAATTAAGTAGTTTGAGCCTTCTGACTGTTTTATGTAAAGTTGGCATAATGTATTGTTACTGTTTCCATCATCCAGATCAAGTACCTAGAAATTCCAAACGGGGAATTTGGAGGCCCTTGCTTTTACATGGGTCAGGGAAAGGGGTGGAGAGATAATGGTTGATGGTACATCTAGGATTCTGTCTGGTGTTTTGCAAACTTTTGTATGCCTTTTCAGTGTACTGGGCTCAACACCAGGAGGACAAATGTGAAGGATTAAGGGGGACTTTAGACTTTGTTTAAGGCCTGTTTACACTGCCACATCTGCACTGCAGCAATCCATGTAATTGGGTTGGTGCAGTGCAAATGCGATAGTGTGGACACTTACAAGATCATCGTAAGTCAATGCCTGATCAACTCTTGGAGTCCCAGCCAAGTTGGGACACATTGCAATGTGAGCATTGTAAGCTGCCAAATGGACGAGCGGCACCACTCATATTGCTGCAAACACAAGTAAAGAGCTTATTGCTACAAAACACCCACCTGCCCCCAAACTCTTGGTCCCCCTCTCCAGCACAGCTTGCACTGGGACTGAGGTGGCTGAGTAGATGCAGCTAGTGGGACCGGTGTGGAGGAGGAGGGCCATCAGAGCAGAAATCCACAGCCTTACTTTGGCTGTGTAAAGCTGGCTTCAGACACACTACAGGTCTCTGAACTGGATCCACTCCCTCATCAGATTCAGCACCCTGCCTTTTATTTTCTGGTTCCCACAGGGAATCCATATTATCATTGCTAGTGCTGCACATATCATCCTTTTCTTCACCCTCCACCCCTACATTTTTTATTCTGATTACTCATCTGCTATGTCCAACTCATGCTCCACACATTCTACATGGACACACTCATGAGCATCAGCATCAGGTGGCTCCTGCAAAACCGGGTCAATATACCAGAAGCCATAGTAATACCCACACCCTCGTCTTCCTCAATCACTCCTGTCTTTTGGCCACCATATGTACTGCTCCTCTTGCTGCCTCCCCAGGCCCCAACTACCACAGATATCACAACTGTAGCAGAAAAGATCTTTGCAATACTAAGGCCACCACTGCCACCTACTGCTATACAACTATCTGCTGCCCCAGAACATGCTGCTACAGTCATAGTTTTTTGGTTTTTTATTTATCAGTTTTTCCCTGGATTTCACTCCTCGCCCTCATGTCCTTGCTCGAGTGTGCACATGTAGAGACACACGCATGCCATGCACTGTGGGATGCCCCACCCTATAGGTCACCCATGCCCACCTGGGCCACCACCAGACCTTCACCCAGTGACAGCAGGACTGTGGGAGGGTGACCCCCCTCCCCAGGAAAAGAGAGAGACACTGCAAGGCAGCTCAATCCTGCTCCCAGCCTTTCCCCACGACAGCAACCTGACAACCTGAAGTCATTCCCAAACCCGGGTCGCCAGCATGGCACAAGGTAAGGCAAAGATGCATCAGCCCTCTGCACCACTGGGCCAGCTAAAGTAATAGGTTTTTACCTGCAGCAGGCATAGCACCACCCTTTCTTCACATCAAAGTTTCTGCCATCTTTGCCACCTGCCTTGCACCCCTTCCTTCAACACAGCGTCTACTGTTCTCATTCATTTTAAGTCAAGCAGATATGTTTGCAGACAAGTGCTTCAAATGATCACAATTTGGTCAATTCCACTGTTGATCAGATATAAAACCATGACAGACCCACAAAAATACACCAACAATAATAAAACAGAAAATAAAGTCAAAAAGAAACAAATGCATACAAATAAAGAAAACAAACATTTTTAAACTGATGCACTGATGAAATCACAGCTTCAGATCACACCTTCCCCAAGAGATCAGCAGTGCTGGCTGAAACAATAGTTTTGAACTAGTAAATAAATAAATGTAAGAAAAGTTTTATAACCCACTGGCCACAAGTTAGTGCTCAACAGCTGCAAGACAGAGCACTGTCACTTTAAGAACTCAACAAGTGTTTTAAAAAATAAATGTAGAGACAGAAAAACTATACAACTATAAAAATACAAAACAATTACGTTAACTCAGCAGAGTCAGCAACCATGGCAGAGATCTGTGACATTGGGCCCTATGCATGAAGGCACAGGAAATGCACAAGAATGAGACATATTGGTGGTGCACACAGATACGCCATGCAAGATGACATCACACGCCCAGATGCACAAGCATGGATGCACAAGCAGCCAATGCGAGGAGCAGCACATGTAGATGTGCACAGTGCCATGCAGAGGTGGAGCAGGACGTGCCCGCGAACATGGGCATATTCCGTTACTCCACCATATATGGACAACTGCACCACTGCATGCACCCATTAAAGTGAATGCCAACATGGAGAGTGAAGACAATAGTGCAACCCAGGGAGGCATGGCAGCCTCACCAAATGTGCCCACTGCCCAGGACCCAAAAGCAAAGGAGAATGGGTGCAAGGACAGTATAGCACCTGGCCCCTCGATGAGCACCGCATGGCCAAGGTTGTCCAACTTCACCAGCTAATGGGTGGCTGCCCTGGTGACTGACATCTGTGTGCACTACACCACACTGTTTGGGGCAGATGCACTGGAGGTCCCCTCCAAAAACAAAGGCATGCCTCAGATTGGGCATCCAGTCAGCAGTCAAGGCTGCAGTGCAAGAGGCAAGCACACTAAGTGCCATAAAGCACAAATGACAAGACCTCCAGTCCACCATGAAACAGAAACTTGTGGCTGCTAACCACTCACATTCAGCCACGGGTGGTGGACCACATGCAAATGCACTCAAACTGACCCCGTTGAGAGAGTCATGGTAGAGGCCATATTGGACATGGTCTGCCATGGAGAGGACAAGGGCATGGATACACTAGCAAGTAAGTGAGGCACTATATACTAGTATGGGGGAAATGGCAGTCACAGTGCCCATGGTAACCGCCCACTGTTGCAACCCACAGAAACAGCACACCAAACCACAGGGACTACAAGAGAACGCTACACCGGTGGAACCTCAGAGGGAGCAGGCACCAATGGGAGGTAGGTAGCATGCACTGCACACCATACTAGGACCATATCCCACACAGCTGTTGCATGGCCAGTAGTAACCACATACCCTGCTACCCACAGGTTGACAGCTGGAACAGTCCAGGATGCCAGTGTAGGACAGTGAAGCATACCCCAATGCCACTGTAAGGGCTGCGGGCACCTCTGAGAGAACCACAGACACAGCTACCCATTAACCCCATGCTGGTGCATCACAGCACACTGGTGCCACCACAGCCCACAAGTCATGCCACAATACTCAGGCTGGGACCCTGCAATGGACCTGGTAGAACATACCCTGCTGCCCCATGGTGATGGCCTGGTGATGACATACATATGCACAGGTGATGTGCAGCATAACAATGAGGAGCACACATCCCCACAGATTGGCCACCACAGTGGTGAGGAGGGTACGTCCAGATGGCTGCCAAGGTTCAACAGGCACAGCCCATCAGTAGGTATGCTGCATGATTACTACCACAACCTATGACAGTTGGGAAGGGAATGCCTATTGGCACAGAGGGAAAACACAGAGGCACTACATGACCTGACCAGGGAGGTTAGGGACATGCGCAAGGGCAGCAACAAGATCGGTGACATGCTGGACAGGCTGGTGGAGTGCATGCTGCCTGTGCTTGTAAATCCTGTGACCATGCAAGGTGTCCCATCCCCATAGGTGGGGAGAAGAAAAGGACCACACAGGGACTGGCAGGAGCCGGTGTTGCAGCGAGGGACCCCAGGCTGGACAGAATACTGGTGAGAGGAAGACCACCATGGGTAATAAGGTGAGCAAGAGGCAAGACACCAGACAGATGCCTAGGTACAAGATCAGGCATCAGGACTGCGTGGATGTGAACATGCCACTGTGATAGATGGACCACCCATACACAGTGCCCATTCACAGAAGCATACCACTGCACATGAAGTGCATGGAATAAGTCCCACTGAACACCACAACCACCACACATGCACCCACACATGCTCTGCACATGAACCTCACAAGCACTACACATGCACTGAACATGTTCTCCCACCCCCTCCATAGGGGTAGAGTCCAAAAGCACACCACCCAGAACACCACATGCACCGCACACTCACACAGGTGCCCTACCTGGCACAGGTGCACTCAGAGGGGTACATCATCATGCTGCCACCTGACCCGCACAACTAATGGATGAATGTACCCTGTGTTACAGTTTTCTGCATAGCCCAACAAAATAACACAAACAAAAGATACTTTTTTGAAGTAAATAATGCTGGATGACCAGAGAAACAGATCAGAGGATAGTAGAGGGTGTGGCCTATGTACACCTCAGCAAGGCCTTTGACACTGTGTCGTACAAACAAATATACGATCTTGCCAGCAGATAAAGGTCTTATGGTCTCGCTCATCTGCTTGAGTGAGCAGGATCCTCAGCATGTACTGAGGGACCTGCCTCCCTTCCCTTTTCCCCATGAATCCCCTCAACTACTCCCTCTGACTCACTCCCCCTTCCTCTACCTGCAACTCTCCCTTTCACTCTGTCCCATTCTCTTTTGAAGCTATACATGGTTTTTATGGAGATTACTTCCTTCACCAGCTCATTCTATTTGGCCACCACCCTCTCAGTGAACAAGTGCCTCCTCATCTCCCTCCATCAGTTTTATGGTATGCCCCCTAGTGGATGTTTATATACTGAGGCTGAAGAGGATTTCTGTATTCACTCTGTTTATACCTTAAAGATACTTGAAGGTCTTGATTTTGACCCCTCAAACCTCAAGAGAGTATACATTGAGCTCCCTGAGCCTCTGCTCATAGGTATTGCCCTGCTGACCCTGCATCATCTTTGTTGCTCTTCCCTGGACTGCTTCCACCAAATTAACATCCTAATTTAGAAAAGGGCACCAATACAGCACACTGTATTCCAGGTTTGGTCACAAGTGATCTGTAAAGTGATAGTATGACCTCCGCCTTCCTGCCGGTAATCCCTCTGGCTATGCATCCCAGCATCCGATTTCCTTTGGATGCTGCCCTCCTATAGTGTGCAGAGTGCTTCAGGTCACTTGAGATGATTACTCCCAAGTACTTTACTTCCTCTGGCTTGGTCAACTGCACACCACCCAGCCAGTATTTGGTCCCTGTTTTTGTTTTGCTTACAAGTGCATAACCTTACATTTTTTAGCATTGAACCCCATGTGCCAAATGCCAGACCACTTCTCTAGCCTAGCCAGATCCTCCCTGAGTTCCTGTCTCCCCTCTCTGTGTCAACCCTCCCAAAAAATGTTGTGACATCCATGAACAAGAAAAGTTTCCCTTCAATCCCATCTGCTCTGTTGCTGATGAAGATGTTAAACAATTTGGACTGAGCACTTAGCCCTGTATGACCCCAATGGTCACAGGCATAGCTTCTGAGAATTCCCTCCTACTACCACCTTTTGATTTCTATCCTGAAACCAGTTTTTGACCCATGTGGCAAGTTTACCCCCACCCCCAGGTCTTCCAGATCCTGACCAGTCTCCTGTGTGGCACAGAGACAAGTGTCTTACTGAAGTCAAAATACAAGACAGCAACTGCCTGGCCTTTGTCCACCATCCTGGTCACCCAATCAAAGAAGTCAACCAGGTTAATTTGGCAAGACCTTGCCAATACAAACCCATGCTGCCTCTCATCCTGCAGTCCAGAATTCTCAACAGTCTTTCCTTTAGGATGGTCTTCATCAGCATTCCCCACTATTGCAGTCAGGCTAACTGGTCTGTAATTCCCTAGTTCATCCCTCAGGTCACTTTTATGGAGAGGCACCACATGTACAGTTCTCTAGTCCCTGGGCACACTCCTAGACTCCAGGGAGGTGTTACACAGGTCTGCTGAGGGACTCGCCAGCATATCTGTCAGCTCCCTTAGGACCCCTAGGTGCACATCATCTGACCCTGAGGATTTATTCACCTTTAGGGCCTTCAGGCTCTAATGCACCCTGTCAGATGGTATTATGGTGTCCATGACTCCCTGTTTCCCAGTCCTCATCCCCCTGCTCTCTTGTGGTCCTGGTCCATCCTTCTCCCTAGTGAAGACTGAGCAGAAGTACATCATAAGTACCTCCACTATCTCCTCACTACCCTGTGTCACACCCCTTCCCTTTTTAATCTGATAGTTTTATCCTGTATGTTCCTTTTCTGCCTTATATATTGGGAGGAGGCCTTCTCACCAGTTTTTACTCCCTGTTCTAACTGCACATCCCTCATTGCCTTTGCCACTCTAACTGCCCTGCTCATCTCCCTTGATTTAGCACAGTAATACAACCTATCCTCTTCTTTCCAAGTACATTTGCACTTCCGGAGGGCAACCGTCTTGTCCCTTACAACATTTGCCATCTACTTGCCCAACTAGCTTGGCTTTTTGGCCTTAGATTTCTTGGTTTTGATTTTGGCACACTCACTACTGGCCTCTATCAGTCCCTCTTTACTATGGCCCATTTTTTATCCACCTCAATCTCCTTTATGATTCCAGCAAGGTGTCCTGCTAGAATTTCCTCCATCTTACCACTGTCAGCACTCCTGAAGTCCAAAACCCTTGACTTAGTTTTATTCATCCCTCTGTCCATTTCCAGGTTGAACCACGCTGCATGATGCTCACTTCCTGCAAGTGCCACGTCCACTTTTGCAACTGGAACACATGCACATTTGGACAGGACCAGATCTAGTATGGGTCTCTCCCTAGTGGGCTCCAGATACCTTATATCAGGAATCCACTATGGAAAACATCCAACAGTACTTACTCCCTGGAGCAGGAGGTAACCAGGATTTTCCAGTTCATACCTGGTAGACTGAAGTCCCTCATTATTACTACCTCTCCTTTGCTGGCCCTGTCAGCAATTTTGGACCCAGAAATCTTGTCCAACTCCTAATCCTGGAAGGGTGGCCTTTAAACCACCCTCATCCTTAGTTTCTACCCCTTAATGGATTGCGCCTACACCTACAATGCTTCTGTCCTTCCTTCCACCTTTTCCTCCTGGGTTCATGTTATCTACTCCTTCATATACAGAGCCACTCTCCCCCCTTCCTCTCCCTATATCCTTCCCATATATTTTATATCTGGGAACTGCAAGGTCCCAATTGTGGTTTGGTGTGGCCCATGTCTCTGTGGTAGACACTACCTCTCCCTCAGCCATCAATGACTACAATTCATCCATTTTGTTTTCCAGGCCTCTGGTATTTAGAGACACTGCCCTCCACCATGATCTGAGGCCCCCATTTTCCCTGATCCACCCCCCTTCTTTTGCCTTCCTCAACCCTTTCTTCATTTCCCCACCCCTAGTTCCTCCTCACACTGTCCTGAATGGGGGGAGGCCTATCGGCCCCCTGCATCAGGTGACTATGGGTGCTTTATACCCTGCTGCCCCCCCCTTGTCAGTTTAAATTGAGGTATTTCCCAATGAATTCCTCCAGGTTGCCCTTATGGACCTTTGTACTCTCTTCCTGCTTGGACTCGACCTGTACTGTGCATACTGGCCTTTGTCAACCCAGGTCCTTCTCTAGTCTTCTACTATCCTGACTCAAAACAGTTTTTAGCACACACAAACCTCATGAGAGGGACACAAAAAGACAGTCAAAGACAAAGTCCTCACTTTAATCCATTTTTTTGTATTCCCTTGGACCATGTCCTGCCTGACATGTTTCGGATTACAACAATCCTTTTTTAAAGGCTTTTGAAAAAGGATTGTTTTGTAATCAGAAACATGTCAGGTGGGACGTGGTCCAAGAGAACACAAATAAATGGATTAAAGTAAGGACTTTGCCTTTGACTGTCTTTTTGTGTCCCTTTCATGAGGGCTGTGTGTGCTAGAAACTGTTTTGAGCCATTTTCTGTAGTTTCTATGGACCACTTTCCAGTGCGCACCCATTCTGCTGAACTCTCCAACTATCCTGTAGCCTTTCACCTTGCACAACCATCTAGGCCATACATTAAATTCCTCTGTTCTAACTTTCCTTGCAGTAGTAGCCCTCAGAACTGGTAGCACCTTTGAGAAGGCTACTGATCTCCCTACCCCATTGTAGATTTTTTTTGTAAACATAGTTTATTAAAGTAGGCTTAGTTTATTTAGGTTAGCTTATTTAAAACATACCATTGCAAACCAACAATAAGGTGGATTGAATTTAAATACAAAAACAAACACAAAAAAAAGACATAGTACACAGTCATTTATGTAAATTTTCACATATGAATTTAAAAATCTATACTAATACAAATTAGAACTAACTACCCCTGCAACCAAAATTGCAGGAGAAAGAGAAAAACATTCAGATAAAAGGAGTTTTCATTGTATCTTCGGGGAAACACAGACCTGTGTGTCATACACCAATCTGAGTTACATGTTTTCCATAGTTTTCTAATAAAGGAAATCTCACAAATTTTCAGTTCATATTGTATTAGAGTCCAAAACCATAAACTTCTATACAGGGTACAAGAGGGAAGGGGGGGTTAACATCCATATAATGGGCAAAAAAATATCATGCACTCTTGTTCTTATTTTAGCTTCTGGTTATTTAACATAGTTCATCTGTACTACATATCACAGTACATACATTTGTGTATTGGTACAAACAATAGGAAATTGGTTCAGTACTCAGATAATCCTGGTAAGAGTAGATTAATCAACACAGTGACTGTATACTCTGAGAGACACCAGTTGCCATGATAGCCTCTCATTTAGATATTGCTGCTCACTGGAATTAGGATAGTCAAATCGACTAATAATCAAGAATAGTAAAGCTCAACAGTTCACTTGATTGTGTAACAGCAAAAGTTTTACTACCATTTTCAATAGCTATTAACATAGGTTGCCAGATTTGTTAAAATAGACTTTCTTGGCCATTTGCTGTCAACTGATATCTCTCAAGCTTCATACACAGTACCAAATTTGCCAACCAATGGGTTATGCTGGGTGGTACTGTATGTCACTTACCCAGTGCTAGGAAACTGTTTTCCTAGCATTAACAAAAGCCATGTCCCACAGTCTGTAGTGGTGTGTGGTTCTCCAGTTTTGTGTTTCTGCCCACCCAACATGAATTCCAATTGTGTGTTAGGCAGATTTGTCCCCAATATTTTCTCCATCTGTGCATGCATATCAAACCAAAATGGGGGCAACCTTATGACATGTTAAGGCTAAGTGCAAGAAGTCACTGACATAAGTCTGACATTTTGAACTTACTATACTTTGAATTTGACTGGGTCAAATTTGTATAATTTAGAAGGGGTTAAGTATGCTTTATATAAAAAATTAAATTCAATTTTGCACAGTTTGTTTGATCTAAAGCAACCATGGAAATGTTTTATTGCAGTTTGCCAAGTGAAGTGAGAGGGTCCATTTCTGTGTCTAGATCTGTGCCCCAGTCCATCCTTGCCTTAATGTTTGCAGTGGAAATGGAGAGCATTTATAGTTCCGATAGAGCCACAAATGGTGTAGTGCAAGATGGAGGCCTACATATAATTTCTTCAACTGAGGGCATAACTGGTACATTGGTAGGGAGGTATTATCTAATTCTCAAACAGGTAAACAAGCCATTCAGCTGTATACCACATGTATGCCATAAGTCAGTAAAGGATTTAAGATAGAAACAAAGAAACATAGAATTTGATGGCAGATAAGGACCGCTTGGCCCACATAGTCTGCCCATTTCCCTACCTGATGGATACATTTGCAGATTCTAGTTAATCAACAGGTTACTTTCCCCGACCCCCACTAGAATTACTGTATATCTGTTCCATGCATTCTTGAATTCCCCCACTGTTCCTGACTCTACAACCTCCTCAGGAAGGCTGTTCCATGCATCCACAACCCTCTCTGTGAAAAAATACTTTCTAACATTACCTCTGAGCCATCCCCGCTCTATCTTCAAATTGTGCCCCCTTGTTCTTGCACATCTCTTCTTCTGAAAGATACTACCCTCTTGTACTTTGTTAATTCCCATGAGATATTTGGAAGTTTCTATCATGTCCCCCCCTCCCTCCTTTCCTCAAAGGTATAGATATTAAACTGCTTTAGTCTCTCCTCGTATGTCTTCTGGTGCAGACCCTGCACCGTTTTGGTTGCCCTCCTCTGAACAGCCTCCACTCTATGTCTTTGTGGAGATGGGGTCTCCAAAATTGCATGCAGTACTCCAGATGGGGTTTCACTAACTGTCTGTACAGAGGGATAACAACTTCCTGTTTTCTACTGTTGATGCCTCTCCCTATGCATCCCAGTATCCCCCCAGCCCTCCTTACTGCCTTCTCACATTGCTTTCCCACCTTTAGGTCATCTGATATAATTACTCCTAGGTCTCTTTTGATTTTTGTTGTTGTTATTAACTCACCCCCCCATTGTGTACTCTTCTCTTGAGTATTTGTTTCCCAGATGCATTAGCTTGCACTTATTTGCACTGAATCTGAGCTGCCACATATTTGACCATTATTCAACCTTGCCAAGTCCCTTTTCATCCATTCCACCCCACCTTGTGTATCAACCCTGTTGCAGATCTTTGTGTCATCTGCAAAGAGACATATCTTTCATTCCAGGTGCTCTCCAATGTCACTTATAAAGACAATAAAGAGGACCAGTCCCAGTACTGAACCCTGCAGTACCCCACTAGTTATCCTCCTTTCTTCACTGTGGACTCTGTTTACTATTACCCTTTGCATCCTGTTGTCCAGCCAGTTTCTTTATCCAGGCTACCACCTTGGGACCCACTCCCAGGCTGGCTAACTTGTATATTATTCTTTTGTGTGAGACTGTGTCAAATGCCTTGCTTAAATCTAGGTAGGCCATATCCACAGCCCCTCCCTGGTCTACTACTTTGGTCACCCAGTCAAAGAAATCTGTTAAGTTCATTTGACATGACCTTTCTGCTGTGAAACCATGCTGCCTTTGGTCATGTGCCCCACTGGCCTCAAGGTACTCAACAATTCTTTCCTTCAGAAGTGATTCCATCATTTTCCCTACCACTGAAGTCAAACTAATTGGTCTGTAGTTTTCTGCCTCTGCCCTGCTCCAACTTTTGTGAAGAGAAATCAAATTTGTCCTCCTCCAGTCCTCAGGTACCTCCCCATCCTCCCATGATTTGTTAAAGAGATTAGTCAATGGTGTTACTAGTTCTACCCTTAGTTATTTTAGAATTCTTAGGTGAATCCCATCAGGCCCCATTGATTTGTCCACCCTCAGTTTCAAGAGTTCTTTCAAAACCCTTTCTTCTGTGAATGGACTGGTATTGACCCCCCCCCATTCAGAGTTTCTCTCTTGTTTTGTTTAGATACCTCCACCTCCTCTTCCATTGTGAATACTGAGCAGAAATATTCATTCAGTTTCCCTGCTTTTTCACTGTCACCATCTGCCCACCCACATTCCTTCCCCTTTATTAAGTCTCTATATACCTCCCTTGGTCTTTCTTCACTCCCTAATGTACCTATAAAAGGTTTTATCCCCCTTCTTAACAAAGTTGGATATCTTTTCCTCAGTTTGGGCCTTTGCTATTCTGACTGCCTTCCCTGCCTCCTTCTGCTTTAACTGATAAAGTTCTCTGTCCTGCTCCTTCTGTGTTTCCTTATATTTCCTGAATGCTATCCTTTTCTCCTTAACCATCCCTGCCACCTCTTTTGAGAACCATAGTGTTATTTTCCTTCATTTTATTTTGTTGATTTGCTTCACACAAAGGCTGTGGCCTTGGTGATGGCTTTTTTGATAATTCCCCATTGTTTCTCCACCCCTCCTTCTTGCCTGTTTGCTAGTGCTTTTCTGAGGCACTCTCTCATTTTCCCAAAGTCAGCCCTCCTAATGTCCAATACTCTTGTTTTTATATGGCTTGACTCTATGGCTGTGTTTATTGTGAACCACACTGTTTGTTGGTCGCTTGTTCCCAGATGGCTACCCACTTCTAAATCTGAGATCCTTTCTCCTTCCCCATTTGAGAGTACCAGGTCTAAGATTGCCCCCCCAAGTGGACTCCAACATTAGCTGTCTGAGGCATGCCCCCTGTAGGGCATCAAGAATGACCCTGCTCTTGGATGTGCTTGCAGCAAAGGTACTCCAGTTAACATCTGGCATATTCAGGTCCCCCATCAACAATATCTCCCCTTTTTCTGCCATTTTAAGGATGCCTTCTATTATTTCCTTGTCCTTTTCCTCCCCCTGAGATGGGGATCTGTACACAACCCCCGTGTGGATTGTGGTGCCATTTCCTATCTCCAGGGTGACCCATAGTGACTCATCAACTTCCTGTTTACTCTTTAGTTCTGTTGCTTTAATCCCTTCCCTTATATAGAGAGCTACTCCTCTTCCTCTTTTACCCACCCTGTCCCTCCTGTAGACTGTGTATCCTGGTATGTTGACATCCCAGTCATGGTTGTCTGTGTACCATGTTTCAGTGACTGCCACAATATCCAGGCATCCCTCTTTCATCAAGGCCACTAGTTCAGGGGCTTGTTGCTGGACTACGCGGCATTAGTACTCATCACCTTCCATTTATTTTTTTATGGCCTTACCCCTTTAGCCCCATCCCTGTCCTTACTGCCTTTTTCTGCATTTATCCCTGTCCTGCTCCCTACTGACTTCTCTACCTTGGTGTTTACCTCTCTAACTACTGTGTTTTGTGGGGGGGAAGCTGGGATTTCCCTGCTGCTTTTCAGTGCCTTCCCCCTTGGCTAGTTTAAATGTTTGCCAAAGAAGCATTTAAATCTGTCACCTAGGATCCATGTTCCCCCCTGGACAGATGCAGACCATCGCGCCAGTATAAGCCTGCATCCCTCCAGGTGGCTCCCCAGATCCAATGAAGCCAAAACCCTGGGCTTCACACCTGTTTTTCAACCATTCATTGAATCCCATGGTGCGGAATACCCTAGCATCATCCTTGCCATAGACAAGCAGCACCTCTGAGAAGGTTACAGTACATGCTACTTGTCTAAGGCCCCTCCCAAAATCCACAAACTCCTCTTGCACCACTCTGATCCCATTCACAGCCAGGTCATTTGTCCCTAGGAGGACAGTGACATCCAGCTCCCTCTCTTGTGCAGCTACTCCCGTGATCCTGAGGATTTGCTTCCTGTCCCTCTGAGCCGTGGCACCAGGCAGACACCTTACCTCCCTATCCTCTTCCTCCCCTACTTCTACCCTCCTAATGGTCAAGTCCCCCAACCAGGAGTTGTTTCCTTCCACTGTGGGGTCTCATGCCACCCTCCTGTGGGTCTCCTTTGTGGAGGTTCCCAGCATCCACCTTGGCCTCCTCTGCAGATAGCCACCATAATATACTGTAGATCACCTGCATGTGTAATGCCAGCCTTATACCAGTGGAGCAAAGTTTGATGAAGAAAATCATTGTATTGTTGCTGGCCTTTATACCCCACATGCAGCACTGTGCTGGGGGACCATCCTTTAGGGTGTCCAATAAATGTATGGGCTGTCTTCCAAATTTGTGTTAACTGGTGTGCAAAGGGATATTTACTCTTATGGGGGTGAGTTTGATTTGGGCATGGAGCTAGATAGCACTTTAACAGGCCCCAGGAATATGATCTTCCTCTATAAGCCTTAAGGATAGATCCTTAGTTAGACAGCCTCTTGTGAAAATGTGAATTGTGATACCCATTAGTAATATTTAAAATGGGGGCAGTGTCAATCCAGCTTCTTTCAGGGGAAGTTGGAACATGGCTCTTTTTATATGAGCAGCCTTCACATGCCATACAAATCTGTGATGTATACTGTCAAGTTGTTTAAAGAACATTTGGCTGACAGTGATGAAAAGATTTTGAAATAGGTACAGAAGTTTGAGCAATATAGTCACTTTGATTGTATTAACTTGGCCTATGAGGAGGATAGGTAATCCTTCAAATCATTTGCAGTCTTTCTTAATCTTGGTAAGTATAAGGAGGTAATTTTCTTTATACTGTATAACTGTGAAGTCATATTTGGAATGTTTATGCTCAGCCAGATATTTTAGAGAAATTACCAACTTCATGTTTAACGGGTTGTTGACTAGGTAGTTGGTGTCCCCCCTTCCCAGGACCATTACCTCACTTTTTGCCTGGTTAATTTTAGGGCTTCAGTTGCTCCTCCTTAAGGAATTGTTGCAATACAAGTATACCCTACTTTGGGATGCAGAGGTACACCAATAGATCATTGACAAAAAGGGCACCCTTATGATGCCCCCCACCTGTAGCCCCTTAATTCATTTGTTCTGTCTTATGGCAGCAGCCAGTGGCTCCAATGACAATACATGTAGGAGGGAATATAAGGGACACCCCTGTCTTGAGCCCCTGGACAATTTAAATGGTTCTGTTAGGCTGCCATTAACAAGAATTTGAGCAGTGGGCTGGTTGCATACTGTTTGGATCCATTTAATCATATTTTCTCCCATCCTAAATTTATGCAGTGTAGCAAATATATACGAATTCAGATTACAGTGCTATGATTCAACAATGAGGAGATGCTCGCTCAAAACATCAGTAACACTCAAAAAGAATGGAGAGAGAGCTCACCGTAAATAAGCAAAAACTGACAAGACTGCATAATAAATAAAAATTTAATGTGAATCAAACATACAAAAATGAACATGCAGGTCATGCTACCCCATCACTTCAAACTCAATCTGGGTTCTTCGTCAGGGGTGTGTAGCTAAAAGCAGGAAAAACATCTCCTTTTAAAGTGCAAACCTTAAAGGAACAGTAATATAATTCATATACATGTATAATGCTGCTTCTTAGTACACACACTGATTTGTTAAAGAAGACACGAAGTGCACACCCAACAATATTCAAAGTGCAAGAAGGGGTAGAAGACTTGGTGTGCTGGCCAAGGCACTTAACTTCACCTGAGCTCTTTCCTTCTAAGACTGCTTGAAAGGCAGAGTAGAGAAACTTACCAGAGCAAGGGAAAAGGATTAAGACTTATTTTGGCTAAGCAGATTTACCGTGTGGTGTTGTTTTTATTTTTTACTCACATGGATTGCTACTGTTTGTTACTAACATTTCATTGCTTTATTTTTCTCTGATTCAAATTGTTGTTGCTGGTATACCTTCTTCTGCATTATCACAAGGTGTGCCTACAGGTGTGTGCTAACAGATTACTGCTGTAATCTTCTGATTCAAATTGTGTTTTGCAAGGTATATCTTCTGTTACTGCTTTATTTTTCTCTGTAGCAGTGTTTCTTACAGGGTATATCTTCTCTGAAATTACTGTATTACAGGTGGAGCTTACATTTTTGTGACTTTTGTATCATTGGGCTAAGCAAAATTACTGTTTGACACTGTGTTTTATTTTATTCTTGTTTTTTTTTTGTTTGTTGAAAAGGTTTTTTGTCTCGGAGGTGTTTCAGTCTCCTTCTCACATTTAAGGAGCTAATTGCTTTCCTCCCACAGCTCTTCCAAAGGATTAGGTGTGTATGTGGGGGGTGGAGCTGGCAAACTGTCAGTAATTTCCAACAGAAAGAAGGGTTAAAAAGTCAGGTTAGTTGATATCTTGGAGGTAGAAGACTTGGTGTGCTGGCCAAGGCACCTAACTTCACCTGAGCTCTTTCCTTCTAAGACTGCTTGAAAGGCAGAGTAGAGAAACTTACCAGAGCAAGGGAAAAGGATTAAGACTTATTTTGGCTAAGCAGATTTACTGTGTGGTGTTGTTTTTATTTTTTACTCACAGGGATTGCTACTGTTTGTTGCTAACATTTCATTGTTTTATTTTTCTCTGTAGCAAAGTGTTTCTTACAGCGAATATCTTCTCTGAAATTATTACAGGTGGTGCTTTACAGGTTTTACAGTTTTATCTAACATTAGGATAAGCTTTCAGGGTTACTGCATTTGTTGTTGACTGATTGTTTCTGCTCTTACCTCCTTGTTCTTCCGTCCGTGGTTTTTCTTTTTCGGCAGAGGAAGGGCCCAGCCACCCACCCCCATCCCCAACCACCTCACACTACACTCCTTTTATAGGGTACCACAGTTGTGACATTTCCTGTGGCAGAGCAGGAAGGGGTGGATCAGTGGGGCCTCCACAAAGTGAGTTCATTTACAGGGGCACTAATAATTTAACTTGTTGTTATAACAAGTTAAACAAAACACAATCAAACCATTACTTGCATTTTTTCCTTTTTTTTTTTCCTTCTAATTACTCTGACTAGGTTATAAACCCAGCAACTTATCTGGAATGGATATCATTAACTGCAGGTACTGTGGAACAATTTTCAGAAGGACAGTCTTACAGGATTTAGGACACTGTCCTACATGCTGGGCCTTCGGAGATCTTAGGGCTCAGCTCCAGGCAGCATGGGAAGAGATTGCACACCTCAAATTTCATATTCAAGAGGAAATACATTATAAGAACCACCCATTTCCCCAGCATCCAACAGAAAAACCTCGACCGCAGAGGGTAGTTGGTACAGGAGGTTGGTAGGTGGTTAGGAGAGCAAATCGGTGCCCCATCACTCTCTGCTCTCCAACATATTACCTCCAAAACCATATAAACACTACAACAGGTATCTGCCTCTATCTCTGAAATCAAACAAAGAGGCAGAAGACACTGCAGAGCAGGACACTGCAGCACAGGAGCTAGCACAACAAAACTCACCCAAATCAGGAACCAAAACAAAAAAGCAAAAGAATCCAAAAACTTCTGATCATAGGAGACTCCATGATTCGGGAGTTGATACCCATCTCCAGCCAGGGTAATGGTCAGATGTCTCCCAGGTACATCAGCATGGAGACACACTGACTGCATTGCTAAAATTGTTCACAAACCAGGAGAAAACATTGATGTCCTAGTACACATAGGGACTAATCATCTCACCAGCCGGTCAGTTGTGGAGAGCAAGGAACACCTGACCAGGCTGGGTGACAAACTATCATCTATTTCATCTGGCATCTCCTTCTCTGAGATCCTGCCAGTCTGGGAGAGGGGAGCAGATGGACGGAAGGTCAGAGAAGGGGAGATAGGGGAGCTAAACACGTGGCTCAAGGGCTGGTGCCAGGAAAAAGGACACAGATTTGTAGGGAACTGGCAACAGTTCTGGGAATGAAAGTTCTTTAAATTTGATGGATCACATCTGACTGAGGAGGGACTCAGTGCATTGGGGCAGAAGTTTGATGTCTTTGCAGAATATTTAAACTAGCAAATGGAGAGAGGGGGTGCAGCACCCCATACGTCGAATGGGAAGAACACCCCTACCCCCCTCAGCTAGTGGTCAAACAGAGATTCAGCATGTTTGCAGTTCATTTGCATCACCAGGTAAGAAAAAAAGGTTTGTCTCCCCATACGACACACAGGGGTAAAGCCAAACCTCACCCAACAACAAACACACTAAAATCTGTCCAATGGAAAATCATGTACACAAATGCTCACAGCCTGGGAAATAAGATCCCAGACCTGCAGGCAATAATGTCAGAGGCTAAACTGGACATAGTAGCAATTAGTGAGACGTGGTTTACCATTAACCACACTTGGGAGACTTCAGTACCTGGCTATGTATTGTTCAGAAGAGACCGAGGTGCAAAAAGGGAGGGAGGAATGGCCCTGTATGTCAAAGAAAATATCAAAGCTACAGAAATTCAGAATACACATAAGGAGCCGGAAGAACTGTGGGTCACCCTGGAAACAGGAAATGGGACAGCCATAAGAACTGGGGTTGTCTACAGGCCCCCAGACCAAGGGGAGGACATAGACACATTACTGTTAGAAGATATACAAAACATGACAGCCAAAGGGGAGGTTCTGATAATGGGAGACTTCAACATGCCAGATACAGATTGGTCAATACCAGCAGGAACATCTGCCAGAACTAGACACATAGTGGATTCCCTGCAGGGGGAGGGCCTCAAACAACTGGTACAGCGACCCACAAGAGACAGGGCTATCCTAGATCTAGTACTGACTAACAAGGAAGGGATCACAGATCTCCAGGTAGAAGGTCACCTGGGGCCAGTGACCATCACATGGTATGGTTCAATTTGGCTACTACATCTAAATCATCCCATTCCAAGGCAAAAATATGGGACTTCAGAGGAGCTGACTTTGATAAGATGGCCAACAGAGTTAAGCTAACCCTGGCAAAAATAAACACAGGTGAGGGGGTACAGGCAAAGTGGACAAGCATTAAGGATGCAATACTTGAAGCAACATCCCATTGTGTTAGACAGAAAAGGAAGTGCAAAAGGAGAAGGAAACCACTTTGATTCTCAAATACAGTAGCAGAAAAGGTCAGAGCCAAAAGGCTGTCCTTCAGGAAATATAAGGGAACACAGCAGGATGAAGATAGGGAGGCATACCAAACTGCCCTAAGGGAAGCAGGGAAGGCAGTAAGGCAGGCAAGGTCCCAAACTGAGGAAAAACTAGCACGAACAGTAGAAGAAGGTGACAAGACTTTCTATAGATACATTAGTGAAAGGAGAAAGTCCAGAGGGGGTATTGCTAAGCTTAATGGAGAAAAGGGAGCATGTGTGGAGGAGGACCCTGTAAAGGCATCTATCCTAAATTGATACTTTTGCTCAGTATTTACTGAAGAGAAGGTAGGGCAGGGCCCACAGCTCAGCATCATGGACACAGGGGGGAGGGAGGTGAGCACTACTCCCTTCACAAAAGAAAGGGTCCTACAAGAGCTTGCTAAGCTCAAGGTGGATAAGCCAATGGGACCTGATGGCATACATCCCAGGGTACTTAAGGAGCTAAAGGTGGAACTAGCAGAGCCATTAGCAGAACTGTTTAGTGAGTCTCTGAGCACAGGAGAGGTCCCAGAAGACTGGAGAAGGGCTCATGTGATCCCACTTCACAAGAGTGGTAGCAGGGAGGAGGGGGGAACTACAGACCAGTCAGTCTTACCTCAGTAGTGGGCAAGATTATGGAGGCACTCCTTAAGGAAAGGATAGTGCAACACCTGGAATCCATAGGGGCACAGGATCCAAGACAGCATGGGTTTACAAAAGGAAGGTCCTGTCAAACTAATCTCATAGATTTCTTTGACTGGGTAACCAGAGTGGTGGACCAAGGGGGAGCAGTTGATGTCACCTACCTTGACTTCATCAAAGCTTTTGACACTGTTCCACATAGAAGATTGATAAATAAGCTGGGTAGGCTCTGGGTGGGTCAGAAGTTGGTCAACTGGGTGGCAAACTAGTTGATGGGCAGAAAACAGAGAGTGGTGGTAAATGGTATACAGTCAGAAGAGATGCAAGTCACAAGTGGGGGTACCTCAGAGATCAGTCCTGGTGCCATTCCTAGTCAACATCTTCATTAGTGACCTTGCAGATGGACTAGAGGGTAAGGCTTGTCTGTTTGTAGATGACACCAAGATCTGCAACAGAGTAGATGATCCAGATGGGGTGGGCAGAATGGTCAGAAGAGTGACAACTGGGATTTAATGCAAAGAAGTGCAAAATCATGCACATAGGGAAGAGAAACCCTGAAGCCACCTATAGGCTGGGAGGGGAGTTGCTAGCAGTCACAAAGGAAGAAAGAGACTTGGGCATCATCATCACTGATGACCTGAAATCATCCAAGCAGACCTCTAAAGCAGTAGGTAAGGCTAGGGGGGGTGTTAGGGTGTACTAGTAGGGGTATCACAAGTCGTAAGAGGGAGGTAATAATCCCTCTTTACAAGTAACTGGTTAGGCCCCATCTGGAGTACTGCATGCAGTATTGGAGGCCACACCTTCACAAGGACATTAACCAAATTGAGGCAGTCCAGAGAAAGGCAACCAAAATGGTGCAGGGACAGCATCAGAAGACATATGAGGACAGATTAACAGAGCTCAATATGTATACCCTTGAGCAAAGGAGGGAGAGAGGTGATATGATCGAGGCATTCAAACACCTTAAGGGCATTAACAAGGTGAAAGAGTCTAACATGTTTAAATATAAGAAAAATAGCAGGACAAGAGGACACAGCATGAGATTAGAGGGGCGATTAAGGGGAATGTGAGGAAATTCTTTTTCAGAAAGGGTGGTGGATGCATGGAATGGCTTACCACAAGAAGTGGTGGGTATGAATACAGTGCAGGGCTTCAAACAGGCATGGGATAGGCATAAGGGAGCAATACAAATGACTATGAATAGATAGGCCACTGACAGAGCAAAGGCCGATGGCACATTTATGAAGTAGAAAAAGAAATGGGCAGACTGGATGGGCCTTGCGGTCCTTATCTGCCGTCAACTTCTATGTTTCTATGTTTCTATAAGTAAATTATGCTTTTCAGGCACTCCAGTAGGGATTCAATGGCATACACACCATTAGTCTGATAGTAATACTTTCGATTTTTCTTGTATTGGTCATGTTGGCAGACATTCTACAGGTGGAAACAGAGAACAGAAATTGATACAGTTAGAAAGTAGACTGACTTTTGAAATGGGAGTTCTTAATCCAGAAAGTCTAATTGATGTTTGGGATACGAAGCCATATTTATGAATTTATTGATTAATTAGATTGGCTATTATATCAGTTGCATTCATCTTTCACTGAATCTTTAATTATATTTATGGCAATCTATTTAAGCCTTGTGTTAGATATTTAATATTAATGTGAAGTTGACAAATTAAACCCCTCCTTTTTTTCCACCAATACCTTCCTTACTTCCTTTTGTACCCCTGCCCACTCCCTCCTATTTTGTTTTTTCCCTTCCTTGTTTGGTATTCCATTTCTTGCTTTCTCCGTCTTGCCTTTAAAGAGGGACTCTAGCCAAAAGTGCTACACTGCAGAATTACAATAAGTATGCCCCCAATAAATCTCATACCAAAAATTAGGTTTCTACATTACTTCATTTTAAAGTTCTGAGCTATTTTGTAACCCTGATTTTACTACCTGTTCAAAAAAGCCAGTTTCAGTTAAGAGCTGCTGCTGATGTCATCTCCTGAACTCACAATCTAGTCCTCCCTGTCAGCAAGCTTAAGATACCATTTGGGGAGCTACTCTACTGTGCCTGTTAGAAAATTGTATTGATACTAGTATTGTAATGTTGGTAACTTCATTACTGTTTGTCAGTATCTACTTTACAGTATGTTTTAATATGGGCCTTATTTTAATTCCTACTAGAGGTGGAAGTGTTAGCCCTGGTAAAATGATCAGTGGAGTACAACATAGATGAGCCTGAATGTAGGTCAAGTAACTGCCTGCCCAGGAGAAAACACTGGGCTGGCTACTGCATGGAAACTTGTAGTAAGGTTCCAAAACAGCATTACCTCTTCCACCCTCATTTACATGGAGATAAAATAATTGTTTTGAAGTGCCATCCTAAGAAATCACTTTATTTGAATGACAGGTGTGAATGATTATAGCCTTTCACTACACCAGAGTTATCCAGTCTGCAAACCTCACTGCAATGACCCAGCGTCCAGCAACCCCAGAGAAAAGGACCACAACAAAAAGGCACTGAAAAAATCAAAAAACAAATTTGTCAGATGTGTTACATTTACTTTATTTATTTGGAAGTTGGTAACCACGAGAGGCACACTGAGTCATGGCTCATTTCCAGGTGCAACCCGTGGGAAAGGGATGGGGAATATGTGTACAGGTGCAGACTGACTTACAGAACCAGATTAAGCTGTTGGCGGAATAAGTGAAACCTGAAACACACATAGTTTTTAACGCAATGTTTACTGAATAGTGCTACCTGTTTTACTTGTGAAAACCAGTGCACATAATCTTTAAACTTCAGAGAATCAGGTCCTACAAGCTTGCCAACAGGGAGGACTAGACTGTGAGTTCAGGAGATGACATCATCATCAGCTGTTCACTAAAACTGGATTTTTTTAACAGGCAGTGAATTTAGGCTTGTAAAGTGATTAGCAACTTTTAAACAAAATGTCTTAGAGATCTCATTTTTGGCATGAGGCTGCTTGAGGCTATGCTGATCCAAATTCTGAATTTATTGATGCCAAAAGTTTTGACTGTAGTCCCTCTCTAAATGTTTTTAAAAAAACATTGTTTATTTCTTGCACTTTGAATATTGTTGGGTGTGCACTTTGTATCTTCTTTAATGAATCTATGTTTACTAAGAGGCAGCATTATACATGTATATGATTTATATTACTATTCCTTTAAAGATGACCTTCCCCAATGGTTCAAAAAATTAATTCTTGCAGTCATTTTATGCAGTAATATATCTCAAATGTTGCATGTGTGTGTTAGTTTTGTCAACAGTTTACTCTTCTTTCCTTATTTTGAATTGTTTCTTAGCCCTGCTGCACCTGTCTTTGCTGTTCAGCTGTTGGCGCCTGCTGATGTCACTATATGGAGTAGGAACGAATCATACTGTGTTGTACAATTACTGTTGCAGCAGTTTCACTAGGGAAAACTTCCATAACTTTGTGTTCATACAACAGTAGTAGTGTTGAACTAGTCAAAGGTTTTTTATGGATTTTTAAAAAACCCCTACTGAGAATTGATAAAGCTTTTGTTAGGGATTTTTGTTATTGTTGTTTAGTAGTGTGTTCACTGCTACCAGGAGAGGCAGAGGTCAACTTTAACATTATTTTACTAGCACAAGACCTAGTGCAAATTGACCAGGACTAGAGCAGCTAACTCTATACTTGTCTGTCTTGAATAGTACAGGTGTTCCGTGGCTGAAAATGAAGTTAAAAAAAAATGTCCCTACTGTAGTAGGCTCTAGTCAGTATGCTAGTCTCTCTGTGTTCGAGATGGCCTGGTGTGATTGACAGCTCATTAAGATTTGCAGTTATGTGGCAATTCAAGGATAAAAGCAGCAATGGGAGTTATCATTATCACTACACTGTTAGGCCTTTCAGCTAGTGCCAAGGGTGTGGTCAAGGGTAGTTTCCAGTTTTCTGAATGTCTCTGTCTGTCAATTTGTCCCACGTTATTAAGACTAGTGCCTCTCATTTCCCTACATTTTGAGTGTCTGTATCCAACATTTCAGTAACAAAATGCTATGAGGTATACAGGGAGGCATCCTGAGTATAGATTACAAATACATTAACACAAATGAAAAAATTGACACTGAGCTGTCTAAGCTGACAGCAACTCTTTCTAATTAACTTTGCTTTGCTACTTAGGCATGAAATAAATCCTCTTTAAAAAATAACATTCACACAAGGCATTTCTTAACCACTGGAGTTGGCATATTGCATTGATAGGAGGCAATATAGTGCAGTGGTTTAAGGCTCTAAGCTGCAAACCTGGAGACCTGGGTTTGAAACCCACAGCCCCCACTTGTGGTCACACCCGGAAACAAGCTTCAGCTTAGTGTGCCTCTCCTGGTTAAACAATTTCTTATTTCCCTTTTCCTTATAACTGGGTGTCTTAGGGAAGGGGAACAATGTTGAACATAGTATGTACACTAAGTTATGGAAGTTTCCCTAGTAAAACCATTGCATCTAGATTGTACAGCACAATGTGATTCATTCCTTCTCCATGTCACCAGCACAGTCCAGGGTCTGCAGCAACACCAGACTTAGTGTAGAAGCTCTGGTGTGCCACACATTTTTTAGCAGCTCAGAATGCAAAAACTAACTGCAGGGAACATTACAGAAATACAAAACAAGAATCAATGCAAGAAGGAGAAATTTATGCATGAATGTCAAAAGTACCAGTGAAGGTTCTCTTCAAGGTTTGCACTTTAAAAGGAGATGTTTTTCCCTCCTTTAGCCACACCTTCCTGAGGAAGAACATGGATTGGTTTAGAAGCGCTGGGGTACCATGACCTGCATGTTTGTTTTTGTGCGTTTGACCCACATTGAATTTTCATTTATTTTGCAGCCTTGTCAGTGACAGTGTTTGCCTATTTGCAGTGAGTACTCTCTCCTTTCTTCTGAGTAGCGGATATATACCCCTGCTCCATGTGGTTGGATGCCTTTTCAGCATCTAGGACAAGCACAGCAGCTGCTTCACTGGCTGAGCCTCATGCCCACTTCCACATAGTATTTAGTGTTTGCCTGACATTTAATTTACCATGCCTCCCCTTTTCACAAAGCCTGTTTGATCCTCAAGAAATATATTGGGCAATACCTTTTCCAATCTACTTGCTAGAAATACAGTCTTATAGTCCTCTGGTAGGAGGAAGATCAACCGGCAAGAGGCACATAACTAACGATCCTTGCCCAGTTTGGGTAATATGGTGATGGTGACCGATGACATGGAGGGGGGCATGATACCTTCAGCCAAACACTTTGGAGTCATATCCTGCAAAGGGGGTGGGGGAGTCTGTAGCTGATTTTGTAACATTTTAAAGAAATGGGAAATGGCAGCCTTTATTTTACTGAACTGCAGAGCTTGCTCCAGCTGCACATTACTCTCTGTAACTATTCTCTGGATTAGAGCCTTGTTGAAAAGGGCATCTGTTTGTGCTGCTGTGGGAGAGACCTCAGAGGTATAGAAGAGACCATAATTAATCAATATGGCATGACATGGCATGACTTAGTGTGTAATAATGTCACACCTTGGGTGGATGAAGCACAAGCCTGCAGGCCAAGTGCGTTAATAATAAATACACTTTTTTAATGCTGTATTTGTGTGGAAGTCTATTTAAGCAGAACAATGTTCCTTTTTGTGTTTTTGCAACAGTTGGCAATGTGTGCTGTGTGTAGCTGTGTGACTATTTAAACACAAAGAAGTTAATTTTTATGCTTTTTCTCTTATGGTATTTGTATGAAGGAAAATTGTTATTTACTATTTCTGTTAAGGAATAATAAAAATAAAGTATAAAAAAAAGGATTCTTCATAGGTGACTTTTCAGCCACATTTAAGTTTTCCTCCAGCTCTATTACACATTTATCATCCATTTTCTTTATGTGACTGACAAAGGAGACAACAGCCCCTATTAGTGTAGCCTTTAACGCTTTCCATCACATTGCAGCTGTGGTTACACCTGCAGAATTATTAAATGAATAATCTTTAATCTGCTGCCTAATATATAGCTGAAAATCAATTTTATCCAGTAAAGTGGGATCAAGCCTCCAGGCCTTACTCATTCCCCGGTTCCCTATCCCTGAAAGATTCAAGACATGGACTTCTGGTGCAGCAGCTGATGGTGGCAGTTGCAGGACAGTGAGTTTCACGTCAGGTCACTAAAAATGTTTGCTGCAAAATTCTAAAACCCCTCTACATTTACTGACCGACCAGTGCTTTATCAATTGTATATTTATTTTAATGATCTATTGGCTTGATTTGCTTCTTATATGATGGCAGAGTAAGGTTATGACAAAGTGACACAGTTAGCTTCCTCACCACCAAGCCCAGAACAGCACCAACCACTGACATGCCATTGATTGGATTTTGGCACTGGCCGTTTTCTACCTATTTCAGTACAAGCAAAGGAACATTAGCCAGACTCCTACATACAAGAATTTGCATTGATAAAATCTATGCTCACAGAGCTCAGAATGGATGTTAAGTCTATATGCTTTTCAGTGGAGTCTCTCACAACCCAGGTGGGGGATGTCGAGGCCCGGACAGTTCATTAGAAGATCAGGCTGAAGCCAAAGAATGGGATGTGGTGGCCTAAGAAGGAGGGTGGTGAAGCTTGAAGATAAAGTGGGCAACCTGGAGAATAGGAGCAGGAGGAATAATTTGCTTGTAATCAGTATACTGGAGGGTGCAGAAGGTACAGACCCTGTAAAATTCATTAGTGATCTATTTTGTCAATTATCTGGATCACTGGCATGTAGCCATGGCTATGCCAGAGAAAGAGCACTCAGGGTTCTTTGTCCAACTTCACAGCCTGAGGAATAACCCCAGCTCTTATCTGCCACTTGTTAAACTTTTAGGACAGACTTAAAATTCAACAAGCTGCCAGAGGACATTCACAACTCTACTGACTGCAACATCGGTACTTTATCTTCAATAATTTGACTCAGCCGCTCCAAGAGATGCAGAAGGCATTTAAAGATATTAAACAATGACTTCCATCAGGGAGGTATAACATTTTATATTCAGTTCCCTGCCAAACTTGTCTTGCTGCTTCCACATGGAACTTTGAGCTTTAAATCCACAGATGTTGCACAACACCTCCCTAGTGTTCTCCCAGATTTGTTTGCTAAACCATGTACTAGACAGCCTTTGGGGAAAATGAATCAGTAATTGTTTTGTGCCTCTCACTGGTGCCCCGCTGTGACTATAACAGCCATTTATGTTCACACTGCTTTGACTTTGACTTGGGTTGCCTGGTCATCAGCCACTTTCAAGTAACATGCACAGCCTGCTGTTCTTTTGAAGGAGTTTGGATTTGCACCTACTCCACAGCTTCACTGTGGTGCTCGGAGTGGCTTCCCCTGGGATCCAGTTATTTGGCTTTACTTTGGCAGTACTTAAGCTCCAAGGAATCTTTCAGTTTGCCTATTTGATATGCTTGACCTCATTTGCTGATTTCTGAGACTAGATCCAGTATCAGGAAGCACAGTAGCAGTGATCCTGGTGGGTTCTGAGGGACATGAATTTGACACTTGTATGAGGCAATGTTTGAAACCTGTCTGACTGTTTAGACTTTTTGCCTCACATTTGCTAGCTCAGTTGTGTTTTTTTCTAATAACTTTTGCATGCAGCTTTAGCTACATCCCCACCATGGACCCCCTTGACTTGATTCCTTTAATTGGAATTTGATGTTAGCTGCTGTTACTGTTTGTTCAGCATATTTGAGCTCATTATACTCTGTTCTTATATTAGAGCTCTTAGTTTTCACAGAGCATTACATGCCACGTTGGCACATAATTTGCTGTTGTAATGCAATGCATGTTTCTCTTTGTTCAATGAGTGATTGTAGCTCCTACTGGTCTGCATTGTTGCATGCTTGTCCAGGGATCATATTTAATTTTTTGCCTACATTTTAACTTTATCCACTGTGGGCAAGGTTTGTTTTAAGCAACATACTTGTTGAAGGGGCATCCATATACTGGTTCAGTTCTGGTTATCAGCTTTAGTAATGAGTTATTTACTCTTTCTTCTGGTAGTCTCCTTCTAGTAATTCAGGTTTCAGTTTTTATCCATGTAGACAGATGGGTGCTGATGGGGAAATTTAGAAGATTTGCCTGACTATGCAGTTTTTCCCCCCTTGTGTTTTTCTTAGTGACCTAAACCAGACCATGTCTGTGATAGCCCTCTGACATCTCCATTCCAGTTGCTGCTTGGGGAAGGGGGCAGGGTTGGATACTATGGGGTGGATTGGACTTTTATTCTCACTCTTTAGGAGATTTAGGACAGAAATTGTGGGAAGGACTGGGGTTTTGGATAAGGGAACTGAGCAGATAAATATGACTGAATCAGACAGGGATGGAAACATGCACTTGGTTTCCTTCAGAGAGTGTACTTCTGCCTCTTATCTTTTGGAGTGCTATACATGGAGATGACTTGGGGGTCCAGTTCTGGAGGATGACTTTCATACATCCATGTCACATAATATTTGTGAAATGCCACTATGTCTAGTTAATCTATGATAACCTGGAATGTTAAAGGGGCTAACTCTCCTAAAATAGATCAAATATTTTGACCCATCTTCCCTGATATAGCCCATCCATTGCTTTCTTGCAGAAGACTGATTTCCTTACTTCACACCTTCCACTACTTAGAAACAATTGGGTGGACCAGGTCTTCAGAGTTGAGGTTGACAAAAAAGAGTGAGGGAGTCAATTTTAATAGCTAGAACAGTAAATTTTTAAATGTACCACATTGCACCTGACCCACAGGGCCGCATTTATTGGTTAAGGGTATCCTCAATAGGATTGATATACTCTTGGTCTCATTCTATAGGCCTAATAAAGATGAGCTTCAAACCTTCTTCAGCCTTTCCTTCCAGCTAGCAACTTGGCTGATTCTACCTCATCTAATAGCAGGGAACTGAAGTGTTCCCCTAGAAAGGGACGTGGATAGTTCAGGCCTGTCAAAGTATTTGTTGACCCAAAATCAAAGAGCTTTGAGAGAGCTAATTGACTCACATGCCTTGACAGAGCCCTGAAGGACCCTCCACCATGCTTCTAAGGAATATACTTTTTTTCTTCCCCCCATGGAACTCTCTCCAGGGCAGGTTGTTTTCTTTTGAATCAACCACTCTTTCAGGGACTGAAGATAGCTGAAATTCATCCCAGGGTTATTTCCAACCACTAGCCAGTCCACATTGCCTGTCATTGGAGCTCAGCACTGACATTGATAAGACCTACACGATGAATGACTCCCTTCTCCAAGACACTCAGGTAGTTACCCACCTATGGGACTTTATGATTTGTTTCTTCCAGAGAAATCAAAGTATTGTTCCAAAGGCTGCTACCTTATTGGGGGCCTACAAATGAGTTTTACAGGGTGAGATTGTTAGATTGGCAACAATCACCAAAAAAAAAAGAAACTGGTAAAGGCAACAGAGCCATTGCAGCAGATAAGATCCCTAGAACATGAGCTGGCATTAGCCAGCTCTGACCAGGTTATATTACAATTTCACTTGGCTAGAGAACATTATCATGAACTGAATTGTACACAAGCAGAACTGACCTTACTTAAGATGAAAGTCTCTTACATCTCCCCTGGGGAACAGGCTGGTAAGTTGCTATTCTTATGGCTTAAACAACAATAGGCAGCACGTTAAGTCAAACTTTTGTATCAGCCCAATAGCCAGAGCATTATTACCCAACCCAAGCAAATAGCTGAAGAATTTAAAACCTATTATAGTACCTTTTATGGTCAAGTGGACCATAATATAAGCTTAGAGAAACCATAGATACTTACCTCAACCCGGTACCCTTGTCACAGTTACCGGCTAGTGCTCAAATTCTGTTAGCACTACTCCTTTCACTTGCAGAACTTCAGGCCACCTTGAAAATCATGGCCTCCAACAAAGCTCCTGGCCCACATGGCTGTTCTGTCTCCTTTCTGGGGAACATCTTCTCCATCTGCTACAGCTCTATAGGGATGCCTATGAGAAGGCGCGAACTGGAGGTATCCATGCAGGAGGCCTTCATCTCAGTCCTCCCAAAACCTGGCCATGACCCCACCAAAGTGACCAATTACTGACTCATTTTACAATTAAATATAGATCTTAAGATTTTTGCCAAGGCTCTAGCTCTTCACTTACGTATGGTCTGATGTTATTGGACCAGAACAGGTAGGGTTTAATGTTGATTGCATGATTGCAACATTTTCACTGAAATACTTGCTCTAAGATTGGAACAAATTTTACACATAGAAATATCAAATTAACAAAATGGTTTCATAAAAGGAAGACAGATAGCAAAAAACATATGACGAACCATACCTTTAAGCAATATACCTTGACAGGGTGTGAATTATGCTGGGATTTACCCACACTCGCTATGGTTTGGTCACAAGGCCACAGACCGAGTGAATAAACCACACCAGAAGTACATGTCAACATCACTCACACCCTGGAGTGGTATATTATGATTATATAATGTCTCCTTTTCTCCTTTTTTATGATAACTAAAAAAATAGAGAAATACATTTGTTTGTGTTTAAATTCATTTTATTTTAATAATGTATTACTACACCAGATAAAGTAGTCTTGTTTTGCTGGAGAGACACATTGTGTTGGTAGGGAGATGCTGACTGAGACCCATTTTTTTGTTTACCACAAAGAAACAGCAAGAGAGACAGGGAAATACAGTGTGGCAATACCTTTTTTTTTCTAATCACTGCATATCTTACAGTAAGTGAAATGGAACATGTATTTCTTAGCATTGAAGTGAGAAGTGTGTACGCAGTGATTGAAAGACTTGCCTGTGTCTTGTTAGATTAGTACATACAGTGAGTTGCATTCCAGTTGTCAAGTGGGCATAAGCATCCAGCACTGCTATGGCACTTATACATTACTGACAGATTCGTTAGTCTGTATCATTCTGGAAATGCGATACAGGATGAGGTACTGAGTAAACAAATGTTTCTTCATAAGTCATGGGAAGGAGTGTGGGACTGTAACGGAGAGACAGCATGGTGTGGATGCATACAGTATAGGGAAAGGATTGGAGAGAGAGAGTGAAATTGCAGTGGAGAGTGAGTGAGAGGTGAGGTGGCTGTAGTTTGGGTGTGCTTACACTAGTAACTTAGGTGGTAGTGAGACCATGGAAAAAATGGTGGTGTTTAGGTTTTGGTGTTTTGAACCTCTGTTCCTTCAAGCTGTGGCTCATTTGAAACTCTCACTCCAGGATTCAAGTTTAGCATTGCAGCTTAGCAGGACTCATTATGGTGTTTTTTTGTACTATCTTCTGGGGCTCTGAGGATTTTGTCAAACCAGGGATTTCTGATGTGGCTGACTGGCACTTTTTCCCATTGGTCATGCCAGGATTTACAACGGGTAAATCACAGCAGTCAATCGATCAGATTGCAGGATTTTCAGAGCCACTGTATAAATCATAATAAGCACTAATAACCAAGATGCCATACTACTAGCCATTGATGCAGAAAAAGACTGAGTTGAATGGCAATATATACACCAAGTATTACAAAAAATAGGATGTAAAATACAATTTCTGAATTGGATCAATCCAATATACACCAAACCATCAGCAAAAATAAAAAACAACAAAAACACTTCAGAAAAAAATTATCTGTCCAGAGGAACTAGTCAAGGTTGCCCACAATCACCTCTCATATTTGCACTAGCAAGTCAATCATTCCCCATTGCCATTAAACAAAACTCAAATATTAAAGGAATTAAAATTAACAATCTTGTCCATAAAATAAGTGTATATGCAGATGATGCATTATTATATTTTTTGACCCACCCAATTCACTAAAGGAATTCATTACCATTTCAAAACAATTTGGCAAAGCCTCAGGCTATAAAATCAATTGGGAGTAAGACAGTTAGTCTAAAACATGTGAAACCTACTCTCCAGTGCCATAAACTGCCCATGCAAGATTGAAAAAAACAATAAATTATTTAGGAATAACTATTTTCAATAAAGCAGATCTACTCTTTCAAGAAAATTTTCCAGCAGTGTTAAATAGTATACAGTCCTTAAAAATGGATTACCCTACCTCTAACATTCATAGAAAGAATAAATGTTACTAAAATAGAAATTCTCCCAAAGCTAATCTACCTATTTCAATCTCTACCTGGTCCAATAACTACAGAATTCTTCAATAAACTTAAAAAAAAAACTTAATATGGAAGAACAAAAGACCTTGTATCGCTTATGACAAACTTAAATTACCCAAAACTAAAGGAGGACTAGCTGTACATTATTTCTATATATATTATCTAGCACTGTAAATTAGTGTAATATGGACCTGGCTACACAAATCTAACTTAACTCAGATATCCTTAAAAATAAAACAAAATTTACATCCATATCCCAAACTCAAATATTTACTATTCTCAGGATATTACCTATAAAAAAAATAATGGTAACAAATCTTACAACTCAAACTACAATCAACAGTTGGAACAAAGCTTATGATGTCATTAAAAATAATCTATCAATTAATCAATTTACTCCTTTATGTAATAACTATTTTTCTTACCCTTAACTATAGAGCAAGCATTTAAAAACTGGCAAAACAATGGACTATATGAAATCAGTCAATTATTCAAAAATAACATTTCTAAATCCCTTGAACAGCTTACACCCCAATTTAATCTACAACAGTCTCATTTTTTCCATTATTTATAAATAAGAAATTTTGTAACCAGAATTAACAGTTCTTTAACAACTCCACAGTGCTCCCCACTGTTACAGGAAATGCTTCATAAGAAAGAAAATACAAAGTTTATTTCAGCAATATGCAACACTTATTTCAGCAAGATGCAACACTTGCCAGAGTCTGTCGGGATAATGGATGCAACATTTCCTTTTCGGAGATATTGCCAGTACCAAAGGCCTCAGTGGAGAAAAAAATGAAGCTCACAGAGGTTAATGACTGGCTCAAGAAGTGGGGTGAAGAGAGTGGGTTGGGGGTGTTAGGGAACTGGAATGGAGTTTGGGAGGATAAGGGACTATATGCCAAGGACAGGTTTCATCTTGCCCCATTAGGGAAGGAAGTCCTTAAACAGGGGATGGCTGACTACATACAAGAAAGGTGGGGTTTAAACTTGTGAGGGGGGGAAGGGATAAGGGAAGGGCTGACCAGAAGCCCTCTCCTCCAGATGAGGGGAGTAGCCTTCACGCCCAAGGGGGGAAGGAGGGAAACAGATTGGGGATGGAGGTTTCAGGAGGAGCGGAGGGAGGAAGTATAAGGAATCTGGGTGGGTTTGACAAAGAGAATCAGGGATAAGGGGTGGGGTTGGTGTTAGTAAATGCCAGGAGCTTGGGAAACAAGTTGCCAGAGTTCCAGGCCATGCTGTTTGAGGGGTGGATGTGGCGGCGGTCACGGAAACGTGGGCCAACAAAAACCATGACTGGGATCTAAATGTACGGGGGTACACTATGATCAGGAAGGATAGAAAGGAGGGCAGAGGGGGTGGAGTGGCTATGTTCATTAGACATGACATAGAAATTGCTAGGGTAGAAGAGGCAGAGGGAAACGTGGAGGCCATATGGGTCACCTTACGATCCTCAGCAGGAAATAAGGTCAAGCTGGGTGTAGCATATAGGCCCCCCAGGATGAGTGAGGTTCTAGAGGATGGTTTGCTGGACAACATCATTGCCCAGTGTGGACCAAAAGGGAAGGTGGTGTTGATTGGGGACCTTAATATGCCAGGTACAAACTGGGGAACCATGTCCTCTAAGGTGGCCAAGGAGCAGAGGCTGCTGGATGGCTTCAGGATGTGTTCTTAACACAGCATGTGATGGAGCCCACAAGGAGGGGCATGTCCTGTATGTGGTTCTGGCAGATGGGTATCTGGTAAGGGACATGGTTGTACAAGACCCCTGACTGGGGCGACCACAATACTGTCTGGTTTCAAATAAGCATGGGGAGGGGTGAGATCTAGGACACTGGCAGTGTACTTCAGGGGGCAGACTTGTGGGCATGGGAAATATTCTCAAGGATCACTTGAAGGGATTACCCTATGACAAGTGTGGAAAGGAGATGGGAGGTCATAAACGGGACTTCATGAGGCAGTCAGGATCTGCGCTAAGTTGAAACGTAAGGGAGCAAGGTCACATAAACCATGCTGGTGGTCCAGTGAGGTATAGGTAGCAGTCAGAGAAAAGAAGGCGGCCTACAAAAAATATAAAACAACAAGAGGGGATAGGGATAAGGAAATGTACCAGCTTACATCTAGAAAAGTCACCCGTATGGTGAGGGGAGCAAAGTCCAGTAAAGAGCAGCGGCTGGCTCAGGGGATACATGGAGGGGAAAAGGGGTTCTTCCGGTACATTGGGGAGCGGAGAGAAAACTAAGGGCCATCTCAGCAGATTGAGATCAGAAGGAGGGTGGGTGGAAAGGAGAGGGACCAGGCAGAGGTATTTAGCAGTACTTTACCTCTGTGTTCACTAGGAGGGATGGGATATCTACAAAGCAAGGCACAAGGGGATAGAAACATCAGTAAGTGGGATCAGGGGCAACAAAATGGAGCAAGAGGGGGAGAGAGGTACCCCAAGGGTGTCACATCTGGGTAAAGATAAAAAGGCCAGTAAGGTGGAGGGGATGGATGATGCTATCTCCACCAAAAGGGTGTGGTTAGCCCTCAAGGCCCTAAAGAAAGACAAATATCCTGGGCCGGATGGCATTCATCTGAGAGTACTATGGGAATTGGCGGACATACTGGCTGCACCCCTGGCAGAGCTTTTCAACAGGTCGCTTGAGACAGGGAGGGTACCTAGGGATTGGCGAGAGGCACATGTGGTACCAATCCATAAAGGGGGGTCGAGGGAAGTACCAGGTAACTATAGACCTATCAGTTTGACCTAGGTGGTGGGAAAATTAATGGAGAATATACTAAAGGAACGATTGGGGGTGTACTTGGAGGAGGTGGGAGGTCTGGATAGTCAGCAACATGGGTTTGTGCCAGGTAGATCATGTCAAACCAACCTTGTGGAGTTCTATGAATGGGTAACATCAGAACTGGACAGGGGTAAGCCTGTGGATGTATTATTCTTGGACTTCAGCAAGGCGTTTGACTCTGTCCCCCACAATGGTCTGGTGGAGAAACTGATGAGGTTAGGAGTAGGCCTTTGATGGTCAGATGGATTGAAAACTGGCTAGCTGGATGCACTCGAGAGAGTAGTGGTCTGTGGGGAGCTCTCAAACCCTAGAGAGGTTGGTAGTGGGTACACTTGAGGGCTCGGTCCTGGGTCCAATCCTGTTTAATGCATACATATCGGACATCAGGGAGGGTATAGGGTGTGAAATGAGTCTCTTTGTGGATGATTCCAAGATGGGAGCAGTAGTTGAGGGAGAAGAGGGGAGGTTGGCCCTACAAGGGGACCTGGACACCCTGGAAAGCTGGGCTCACACATGGAAATTAAATTTCAATATCACCAAGTGCAAGGTGTTGCATCTTGGTCGGGGAAACCCTAAATACAGGTACACCCTGGGAGGGGAGGTGCTGGAGGCCTCAATAGGGGAAAAAGACCTAGGGGTCATGGTGGATGCATGTATGAATAACTCTGAGCAGTGCAGGAGAGTGGCTAGCAAGGCAAACAGGATGTTGGGATGCATCATAAGGGGGATCACCTCTAGGAGCAAGGAAGTGATTCTGCCGCTGTACAATGGACTGGTTAGACCACACCTTGAGTACTGTGTACAGTACTGGAGACCACACTTGAAAAGGGACATACAGCCCTAGAGAGGGTACAGAGGAGGGCAACAAAGATGATACGAGGCTAGGGATTTGACGAGGAGGACAGACTTAAGGAGCTCTGCCTGTTTTCACTGGAGGAGAGGAGAGACAGGGGGACATGATTGAGGTCTTCAAGTACCTCAAGGGAATAAATAGGGTAAACATGGAGGGATCTTAGACTAAAGCAGGGAGGTATCACCAGAGGGCATGGTTTGAAGTTGGAAGGTGGAAGGGTGAGGGGGGAAAAGAGGAGGAGGTTTTTCACTGAGAGGGTGGTGGACCCTTGGAATGCACTGCCTGGTGAGCTAGTTCAGAGATCCACAGTGGAGGGCTTCAAGAGAGGATGGGACAGACACAGAAAGTGGATGTATCAGATGATGGCCAGTCCCAGGGGGGTGGGGATGGATGATATGTGTTTCTGGAGCACAAGGGATGGGAGGGTCTTGGCACCCAACTAAGGATCTAAAGTTCGAGCAGACTCGATAGACCGTAAGGCCTAATCTGCTGGCAAATAGTATGTTAGTATGTAATATTACAAAGCATAATTAATGATACGGGTCAGGACTTAATAAACTTAAAAAAACAATTGGTCACAAGATTTAGGAATCTAGCTCACAGATGAAATATGTCAAGAAATATTAAAAAACACCTATTTCAGAAATTAAAACTTCTGAATTACAGCAAATACAACATAATACATTTTACAGAATTTATTACACACCAGCCAGATTACATAAAATGAATAACAGCATAACACCACCATGTCCAAGATGTGCATGCACAGCTGGAACATTAATACACATGATACACAGTTGCCCATACCTAATGAATTTCTGGTCAAAAATATTTCAAAAATCTATCAAAAACACTTCAGAGCAGAATAATATTTTCACCAATATTATCATTATTAGCAATACCTGAAAACAGCCAATCATTTGACATAAATCAAAGAACCTTCATCACAACAGCAATAAAAGTAGCTAGGAAGTATGTCTTAGTAAAATAGAAAGACGCAACCCCTCCAGTATATGAAACCTGACTGGATTACATGAATGATATATTGAAATTAGAGCGATTACAATACATTAGAAATTATAAGAAAGATCATTTTTGACAGAATTTGAGTCCCATTCCAGATGGTAATGGCTCATACTTGAAATAATGAAAAGTTCCATCTTGTTACTGGCTATTAGCAATAATCAAATATCATTCTATGCTCTTAGGATATGACAGAGTAGTAAGGTGCAATTAGCTTCCTAGACCATTAGGTAGAATGGGCTATGATGATAAAGCACGTTATTATTGCTGATCAAAACTAATCAGATGATAATTTAGCCTTAAAAGCTTATCTGACGTCAAAAGAAAGAAAGAAAAAAAAAGGTTCTAGCTCTTTGTTTACAGCAGGCATGGTACAATCATATTGGACCAGAACAGGTAGGGTTCATAGTGGGACACTTTTCCTCTGATCATATGAAAAAACTCCAGCATATTATTTCTGCAACCAGGGAGGGCAGGACACCTGCTGTCCTTGCCTCCTTGGATGCAGAAAAAACATACAACATGGTCTCATAGAAATATTTCTTCTAGGTCCTTTCCAAATTCATATCCTGGAGACGTTTATTTAGTGGGTGAAACTGTTATATTCACATCCCACTTCCTCAGTACACTGCAACAAGGTTCTTTATCCCAGCTTCCTCCCTTAGAAATGAGACTTGCCAAGGCTGCCTGCTCTCCCCATTCCTTTTTAATTTATATTTACATAGATACATGGATACATAGACAGTGTCGGCAGATAAGGGCCTATGGCCCACCCAGTCTGTCCATTTGAGCTTGTAAGTTCAGTTTGTTTTCCTAGAAGTCTGTTGCCCCTTACCCCTGACATCCAGAATTCCTTTATGTCTATCTCATGCATTCTTAAATCCCGTGATTGTTTAAGCCCCCACCACTTCCTCTGGCAGGGTGTTCCACTTGTCCACCACCCGTTCTGTGAAGAAATTCTTTCTCATGTTTCCTCTGAATCGTCCTCCCTCCAACTTCATCCCATGCCCTCTAGTCCTGGAACATCTTTTTCACTTAAAAATAGTGTTTTCCTGCACCCTGTTCCTCCCTGTAAGATACTTGTATGTCTCTATCATATCCCCTCTCTCCCTCCTCTCCTCCAGGGAGTACATGTTCAGTTCCTTCAACCTGTCTTCATAGGACTTGTGATGCAATCCATGCATCATCTTTGTTGCCCTCCTCTGAACCTTCTCTACCCTGTCTATGTCCTTACGTAGGTATGGTCTCCAGAACTGTACACTGTACTCCAGGTGGGGCCTCACTAGTGTCTTGTATAGCGGAATTATGACCTCCCCTTTCCTGCTGGTGATGCCCCTGCCTATACATCCCAGCATCCTATTTGCTTTACCTGCTGCCTTGTCACACTGTTTCCCTACCTTGAGGTCATCAGAGATGACAACCCCAAGATCCCTTTCCTGCTTGGTGCATGCTATATCCTCACCCCCAACTGATATATTGTGCCAGGGTTTTGTGCCCCATACCTTGATAGGGGGTGATCCCAGTCATTTCACAGAAGAAAGGGTTCTGCAAGAACTCCTAAAACTGAAGGTGGACAAAGCAATGGGTCCTGATGGAATTCACCCCAGAATTCTAAAATAATTAAGGGAGGAACTAGTGAAACCACTGGCTACTCTTTTTAATAAATCATGGGAGGATGGTGTGGTACCCAAGGACTGGAGGAAGGTGGATGTGATTCCCCTTCACAAAAGTGGTTCCAAGACAGAGGCAGGAAACTACAGACCTGTCAGTCTGACCTCTGTGGTAGGGAAAGTGATGGAGTCACTTCTGAAGGAAAGAATAGTCGAATACCTAGAGACCAGTGGAGCACAGGACCCAAGGCAGCATGGGTTCACAGCGGGAAGGTCATGTCAGACAAATCTAATTGATTTCTTTGACTGGGTGACTAAAGTAGTAGACCAGGGAGGGGCTGTGGACATGGCCTACCTAGACTTTAGCAAGGCATTTGACACAGTCCCACACAAAAGATTAATAGTCAAATTAACCAGCCTGGGAGTGGGAACCAGGGTGGTAGCCTGGGTAAAACATTGGCTGGACAACAGGACACAGAAGGTAATTGTAAATGGAGTCCATTCTGAAGAAAGGGGGGGTTACTAGTGGGGTACCGCAGGGTTCAGTATTGGGTCCAGTCCTTTTTAATGTCTTCATCAGTGACATTGCAGAGGGACTGGAAGGAAAAGTATGCCTTTTTGCAGATGACACAAAAATCTGCAACAGGGTTGATACACAAGGAGGCATGGAAAGGATGAAAAGGGACTTGGCAAGGTTGGAGGAATGGTCAGAAGTATGGCAGCTAGGATTCAATGCAAAGAAGTGCAAAATAATGCACCTGGGAAACTAGAACCCAGGGGAAGAATACACAATGGGTGGGGAGGTAGTAACAACAACAAAAAAGGAAAGGAACCTGGGGGGTAATCATATCAGATGACCTTAAGGTTAGCAAGCAATGTGAGAAGGCAGTAGGGTGGGCTGGGGGTATACTAGGATGTATAGGGAAAGGCATCAGCAGCAGAAAACAGGAAGTTGTTATCCCTCTGTACAGACATTTGGTGAGACCCCATCTGGAGTACTGTGTCCAGTTCTGGAGACCCCATCTCTGCAAGGACATAGACAGGATAGAGGCAGTCCAGAGGAGGGCAACTAAAATGGTGCAGGGTCTGCAAGAGAAGCCGTATGAGGAGAGACTAAAGGAGCTTAATATGTATACCCTTGAGGAAAGAAGGGAGAGGGGGACATGATAGAAACTTTTAAGTACCTCAGTGGAATCAACAAAGTCCAAGAGGGTAGCATTTTTCAGAAAAGAGACTTGCAGAACGAGGGACACAATTTAAAGATAGAAGGAGGGCGGTTCAGGGGCAATGTGAGGAAGTATTATTTCACAGAGAGGGTAGTGGATGCATGGAACAGCCTTCCTGAGGAGGTTGTGGGGTCTAAAACTGTGGGAGAATTCAAAAATGCATGGGACAGACATAAGGCAATTCTTGTGGGGGGTAGGAAGAAATAGGCTGTTGGTTAACTAGGATCTGCGGCCTATCCTATAGGTAGGGAAATGGGCAGACTAGATGGGCCTAGCGGTCCTTATCTGCCGTCAAAGTCTATGTTTCTATGTTTCTATGTTTCATATGCATTATCTTGCACTTCTTTGCATTGAATTCAACTGCCAAATCCCTGACCATTCTTTAAGTTTCTGCAGATCGCTTCTCATTCTGTCTACACCCTCTGGTGTGTCTACTCTGTTACAGAGCTTTGTGTCATCAGCGAACAGTGAAATTCTGCCTTCTAGGTCCTGCGCAATGTCACTGATGAAGATGTTGAATAGGACCGGTCCCAGCACTGATACCTCTGGTACCCCACTGGTCACTGTTCCCTCTGTGGAGTGACAGCCATTTACCACCACCCTCTGTGTCCTGCCACCCAGCCAGTTACCTACCCACCACACTACTGTCCTGCCCACACCCATATTCCCCAGTCTGTGTAATAGTCTTCTATGTGGCACAGTGTCAAAGGCCTTGCTCAAGTCCAGATAGGCCATGTCCACTGCCCTCCCCTGATCCACCTCCCTAGTCACCCAGTCAAAAAATTCAACGAGGTTGGTCTGACATGACCTCCCCCTGGTGAAACCATGCTGCCTTGGGTCCTGTAGTCCATTGACAACTAGATGTTCCACAATCTCTCCTTCAGTAGTGCTTCCATGATCTTCCCCACTACCGAGGTGAGGCTGACTGGTCTGTAGTTCCCTGCTTCCTCTTTGTTCCCACTTTTGTATAAGGGGACTACATCTGCTGTCCTCCAGTCTTTGGGTACCTCCCCTGTTTCCAGTGATCGGCTAAACAGGATAGCCAGAGGTTCAGCCACCACCTCTCTCAGTTCTTTAAGGACCCTTGGGTGCACCCATCTGGCCCCATTGCTTCATCAACTCTTATTACTTCCAGTTCCTTCAGGACCCTTTCGTGTAAAGGGACTTGTGTCCATTTCTGCACCATTCTCACCCTGTACTCCCTTCAGACCCATTACCTCCTCTTCCTCAGTAAAGACTGAGCAGAAATACCTGTTCAATATGTCAGCTTTACTGTTGTCATCCTCCACGTGGACCCCATCCTCCCCTTCAGTCTCACTATCCCTCCTTTGTTTTCTTTTTTTCACTTATGTACCTGTAAAAGGTTTTGTCCCTCTACCCACTGATTTTGCAATGTGTTCTTCTGCCTGAGCTTTGGCTTCCTTACTGACCTCCCTGCCTCCCTTTGCTTCTCCTGGTACTTCTCCCTATCCCCTTCTGCCTGTGTCTTTTGTATTGCCTGAATGCAATCTTTTTGGCTTTCACTTTTTTACCTCTTTGGAAAACCATAATGGTCTCTCTTCCTTTTCCTCTTGCTAACCTGCTTAATGCATAATTCTGTTGTTCTTGTAATCCTCATTTTAAATACTGCCCACTGTTCCTCAACCCCTGATTCCTGTCCCATTCGCCTTAATGCCTCTTTCAAGTATCTCCCCATTTTCCCAAAGTCTGCCCCCCTAAAATCCAGGATACGTGTTTTTGTGTGAATTGGTTCTGCTCTTTCTGTGATTTCAAACCGCAATGACTGGTGATCACTGTTTCCCAGGTGCTCCCCCACTGTTACCCCCATCACACTGTCCCTGTTTGTGAGCACAAGGTCCAGTATTGCCTTCTGCCGAGTTGATTCCATGACCATTTGTTTGAGGAAGGCACCCTGAAGGGATTCCAGGATAAATCTGCTCCTAGTTGATGCTGCTGCTGGGATGCTCCAGTCTACATCTGGAATATTGAAGTCTCCAATCAGTACTACCTCACCCTTGTCTGCCATCCTTTGGATGGCTAGCATCAGCTCCCTGTCTGTTTCTTCCTTCTGGGCTGGTGATCTATAGACCACACCTGTGCGGATGGCTGTCCCCATTTTCCTTTCCAGCTTAACCCACAGTATCTCTCCCCCATTTTATTCCTCCTGGATCTCTGTGGCCCTTATGTCATTTTTCACATACAGTGCCACTCCTCCTCCCTTCCTGCCTGCTCTGTCTCTTCTGAATGTGTTGTAGCCAGGTATGGCCATCTCCCAGTCGTGGTTATCATTACACCAGGTTTCAGAACTCTTAGTGCACTACATCAACTCCTATACTTCCATAGAAGGCATTCTCCTAGGAACAAGTCAGTATAGGATCTCAATCTATGCTGATGACATTCTGTCACATCTTGCAAATCCTGCCACTTCACTTAAAATAGTCCTAGAGGAGCTCTAACATTTTGGATCCATCTTCTTGTATAAATTTAACTTACAGAAAATGCAGGTGTTCCTGCTTAATGCCTATGTTAGGAAAGGAGACTTTGTCAGCATGGGGCTTAGTTGAATCACCAGGGACATTACCTATCTGGACATAAAACTAACCATTTCCCTCACAAATTTGATACAAAAGAATTTTACAGACTTACTCTGTACTGTCAAGGCCAATTAAACATGGTGGAAAGGGCTGCCTTTATCATTATGGGGTTGGGTTAGCATACTTAAAATGAATATCTTACCCTGTCTCCTTTATCCTATGACTATGTTAACAGCCTGGCTGTGCTGCCTTTGCACTGTTTCCAAGATCTGCATGCTGTACTCTCTTCCTTCATATGGAAAGTAAGTAAGTCTAGGATCCGATATCTTAAATTGGAGACACCCAAATTATAGGGAGGCCTGAATGCCCCAGATTTTCTAGAATACATTCATGCTACACAAGGTGCTAAGTATTTTAGGTGGATATATCCAAAAGATGAACAGCCCCCTTTACATGTCCTGCAAGGGCGGACTAGAGAAGATTACCTATGTCGCCAACAAGGAATTAGAATGCAAGCACTTCCCAACACCACGCATTCATCTTTACCTCAACCATTAAAGAAACTCTGGTGGGTACCTCTGTTATAAGTTACCATCAACTGAGGAGGCTTTTAAAATCCTTCCCTGAATAATCTGCTAGAACAACCCTTGTCTCTAAATCCCAACGTTACAATTTTGGGTAAACGCCTCTGCAAAGGTACTTGGCACTGCAAAGGCATAGCCCAGGTCTCTCACCTGTGTCAGGGACAGAGCTGAGCTTCTTTTACAACCCTTCAGCAAACTTACACATTAGACCCCAAAAACATTTTTTTTTATCACCAAGTCCATCATTTACTTTGGCAAAAATTGAGGTCCATAACTCCATTGGATAATTCTGTTATTATAACCCTGGCTGAGTTAGGAAGATAAAGTGTTGATAGGCATACTATATCTACAATTTACCATGCCCTTCAACAAGCCTGGTCCCACAGGTATGGTTCCCCTCCTAAATACTGGCCTGAGGCCTTAGATTGGAGACCAGATGTGCAACACTGTCAAAAGGGTTGACAAAACTTTTACTGTTACCTTAAATATGAAGGCTACCAATTTACCCATTCAAAATTATATACGCTATTTATAATACCCCTGAGAAATTATATAGGTGGAGACTGTTGAATTTATGGAAGTGTACCAGGTGCAATGAGAGGGAGGGAACCCTTCTGCACATTCTTTGAGACTTCTCCAGGGTTAAACCTCTTTGTCAACATGTACAGGAGGCCGTAGATACTGTCATGGACTTGGCAGGGATTTTTACGAAGGAAGGATGCATTTTGGGGCTTGACATCCAGACCCTAATTGGTGGCAGGCAATATCACTTTGTCCTAATTACTATGGCAATAAATCATATTACGCCATTGGATGGAGCAGATGATACCACCATTTGTGGAATGGTATAACGAAATGCTGTGAGTGGAATGCACATTGGCCTCCATGCAGAATCCTTACCTTAGGTGCTGGACCCCTTGGACACCTGGCTGTCCACCCTAGGGCAGTCATTTTACTTTCAGGCACAATACGTTTGTACCTGCTTTCATGGATGTACTCTCCATTCCTGTTCACTAGACTCTGTATATGGGATGGGGGCATTTGGTTGATGTGGGAGGGAATGGCTGGGTACCCATTATGCATATGTGTTTCTTGTTTCTTATTATTTTGTACTGTTTTTGCATTATTTTTTTTCAGTAAAGTATCTTTAATTTAAAAAAAACTGAAAGATTCAAGACTACAGAGCAGTGGTCCGTGAAATTCATAGTTTCATGTTGTACCAAGTGCAGAGTGGGCACAATTGTCTGGGTGATTAGGTCCAGGTCTAGTCAAGCATAGGCTTTGGCAGAGTGTGAGTAATGTATATAGACCCTACCAGTGCAGTTAAGATGCCTCCAGTGCAGATAAATAACTAACATAACATTTTCTCCAATTACATAAAATATAATCCCCGAACCTCCCCCTCCTTTGTACCACCTTCCCATCCTCTTCAGCCTTTCAATCCCAGTAACCCAAACTATCACCATATTGGTAGCACCCCAGCAGTATGAATATGGAATTCCTCATCATCTTAAATAGAAAGTGTGAGCCATATACTAGGCTGTCCCCTCCCCAACCCAACACTCCACCCCTCCCTACTATCCCAAGAGTGGCAAGAAACAAACACATAGCAAGAACATCAGAGCCACAAACAGGGTGGGCATTCCTCCCTTTCCCTACTGGCACATAAACTGTGCAGTATCCCTCCACTGCTAGCTGCACACTCGAGCAGACTTGATAGACCATATGGCCAATATCTGCTAGCAGCTTTGTACGTTTGTATGGTGGTAAGCTATAGGCAAGCACCTATTAACTCTGTTAACATTACTTCCAATAGCTTTGTATGAAGTTCAAACTGTCCATTGTTTACCTGACACAAAATGGCCATCCAGGTAATAATGAGTTAAATTGTAACATTTAACCAAAGATGCTGACAGATAAGCATCAGTTTTAAAATATAATTAGTATAGCTTTCGAGCCTTTAAAATTTTAAATATATTCAAATTGCAATTCCCAGAGTTGTAGAGCTGGTATATTTTACTGCTAGGCAGTGAGATATGAAGTGTTTTTATGAGGTCAAAACCCCCACTTAGAACTGCTTCATCAGGGCAGTACTTCCAGATGGCCAATGTTATCCACTATCTGGCTAGACCCCCCATGCACGTTAAATTATTTCTATGAGCAGACTGCAAACAAGTGAAAATGAATGACCCTAGGAAGAATATAAATGATGCTGCTTGTAGAATTAAATACTCTATATGTTATCCGAAGTGACTGTGCCCCCTAGTCTATAAATTACTCCATTGGGTGCTTGTCGAGTCAATTATCCAGGAAGTTCTAGAACCACTGCAGTAGGAAGACAGTAAGTGTAATCACCTACCCACCCCACAGTTCCCTGTAGGCCTTTGCTACAATCAGGTGCAGGATCTGTGTAATGAAATCCAGCATGTCTGTCCATTTTCAAACAAATGAACTAGAAGCACACTACTGTAGTTCATAGCAATCAGGAAGAGAGTTACAGTGCGTTACCATAAGAGTGGAGGAGATGTGAAATGGCATTGGTACGTAAAATTTGATAGCCCCTTTATTTTGAATCTACATGTCAAAGTGCCTCAGTTTCTATGGAATCTTGCAGTTGGTGGTCATTCGCACTACATCCGAATCTCAAATGCAAGAGACTTTATATCTTGTGGATTGTGTCAGTAGGGGTTAAAATATGAGGCAGCTTCAACTGGAGCACAGCACCCTCCTTAGAAACATAGAAACATAGACTTTGATGGCAGATAAGGACCGCTTGGCCCACCTAGTCTGCCATTTCCCTACCTGCAGGATAAGCCGCAGATCCTAGTGAACCAACAGCCTATTTCTTCCTACCCCCCACTAGAATTGCCTTATGTCTGTCCCATGTATTCTTGAATTCTCCCACAGTTTTAGATCCCACAACCTCCTCAGGAAGGCTGTTCCACAACCCTCTCTGTGAAAAAATACTTCCTTACATTGCCCCTGAACCACCCCCCTTCTATCTTTAAATTGTGTCCCCTTGTTCTTGCATGTCTTTTTCTGAAAGATGCTACCCTCTTGGACTTTGTTGATTCCACTGAGGTACTTAAACATTTCTATCATGTCCCCCCCTCTCCATCCTTTCCTCAAGGGTATACATATTAAGCTCTTTTAGTCTCTGTCTTCGTATGGCTTCTCTTGCAGACCCTGCACCATTCTAGTTTCCCTCCTCTGGACTACCTCTATCCTGTCTATGTCCTTGCGGAGATGGGGACTCCAGAACTGGATGCAGTACTCCAGATGGGGTCTCACCAACTGTCTGTACAGAGGGATAACAACTTCCTCTTTTCTGCTGGTGATGCCTCTCCCTATGCACCCCAGTATACCCCAGCTGTCCCTACTGCCTTCTCACATTGCTCGCTAGCCTTAAGGTCATCTGATATGATTATCCCCAGGTCCCTTTCCTTTTTTGTTTTTGTTACTACCCCCCCATTGTATAATCTTTCCCTGGGTTTTTGTTTCCCATGTGCATTATTTTGCTCTTCTTTGCATTGATTCCTAGCTGCCATACTTCTGACCATTCATCCAACCTTGCCAAGTCCCTACTCATTTATTTATTTAGCTTTTGTTGACCGGGTAAGTGCACTAGACAAATCCTGCCTATTTTCAGGCACGACCCGGGGGAGGGGGGATACAGAAGAATGCCAACTGACCTTGAACCAGATTAAGCTGTTGTTGGTGGTATGTTTAGTGAATGAGGGAAATTTGGCCAGGACACCGGGGAAATTCCCCTACTCTTTTCGATAAGTACCATGGGATCTTTAACATCCACCTGAACTACCACCAGTCCAGGCAGATGTGACCTCGGTTTAACGTCTCATCCGAAAGACGGCACCTCAGAAAATGCAGCACCCCTCTCATGCTGCATTACAGTGTCAGTACTGGGATATTAACCTAAGTGCCAGATGTGGGAACTGAACCCACAGCCCTCTGATCTCCCAGCCTCAGAGGCGAGTGTGCTACCTACTGAGCCACTGACACTGCCTCATCCTTTCCACGCCTCCTTGTGTATCAACCCTGTTGTAGATCTTCATGTCATCTGCAAAGAGGCATACTTTTCCGTCCTGTCCTTCCGCAATATCACTTATAAAGACATTAAAAAGGACTGGACCCAGTACTAAACCCTGCGGTACCCCACTAGTAACCCCTTTTTCTTCAGAGTGGACTCCATTTACAATTATCTTCTGTGTCCTGATGGCCAGTCAATGTTTTACCTAGGCTACCACCCTGGGACCCACTCCCAGGCTGGTTAATTTGACTATTAATCTTTTGTGTGGGACTGTGTCAAATGCCTTGCTAAAGTCTAGGTAGGCCATGTCCACAGCCCCTCCCTGGTCTACTACTTTGGTCACCCAGTCAAAGAAATCAATTAGATTTGTCTGACATGACCTTCCCACTGTGAAGCCATGCTGCCTTGGGTCCTGTGCCCCACTGGCCTCTAGGTACTCAACAGTTCTTTCCTTCAGAAGTGATTCCATCACTTTCCCTACCACAGAGGTCAAACTGACAGGTCTGTAGTTTCCTGCCTCTGTCTTGGTCCCACTTTTGTGAAGAGAAATCACATCTCCTTTGTTGTTGATTCACCCCTGGTAACTCCACCTTTCCACCTTTTAGTTAATTACTGCCCCAATATGGTACTCACTGTCTGCCAGTCACTTAAGCACATCTCATTACCCTCTCTTCCGTGTTGTATGATGATGATCATTTGAGATCTGCCAGCCAAGGCTTTTCTTGCCCAGTTTTGCCAACAAATTTTGTATTACATATCAATACCTGTATATACACTGTATCTGTTTCCTTTTAGTCTACAACTGTGGTATAACCTGTAATTATTTGTACCTAACCTGCTAATTTTGTTGATTCTGTGTGTTCATGCTGTGACAGGATTGCTTGCGTCAGGACCTCCTTGTAAATGAGCCTGCCCAATGGCGCTTCTTCCTGTCAGTAAACTGAACTGAACTGTTTCATTTATGCACCCATATCCTACCTCTGCACCACGAAAGATCAGTAGTGCTTTCTCACTTGGTTGCCATGTCAACGTACATTGCACGGTCACACAGGTGAGGGGAGTGGGAAAATAGGCGGGCCCAAAAGGAGTCTAAATGGCAGTTGGAAATTAAGTCTGGACTCTCAGCCAACCTCTGGAAAGTAGATTCAATATGGCGCCAATATTTCCTGAGCCCTGTCCACAAAGACCAAGCCTCAGAGACCTTGCTTGCTCAAATTGTACCCAAAATTCCTGCCAAGGCACCATTTTATTACCTGGTGAGTCAGAATTCAACAATTCTACTTAGAGATTAAGAAGAGATTATTATTCCTCACTCACACATCCATAAGCCAGTCAACACATAAAACACAGAAGGAATAGTCTCCCAATAAAGCACTATAGTTTATTCCACCATTTTGGCTCCGCACCCCCTCTCACAATATACTGACATATCTGATCAAGCAGTTCCAGAGTTTCAGCAGGTACCATATCAATGTCTCTATCCCCGATCTAGCCATGTTAATCACACAGTCCATCAGTAGAGTTCTAGTCAGCATTCGACGCCATTGGGCCAGAGGTGTGCAGGGGGGTCAGCAAGTTTCAGTAGTTACATTGAGCCATTCCACTGGGTGAGTTTACCCATTTTTGAAATTACCTCGGGCACATCAGTGTCATGGAGGGATGTAGCAGGGCCATGTGCTACCTTCCATGGATGAATCTTCTCTGTTAATAAAATCCTACAGCTCCTGTGATTTCACAAAAAAATCTTGGAGGACAGTCTGGTTTGTTAATTCTCAGTTTATGTGGATATAAGAAGGCAAATTCCCATCTGAGGTGGTGAAGCCTAGCTTTTACATCCATACATCTTTGCTGTTGTAGTTGGAGGTCCCCGTTAAAATCCTGGAAGACCAACACTCGATCACCTTCAGTTCATACTGGCCCATGTGCCCTGGCTATTCACTGCATTTTCTCCTTTTCACAAAAGAGTAGATATTTTATAAAATATTGTCAGTGCGAGGCATATCCCCCCTCTCCCTCCTTTCCTACAGGGTGTACATATTGAGGTTCTTCAGTCTCTCCTCATATGGCTTGCGATGCAGATCCTGCACCATTTTGGTTGCCCTCCTCTGGACCGCCTCTACACTGTCTATGTGCTTCCAGAGATACGGTCTCCATAAGTGGACACAGTACTCTAGGTGAGGTCTCATCAGTGATCTATACAGCATCAACACCACCTCTGTCATTCTGCTGGTGATACCCCTTCCTGTGCAGCCTAGCATCTCACTAGCTCTCCTCACTACCTTGTCACACTGTCTGGCCACCTTTAGGTCATCTGATATGATTAGTCCCAGGTCCTTTTCCTGTTTGGTGGTGGCTAATACTACCCCTTCCATTTTGTACTGTACCTCTGAATTTCTGTGCTCCAAGTGCATGATTTTGCACTTCTTTGCACTGAATCCCAGCTGCCACACACTTGACCACCCTTTCAACTTTCTTAGATCACTATATTTATTCTCCCCCCCCCGAGTGTCTCCCTATTACAGATTTAATGTCATCGGCAAAGAGGCATATCTTCTTTTCTTGCCCCTCTTTATTTTTTTGTTAATGCTTTTTCTCTCTGGCCACCAGTCTGCCTACCTAATCCACGTCTAGACATCCTCCATGGGTCTCAGGCTGCCATAAGAAGACTCCCTATTTCCAGTCAGGTCTCGCAGCTTTACCCCTGTGGCTTGCCCCCTGCAGTGGGGAGGTGGAGAGCCCCCTATACTCTGCCACCTAGACCAGATCCAGTGTAGCCACGTACCTTCGGGGCGAAGCAGATCCCCCATGAAGACAGCCATCATGCCGTCATGACTGGTGCCCATTTTCCCATATTCTCCCTTTTTGGCATGTGTGCTGTGCAATGACGTCAATGGACAGGTGCACGGCTACCACACGCACTTCTTCCTGGCATCAACCACAGTGTGTTCCCCACTGTCTGCCAGTGCCCTGCATCACCCTCAGCCATCGCTAGAGGCCACCAGGACACCGAAGCAGCATGCCCCCCCTCCCCAGGGAAGGAGAGGAGTCCTACGGATGCTCAATCCTTCTCCTCCCCTGCCAGCCCCTGGTGACCCAGGCTCGTTCCCAAACCCGGGTCACCAGCGTGGTGCAAGGTATGGTGTCCAGCACCTCAACCCTCAGCGCCACTGGGCTACCTGCTCTTTAAATGTCATTAATAAAGACATTGAAGAGGACTTGTCCCAGTACTGATCCCTGTGACACCCTGCTTGTCCCCTCCCATCCTCAGACTGAACTCCATTTACCACACCCTCTGTCAAATGTTCCCCAACCAAAATGTCACTCAGTTTACCACCTTAGGACCCACTCCTAAGCTTCCCAGCTAGTTTACGAGTCTCCAGTGTGGAACAGTTTTGAATGCCTTACTGAAATCTAGGTAGGCCACATCCACCTCTCTAGACACAGGTGAAAATGGCTGCATGCTTCAAACAGAGAAACTAACCCTATCAATAGGAGATAATAAATCATAGCATTTTAGTACTCCCCCCCCATACACTCAGGAACATCAAGATTTAAAAAAGCCTCAGAGTGATGTGAAACATTGACATTCCTGAGTGTATAGGGAAAGGGTGCTACAGGTTTTACTATGTGCAATAAATGCTATGATTTATCATCTCCTATCGGTGCAGTTGGTTTCTGTGCTTGAAGCATATAGTCATTTTTGCCTGTGTCTGCTACAAAAGTTCTTCTGCAACTCCATTTCTGAGTCGATCCTTAGTCACCTTCTATTTGAAATCCACCCTGATCCCCTGATCCAATTTCCTTGTCACCCAGTCAAAGAAATCCGTGATTTCTTTGACATGATCTCCCCCCAATGAATCTCTGCCACCTCGGATCCCAAAGGCCACTGGATTCCAGATATTCCACAAACCTCTACTTCAGTAATGATTCCACTACTTTCTCCACCACCAAAGTCAGGCTGACTAGCTTGTAGTTGTCAGCCTCCTTTTTGCTTCCACTTTTGTGAAATGGGACTACATCTGCCCTCATCCAGTCTTTCAGAACCACTCCCATCTCCAGCGAGTGGCTGAACACAGTTGTCAGAGGTACAGTCAGCACATCTCCATGAGCTCCCTCAATATCCTAGGATGCATCTCTTCTGGCCCCATTGCCTTGTCCACTTTCAGGTTTGCAAGTTCCCTTACAATCCTGTCCTCTACAAATTGACTAGTGTCTACATCCCTCCTTTCCTTTAATTCCTCCTGACCCTTATTTGTGGTCCTCCCTTTCCCCTTCCTCTGTGAACACTGAACAAAAGTACTTGTTCAAGATGTCTTTTTCCTGGTCCTCCTCCACACATTCCGCACATCCCTTCCTAAGCCTTACTATCCCTCCCCTGGTCTTTCTCTTTTTGCTTACAGTATATACCTAAAAAATACCCTGTTCCCTTTCTGCACTGTATGGGCTGTATTCTCCTGCATCTGCACCTTTGCACTCTTAATTGCTCTCCCTGCCTCCCTCTGTTTCTACTGATGCACCTCTCTATCTTCATCTCTCTTTGTCTCCTTATACCTCCTGAATGCTAACTTTTTGCTCTTACCTTCCCAGCCACCTCTTTTCAGAACCAAAGCTGTCTTTTTCCTCCTACTCTTGCTTACTTGTGCAATACAAGGTTAGTTGCCTTCTCAATCCCTCTCCTTAGATTTGCCCACTTTTCTCCACTCCTCCCCCCTGCCAGAGCATCCCTGAGGCATTCCCCCATCTTTCTAAAATTAGATCTCCTGAAGTCCAAGACCCTCAACTTTCTGTGATTCGATCCTGCTGCAGTACTTACATTGAACCACACTGTACAGTCATCACTGGTCACCAGGTGGCCACCCACTGTGATATCTGCAACACTATCACCATTGGTGAGTACAAGGTCCAGTACTGCCCCCTCGTGAGTAGGTTCTTTTACTAGTTGCATGAGGAATGTCCCCTGCATGGTGCCCAGAATGTCCTGCGGCTGCCCCTAGCTGAAGCTGCAGCTGGGATGCTCCAATCTACATCAAGTGAATTGAAGTCCCCCACCAGCAGCACCTCTCCCTTGTTTGATATCTTTTGGATGGCTTCCACTAGACCCTTATGCAACGCCCTCCCCCCCCCCATGTTGGAGGTCTGTAGATCACCCCAATGCTAATAGCAGCTCCCGTCCCAGTTTCTAGCATGATCCACAGTACAGTATAGTACCTCCACCCCTTCCTGGTTTCCCCATATCTCAGTAGCCTGTATGCTATCCCTCACATAAAGAGCCACTCCCCTCCTCCTCCTCCCCTTTTTTCCCATCCTGTCCTTTCTGAACAGAGTGTTGCCTGGTATGGCTATATCTCAGTCATAGTTCTGATTGTACCATGACTCGGTAATGGTGACAATGTCCAGGTCAGCCTCTGCCATGATGGCCTCTAGGTCCGAGATTTTATTTCCCAGACTTTGAGCATTTGAACACATGGTCTTCCAGAATGTGCTACCACTCTGTTTGTCATCATCCCTTGGCCCCTTTTGCCATCTTTCCTTACCTCTCTACTGTCAGTCCCATCTTTCTTCTCTTCTACCATTTTGTTTCCTTTTTTGTTTGGTGCTTTTGGGGACTTCTTTCCCTTTGGTCTCCCCTTACTGCTTACTTCAGTTTGGGGAGACAGTTTATGTCTCACTGTTCCCATCTGCCACCCCCCTCTTGACTGTGTAAATGCCTGTCAATATAATATTTAAACCATTCATTGAGGACTGTGGTTCCCCTCCCAGATGGATGCAAGCCATCTGCCCTGTATAGGCCTATATCTCTCCAGGTGGGACCCCAATCCCCAATGTAGCTAAATCCCTCCTCTCTGCGCCAGTCCTTCAACCATGTGTTGAAGTCTGTGGTATGGAGTACTCTATTCTTCCCCCTGTCATAGACTGGTAGCACCTCAGAAAATGCAACTGAGTATGCTACTTGCCTAAGACCCCTCCCCAACTCCCTAAACTGTTCCTTAGTTTCAAGATTACACCTCTGAGAATTAAGGTGTATTTAAATATCATTCAGTTTTCCTGTTTCTCCCCACAGTGAATGTTAGAAGTGGGAAGTTTTGACTAAAGGATCATAAAAATAGAGAAACTGAAGTATTTTTATGGGAGATCTTACCCTCTCCTCTTCAACTCCTGTTGAATAAAAAAAAAAGATGACATAAGCAGAAGCCCTCAACAAAATGTATAAATATATCTGAGGCTCCAGAAAACACTTCCCTTAAATCATTGATAAGTACACCAAAAGCCTTCAACTCAGTGTCTCACAGGTAATTGCTGAAAAAGATGGAGAATTTAGGGGTGACAAGGGACTTAGTGTAGAGAAAGCGTGCCCACAGGAGCAGGGGTTCACGAGCCAGAGCTTGCCAGCAGCTGCAAAAGGAAATCCACTTGAAAAAAGTTTGGCACGCTGGAAAACTAATTTAACAGGCAAATGCCATACTTATTGCACAAGGTGTATGGTTGAATAACCTCTTCCCCAGCTTTTGACCCAAAATACGGGTCTTCCTCAGGAGCATATCTAGATACCATACAAACAGACGTGCATTTATACAGAAGCAGTTAGAGTGATAGTACACCAAAGTGAAACAGTGCAGAGAAACCTAAAGGAGCACATAGATGCAGTAGGTGTAACATATGTCAGTACCTTCAAATAAGTTGCTGTTTCACAAAAAATCAAAAAATGTACAAAACTGAGAGATTTGTAACATGCACTACACCTTTTGTAGTGTATGTTTGCTGGTGTAATTGCCCATGTTACTATGTGGGATGAACTACTAGACTAGCTAAGGAGAGGATCCAGGAACATGTCAGGGCAATCATCAATAGCAGTATTTACAATACACTTGGTGACCACTTTCTGCATATGCATGAAGGTAAACTGGATTGTTTCAGATTTGCTATCCTTGAACACATCGAAAGACACCCAAGAGGGGGTAATAGAACAAACACCCTTTCACAAAAAGAAACAAGATGGATCTTGTTACTTGAAACAGCTATTCCTCTAGGTCTAAATGAGCAGGTAGATTTCACACCATATCTATAATATAATAGGGAAACTATATTGTCCAGTTTCATGCACTCATGCACTCCACTTATTATTTTTCCTTTTTTTTGTTTCCCACAAGTAATTTTACCTTTTAACTCTGAGTTCCACAAAATGCAGAAGTGTGAGCTGCAGTACCTGTATGCCCACCATGCAAGGAATATGTTCAGCACTTCTGGACTTGGGTTTGGCCTTATTACCTTTTAGACAAAACCTGGAACTTAATCCTTGTTTTTCTAGGAGCTTTGACTGTAATTATGCATCTTTCTTAAAAGGAATCTCACATGTAGCTCTAGCTGTATGATTTACAGATATAAAAGTTTATCTCCAATTTATTTGTGCTGGTTTCCCCCTTGAGCTCAACACATTTGGAGCCAGATTGTCATTTGTGCTTTATTTTGTGCCCCCCCCCCCGTCCACATTTCATTGAATAGATCCTCACCTTTTACTGACATCCTTTCTTTCCCTTGCTACCTCCTCCCCCCATTTCTAATAATAATATAAATTAATTTACTAAAATCTTTACTTCATTCCCATATTCATAATTATGAATGCAAATGATTAAGTACAACATTTTAATTTTTAGGATAAGATTAGTCCATAATGTTTGTGTATAAGTTTGGCCCTTCAATAATTCTAACATAGAATTGTCAAACAAAACACAATAAGTGTTTGACATAAGTTTTTGATATAAGCTGTAAATATGTCATTCTTAGTATGCTGACCTCTAGAGGATATTTATGAATTCAAACTATTCATAAAATGTAAAAATTGTTAAAAGTAGACATTAATGATTTGTCCAATGTGGGACCTTTGTGGTGTATTTTAGTTTCAGGGGTGTCCTTCAAATGTTATTTGATAGCATGATGTAACTGGATTTTAAATGCTAGATTTTCTCCATTTTTTCCTTTTTCTCCATTCAATTCCATGACCTAAAATTCTCTGAGAAATGAGCATGTTCATTAAGCTGATTTACTATGTACATAAGTAAATACCTCACTGTAGGTTTACATTTATCAGGTTTAGACCATGCCCAGGAGAATCTGTCTAAGAACTTATGTTTTGATGAATTTTGTGTTCTACCCCCCCCCCCAATTTGTGTTGTAATTTTTATCTGCACTGTTTCACTTTGGTGTACTATCACGTTAATTACTTCTGTATAAATGTACATCTGTTTGTGTGTTATCTAGATACACCTCCTAAGGAAGACCCATATTTTTGGTCGAAGCACTAGGGAAGAGATTATTCAGCTAAACACCTTGTGCAATAAACATGGCATTTGCCTGTTATATTACTTTTCCAGAGTGCCAAGTTTTTTTTTCAAAGGGACATAGATAGGTAGAAAATTGGCTGAGGGGCAGGCAGCAAAGGGTCATGGAAAATGGGCTCAGATTGGAAGAGAGGGAGATCACAAGTGGGGTGCACGTGGATTTGCCTTGGGCCCGGTCATCTTCAATATGTTCATCAATGATACTGGAGAAGAAGCCCTGATCAGGCTGTGTCTCTTCACAGATGACACAAAGCTCTGTGGGCGGATGGACAGTGATGAGAGAATTAGGAGATGCAGACTGACCTACATAGACTGGATAGGTGATCTAAGGTCTGGCACTTGAAATTCAATACCAAAAAGTGCAAAGTGATGCACCTTGGGAGCAAGAACTCCAGAACGGAGTACTGGATGGTAGAGGTTAAGCTGAGCACTATGACTGGGGAAAGGGACCTAGGAATCATCGTTAGCAACACCCTCAAACAATTAAGTCAATACAATAAGGCCATTATTTAAGGCAAATAGGATACTGAGATGTACCAGGAAGAGTAAAGGCAGTAGAAGGAAAGATGTAAATATTACCTTGTTATAGGCAAATGATAAAGCTGCACCTCAAGTACTGTGCCCATTTCTGGAATTCTTATCTCAGGAAGGATAAGGATATGCTAGAGGCAGTGCAATGAATGCCAATCAGAATGATACAGGGCCAGCAGGGCAGAACTTATGAAGAGCAGCTGAAGGCACTAAACATACACTTGCTTGAGATAAGATGCGAGAGGGATGATATGATAGAGACCTTCACATTCCTGAAAGGAATAAATAAGGTCAACTGAGAGGAGTTATTTAGCAAAGACAAAAATTCAAGGTCATGGGGACATGAGTGGAAGCTGAGAGGGGGAAGATTTAAGAGGTATTTGAGGAAGCATTAGTGTACTGAGAGGGTGGTGGAAACTTTGACCAGTCTGCCAGCTGAGGCAGTGGAAGCCAAAATCATAAATGGTTTCAAGCACAGCTGGGAAAGAGTGAAGGTTATTGTCACTACTAAGAGAATAGTAGCAGGGTGGAGAGTGGGGGGAATAAAGGAAGGACTAGTGGTCTGGATGATAGGTCACAGGGATAGATAGGGAACAATAGGCTAACTGGATTGACCATTGGCCTTTTTGTGTTGGCATTGTTTATGTTCCTATGTTTCCCCATCTGTCAACACATCTGGGCCCCCTTGGAGGCCTTAGTCTCAAGACAACAATGCAGACATCAACTGGGAGCTGGAAACAGAAACCCTATCAGGGTTGAAGTTATCTATAGACCCCCAAATCAGGAGATTGAAAAGGACAAGGTTCTCCTGGAAGACATAATAAGGACAGCCAACAAAGGTGAGCTATTGCTAGTTGGAGACTTCAATCTACCAGATGTAGAATGGTCCACTTCATAGCCTCCTCAGAGAGGAGTAGAGACTTCCTCATGGCTTTGAGGGGAGCAGGACTGAATCAAATGGTAGTTTCTTCCACCAGAGAATCAGCTATCCTGGTCATAGAAACATAGAATTTGATGGCAGATAAGGACAGCTTGGCCCACCCAGTCTGCCCATTTTCCTACCTAACAGATAAGCTGCAGATCTTAGTTAACCAACAGCCTACTTCCTCCTACCCCCCCACTAGGACTGCCTTATGTCTGTCCTATGCATTCTTGAATTCCCCCACTGTTCTTAACTCCATGATCTCCTCAAGGAGGCTGTTCCATGCATCCACAACCCTCTCCTCACATTACCTCTGAGCCATCCTCCTCCATCTTCAAATTGTGCCCCCTTGTTCTTGCAAATCTCTTTTTCTGAAAGATGCTACCCTCTTGGACTTTGTTGATTCCCATACCTGGACCTGGTACTCACTAACATTGCCATGGTAACAGATGTACAAGTGGAGATCAATATGGGTACCAGTGACTACAGGTCAGTCTTGTTCTCCATTAGCAAGACTGAGAACTCTTTCCACTCCAGAATCAGGGTGCCTAATTTCAGGAAAGCAAATTTCCTGAAAATGAGGGAAAGGATTAAACCCCTTCTGGCAACAGATACTGCATGGAATGTGGAGGACAAATGGACAAAGCTGAAAGATGCTATAAAGTCAGTCACAGCGCTATGCACTAAACGAATCAGAAGGACCACCCCCCTCTCCCAACTGATTCTCCAAAGAAGTAGCTAAAGTTATTAGGGTGGCAAAGGCCCAGACCGAATAAAAACTGGCTCAAGAAGTGAAAAGGGGACAAAACATTTTAACGATACATTCAAGAAAAAAGAAAGAGCAAAGGAGAAATAACACAGCTGGCAAAGAAGAAAGGACATCTGGTAGAAAACGGCAAAGACAAGGCAGAAGTTCTCAACGAAGTCTTCTGCTTGGTCTTCACACAGAAAAACATTAGTAATGGTCCTGCACCAGCCAGGACACTTCCCCATACCAGGGGAGCTGACATATCCCCATTTACAGAGGAAAGGATCTTTCAGGAGTTGTCTAAAATAAGGGTGGACAAGGCAATGGGCCATGACGGAATACACCCACGAGTTCTAAAAGAGCTTAAGGATGAAGGAGCCAAACTGTTTATGAACATGGTGGCCGCGCGGGGCTTGTCTTAAAATGTAGTAGCAGCAGCAGGGATTTCAATTTGGCTTTAAGTTTATTTTAACGCTATTTTATGTTCTTTGTTATTTAGTTTATTTCATTGTAAAACTCGTTGCTGCCTGTTTGCGAGTTCATCTTTGTAAGTGGACATATTCGTTGATGCATTCGTCGTGTTCAACGCGGTGTCTTTTTTTGTTGTTGGTTTTTTTCCCTTGATTATTTGTCCAAGCTTGGACCAGGGACAGTGCGTTGCATTACTCCACAAGTCAAGCTGACTTGGATTTGTTTTCATTTCATAAGTTAAACTGTGGAATCTGCACTTTTCATGAGGGTGTACTTGGAGCTGGAGGAATTGCAATTGGCCAGACTGGCCAGCAGAGTGGTTCAGCCTGGAGGTGTCTCAGGGGAGCGGAATATTCTGTGGCCTGGAGCTGGGGGCAGTTGACTTGGGGTTCCCTTGGCTTTTCAAGTTGGTGGAGCATCTGACTCTTTTATCAAGGAGGATTTCGCCCATGGTGTGATGAGGGGTGTGACCCTAAAAGCCAAGGCTGTGAGGGTTCTTGGTCCCTGCTGCTATCCCTGGGGAACTGAGAGAGACTGATCAGAGGATCGATCATTCTCTTTGTCTGGCCCGTATGTTTCATGGGTTCATCTGGCTAGGTCGGGTACTCCTTGGTTGCCTAAAGTGGGGAGGGTAGCAGGGCCTGGGTTTCCTCTTCTGGGTCAGGGTTATGTTGGAGTTTTCACACCTGGAGAACAAGATCATTGTAAACTGAGTCCTCTGACCTAATATCTTTGCTGGCTCTATCTTTGTGTTGGGAAACCTGGAGAACTAAGAACTACCAAGTGCCCTTTTGTTTGGCTTATTGTGGATGAAATCAGGGAAGTTCAGCAGATTCCATAAAACCGCAAGTACTTCAATAATTTTATAAAACTGCAAGTATTTTAACAGTTTCTGCTGATTTGAGAGGCAGTGAGAGGGCCTCATTTCAATGCTACATTGAGTAATTAGTGTAGCAGTGGGGGTGCTGCACTATCTGGTACTACTTTGGAAAGGGGGTGGTGAGAGGTCCCTCTTCCATTGCAATGTCAGGAGGTTGCAGTGGGCTTTTCGTTCTGGTACAGTGAGAGTGCACCAAACCATAAAGTTCCTGGACTGTACATTTACATTTATCAGCCACCTGGTGATGTATGGACTATTGTGAACCAGAAACTTTGAATATCCTGTAGTTTGGTCTTGCACATACATTTACCATATTTAGCTCTTATTAATTTAATCTCTGTTAGCCTGACTTGAAGGAATGTGTTATTTTATTTTGTTTATAATTTTTTAAATACAGTTTTTGGGGTTAGGTTTGGAATTGTTTTATTAGTTATATATATTTTTTTCTTAAGTTTGGTTATAGTTTATTGGGGAGGTTAGTTATATTGCTTCATTGAGCCTCTCCTCCCGGTGAGAGAGTGTGGGGAGTCTCAAGGATACAACTGGGGTTTGTTTTAATTTGGGATTTAATTAGTTATTTAATTGGGGATTTATTCAGGGGTGTCTTAGTATTATTAGGTCTTAGTATGTGTAGGAGGCCTGTCCCCATGGTCTTGCACTATTTGTCCCCCACCCTTTCTCCCCCCTCCACTACAGCTATCGACATACCAGCCCTGTAGAGCACTGGGTATTGTTCGTAGGCAGAGGAGGGGAGTTGGGGGGGGCGTGAACAGTGGAGGTTGAATGAGTGGGGCCATCATATTGGGGTAGCGATATCCAGAAGACACCCTGGAGTGAAATGGAATCTGGAATGGGGTCCTTTCTGTCTGGTTTCCATACCTATGGGCACCACCAATATTGGTGGGCAAGTAGTCAGAGCAGCCACAGCAGCCCATCCTACCCAAGCAGTGTTGTGTAATGCTAGATCCATTAAGAACAAGACTGCAGTTATTGCAGATCTTGTTGGGTTGGTGGATCTGGTGTGCATTACCGAGACCTGGCTGAATGAGAGTGCAGGCCCTATATTAGAGGCCACTATTCCAGCAAGGTACTAGGTGTTACATCCCCCGAGGTTGGACTATGGGGGGGGGGTTGCAGTCTGTTTCAAGACTGAACTTGGTCTCATAAGTGTTGTAGTTGAGGAGGCTGAGTCATTCGAGTGTACTGTAGTGGCAGGTATGGGTTGCAGGATCGCTCTCATCTACCGTCCACCAGATGATGAGAAGTGGTTTCTGCAGGAAGTAGCAGTCTTCGTGATTGACATTGCATTCGAGTCGCTCAGGCTGATGGTCCTTGGCGACTTCAATGCCTGGGTCGATGATGAACTCTCACAGTTTGGACAACACTTCCTTCAATTTATGACATCTTTGGGCCTTACACAAGTTGTTACTTCTGCCACTCACAAAGGTGGTCACTCCTTGGACTTAGTCTTCCTCCTGGTTATAGAAGCCTTCGATTTGGGGGTGGAACCAGTTGGATGGTCCGATCACTACACGTGGAGTTCAGTTTTTGCACCACCCCTTTGTAGGCCTACCTCTGTGGAGATGGTCGGGTACCTCCCTTTGCGAGACATAAGTTCTGAGAGCCTAGCGGCAGTGCTTGACCTATCGGAGCATTCTGGAGTGAGCAGTGACCCAGATGCCTTGGTTTTGGCCTATAATAGAGCTATCTCCTCTGCTATGGATTCCATTGCTCCTGTCCGAGTTTGTCCTCTCCCCCCTTTGCCCTTGGTCCCCATGGTTTGATGGGACTTTGAGAGAGATCCGGTGACAAGATCAAACATTAGAGTGCTGCTGGCAGAGATCCATCCTTGATGCCGATCATCTTAGATTAATAGAACATTATCAGCTCTATCATTCTGCAATCTCCCATAAGAAGACAGAGTTCCTGTCAGGGGAGATTGTGGCTGCTCAGAACCAACCAACTCAGCTCTTTCGAGCTGTAGACTGACTGTGCAACCCAGCCTGTCTGCAGGTTTGAAGATCCACTTCACAAGTTGAGTGTGAAGAGCTTGCTTGCTTCTTTGCAGCTAAGTTGGTCAACATCAGGACGGCACTCCAGCCTACATCTTCTATGGGAGAAGCTGTGGATTGGTGCCCAGTCACGGTACCTAGGCTGTCCTGGAGTTCCTTTGACCAGCCGGAGTTCATTGATGTCTTGCAGATTGTTCAGGGTATGCACCCCACATGCTGTAGTTTGGATCCATGCCCAACCTCCCTAAAAAAGGGTTGTTGTGATATTATCGGCCCAGTCCTAGCACAGATAATCTGGAGCTACTTGGAGAAGGGTGTTTCCTAGCTCCTGAAGGAGGCGGTGGTAACGCCCCTCCTGAAGAGAGCTTCTTTGGACCATGACTGCCATGCTAACTACAGACCAAACTCTAACCTCCCCTTTGTGGGGAAGGTGACTGAGAAAGTAGTGGCCGTACAACTGGAGAACCATTTGACCATCCATGAAATCTATGAACCACTTCAGTCTGGCTTCCGAAAGAGACATAGTACTGAGATGGTGCTGGTTCAGGTGCTCAATGATCTCGTGATGGCAAGAGATCGAAAGAGCCACTCCATCTTGGTTCTTTTCGATCTCTCTTCAGCTTTTGACACTGTGGACTATGGGGTACTTCTCAAATGCTTGAGGTTCATCTGCGGCCTGTCTAGTTCAGTCCTTGGATGATTTAGATCTTTCCTCACTGTAAGAACTCAAAGGGCAGTATCAGGGATTAATTCCTCTGGCCCAGTCTCTCTGTTTTGTGGGGTTCCTCAGGGTGCGGTGTTGTCCCCCATGTTGCTCACAGTGTACATGCTGCCCCTCGGAGACATTGAAAGAAGGTATGGGCTGAGGTTTCACTGCTATGCTGATGATACCCTGCTCTACCTATCTTTTGCACATGACTAGGATAGAGCTCTCTTGGTATTTAACAACTGTCTCACTGAAATCTAGAACTGGATGAATTTGAGCTGGCTGAGGTTGAACTCGGAGAAGATGGAGGTGATGATTGTGGACCCAGGTTACTGGATAGAGGGGATGGGAGCTGGTTTGCCCTCAGGACTTTTCTGGGTGGCACCCAGCTCACAACCTCTGAACTGGTGTGGAACCTGCGGGTGATTTTTGATGACAGGCTGACACTGCGATCACAGATGTAGGCAGTCATCAAATCATCCTTTTACCACCTGATGAACATCTCCAGGATTAACTCATTCACACCACAAGAGCTCTTTGAAACTTCCACCACTTGTGCACTGTATGGTCTTAGCACTGCATCCTGGGCCTTTCTAAGCAAAATCAAGCCATAATCAGCATGCCACAAATGAATGTGAATACCTCTTGAACCGTAAGTGCTACACACAAAGTATGAGTAGCAAAATTGTTCAGCGCAACATTACCTTTCCAGTGGTGCTATGCAATCAATTGTAATCAATTTGTTTTTTATTTTATACTAGCTGAAACACCAAACAACTGTGTTTTTTTCAGATTTTTTCATGGTGCTTAGGTGAGGCTTGAAAGACAAATGTCAGCCATGCAAACCATACCTTAAACAAATGCGAAGAACTCCTAAAGTATACATGATAGACACAAATTATCAGCAGCTAAATTGTTCAGCATGAAATTACCTTTCTACTGGTGTTATGCAATCAATTCTATGCAATTTGGTTTGCTTAATATTTAGATAAAAACAGCTGCCTTCCTGAGACATTTCTAGGCCTGGGTGTAAGTCAGCTGAGTACGTCTACAGGCGTTATTGGCCTGAGTGGCTATGCTTTCAGACGCCACCTACAGGTGTATCTAGGCCTGAATGAGTTAAGCACCTAGTTCCGTCCGATGATCTGCCTACTTTGGTCCACACCTTTGTGACCTCGCGCCTTGATTACTACAACTCCCTGCATCTAGGGCTACCAGGGGTTGATATCCACCATTTGCAGCTTGTGCAGAATGCTGTGGCCCGGTTATTGACAGGTACTCCTCGTACTTGTCATATTTCTCCGGTGCTGCACGATCTGCACTGGCTGCCAATACAGTGGTGGATCACCTTTAAAGTCAGTCTTCTGACTTATAAAGCCATACATGGACTGGGCCCAGACTACTTGAAAGAGCTCCTAGTACCTTACTGCCCTAGGCGATCACTCCACTCAGCGGACGAGAGGTTGCTAGAGATTCTGAGAGTTTCTTTGAAATCTTTGGGGGCCCGTGCTTTTATGTACGTGGCCCCTGCCCTCTGGAATTCTCTAACCCATCTGCTTCAGCAGTGTGCATCCGTGGAGGAATTTAAAAAGGCCTTCAAAACCCATTTATGGTTAAAAGCCTACCCCTGATGATGATATTTTATTGTATTTTATGAATTTAGTAGTTATTGGATCTGCGTTTATTTTATTGTTTTATGTGAAGTTATTGTAAAGGTGCCTTGGTTTTAAGAAAGGCGCTGTACAAATAAAGATTTATTATTATTACTATTATTATGAATTTACCGCCCCACTTGCTGAACTGTGTAACAGTTCACTGGAAAAGGGGATGGTAGCACAGGACTGGAAAAGGGCCATGGCTGTGCCATTATGCAAGAGTGGTAGCAGGGGGTTAGCAGGAAATTACCCCCCAGTAAGTCTGACCTCAGTGGTGGGTAAAATAATGGAGACATTGCTTAAGGAAAGGGTAATGAACTACCTGAAAGCAAGTGGCCAACTTGACCCAGAGCAGCATGGCTTCACATGAGGATGCTCAAACCAAGCAAATGTGAAATAATTCTTCGACTGGGTTACAAGAGAAGTAGACCAGGTGGCAGCAGTGGACCTGGTGCAGCTGGACTTTAGTAAAGCCTTTGATATAGTCCTACACAGAAGGCTAGCCAACAAACTAGAGCAAGCTGACATCAGTTACAAAGTAGTTAAATGGATCACAAGCTGGCTGCAAGGCAGGACACAGAGAGTTATGGTAAATGGCACCTTGTCCGAAGAGGAGAAGGTGTCAAGAGGCATGCCACAGGGGTCAGTACTAGGTCCCATCCCTTTTCAATATATTTATCGGCAACATTGCTGAAGAACTGAATGGGAAAGCCGGCCTCTTTGCAGATAATACAAAGCTCTGCAACAGGTTGGACACACATGAAGGGATCACAGAAATGGAGGCAGATCTCAGGATGCTAGAGGAATGGTCCAGGAACTGGCAGTTTAGAGTCAACTCCAAAAAATGTAAAGTCATGCACTTGGGTAGAAGGATCCCGTGCATGAAGTATGTCCTGGATGGGCAGCTACTAAAAGAAACAAATCTGGAACATGATCTTGGTGTCATGATCTCATAGAAACATAGAATTTGATGGCAAATAAGGACCGCTTGGCTGACCTAGTCTGCCCATTTTCCTACCAAACAGATAAGCTGCAGATCCTAGTTAACCAACAGCCTACTTCCTCCTACCCCCCACTAGAATTGCCTTATGTCTGTCCCATGCATTCTTGAATTCCCCCACTGTTTTTGACTCTATGACCTCCTCAGGAAGACTGTTCCATGTATCCACAACCCTCTGTGAAGAAATACTTCCTCACATTACCTCTGAGCCGTCCCCCTCTATCTTCAAATTGTGCCCCCTTGTTTTTGCAAATCTCTTTTTCTGAAAGATGCTACCCACTTGGATGTTGTTGATTCCCTTAAGGTATTTGAAAGTTTCTATCATGTCCCCCCTCTCCCTGCTTTCATCGAGGCTATACATCTTTAGTTCCATTAGTCTTTCTTCATAAGTCTTCTGATGTAGACCCTGCATCATTTTGTTTGCCCTCCTCTGGACAGCCTCCATCCTGTCTATGTCTTTGCGGAGATGGAGTCTCCAGAACTGTACACAGTACTCCAGATGTGGTCTTACCAACTGTCTGTACAGAGGGCCAATGACTTCCTGTTTTCTACTGGTGATGCCTCTCCCTATGCATCCCACTATCCCCCAGCCCTCCTTACTGCCTTCTCACATTGCTGACCCACCTTTAAGTCATCTGATATGACTACCCCCCAGGTCCCTTTCCATTTTTTTTGTTGTCAGTATCTCACCCCCCATTGTGTACTCTTCCCCTGGGTTTTTGTTTCCCAGGTGCATTACTTTGCATTTCCTTGCATTAAATCTAAGCTGCCATACATTTGACCATTCCTCCAACCTTGCCAAGTCCCTTTTCCACCCCACCTTGTGTATTAACCCTGTTGAAGATCTTTGTGTCATCTGCAAAGAGACATACTTTCCCTTCCAGTCCCTCTGCAATGTCACTTAAAAAGACATTAAAAAGGACCGGTCCTGGTACTGAACCATGCGGTACCCCACTAGTAACCCTCCTTTCTTCACTGTGGACTCCATTTACTATTACCCAATGTGTTCTGTTGTCCAACCAGTGTTTTACCCAGGCTACCACCCTGGGACCCACTCCCCAGGCTGGCTAATTTGTTTATTAATCTTTTGTGCGGGATTATGTCAAATGCCTTTGCCAAAGACTAGGTAGGCCTTGTACACAGCCCCTCCCTGGTCTACTGCTTTGGTCACTCAGTCAAAGAAATCAATTAGATTTGTCTGACATGACCTTCCCATTGTGAATCCATGCTGCCTTGGGTCTTGTACCCCATTGGCCTCTAGGTACTCCACAATTCTTTCCTTCAAAAGTGATTCCATCATTTTCCCTACCACTGAGGTCAAACTGACAGGTCTGTAGTTTTCTGCCTCTGTCTTGCTCCCACTTTTGTGAAAGGGAATCACATCCACCCTCCTCTAGTCCTCAGATACCACACCATCCTCCCATGATTTATTAAAAAGGGTAGTCAGTGGTGTTGCTAGTTCTTCCCTTAGTTCTTTTAGAATTCTGGGGTGAATCCCATCAGGCCCCATTGCTTTATCCACCTTCAGTTTTAAGAGTTCTTTCAGAACCCTTTCTTCTATGAAAGGACTAATATCAACCTCCCTATCCAGAGAGCTTCTATTGACTGGACTAAGTATTTCCCCCTGCTTTTCCATTGTGAATACTGAGCAGATGTAATCATTTCGTATCCCTGCTTTTTCACTGTCGCTCTCTGCCCAACCACCTTCCTCTTTGCTCAGCCTCAGTATCCCTGCCTTAGTCTTTCTTTGCTCACAAATGTATCCCCCTTCTTAACTGAGTTGGCTATCTTTTCCTCGATTTGGGCCCTTGCTATTGTGACTGCCTTACCCGCTTCCTTCTGCATTAACTGGTACAGTTCTCTGTCCTGCTCCTTCTGTGTTTCCTTATACTTCCTGAATGCTATCTTTTTCTCCCTTCCTTCCCCGCCACTTCTTTTAAGAACCATAGTGGTTTTTTCTTTCATTTTGATTTACTTGCTTCACACAAAGGCTTGTTGCCTCTGTGATGGCGGTTTTGATGTTTCCCCATTGTTGCTCCACCCCGCCTTCTTGACTGTTTGCTAGTGCTTTTCTGAGACACTCTACCATTTTGACAAAATTAGCCCTCCTGAAGTCTAGTACCTTCACTTTTGTGTGGCTTGACTCTACAGCTAAGTTTATCGTGAGCCACACTGTTTGGTGGTCACTTGTTCCCAGATGGCTACCCACTACAAGATCAGAGATCCTCTCTTCATCCCCATTTGAGAGTACCAGGTCTAAGATTGCTCTCTCCCGAGTGGGTTCCAAAACTAGCTGTCTGAGGCATGCCCCCTATAGGGCATTGAAAATGGCCCTTCTCTTGGATATAGATGCAACAAAGGTGCTTCAGTCAACATCTGGCTGATTCAGGTCCCCCATCAGCAATATCTCCCCTTTCTCTGCCATCCCAAGGATGCCTTTTATCATTTTCTTGTCCATTTCCTCCTCCTGAGATGGGGATCTATATACAACCCTGTGGGGATTGTGGAGCCATTTCCAGTCTTCAGGGTGACCCACAATGCCTCCTCTCCTCCCTGTTTACCCTTTAGTTCTGTTGCTTTGATCCCTTCCCTTACATAGAGGGCTACTCCTCCTCCTCTTCTTCCCTCCCTGTCCCTCCTATAGATTGTGTACCCTGGTATGTTGACATCCCAGTCATGGTTCTCTGTGTACCATGTTTCTGTCACTGCCACAATATCCAGGCATCCCTCTTCCATCAAGGCCACCATTTCAGGGAGCTTTTTACCTAGACTATGGGCATTGGTACTCTTTACCCTCCATTTTTTTATGGCTTTATTTCTTTGTGCCCCTTCCCTGTCCCTACTGCCTTTGTCTTTTTCTCCATTTACCCCTGCCCTTCTCCCTAACAACTACTCTATTTTGGTATTTACCTCACTAATTTCCCTGATTTTATTTTTTGGGGGGCTAGGATTTCTCTTCTCCTCTTCAGTGCCTCCCCCATTGGCTATTTAAAATGCTAGCCACTGAAGCATTTATACCTATCACCTAGGATCCTGGTTCCCTTCCAGGATAGATGCAGACCATCGCACCTGTATAGGCCTACATCCCTCCAGGTGGAGCCCCAGTCCCCAATGAAGCCAAATCCCTGAGCTCTGCACCAGATTTCAACCAATCATTGAAACCCATGGTGCAGAGTACCCTAGCCTCATCCATGCCATAGACCGGTAGTACTTCTGAGAAAGTTACCGTGTGTGCTACTTGTTTAAGGCCGCTCCCAAACTCCAAAAACTCCTGTTGCACTGCTCTGATCTCATTCTCAGCCAGGTCATTTGTCCCTAGGTGAATAATTACATCCAGCTCCCTCCTCCTTGCCGCTACTCCCACGATCCTGAGGATTCATTTCCTGTCCCTCCAAGCCTTGGCGCCAGGCAGGCACCTTACCTTCCCTCTCCCAGTTCTACCCCCCTAACAATTGAGTTCCCCATCAGGAGTTGTTTCCTTCCCCTGTGGAGTCCTGGGTCACCCTCTCAAATGATTTAATGGTAGGGAAGCAATGCAAAAAAGTGGCACTAAAGGCAAGCAGCATCCTTGGATGTGTTGGTAGGGGTATTATCAATAGGAAGCAACATGTAATCCTCCTGCTGTACAGGTCCCTGGTGAGAGCTCACTTGCAGTACTGCGTGCAGTTCTGGAAACCTCACCCAAAAAAGGACATAGACCGTCTGGAAGCCATACAGAGATGTGCCAAAAAAATGGTGCAGCGCCACGAAACTTATGAAGCTAGGCTCAGCCAGCAAAATTTATTCTCCCTCGTGCAGAGGAGGAATAGAGGAGACATGACTGAGACATTTAAATTTGTTAAAGGGATCAACAAAAACAGGGCTGCATGTCCTGGAGGACACAACATGTGCCTAATGGGAGGTAAATTCAAAACAAATGTTAGGAAGTGCTTTTTCACAGAGAGGGTGGTGGACCCTTGGAACAGCCTGTCACCAGAGGTAGTGGCAGCCAAGACAGTTAGTGAATTCATACATGCATGGGATCGACAGTATAGTCACCTCAGCAAGACAAATTGATAGTGGGGGGTAGAAAGCCTGGGCAGACTAGACGGACCACAAGGTCTCCTTCTGCCAGCAAATTCTTATGTTTTTATGTTCTAACTACTAGATCCTCCTCTGCAGCATCTTCACCTCTGTTGTGGAAACTTGTGGGGAAGGTGATTACCACACCCAATATCAAGGATATGACCAGGTGGTGGAGCTGCTTGGTATGGGACTGACTGAAGCAGAAGGCCGTCATGCTGATGGCAGGCAAGGGTTTTCCCCTGTTTTTCTGCCTTCTGCCCTCCCTCCCACTTCTATTCATCCACTTAAGGGCACTGCTCTGCCCTGAATCAACCTAATGTACTATGGTGTTATCCCTCAGGGGAGCAGACTACCTGTCCCTGTACAGGGATTGCTGCAGAGCTATATAGGGGACCATCTCCTCCCCAGATTGGGAAGCGCTATTGCTAGCAGCACTTTATGTCCGAGTTCTAGCAATGGGCACAAGATCTTGATTCTGCTCCTGAATCCGGATGTCTTTGGCATGGAAGCACAATAGTTTGCCACTGGGCCCATGGACAGCATCCCTAAATAACTTTAATGTGCCAGACACCTTCAGTAGTGTTCGCAGTAATGAACCAAACTTTACTGGACAGAATGAATAATGTATTTTTCTTTTGTTCATTTAAGCATTAGTGCATTTTGGTGACCCATACTTTCAGAAAGTGGCATGAATTAATGAATGAATGAAGTGTTATTTTTGTACTTCATAATAATATCATAACATTAAACTGCAAATGGATTTACAAGAGAACAATAATACTTAAAACAAAAATAGTTACCAAAGAACACAAACGGTGCTCATGGATGATACAGAGCACAATCTTTTAAGACCTGCATAAAGGCTTGCAATATTGAAGATGCCAGCTACTGTATACTAGTTCACAAACTGTAATACTGTATTATTAAATTTCAGTATTATAGCCTGTCTGTTCACATCAATACCCTCCCAGATCCCATCATTTTCCTCATTCTGAGCAAGAAAGCAAAAAGGCACCACAGCACTAAAAGTACTGTTAAACGTACGTCAAGGCTGCTAAGGGAACACCTCCTTAGGATCGCTCTCCTGTTACATCTGCTATCAGGCAACATCTACCCTAATCCTGGACCAGCAGGCCTAACTATGAATGATGTTCTCTGCAAGCAAGGTACTCTGAATTTGGCTACAGTCAACATCTGTAGCCTTCTGTGCAAAACTGACTCCCTTAAAACCTGGGTTTCACAGCACAACCCAGACATACTCTCTGTCATGAAAACATGGTTGTCCCCCAAAATACTGGACACCGCAGTTGACCTACCTATATTCAGACTGGACAGGTCTTCCAAGTGTAGTGGTGGTTGTACTATCTATCTAAAAAACTCACTAAAGGGTCTGGCCTTGCCTGCGGCTGACGTAGGCTGCCCTACCCAGGTACTGGCAATTAAAGTGTTTCTGGGGGCCCACAACAAGACACTCACAGTATGATCTGTTTACATACCCCCTAAAGACTCAACTACAGGCCTCTACAAGTCCTGAATTATCTCCGAGCACAAAATCACCTTGCTGAGGCAATAATTCTAGGTGATTTCAATACAAACTGGCTGTGTACTGCCACTGGTCCTATAAATGATGTATTATCAGCTCTACACCTTACTCAGCTTATCAGCTCCCCTAACAGAATGAACTATAAGACTGGGACAAGCACCACTCTTGACTGGATAATCTCCAATCACTCTGAACATATCTCTAATGTAACTGCACACCCTGACTCACTCAGTGACCACTCACCCATTACCTGCAGCTGGTCCAACAAATTTCATACCCCCCCACCTCAAACTATTTTCAACAGAGTGTTAAAACAAGTCCATCTGGAACTCCTAAAATAACAACTGCACTGTCAGGACTGGACTCTACTGGACTCCACTGCTGACATTAATGTAGAACTTGAGCATTTTGCCAAGGCCTTTAATGCCGCCTGTGACATACATGCACCTATTAAGAAGATGAAGGTATGTGGCACAGTGCATCCCTGGATTACTCCTGAGCGAACAGATAACATGAAACAACAGGGCCATCTTTGGCACCATGCCAAATCATCTGGTAAACTGTAGGATCTGCAAGCCTATAAAGCTGCAAGAAATGCCTGCACCTGGGCTATTCGTCAGGCAAAAAGTAAACAACATAGGGGACAGCTTACCAATGCATGTGGAGATAGTAGACAATTTTGGCCAAATATCAAAGATACCTCTGGAAAAGACCAAAGATGTCACCTGCTATGATAAACCTTGATGGTACCCCCATCCTTGACCTGCTCAGTATTGCAAATACTTTTAACGATGCTTCCACCAACCTGAGCTGTGTGCTTCTGCAAGATTTCTTTGATGATACCCCTGAAATGTCAGCATGTCACCCTGAGAACAAGACCCCTGAGCAGCCCTCCTTCTATTTTAAGAAGTCTCAGTGACCCAGGTTAGAAAACTACTGAATAAAATGTTGGGTAAATCTCGACATAGTGGTGACTCTCTAGACTTCAACCTTATTGCGCGCACCATAGAGGAAGTACTCCCGCCCATTACTAAGATACTTAACCTCTCTCTTACCCTGTCACAATTTCTGCAGGTATGGAAAACAGCTCTTGTGACACCAGTTCATAAATCTGGTGATAGGGCCCTACATAACAACTACAGGCCCATATCAATCCTCCCTCTCCTTTCCAAAGTGCTGGAATGAATTGTTGCCGAAAAGCAGGGGATTACCTCAAACAATACTCCATCCCATGTCAGCAACAGCATGGTTTTAGGAAAGGGCACAGCACCACCACAGCACTATTTGAATTTATCAGCTTTATTTAGCAATCTTTTGACTAAAGCAATCTTGTAGGAGCAGCCTTTATAGATTTAACAAAGGCATTCAACACTGTTAATCACCCACTTCTACTCAGACAACTTTCTGAAACTGGTCTCTCCCCTGATACGCTGCTCTGGTTTAGAAATTATCTTGGTGACAGATCTCACCGTGTGAAGATATCTAAAATTGTCTCGGAACAGAGGCCAGTTTGATCTGGAGTATCACAAGGATCAATTCTAGGTACACTCCTTTTCAGCATCGTCCTTGACAACTTGCCATCTGCTTGTCACCAACTAACCCTTCTCTATGCAGATGACACTGTCATCTTTGAAAGCCATTCGGACCCAAACCTGCTCAAAAGCAATCTGTAACTTGGATTCATGAAAGCCGAGCAATGGTTTGGTAAACATAAACTGGTACTAAACTACAAGCAGACAAAAGTTCTGTTGTTTTCATTCACCAGCAATAAACAAAAGGTGCATGCTCTTACTATCAGAAATAACCAAGGAACCCCCTTTGAACAAATCTAGCACTTCAAGTACCTTGGTGTAAACTTGGATCGTCACCTTACTTATGTGCATCACATCGAGAATGTTGCCAGGGCCGCCAACATTAGGATTGAGCTCTTCTATCGACCCAGATGGAGTCTAACTCCTGAAGCTCTCAAACTCGCAATTCACAGTTCAGTGCTATTGATCATTGATTATGGCCTAGTCATATATGGAGCTACTTCCACTACCACACTCAAAAGACTAACTGTTGCCCTGAACAAGGTATGTAGACTTCTAACCAGTGCTGCCTGTTTCACCCACACTTGTGAACTCTATGCTCTGTCTGGGTGGCTCCAGCTAAGTGGGAGGATTAATTACCAGATGTGCCTTCTTAGAAAAAAAGTGCTCCTTGGGCTCATGCCACTGGGTGTGGGATGCCTACTTAATAAATCTCTCAAGACCCAACACACGCGCACCTCAGCAATCAAACTCCTTCTTGTCCTGAGGTGCCAGACTACTCGATGCCAATATTCCTTTCTTTTTAGAGCCCCTTTGTGGTTCAATGTGTTGTGCAATGAACTAGCTAACCTGACTAAACTCGGCCAATTCAAACATCTGCTCCAACATCATCTCTTAACTGAAAGCTCCTGTGATTGTATCTCCTAACTCACAGGTACCCTAATCCTTGATTTCTCCCTTTCTTTACAGTACTCCCCCACCTCTTGACACCTCCTCTTGTTAGCTTTGACTAGCCTCTCTACCCACCATCCTTTCCTATGCCTTGCTCCCTCTCCCATCAATTCTTTTTTTCTCCCACTCCCTACCTGCCTTAAATGCAACTTTGACAATGCTCTTAGCTGCTACCTTTTCCTTCTTGGACTATAAACTTTACTACCCTCCCTTTCTCACATAAATGTTCTCTAACTCTCTACCTTCTTGTTGCTGTTTATACATGATGTATTTTAAAGATGAAAATTGTTGTATATGATGTATTTTAGTAACTTGTTCTGTCAGCTCCTCCTATGTCTGTTTGTAACCCCTCCCCACTGACATGAAACCTTTGTAAATGAGTTGCTTGGTACTCAAAGATACTTTGTAATCAAAGACTGAATAAAATAAAATAAAAAAAAAATAAATAAATAGTGTCCCAGTGCATGGGACAGCTACAGAAAACCCCTTAGCTTATGGCTTTAAAAAGGTACAATAGCAGCTGGAACTGTAATCTATACATTGAGTAGTTCGGAGATTCAGATGAGTAAAAGGGTCAGTAGGTCACTGAGCTAGCTAAGACTCGTACTGTTCAGGGAAGTCCTGGGTGATTAACTGGGGTCGTTCTGTGACAGGCAGCATGGAGAGAGTGACAGAGGTAACCTGCTATGATCTGTGAGGTTAGATAATACATTGCCTGCTTAAGTGCACAGCCTGCGTAAAATGGACAAAAATGCTGTCACTCAGTGGTGTTCTTTAGAGGGGCTCCACTGTATCAGTTTTGATTGGCATGGCTTTTCTCTAGTGCATGATTACAAGAAAACTATGACACCCAGGAAGCCCTTGAAATTAAGTACATGCTATAAAATAAACTCCTTCATTCATTCAGATGTCTGGCACTGCTGTCTCTTTGTCAAGACTAAAATTGTAAAGCTATGGATGATGTATTACCTACTGTATGTACTGTATGTATTGTCATTGATGAATTTGCATGACAGGGCCACCTTTGAAAAAAGGCACTTGTTTCCTAACGGGTTTTTCCTTATCTAAACTAAACACGCATTTGTCAATGCCGAATGTTTGCTTGCGTGTATTGGCATTGGTAGTACAGAAGGTAGAGAGATGCATCATAAGAGTGGCAGAAAAATGTTGATGTTTTGTATGTGAATGAGTACAGAAATACATAGTTGTGTATTAGGATGAAAACAAATTTATTAACTCTCTCAGATAGTGAGAATTCTGACACGAAAAGTCATAGAGGTCCAACTGAAAACTGCTTTCTACCGGAGCCTGCAGGTAGTACCAGGGGCAGTGCAAAGAGAGCCGAGTGCAGGTTCCACCATGAGGGAAACATTAACTGCAAAAATTACTGAAGGAATTGCAGAGTCAACTGTGGAAGCAACCGGATTGAAACTAAGTCCTCAGTGTGAAATGACCACTGGCTCTCTCTTGGTGCTCTAGTTGTGTATACAAGAAGGATCCAGCAGTTGAGACACTACAAAGCACACAACACTCGTTGTACGTGTGGAAAAGTTGTAGGTTACTTTATTTTCTTTTTAAAGAGATCCACCAACATATCTGTTTTTGTCCCTGCCATACCTCTCAACTGTCTCTGATTTTCAGGGACATCCCTGATTTTGCTTCATATTTTCCCTCTGTCCCTCATAAAATGTGTGTTCTTGTGACAGAACAGTGGGGATTAAAAGCACAAAATAATGTCAAACATTAAAGTTACATACTTGCTATTCTTCAGAAAATGCATCTTAACACAAATCCCTTTATTCTATCAGCTTTTTGAGTGAATAGTACCAAATTTTAAAATGTGTCCCTGATTTATTTTAAGCCTTGCCCCTCATTCATGAGGCAAGAGGTTGAGAAGTATGGTCCCTGCCACTGATTAAACAGTGACTTACTGCCTCAGGAGTCTGCATGTGTCCAGATTTCCAAAAGAAATGCAGGCTGTCAAAAGTTATTTCCTTCATAAAATTGCCAAAACTGGGTCCCAAGGACTTCCCGTTTTTTCAGTGCCACCCAGCTCCGCCCCCATGCTTAGTAGTATGATGACGAGATGGCAGTGAGAGCGCGGGGGTGCAACCCATTATATTCAATGGGCAGCAGCAGCTTTTAAATCAAGTTTAATAACATGATGGTCAGTTGCTAATGAAATGTGGGCACCGGTCGACTACCTAGGCCCTTGGTAGTCGATCGGTTCCCATGTTTCATTAGCAACTGGCCATCATGTTATTAAAACTTGATTTAAAAGCTACTGCCCTTTGAATATAATGAGGCATGCCCCATGCTCTCACTGCCATCTTGTCATCATGATATTGAGCACTGGGGCAGAGCTGTGAGGCACTAAAAACCCGGGAAGTCCTCGGGACCTGGTTTTGGCAATTTTATGAAGGAAATAACTTTTGACAGCCTGCATTTCTTTTGGAAATCTGGACACATGCAGACTCCTGAGGCATTAAGTCACTGTTTAATCAGTGGCAGGGGCGCAAGTTGGTGAATCTCTTTAAAAATTCCATGTACATATGCAAAAAGAGAAGAGATCCACTGAAGGACCTAGTGGAATACCAATCATTCACACTTTGTGCTCCTGGCACTTTGTCAAGGTTGTGTTGCCCTCGATTACCCACTTACTTTACATCAGACATTTAAAGACACAATACAATAAGAATATAAAGTGCAGAGTGACCACCCTTAAAGTGAGACAATTTTAAGTACCAGTTTATGGAATACCAAGCTTCAAAAACATACAGTAAATGCATTTAGTATTTGATCATGTAGTCTGAATATGTTAATCCAGACTTTCAAAAAATATTTTTTCTAGATCATTTCTTTTAATATTCACATTATTTACATTATAACTGACTGAAGCTCTGCAAGAAGCAGTGGTTGGATTAACAGAACAGAGTGGAACTTATTATTTTTAAGGCACAGAACTGGGCACTTGATGGTACGCCGCTAAGCAATTCTCATTTTTCTTTAAATTTATTTTAAATACAGTAAAGACAAACAGTAAAGACACTTACTAGTATATGCCCAGCAGGACATACAACCAGAATACGACAAAATTCCAATACAGGTTGTATCTCCTCTTAGGCCAGAAAGGGAAGGGGGTGGGGGTTGTTTAACCAGGAAAGCAAACTAAGGTGAAGCTTGATTCTAGTTGTGACCTGGGAGCACAAGGAAGTAAGTGACTTGCTTAGGGTCACACAGTATGCAAGTGGTGTCTGTGGGATTTAAATCTAGATCTCCAGGTTTGCAGCTCATTGCCTGAAACCACAGCACTATACTGGCTCCTAGTGTTATTTACTGCTTATCTTTCATGTATGTACAATAATAATACAGAGTTTGCAGAGCAGTGTGGGAGTTAGTGCATTTTTTTTGCTTCCTTGCCAAGCACAGTTGTCATGGAGTGGCTTCCTGTTTTCTGTTTCCTGCAGTTCCACGGTCACGCTAATCATGTAATCAGATATTTAGCATATTCAAAATTAAGTCGACAAGTGGTGGTGAAATCCTTTCAACTTCCACCAGCATGCAAATGCTGCTCATTCTGTTGTTTTCTGACAAACTCTTTCAGTTATGTCAGAATCCATGGTGCCTGGTTCCAAAGTCCTAATCCATGGCTTCCTGCTAAAATCTTTCTTTTCTTAGATAGGCTAGTGTAGTGGTTTCACGGGAGTGTAAACCTGCATTTGCCCATAGTGCAACCCATTTGTCAACAGCCCCATAAAAGCCATACCTCTAGGCAGAATCTGGGCTACTTGCATAGGCTGACTAGATCAACACCCTCTTTTCTGGAGCTATGGTCTGGAGCAAGCAGCATGGGCTTAGTGCAAAGCATGCCTAATATGGGTTGCTGGAACAGTTCTCACGATGGCCTCTTTGAAGGGCCAAATCAAATAGGAGGCAGTATAATGTAGTGGTTAAGGACATTAAGCTGCAAACCTGGAGACGTCTGTTTGAATCCCATCAGATCCTTCTTGCATACTGTGTGACCCTGAGCAAGTCACTTAATTTCCTTTTGTTCTCAGGTTGCACCTGGAAACAAGTTTTGGTTTGGTGTGCCTTTCCTGGTTAAACAAGGTCTCCAAATATAAACTTTATAAATGTAAAGGCCCTGGTTGTTTAATACCAAGTCTATCTATTTATCAGATGAAACCCAGTTTGGTCCTAGGTCATTATGAAACCTTAAAGTAGTAATTTTTATGTTTGCTTGCACGCATGTGCAAGAAACATAGTGCCACCATGAGTTTTCGTCGGTGTAGCACCCCGCTTCCAATGCCCTGCTGCTTTTTGCAGGCGCTGCCCCACCACACCAATGACTGTCTGAGCTGTCTATAACAGCAGTTCAGATGCAGTGGCATACAGTTGAAAGCAAATGACCTCTACAATCAGCAGTGGTAATATGTAGGCAATTTGCATACTGCCGTGCCGTCAACAATATGTAAACTGCCTACACGTCACCACCTTAGCAGTTGAACTGTATGCCACTGCATCTGTAGGATGTGCCCCCCCCATTTGTTATGTGTTGATGGGGTGCCTAATCCCCCTCAGCACATGCACCCCCCCAAGCACACTGTATTTCTGATGGGGTGCCCAATCTCTGTCGGCTCCAGTGCCCTCCCAAAACAAACTTCATGCTGTCATGCTGGGAGCCTACCCCAGCGAGGCAAAAGTCCTGCATCATAATGTGCTCCCTGCACACTGTGTGGCCAATGGGGGTGCCCAATCCTCCACTGGCTCCACTGCCCCCAAACTTCCAGGTGCCATGCTGGGAGCCCACCCCAGCATGGCAAAAGTCCTGCATTGTCTTTTTAAAAAATAAACCTGTGAAAAGGAAAACGGTCCCCCGCTGTTTTTCATGCCCCCCTCCCCCAGCCCGTGCCCACCCTCTATACACCCCACCTCCCACCCCCCTCACCCCAAACTTACCTCCAGAGCTTGTACGATGATCTTCAGTGGACTGGGAACATGTCTGCACTGTTCAAAGCTGACCACAAACTGAAAAAATGCCAGTAAGCTGTATCATGGCATAAGTAGTTTTTTTCAAGTTTGGTTCATATCTCAGTCATTTTTTTTAATTCTTGCACCAAATTTTCAACATGGGGTTCTTGGGACCCCATCTCATGAACTCAGTCACTGTCATCTGGTTATTCTGTCCTGAAAGGTGATTTCATGGTCACTGCATGGAATCACCTTTCAGGACTGATTAATGAAATGTCAGTGTCGCTGTTTATGAGATGGGCTTTCAAAAAGCTTACGTTACAAATTATAAAAAATTTCAAATGACTGTGTTATTTGTTATTGCCATTGCAGTTTCCATGCACACTTGCAAGTTCACAAATTTGTAATATTTTCACTCCAGATTTTCAACATTGGCATTTTTTCACACATTCTTATGAACAGTACAGCTGTCATTTTTTGCATCCTGGCCAAAATGTGTTTTCACATTTCCAGTGTAGAATAGCGCGGTTGCTGTGGGAAATCAGTATTTGGGACAGATTAAGAAAATCACAGTGACACTGTTTATGAGCAGAGAATCTAAAATGCCTATGTTGAAAATTTGGTGACAAAGGTCCATAAAATGACTGTGGTACAAGTGTGCATTGTTCAGTTTCTATGCACCCTCGTAACTTTTCGAATTTGTACTATTTTCACTCCAGATTTTCAATATTGCCATTTTTCCACACATCCTTATAAACATTACAGCTGCTGTTTTTTCACATCCTTGACGAAATGTGTTTTTGCACTTCCGGCACAGAATAGTACGCTGGCTGTGGGAAATCATTGTTCGGGTCAGATTAAGAAAATCACAGTAATACTGTTCATGAGCTGAGGTTCTAAAATGCCTATATTGAAAATCTGGTACAAAAAATCCCCACAAGAATTGATGCTCATGTCATTCCACCCCCCACCCCCACCCTGCAGCCAGTGACAGGCATTGAGGTGCACCTTGGACTCTTTGGCTCCAGAGTTCACACAATTCTCCTATACTGCACCCATTTCAGCATATTTCCTTACGGAATGAGGTGAGTGTAAAGCAGAACACTCCAAGGCACACCTAGACACTTGTCAGTGTCTGCAGGATAGGGTGACGTGAAATGTCGTGACCATTATGGGGGACGACCCAAAGGCACACTCCAATGCCTGTTCATCTCTGCACGGTGGGGGTGGAGTTGGCATCAGTTCAATACATCACTGCCATTTCTGTACTGCATCTGTCTAACTCCTGCACTTCCACTGCTAATGCCAGCAAGCAAACATTCAGCATTGATGAATGCTTGTTAACATGTACCCTAGTGCGTAGCACTGAGCATAGATATTTGCAAGTAGTGGAATAGCTAGACTGCTATGGTGGTCTGGTCATTTACTGTAACTGAGTCAGTTAACTCTGACCTACCAAAGCTGTTATTTGCAGCCACTTGTCATTCCATTGTAAAAAAACCACACAAAAAAAAACATTTGCTACCATAAACTGTGAAATCCTCAACTCCTATTCATTTAAATGTGCATTACTGACCTAATAGGGAAGGGAACACTAAAATAATCCCTATTGTAAACTCCAGGTCCATTCAGAAAGGAATGCATTGAACTGATCTTTATTTCTCTCTCTCTGCCCCCTTGCAACATGATGGGGAGAGAGAGAGAGAGAGAGAGAGAGAGAGAGAGAGAGAAGAAAGAGAGAGAGAGATATTGCCACAAGACGTAGTAAAGACAAGAAACTATTTTCACCCTCTGGCCAGTGTTTCCACTAGTAAAAAAAATCCAAAACATATTTTATTTAGTCTGCACTAGGATTTTGTACATTTCTAAGCTGCATCTTTTGTGCTAAATAAGAATGTAATTTATAATAAAGATCAGGTCATTCCGTGTTCTGCTGTTTAGAACTTATACTGGGAAATTAAGCACTTGAATGAAATCACTTTCTTAAGCCTGTCTACTTCAAATACAACACTACACAGCAGGATGTGTGTACCACTCAATTAATTTGTATAACACTATCTGGAACATTCTGTTCTGTTCGGTCCTCTAATGTGCAAAGCTTCAAATGTTTTATTTGCATAACAGTATTTCAGAGTGCATAAACTACTAGAGAAGCATCCGTTGTTTTGAAACGTATGTATTTTTGCACCTCGTGAGTTTTTTACTGGAATCTGTAGAAATGCTCAACTTTGCAGCCTACACCAATAAAAACAGAAGCTGTGTCCGAGCTTAAGAACTATATAAGCTACTTGTGAAGATTCTCAATATATTTCGAGTAAATGAGGCAATCTAACCATTCACATTTCTTAAGTTTATGAATCAGCAAATCAAAAAACAGATGAGTACTGCAGGACACCCAATACAATTAGTTCGTATCCTGTCATATTTGGCACAAACCACCCCTTGCTGATCACTGGAGTCTACCCCATTACCAAACAATTAATTTAGATGAATTAAAGAGTAAAAATAAAACAGAAAAATGGTATGATGCAACATTACCCTTCTTACATTGCAGCCCTTCCCCCACCTCCAACAGCTAAAGCAAGCACTGAATATTTTGTGCCTTTGATTACCTTCAGGACAGGTGCCTTAGCTGCCAATTTGTCCACCACCCACCCCGGTCCTGATTAAATACACATAAACCCCACCCCGGCTTTCTAGCGCACTCCTCTCTAGCTCCCCCCCATCCTAATTCCACTATGTGTGTCAAATTGTGGATCCTGTTCCGGTCCTTCTTTTATCTCATATCGCATGCCCAATATATGCCACCTTAAGCCTTTATTACTGTGGATACTAATCTGATCTGTTCTGTAACTAGTTCCTGTCCCTGTGTGGATATATGCCTTTTCAAGTCCCCAATTCTTCAGCACTATTTTCATATTACCTTTAACACTGGTACATGAAATGAATTACCACCTCAGCGTATGACTTCTGCCAACATCATAGAGGTGTCACCACTACAGAGAGCAGTCAGAGTACTCGTCTCTGCCACGCCTAGTGGGAAGGGCAAAAAATGTTGGGGCGTGCCCCCACCAAGGACGATGGCCCACAATGACGTAAAGGAGTTACCAGTATGAAGCTTACTATTGCCACTCTAAGAAAACTTTTACTCCTTCTTCTCCTGCTCAGGAAATGTGGAGCTCAATCCAGGGCCACCAGCTGCAATCACATTGCCCTCTGACCTTGCCACACTGAAAGGAATGAGTTTCCTCCACATTAATGTATGCAGTCTGTTAAAAAAATTTCCATGATCCAGGCCTGGGTCCTCCATACTCAACCAGACATCCTAGTGGTTTCAGAAACCTGGCTTAGTCCAGCCACCTCTGACAGGGAAGTCAATATCCCTAGCTATTTACTACTTAGAGCAGACTGACACTCCAGGGGTGGAGGGGTTGCCATCTATGTCAAGGATAAGTATACAGCATTGTGTCTGGGTGCTTTATCTGTTGCAAATGCATATGAATGTCTGTCTCTTCAAGTCACCATCTCACACACTTCAACATTATGTATCATAGGGTGCTATAGACCTCCTTCTGCCGATCTACAATTGTTACCTCATCTGGGTAATATCATCGAATAACAATCCCCAGAAATAATTATTCTTGGGGATCTTAATTTTGACTGGCTATATAAAACCGCCACTCCTCTCGTAGCTTTCTGTGACACCCATGGATTATCGCAACTCATTGTCGAATCAACATGAGTAAATAAAAAGAACGTGGATAACAGCTCCCTGCTAGATGTTATCCTAGTGAATAAACCGCATCTCTTCTCCATTGCCGGCACCTTCTTCAGTGATATCAGTGATCACTCATTTATTGCTTGCATAAGATCAAGCAACAAACCAAATACTTCGCGGAAGTTTGCTGCCAAGAGATCTAGACGGAACTTTGATCTCACTGCCTACATAAATGAACTGAAACACTCCTTGTATTGGCAAGAGTTCTATATGGCAAAAAACATGCAATCAGCATTCGACATATTCAGCAAAATTATCCTAGATGCCCAAAATAATTATGCCTCTATAGTTAAGGTGCGAATAGCAAAAAATGCATGTAGATGGTTCACACCATTATTAAAATCTGCATTGACTGAAAGAGATAACCTATGGAAAAAAGCATGCAAAACCCAGTCTGCTGCAGACTGGTGCAAGTTCAAAAGGGCACGAAACTCATGTACTAGAATGGTTAGAGATACAAAAGCTGCATACTATCATTCTGAATTTCTCTCTGCCTCCAAAAATCCTACAAAATTTTGGAAAACCATCAAGGACTTGTCTGGTCACATGTCCGATGGCTCACTACCTGATGAAATCTCCTTAAATAATAACACCATCAGTGACAGACTAGAAGTTCTGGATGCCTTCAATAATCACTTTGTGACTGCAGGCTTAGCCTTCAACAATTCCCCTGTGAATCTGATACGCTCTCAGGTGGCTAATCAAGGTGCAGATCCCAGTGTCACTGATCCAGTCTTCTCCTTGCATCCTACTACTCTGAAAGAAGTTGAAGACCTACTGCTAAAACGGGATGTAAAAAAAAGTGCTGGTGCCGATACCCTCGACCCATATTTTTTGAAGGTGTCCATCCATGTGTTAGCCATGCCCATAACCCATTTATTTAACCTATCATTAACTCAAGGATCCATTCCTTCAATATGGAAAACAGCACACAGCATACACCTGTTCAAGTTCGGAAATCCCTGTGATCTAAATAATTACAGACCAATTTCGATTCTCCAGGTCTTGTCAAAATTACTGGAAAAAGTTGTAAGTAACCAGCTGAGGCAGTATCTAGAAGCTAATAACCTGGTTAATCCAGTACAGTCAGGGTTTAGAGCTAAACATAACACCATCACAGCACTTGCCAAAGTGACTAATGACTGGCAAAGAGAGCTAGACTACATGAATTACACCTGTGCCATATTCTTGGACCTGAGCAAGGCCTTCAACACTGTCGACCATTCTCTACTACTCTCTTCCGTGACCTCACTAGGTGCTGACCCATTATCTTTACAGAGGTTCAACAACTACCTCTCTGATTGTTTCCAGCAGGTGAAAGAGGAAGGAGAACATATATTCTGATTGAAGTGTCACATTTATGTATTATAATGTTTACAAGATGCTGTTTTGTTTTTATGAGAAACAAGTGCAATACTCTGTGTCCTAAGAAGGGTATAGTATAAAAATTAAATAATATGCTATCCTAACATAAAAAAGTCAACACTTCAATCTCTTTCTAATGTTTCTGAGCCAGTAGCATTGTCTCAGTGCTATGTGTTGCCATCGCAAAGGGACAGGTTGTGGTCAGACCTACACTGTGAGACCAGCAGGGGACCAGGCACACTGCCAAGTTAAGGACTCCACATAGTTCCCAGTGGTAGAAGGGTATTGGTTAACTGATAACTAATATTTACACAAACCCTGCCAACTGACCAACCAGTGATCAGCATAAATGGCCTGTGAAGGCAGTCACTAATCTAGTACCAATTAAAAGAATACAGTGTACCTACAGTAACACTGATTAGCAGGCTGGCATAAGAGAAGTCATCAGGAAAAGGTGTCCCCTCACATTCCCTACTCCAACAACCAAATGTCACTTTGATGTAAACTGCTGCCAGTGCCCATAGGAGAGGGCCACCAGTTCTCTGTGCCACTTGAGTCCTGTTTTTTGCTGCAGGGCTCCTCAACATCTGCAGCAGGTTGTTCATATCAGCAGCATGAATCATTCACATATGTGATTTAGTACAGTGTAGCCATTGACCAATATATCATCTGGTATCACTGATGACAACATGTGCACAGCATGGAAGATGGGCTTCAGGATAAACACATACTGGAAAGGATCCATGCTCTGTGTGAAACAGCATGTTATGTTTTAAAGAAAAATAACAAGAAATTATGAATTCTATGGCACTGCATATTTTAATTTCTATGGTCAGTTCTGCAGATGCAGAACCATTGAAGTTCCAGGGGCCCAGCGGGAACCAGAAAGCAGATATTTCTTACCAACTGAGTGTTTTATTTAGACACATTTTCTCCCTTTTCCTATTGATACAGTATGTTCTTAACAGTTTCACTGTTTAGCTCAAGATAGCAGAAGTAGTTCTTATTAGGAAGTGGTAGTATACTACTGACATTTCAAAAATAGAAATGCTTGAATGCCAGCAATACATTCATATGTCAAATATGGAACTGTAAGAAATATGACTTCCCCTACTATTAACTTGTTTCTTCATTATAGAACCATAAATGTCAATGATGAAATATTGTTGTGTTCTCTTTGACTTTTACTTACTGTTGATTGATAGCATTGAAGCTCTTTCTGTAAGGAAATTTCTAGTTCCAGGTGTAATTACATGTTATTATTGCTGGCACAGTGCCTAGTTCTAATAAAAACAACAGACGCTTTGGTGTTGAAGAGTATCATGTCTGATGATCAGATTACAGCAGATCTCCATGCACCATTTATTTTATTTATTTATTTAGTTTTTTGTTTACCAGGTAAGTGCACTAGCCATAACAATGACTATTTTCAGGCACGATCCGGGAGGATACAGAACAATGAATCAAGAAAGACATGCAGATACAGGTACAATAAAGAGAGTGAGAAAACCGTAGCTTTGAGCTACCCTGTGAGGATCTCCTCTGAGGCCAGAGTACTGCTCCCACATGGCAGTCTCCTAACCACACTTCTATAACAGTAGCTCTGACTCTGTAAGCCAGTGCAGTGTGTACTGTCATTCAGGTGTTACACTGTATCAGTAAACAGAGTTTGATGTGAAATAGGGGACAGTGGATATCAATGAACAAAAATTAGAGGATTAAATCTGAGTTACAAAATATTTTCAGTCATCTCAGTAGGAGTGAATTAAAACCAAAGTGGATTCCAGGTGAATGGTGAAAATTAGCTATTGTCCCCTACAACCTTTCTAGTGCTCATAAATCCTCACAAATGGGTAATCCTCTGCCATACACAATCATAAATCCTTGGTCTGCTAGAGGCCAATCCCCTAGCTCTAGCCAGACAGATCAGTTTTCTCCGTGCATCTCCTGGAGGTCAGTCACAATCTGAATCATTCCAACCTGGGTCATTTTCTTTAACTTCTTTATACCCCTTCCTGCTATCTAGGTAGTCATGTTGACAGGAAAAAATGAGCAGGAACTTAGGGTTTTCATTACTAACCAGCATGCCCTCATTAAAACTGACATCATCATAATGAGGGCATTTCCATACTGCAATTCACTACAGAAGCAGGATGCTGGTGGAACCGGACCCTCAAGTAGCATCTGGTTGTCACATTTGCTCCAGTTGGGGACCCTATAAGTAGCATCCCCAACCCTGCTGCACTGTAGAGTGGTCCCTCAGGTAGCGTCCACTCCAGAGGTGCATGCAGCAGTGACAGGAGGGCTGGCTCTGAGCCAGCAACAGTAGCAGCTCTAGAGTTCATTCAGGGAGAAGATGCTAAAATTCCTGGTGCCCTCCCATGAAAAGGGGCACAAGGTCCAGGTCCCAAATAGCAGCGGCAACAAGTATTCCTTCCCAGAACCCCCCCACTTCTCAACCTTCATGATCTGGCACTGGGGCTCACCTACAGGACATCTACAGCATCAGCTCCCATCTGGGATTCAATCCTTCTGGGCTCTGGTGATACCTTAGGTCCTCCAGTCACCAATCAAGGGGCCGCTAGATTCCTTGAGCACTTCAGGGCTCCAGGGAGAGTTTGCACCATTTGTGAACCTACCCCTTACTCCCCACACATTCCTCCAATCGCCATGCTGCCTCCACATCTCCAGGCCATGTGCAAGATGACGGATCTTGTGAGACTTGTGCCAAGGTCTCATGGCTTCCCAAATACATGGCAGCTTGCATGAGACATGGATGGGCACCTCAGAGCATCTAAGAGCAACTGGGCAGGACATTTTGCCTTTCCCCCACAAGAGGAAGCCTGTGCCCATGGAGAAAGAGTTGTTTACTTGGTCCCTGAGCACAATGGGGCCAACCCTCATCCAGGGGGAATCCTGTGGGAAGGGGAGATCCCATGAGACTAGGAGGCAGGATGAGCAATTCTCATGAATCATTATGAGACTGGTGGACATCTTACAGGGGGCTGCATGGAGGCTGTCATTTTAAGAGGCATAACAGTTTCTGAATCACTAGGACTACCAAAACGGTGCCCAGGTATAGCCAGGTGGCCATATATGGAGTGGCGTACAGTCCACTAAAAGGAGGAATACCTTTCCAGATGTACCTCATTCTGCCCAAGCCCTAGAAGGAATTTGGGGCTGCTTTAAAACAGAGGATAAAAGATCCATGTTCCTGATGCAGTTCTTTCTCTCTCCCTCTTACAGATCTGATGGCTCGCATCTGATGGTGGCCATTCCCGCCTGCCTTGACTGTGACTCTGCTCTCCTGAAGACTCATGTGAGGGAAGCCGTATGTGCAGTCTGTACAGTGTCAGAGAATGGCACTCCACAGAGTCCCAGCTTGGATGTGGTTTCTGCTCAGGGAGAGGCGGCTCCCCTACAGCACCACTGACTTTGAATGCCACCTAGGTAGGTCTTCTTTTTCAATGGCTGGAAAAGATGCAACAACAGATGCAGGAGAAGCCACAGGACACAGCCTCAAAGCATCTGGGGTCAGGTCAGGCCCCACATCCATCAAAGAAATGGCGTAGGCAGGCGGCAGGAACAGTTGACTCCTTGGAGGAGGAAGATGCTGAACAGGACACCGGACAGACCACAGGCAGACTCTGCCCGCATAAGGACATAGTGGAGCTGCAGGTTGGAGGAATGGTCAGAAGTATGGCAGCTAGGATTCAATGCAAAGAAGTGCAAAATAATGCACCTGGGAAACAAGAACCCAGGGGAAGAATACACAATGGGTGAGGAGGTAGTAACAACAACAAAAAAGGAAAGGGACCTGGGGGTAATCATGTCAGATGACCTTAAGGTTAGCAAGCAATGTGAGAAGGCAGTAGGGAGGGCTGGGGGTATACTGGGATGTATAGGGAGAGGCATCACCAGCAGAAAACAGGAAGTTGTTATCCCTCTGTACAGACAGTTGGTGAGACCCCATCTGGAGTACTGTGTCCAGTTCTGGAGACCCCATCTCCGCAAGGACATAGATAGGATAGAGGCAGTCTAGAGGAGGGCAACTAAAATGGTGCAGGGTCTGCAAGAGAAGCTGTATGAGGAGAGACTAAAGGAGCTTAATATGTATACCCTTGAGGAAAGAAGGGAGAGGGGGGACATGATAGAAACTTTTAAGTACCTCAGTGGAATCAACAAAGTCCAAGAGGGTAGCATCTTTCAGAAAAAGAGACTTGCAAGAACAAGGGGACACACTTTAAAGATAGAAGGAGGCGGTTCAGGGCAATGTGAGGAAGTATTATTTCACAGAGAGGGTAGTGGATGCATGGAACAGCCTTCCTGAGGAGGTTGTGGGGTCTAAAACTGTGGGAGAATTCAAGAATGCATGGGACAGACATAAGGCAATTCTTGTGGGGGGTAGGAAGAAATAGGCTGTTGGTTAACTAGGATCTGCGGCCTATCCTGTAGGTAGGGAAATGGGCAGACTAGATGGGCCTAGCGGTCCTTATCTGCCGTCAAAGTCTATGTTTCTATGTTTCTATGCAGAAATTGATCCACAAGGTATTGCAGGTCCTGGAGGAACCAGAAACACCTCACTCCTTGACAGACCCCCTCCTGTCATCACAGTCAAGGGTGGCGGGGCTAGTGTTCCTCACATGCACACTCTCAATGCTATTTTGGACAAGGAAATGGAAGCACTGGAACCTTCAAGTATTCCAGAGAAGAAGTCCATCCGCAGATTATACCCGCTGCTGCAAGTACACCAGGATGCATGGCATATGGCAACGAAGGTGGATACACCAGTGTAGGCCCTGGCCAGGCACATAGTTATACTGGTGGAGAGCACTGCAGCAGTCAAAGACCCAATGGATAAGAATGCAGAGGAGTCACTGAATAAAATCCAAGAGGTTTTGGGCATGGCCCTGTCAGCGGGTACAGCTGTATGGTATACCAGCAGAGCCCTCTTATGATGGGTAGATGCCATCATGGATGAACTCCCAGAGGAGTCACTGCTGATGGGACAGGCAGACTGCATAGTGCAAGCCACCTGTTACCTAGTGGATGCAGTGTCAGACATCCTGAAGTTTGGCACCAGGGCCATGGTCCTGACTAACCGTTACAGGAGATTCCTCTTCCTCAAGCTCTGGCAGGCAGATGCTGAGTCCAAGGTGATGCTGATGAAGCTTCCATGTAAGGGGAGTCATCTATTTGGCAACACCCTATCCTCATTTCTCAGAGATATGGTTGGAAGAAGCAGATGGCAAGAAAAGAAGGACCTATACCTTCCATTGGGCCGGCCATTTCTCCCCAAGTTCAGGGGCAACAAAGGCCAAGCACAGTCGGCTTAGAATAACCCCCAAAGCTCATATGTATTCATTCATGTATTTTCATCTGTATAGGAAGTTATGTTCAGAATTCTTTATTTTTTGTAATTTGAATAATTCAGTAAAGTATACTAAATTGCAAAAAAAAAAAAGAATAACCTCCAAAGGGGCGGCACCTTCAAAGCTCAGTTCCAGGCCAAATCAAAGTTCAGGGGTGGTTTTGGCAAATGCGGAGGCTTCCATGGCAACAAAACTGAGGGAGGCTCATCAGAAAAGAGCCAGTGAGATCAAGTTGGCCCAGGTGGACAGCCCTCCTGTGGAAGGATGACTGCAACTGTTCACTGATCAATGGGCCCAAACCACAAAAGACAAGTGGGTACTGGAACTGGTGTCTTACGGTTACACCATAGCATTCTAACAAAAGATAATTCCACACAGACCAATGACATCCCTGACACCCAAGGACCCCCAAAGGCTGGCAGCGATCCAGCAGACCCTATGCGAACTCCTCAAGAGCAATGCCATCGTACCAGTGCCAGCTCAGAAGAGGAACACAGGGGTGTAATCTATGTTCTTTATGGTCCTAAAAAAGGTGGGGTGTCTATACCCAGTTCTCAACCTGAAGTTCCTGAACAAACTTGTGGTCTACAAGAAATTCAAAATGGAAACGCTCTAGTCTACCCTGATGGTGATTCGGCGGGGAACTTCCTAACCACAATAGACTTAAAGGACACTTACCTGCACATTCAGTTCACCCCAGTCACCAGCGCTACCTCAGGTTCCAAATCAATGGGGGACACTTCCAATACACTTGCTTCCCTTTAGGCCTGGGCTCGGCTCCAAGAGTTTTCACAAAAATGCTGATAGTGATTGCAGCGGGTATCCCATGATAAGGGTGCTTGTTATTGAGTGCTTACAAAAAGGGTGACTTAATAGTGGCGCCTGTTCAGAGGGCTACTGGATGGGAGGGCGACTGCAGGTATAGTGACATCCTGTTGCTATATGTACATGCACGCTGGGGGGCAAGCATGTTGGGAGGGAGGGAGGTTTGTGGCATGGTGTGGTGGTGGGCTGCCGAGCTGGCCCTGTGGTGTGGTGGGTGGGTGGCAGGCTACAGCTGTGAGGTTCAGGTTCAGGTCTGGGTGCATGTACATTTTGTTGCATCAGGACCAAATTTATTTCCTACTTTACAACCCGCTGACGCCTCCCAGCGTTGAGAGTCCTTTAGTAAGGCGATGTGGAGATACAGCCCTCTGCATAAACAAAAGAAAGCAAGTCTTTGGCACCCTTTTACTGTGCACTGGGGTGTACATAGGCGAAATTGATGTTCACCAATGTACATTTGCCATAACAACGATTGCCTTTGTGCGATCGCCGTTATCACATAAATCCATTGCAGCGTCCCTTTGAAAGCAAGGGATACATGTCATTCCTTACTTGGACAACTGGCTCATAAGGGCCAGGTCACTGGCTCAAGTCCAAAAGGACACTGAGGCTGTGATCCAGTGTTTACAACTACATGGCTGGATTGTCAACCTGAGCAAGAGTCAAGTGACCCCAGTGCAGGAAATCACACACTTGGGGGCCAAGATCAACACCAAGGTGGGCAGAGTCTTCCTGATGGAAGAAAAGGTATGAAATATCCTATGACTTCTGGAGTCTATTAAAACACAGTCCCCGAGGCCAGTCCATTCATACTTTCAAATGCTGGGCCTGATGGCCTTAATGATAGCAATGGTACCATGGGATCAGCTGCACATACTGCCACTTTAGAGTTACGTTTTGGATGCGTGGGATCAGTCATCCCAGAATTTTGAGTGCATACTTGAACCCAGCCAGCAGATTCTAAGCAGCCTTACTTGGTGGTCAAAAAGGAACAACCTATCCAATGGTATTCCATTGTCATTGAATACCACGGTGACAATTACGATGGATGCCAGCCTCCTTGGTTGGGAAGCCATGATGGTGCGACATGTTACCCAGAGAAAATGGTCCTCACGGGAGTCCCTCATTCCCATCAATGTGCTGTAAATGTGAGCATTTTACAGAGCTCTGCTATTTTTCACGCCAAGGCTGATGGGTCAGCCAGTGCTGATCTGAACCGACAATCAGATCACTATGGCTTACATAAACAAGCAAGGTGGGACGTGCAGCAGGGCAATGCTCCAGGAAACATTATGTACCTTGTGTTGAGCAGATAGTCACCTACCAATGATATCTGCCACTTACCTAGACAGGAAACTGAATTTACAGGCTGATTGGCTAAGTCAAGTGACCCTCAGCCAGGCAGAATGGCAACATCACCCCCAGGTGTTTCAGACTCTTGTCTGCAGATAGGGCCTTCTTCAGGTGGACCGGATGGCCTCTCAGCACAACTGCACAACTGCTCAGTTTCCACTCCTACCTTCCCGACAGCCAGGTCAAAGAAGTAGACACAATGACAGTGCCATGGACTTTCCAACGAGCATATGTTTTTTACTCCCATTCCCATGATATCAAAAGTTCTTCTCAAGATCAGAGCCACTAGGATGACTCTTCTGATGGTGGTACTGGACTGGCTGAGGAGACCATGGTATTCACTACTTAGTGCAATGTTGATAGACTCCCTTTGATGCCTGTCAAACAGAATGGACTTGTTGATTCAGGGCCCAATCCTTCCCCATAACCCCCAGGCACTTCAACTGACAGCCTGGATGTTGAAAGGGCAAGACTGCTGAAAGAGGGATATCCTCTGAGAGTGGTGGACAGTCTCTTGCAATCCCAAAAGGCTTCCATGAACAGGACTTACCTGATACATTGGCATGTTTTTTTTTTCAAGTGATCTACTGCAAAGGACCTGTCACCTTCAGTGGCAGGTCTTTCTCAAATTCTTGATTTTCTCCATGATGGCACTGACAAGGGTCTAGCCTACTCCTTTCTGAGGGTCCAGGTGTCGGCCATAACAGCAGTGCAGGGCCTTCATCCCAGGGTGGGTAACATAGGGTCATATCCAGATGTGGTTTGCTTACTCAGGGCAGTGCAGCTTGCGTCTCCCAGAACTCGCCCTCTCTGTGCCCCTTGGCAACTTAATCTGGTGCTGGATGGCCTGCACAAGCCTCTGTTTGATGCTAAATCTCTTACTGGGTTACTCTGAGAACAGTGTTCCTTTTAGCCATGTGCTCTGGCAGAAGTGTGGGTGAGCTGCAAGCACTTTCCTTCTGGGAACCATTCCTTCCTTTCCATAATGACAAGGTATCTCTGATTATTGTGCTGTCCTTTGCTCCGAAGGTGGTTTCACAGTTTCATGTGGAACTGGCAATCCATCTGCCAACCACGAGAGGAGTACAAGGGGAACCAAATGGGGCTCCCCATCCTCTGGACATGGTGTCCCTGCTAAAGGCTTGATCTGTCAATGTCTGAAGGTTTTCAAAGGTCGGACAGATTATTTGTGTTTTTTCCAGAAGGAAAAGGGGAAAAGTGACTTCTAAGGAGGCCATTGCCAGCTGGATTGGGGGGGGGAGTAATCACAGCTTATCAAGAGGCAGGTCAGGAGCCACCAAAAAGTATCAAGGCACATTCCACTAGAGCTTTGTCAGCCTCTTGGGTGGAGAGGGGAGGTGCCTCTGTACAGGAAATCTGTGCTGTGGCTACTTGGTCCTCTGTCCGCACATTTGTGTGCCATTACAGGTTGGATGTCACCTTGGTAGACAGGGCAACTTTTGGCAGAGTGGTGCTTCGGGCTGCAACAGCTGTGACCTGAGGGTGCGGTTCATCTGTTTTACCCTCCCATTGGTTTTCTGGCCACTGCTACAAAGTCTCATCTGTGAGGATTTATGAGCACTAGAAAGGTTGCAGGGGATAATGGTATTTACTCACCTGGTAAAGGTGATTATATCTGCAACCTTTATAGTGCTCATGTTCCTTCCCAAGGAGGACAAACCTGATACACTGGGGCAGCCAGAATCACCATATCTCAGCCTTAACGTTTCAGGATCGGGGTACTACTGACGGTTCCCTTGTGTTCATAATGGTTCAGCCACTACTGGTTCTACTGGTTCTTTACTCTGCAGTGGCTAGACATGTATGATATATTTAGTCTATCACATATACTATATGTTTTTTCTATTTCAGCATATTTACTCTGCTTTATATATTATTCATTGAGTATATCATGTATTACCCATTGATTGTACAGTTGTGTATACCCAGCATAATCGAGCCTTAGTGGCTACTCATTGTGTGTAGTGTCTTTCCCACTAAGTAAATTTAATCGCTTTTCCATTTATAAATGCTCTTGTTGATGTGGGTCATTTCTGTTTTTTGGTTGCATTTTCTATTACCTGTCATGTCTTTTCTTTTCTTTTTGGGGTATTCTTGTTTTTTTGTTGTTTTGTGTTTTCTGCTAAGGAAGTTTCATACTGGTCTCTCTGGCTGGAGCTGGTGGATTGGCCTCTAGCAGACCAAAGGTTTATGATTGTGCATCGTCCAATGGGATGGCAGAGGATTACTAATTTGTGAGGATTTATGAGCACAATAAAGGTTGCAGATATAATCACTTTTACTAGGTGAGTAAATACCATTTTTCTTCTTGAAGTTTTATGCATTCTCTTGGCAGCATTGTTAGAGTGATCACATGGTATAACAAAACAAACTCAGCTTAGTGAAAGTCACATGACTTGCAGCAGCCAATCAGCTACACTGCACATCATGGAAAAAAAAATGACATTGAGTCAAAATACTTCCAAAAACCCTAACACAGGGACCTAGAAGGAGAGCTACATGTCTAGGGAGAACTAAAAGGAGGCTTCAGAAGCAGACAACTAGTGTAATAGCTAACAGACATCTAGTGTAATTACGCAAATAGTGTAATAGCTGTATAAGTGCAGATTAATGTGGGGAGTAGTCCAATGAAGTGGATGCAGTGCAGCCATATTCAGGCAGACCTTCTGGATGCTGAGGTGCTGCTCTATCTGCAGGCATTTTGCTGGACTGCAGGACAATTTAGTCAGACTCAGAGTGGATGTAAACTAGGTCAGGAGTGCCTATGCCCTAATCCAGAGACCACCCAGTCCAAAGTCGCTGCCTCAAAAGATGCCAAGAATGAGGAGCACTAGAACAATGGTGGGCTCAGGGTGGGTTAGGATGGTCAGGCAGAGGCACATTGCAAATCCTATTCCACTCTGAAACTCATATGCCACACTGGCAAACAGGGACAACCAGACAGAGGCACCCAGAGAAGTGGAAGAGAAGGATGTGGAGGTCAAGCAAGGAGGTGACCTCAGTGGGGGGAGCAGTGGAGCCCAGAGGAGAAGGAAGCAAATCCTGGTGAGGGAATCTGTCATAAGGGAGATCAAGCTAGGAACATGCGAAGGGGAGGACAGGGAGGTGAGGAGCCTACCAGTTGCCATGGTGTGGAGGGATGGGAAGAAGATCCTTGGGATTGCCGGGAAGGCAAGACTGGAAGAAGAGCTGGATGTCATTATCCACCTAGGAACTAATGCTCTGGCAAATGGGGAGCCTAAGGAAGTTCAGGGATGGTTTAGAAAATTGGGAAGGGGTCTCAAGCAAGTAGCTACATCCATCACCTTCTCAGAAGTGCTACCTGTGAGAGGAATAGGAGAGCGTAGGAACGCACACATCAGGAACTTTAGCACATGGTTGAAGAACTGGTACTGCAAGGAAGGGTTCAGATTCATTGGTGACTGGGGACCCACCTGGAGGGCTAGGGGCTTGTTCAAGCCTAATGGCCAACATCCATTCTGGAGGGGAATCCAAGCCCTCAATGAAAAGTTTAAATGCTACATGGACAACCATTTAAACTAGCCAAGAGAGGATGGTAGGTCAGCAAGGAGGGTGCCTAATTACCCAGTCCCCATTACTAGCAGTGGAACCAAATAACAAGAGGAGGAGGGGATATCACTCGCAGTGTGTAAAAGATGGTGATAGCATCCAAGGAGTAGATAGGCAGAAAAAGGACAAAATACGATGGAAGGTCAGACAGCAGGGAGAACCAGGGATAAAGTACAACCAGGTAGGGGACTAGAGTAGAACAGCAAAACAGACCAGGGAGGTCACATCATGGAAAGCCAAGTGTGCCAATGCCAGGAGCCTTGGCAATAAGATGGAGGATCTGGAGGCTGCCATGGCACAGTGGGACGTGGACATTGTGGTCATCACAGAGACCTGGTGTAATGATAACCATGACTGGGAGATGGCCCAGCTTAATAGCCAACTGCCTCTCCAGGATGTATGCCTTTAGTGCCTTAAGGTGGTGGATGTGAGTCCAGTTGGTAAAGCCATGACAGGTGGGACAGGCCTTGGTGTCCTGGTCCGGTCCTAGGCAGTATACACAGGACTTGTGCTTGTCCATGGCTGAAATCTGTCAACCGCAGGCACTCTTGGTCCTCTTCTTCTCTGTAGAGGAGACTGACACCGGCGAAGAAGACATGCAGGAGAGTACACAAAGTCCAAAGGTGAACAAAAAAAACAAGAAAAAGAGACTGAAAATGCTAGTGGAATTCTAGAAGACAACTGAAGAGCCAAAGCAGATGGCGGGAAAATAACTGGGGTCTGGCTGGGGACCGCCCCCTTATGTACCATTGGCCGACGTCGGGGCGGAGCCGGCCTCGGGGAGGTCCCAGATGAAGACTGCTAGCTAGAAGGTTCCCGTGGGGTCCTGGTGCCTGATGGCATAGTACTTATGGTAATAGCCTGCTGCAAGAGCTCCCACTCGAAGCAAGATCAGATATTTTTGCTCAGTCTTTACTGAGGAAGGGAAGGGTAATGGGCCTGAAGGGAGTACAAGGGGTGGGACAGCCACAGAAATGGACACAAGTCCCTTTACACAGGAAAGGATCCTAAAGGAATTGGAAAGAATGAGTCAATAAATCAATGGTGCCAGAAGGGGGTGCACCCCAGGGTCCTAAAGGAACTAAGAGACGCGGTGGCTGAACTTCTGGCAATCCTGTTTAGCCAATCACTGGAAACAGGAGAGGTACCCAAAGACTGGAAGACAGCAGATGTAGTCCCTTATACAAAAGCAGGAACAAAGTGGGGACCTGTTCAGGGGCAAGATAACCTCCCCGCTCCTACAAGTAATCTCCCTTGCTATGTACCCTAGCATCCTGATTGCCTTCACTGCTGCCTTCCTGCACTGAGCAGAGCGGTTCATCTCCCTGGTTACCTGCACTCCCAGATCCTTCTCCTCCTTGGATTTTGTTAACAGGGCACCCTCCAGCCAGTAATTGTGTCCTGAGTTCTTGCCTCCTAAATGCATCACTTTGCACTTCTTAGCATTGAAACCAAGCTGCCAAGTGTGAGACTATTTCTCCAGTTTTGCCAAATCCTCCTGAAGTACTTTTGCTCCCAACTCCCACCTCTGCACAAATCTTTGTGTCATCTATGAAGAGACTGATCTTACTTTTAATCCCTACTGCAATGTTGGCTATGAAAATGTTAAACAGAACCAGTTCCAGCACCGAGCCCTGTGGTACACCACTTGTTACTGCCCTGGGTTCAGATGCCCCCCACTACTACCTTCTGCTGTTTACCCTGCAGCCAGTTCTCAACCCATATGACCAGTTTCTTCCCTGCTCCCAGACTCTTCAACTTGCAGGTCAGCCCACTGTGTGGCACTGAGTCAAAGGCCTTGCTGAAATCCAGGCAGAGGACATCCACTGCATGTCCCCTGTCTAGTGCCCTTGTAACCCAGTCATAAAAATCAACCAAGTTCATCTGGCAGGATCTGCCTGAGACAAACTCATGCTTCTGATCTCCTGGAGATTGTTATCCTCAAGAAATTGTGCCAGTCTTTCCTTGAGGATTGTTTCCATCCTTTTTACCACAACTGCAGTAAGGCTCACTGGTCTATAGTTCCCCGGTTTGTCCTTGGAGCCACTTTTATGGAGAGATACCACATGTCCTTCCCTCCAGTCCCTGGGCATGTCCCCCTGAATTCAGAGAGGTATTGTACAGATCTGCCAATGGCCCAGCCAGGACCTGCCAACTCTCTCAGCACCCTGGGGTGGACTCCGTCTGGGCCAAGTGCCTTGTCCACCTTCAGCGACTTAAGGCCCTCCCTCACCCTTTCCACTGTGATTTCCCCATCTGTGGTTGCTTCTCTCCCCACCATCTCCCACCTCACCCTTCCTCTCAGGTACAGGTCCATTCCTCTCCTTGGTGAAGACTGAACAGAAGTATTCATTAAGTACTTCTGCCTGCTCAGCCCCCTTTTCTACCCACCCACTTCCCCTCCTGATCCTAACAATTTGATCCTTGCACTTCCTCTTCTCTCTGATATATCTGAAGAAATCCTTTTCTCCTTCTTTGATCCACTGTGCTAACCTCCGTTCCCTAGCCACCTTTGCTGCCCTGACCAATTTGCTCACTTCTCTGAATTTCTTCACATGTTCTTCTCTATCTTCTGCCCTGCTGGATCTCTTGTAGGTCCAAACTGCATTCCTCTTTTCCCTCACCTTCTCGACTACCTCTCTACTCATCCAGCTTGGTTTATTGGTCCTGGCTTTCTTGCTCTGGCTCTTGACACAAGTTTTAGTGGCTTCAGTCAGTCCCGCCTTGATGACTGCCCATTTTTGTTCCATGTCCATTTCTGGGTGGATGCTTGCCATATGACTTTCCAGTATGTGTCCCATGCTGCCAAAAATGCCCCTTTGAAGTCCAGAACCATTGTTTTTGTAGTGGCTACTTCCCTACCCAGACTGACTGAGAACCACACTGTACAGTGGTCACTTCTTGCCAGAGGTTCCTCCACCCCTACATCCCTGACCTGTTCCCCATCTTCCAGTACCAGGTCTAGTATATACCCCTCCCTTGTTGGCTCCATTACCCTGTGGATAAGGAAGCCATCCTGGAATGCTTCCAAGAGGATTTGCTCCCTGGCGCAAGTGGCTGCTGGGATACTCCTATCCAACCCTGACAGATTAAAGTCCCCCACCACCACTGTGCTCCCTTTGCCACTATGCCTCCTTATCTACTCCCCATTTCCCTTTCAATTTCCTTTTTCTTGGCTGAAGGTCTATAAACATCCCCCAGACAGATCTTGGTCCCTTTCTGGCTGTGTAGTTGCAGCCAGATTACTTCCAATCTGCCCTCCTTCCCTTCCTCACTATTACATCTTATCCCTTCCCTTACATAAATGGCAACACCCCCAACCTTCCCTTTATCTCTATCCTTCCAGAATAGTTTGTACCCTGGGATGGTTAGGTCTCAGTAATGGAGCCTGGTTGCCCACATCTCAGTAATGGCAGCTATGCTCACCTCCCCTCTGCCATAAATGCCTACAACTCTGCCAACTTGTTCCCCAGGCTCCTAGCATTTAGTGAAACCATTCTCCAAGCTGCTATCCTTCCTGCTTCATTACCCTTCACTCCAACCCCTATTTCACATAAGGTCATATCTATCCCTATGGTGAGGGGAGGTCCATGGGACCCCTCTCCTGGTGATTCCCAGCTCCAATGCCCCCCACCCTACCTAGTTTAAATGATACCTCTCATTGATGAAATCCCCCAGCTTCTGCTTCAACACCTGTGACCCTGCCTTGCTGAAGTGTAACCTATCCCCTACATAAATCTGTGTTATTCCATGTTGACCAGTGGGGTGCAACAGGGATCAAGGATTGGACCAGTCCAATTCAACATCTTCATCAGTGACATTGTGCAGGACCTAGAAGGCAGAAATTCCCTGTTAACTGATGACATGAAGCTTTGTAAAAGAGTGGACACATCAGAGGGTGTAGACAGAACAGTGTCACTATAGTTTTTTAATCTGTCCTGAACACTAACTTCACACAGCGATTGCGCTATTGTGTGCTGGAAGTGCGAAAATACATTTTTTCCAGGATGTGAAAACTGACAGCTGTACTGTTCATAAGGAGGTCTGAAAAAAAACAAATGTTGGACATCTAGAGTGAAAATACTACAAATTTGCGAAGTTACGAAGGTGCATAGAAACTGCACAATGCACGCTCGTAACATAGTCATTTTATGGACGTTTGTTCCCAAATTTTCAACATAGGCATGTTAGGACCTCTGCTCATGAATAGAGTCACTGTGATTTTCCTAATCTGTCCCAAACACTGATTTCTGACAGAGACCGCTCTATTGTGTGCCGGAAGTGCAAAAACACATTTTGGCCAGGATGTGAAAAATGGCAGCTATACCGTTCATAAGGAGGTGTGAAAAATGCTAGTGTTGAAAATTTGGGGTGAAAATATTACAAATTTGCAAGTTACAAGGGTGCGTGGAAACTGCGCAATGCACTTTCATAACACAGTCATTTTATGGACTTTCATCACCAAATTTTCAACACAGGCATTTTAGGACCTCTGCTCATGAGCAGTGTCACTGTGATTTTCTTAATGTGTCCCAAACACTGATTTCCCACAGTGACCATGCTATTCTGTGCTGGAAGTGTGAAAACACATTTCAGCCAGGATGTGAAAAATGACAGCTGTACTGTTCATAAGTAGGTGTGGAAAAATGCCAATGTTGAAAATCTGGAGTGAAAATATTACAAATTCACAAAGTTGCATGCGTGCATGGAAACTGCACAACACGCTTTAAAACAGTCATTTTTTTTTTTTTCCAAATTTGCAACATAGGTTTTTTAAGAGCCCAACTCATGAACAGTGGCACTGTTGTTTCATTAATCTGTCCTGAAAAGTGATTCTGCACAGTGACCAAGAAATCACCTTTCGTGACCGAATAATGCAATGACAGTGACTGAATTCATGAGGAGGGGTGCTAATAACCCCATGTTGAAAATGTGGTGCCACAATTCCCAAAAATGCCTGAGATATGCACCAAGGTTGAAACACCCCTATTTATGCCCTTATACAGCTTAACAGCATTTCTTCAGTTCGCAGTCGGCTTTGAAGAGTGCAGACGTGTTCACGGTCCACCGAAGATCGTCACGCTGGGCTCCGGGGTAAGTATGGGGTAAGGGGGGGTGGGGTGGTAAGGTGCACAGTGGGTGGGTGCAGGTTGGGAGAGAGAGGACCCGACTGGTGTGGGACCATTTCCTTTCTTTCAGGGAGAAAAAAGGATGTCGTGGGAAGGGTTTTTTTTTTTGCAGGCTTGCTTTCCACACACTGTGGTGGGCTCAGTGTGCCACCTGCCTTTTTGGGGTGGGGGGACTTAAGCTGACAGGGATTTGGCCCCCGTAGGCAAAAAATGACTGTTTGGGGGGCATGATGCCGAGAGGGATTAGGCACTCCCCTCAGCACACAACAAAGGGGGGGGCATTATACCAACGGGGAGTGGGCTCCCCTGTCGGCAAATGAACTGGGCCGGGGGCATGCCAACAGGGGGATTGGGCACTCCCAGTCAGTCAGCTTTCATGGGGCTTGTAGGTGGTGGCTATACTGCCTCCATGTTTAGGGACATGTTACACCAGGCACGGTACCACCCTGCAATGACTGATTGCTCCCTCATTGCAGCAGAATGGCTGACGCTGCAATGATGAGGTGGCCCCTCATTGCAGTGGCCAAATTGTTTCAAGTTGGTGATACTTTTGCAGAACCATTGTCATCAGGACACTGGGCCTGCATTGGATGAACAATGCCAAGTCCACAAATGCAATGCAGGTGTTGGCTGCCACAGTGCTGCACCTCTACAACCTGCTTCTCTTCTAAGCTGCCAAATAATGCTTCTAGTGCATGTGTGCAAGCAAACATAAAAATGGATATACTTCCACCACAGCTGAAACTAGATTTCAGTATTGTAGTTTTTGCCTGTTGGGTTTATAAACATTCTGCTTCTTGTTTTGTCATCAAATCTGCTTCATAACCTTGCAGTTTGTTCTACTCATAAGTGCACCTCAATTTTCTTTTCAGTATATTCACCAGAATTATTGATGAATCAAAGTTTTTTTTCATATGGTGTGCTCCAACTGGGCTGAATGATTTATCAGAACTGGTTAACTTGTGCAAAATGCTCTGCACTTTAAATGTTTGCTGAGGAACTATTTTCTTTTGGAGGGGGGCAAAATCAAGTGTGTTTATTATGACTCTGTATAGTGTGCAATGTTATGTATTCATATCTTGTATTGCTCTATTTTATTATATGTCAAGCATGCCCAGTTCACCTCCTGGTTAAAAAAAAATGAAAATGAAATGGACCAGGATGATGTACAAAATGACCTCCCGAGTGCTTTTATGTAAGCCTTCTTGCAGGTCTAGGGAGAAACGCACCTCAACTTGCTTACTGAGAGGGTAACATCACATCAAGTACTATACACTTTTTCCTTACTTGACCTCTGGATCTGGGTTGGCCTCCCAAGTAACTGCAAGTAGGGCATTAGAACTGTGCTAAAGGTACAAGTTAGCTTCCAAAAGAGCAATAAACACAGATGAAGGTCCACAAAAGGAAGAAGAGTCAAAACACTTGGATCCAATTTACCTCCCAAAAATTGATTTAGCCGGCAGGCAGGATGAAATTCAAACTCATACTATTGTAAACATCCAAACTTGGTGGCACACTTCAGTTAAAGTCTTCCTACCCAGGTGAGCAGATTCCAAAGTCAAAGAAGAAAAAATACATCAGTTTTAGCACTGCCAATGTAAAGTCCCATGAGATAAAAAAGTTGGACAGTTTGCTCATAGACTGCACTGTAGCCCCAGTGGGTATAGCTGATTAAGGATAGGGTATTCGTAGTGGCAGCAAGCCCTCAGCTCTTGAGTGGACTACTTTTCTAGTATCCCTTTGAGGTTTGTCTTCGTCAATCACATTTCTGCTACATGTCAACACTGAGCCCATTGTCCTGGCATAAAATTCACATGCACTCAGTAAGGACCCCCGGAGATATGACCCTTAATTAAGGGATGCTCAGGAGGGTGGCCCTTCAACCACCATCAGCACTAGGCAGGCAAGGCAAATTTTATTTCTAGAGTGCCCAATCCCTGAGGCTCTGGGTACCTAACAAACAGTAATAAACAGTATATAAAATCCTAAAATTACAAAAATAAATAAAATTCAAATTCCAGTTTAACAATCACCTGCAATAATTAAAACAGTAGGATATAAAAATCATTCTGTAAAAGCTAGGCTAAAAAGATGGGCTTTTAGCCTCTGCTTAAAAATACCAATCAAGGGGGCCTCCCGGACTGCAGATGGAAACACGTTCCACAGGGTCAGGCCAGATACACTAAATGCTCAATCACCAGATGTCTTGAGCTGAACCCTGGGAACTTACAGGAGGCCCCTCGATGAGGAGTGGATGGAGTGAACAGAGGCTGCAGGTATCAGGAGCTCCGACAGGTAACCAGGACCTAGTCCATATAGGGCCTTATAGGTGAGCAAGTCCACCTTGAAAAGGACCCTCCACCTGACCGGCAGCCAGTGCAAAGCATGCAGGACTGGAGTCACATAACAGGACCTAGACAGGCCTGTCAGCAACTGGGCAGCTGCATTCTGCACCAGCTACAGCCTGAAGAGGGTCCCTCCTGTGACCCTGAAGTAGAGAGCATTACAGTAGTCAAGCCTAGTGGTGACAAAGACATGTACCAGTGTTGGCAGATCCTTGGTGGAACAAGGGACTTGATCCTGGAGATGTTCCCAAGTGGTAAAAAACACTCTTTAGTACGGATGAGACCTGATCTTCAAAGGTCAGTCTGTTGTCCAGGATCAGTCCAATACACTTATCCCATGAGTGACGGACAGCCCTTATGCCAGGCAGTACTATAAGGACTGCTACTGGGTTGCCCCCTTTCAACTCACAAAAGAGATAAGATCTGGGTTTGCAGTCATTGATTTATGTGGAACACTCTCCCTAGATTTTTTATTTTATTTTATTAATTTATTTATTTATTTCAAAGTTCAGAAATACACCTTTGAGCAGAAATGCTCATTTACAAATGTTCCTCATCAGAATAACAATTTGTTTACACCATGTCAAAGACAGTATTAAAAACTTGATTAACAAAGGCTGGATAATATTGATTCAGTGACATAACAAAATGAGTAACATAAGTACCATTTTGGCAATACAGAGCAAACAGAAGTTAACATTCAACAGGTCAAATAATACAAAGCATAACATAGGCACTAGGAGCTTTACAAAGGTAGCAGCCCATCTGGGCATTGTCAGAGGTTAAGTCTGTGCGCTTTTACGGCATATTAGAATGGAGGAGGGGCACATGCATGAGGAGACCATGTTGTGAGTAAGGTGCTGGCCTCATGTACTCAATGTAAGAAGGGACCTTAGGGGTCAGAAGCACCACGATCAGATGGTGCAATGATTGGGTTGGGTAGGGGTACAGCTGTCAAGTTACATTGCATGGGATGGGGTTTCATTAATAGCAACAGCTACATTTGGAGCCAGGTAGGAGTAAATTTAGAAGTTCTTGTTTAAAAAGACCCAGCTTAGTTGATGTCTTTTATATTACTTGAAGTTCATTAAGCCAGCTTGGTGCCCTGGTTGCAAAGGAATGTTTGTCTAGAGCTGTTCGGTTAAATGGAACAGCCAATGTACCGATTGTCATGCCTCTGGTTGGGTAAGGATTTGGGGCAGGTTGTAGGAGACCTTGCAGCCTGGGGAAGGGGGGTTCAGGCCCATGAGGGCTTTCATGCCTAGCAGGCAGGTTTGATATTTTATTTTGTCCTGCAGTGGAAGCCAGTTTGTGAGAGAGTAAAGACTGCAGGTGTACATGAGTTTGTCAGCTCCTGTTACAAAGTGGAATGCTTTGTTCAGGACTACTGGACCCTTTTTAATACAGTTTCTGTGGCACTCGTATAGACTGTTAGCCCATAGTCAACTATGGGGAGGATGGATCTTGTAACTGCCACTTTTTTGGCTTCTGGGGTAAAGTTGTGCCTATGGCTGTATAGTGCTCCTAGTCTCCTGCTAATGTTGCAGATGATTTGGTCAACATGTGGTGCAAATGTTAGTCTGATCGATGGTGACCCCGAGGTATTTGAAAGTTTCTACCTGTTCTGGAGGGTCGCCCTTACTGGTGAGGATGTTGAGTACTTGTACCTTAGTTCTCTTCTGTGCCCTTGAGAAAAGCATTGTTTTGGTCTTCTTGTAGTTGAGCTAGACTTGAGCTAGAGTTGAACTAGATTGTGGGGGGAAGGGGATTGCACAGAATTTTAAAGGCATTCAAACAATCTTTCGATCATACAGAAAAATGCCAGTTCTTGTGTGGCAGGGTTAAACTTCTTGGGAAGGTACCCTGATCCTGTCTAGGGGGCCACAACCAGACTGGAAGCATGGATACCACCTCTCACCTCGCTGGACCCCACGAGTCAGAGGCCCCAAACACTCAGCAAATAGTCATCTGAGGTGCCAGCCTTTGCTTCCCAGCAGATTTTACTGTTCACCAGTAGATTTCAAAACTGTTTAAAACGATAACTAAGTCCATTTCTCTCTCAGAATAGCCCTCAGGATTTTACTCAGTTTCTTCTAGCAAATGTTTCTGGATGCGCTCTGTCACTGCAGAGACTTGCTGTATAAATGGCCCTCTACCATGCTTTTCTAGCAGGAGTTTTCCTCTTACAGAACTGGAGTCAGACACATAAACTGAGAGACAATAGCAGCTCATTGCCTTCTTACCAAATGTCAAAATCAGAGTCAAGTGGGACTTATGCTGCTGATATACTGCAGGATAGGTATAATAAGCTACCCAAGGAATCTGAAAAATTCACATGTTCCGAGGGAGGCATTGAGGATCTCAGCTGTGTACTTTGGAAGTGTACTTGGTACATGAGTGAGTAGGTGTGAGATAAAGTTGTGAAATCTGCTTTTACGGAACTTCCGCAAAATTTTGGAAATTTCACAGAAATTTTGGAACTTTCACCATTGACGAAACTGGGATTTTCTGCGATTTTCACTGAGTTCTGTGGACTTTTTTTGTGAACTGCAGAAAAATGCATATAAACTGTGGAATTTATTCTATCCACAGTTTAATGAACTGTCAGTGAATGAGTGCCTGCTTGTACAACCATGCGGTCATTCACTGACAATTCAGTGGGCCACTGGTAGTGGAGGAGAGAAGAAGGATGTGCTGGTGGCCCGCTCAGGGGCAGGATGGGGGGAGCAGGGTGGTGGTGGTGGATGAACTGTCAGGTTGGGGGTCCACTAGACACCAGGGAATTGGGATTATTATTTTTTTTATAAGGGATCAGGGATGAGGAGGTCCACTAGAGACCAGGGAATACTGGGAATAGAGGGGGGATACGCTGGTGGACTGCCAGCTGCTTTTTGTGGATTAAGGAATCAAGAATAGGGAGGGGTATCCGCTAGACAGCAGGGAAATAAGATGTTTTGGGGGGCCATGATCAGTGGGTGGGGAGGCCACTAGAAACCAGGAGGGTCTGAGGAAGGGATTGGTGGTATTTATTTATTTACTGGGACCCCTGATAAGTGGGGGGTGGATTAATTAAATTGAACTGCGGTTAAAGAAAGTCTCAGAACTGACCGCTGGCAGTGATCCTTTCTGTGGATTTTTTCCCACAGTTTAATAAATTAACCCACAGTTTGTATATTTATTCCACAGTTTTAAGGCAGAATTTCTGTAAAAGTTCCAAAAATGATTTCCGAACTTTCGCGGAAGCGAAATTTGCACTTTCGCCGAAATTCCGCCGGCAGAAATTTTTTTTTGCACACCCCTAGGAGTGAGAGACTCTATTGGTTGGGAACCTTTTTGGATCCCAAATACCCTGTAGGAGAGGAATTACTAACAATTATTTTATTGCACCATTAGGTGACTAGGCCACTACAAGAGTGGCGAAATATTTCTGAGCAATATTAAAAAAAAAGAGGAAAATTCTAGCTAATCAAGTTATGATCTAACTTAACCTTAATACACAGGGAAATGCAACCCTGGGGAGTTTCACCCTGGTAACAGGATGAATTGTTATATGGTGATAATTTTTAAGCTAAATATTAGTGCAATATGTGTAGTGCCATGTCTGTACACTTGCATTAATATGTTGTTAAATCTTTCGATTGTACTTTTATGCTGGTTTTATTTATATTTTCGTATGTAAATCCAAATTTTTTTCCGAATTTATTACTTGTGAATGGCTTTTAAGCTCAACAATAAAGAAATGATGATGATGATGACTTATGCTGTTGCAGTAAAACCCATCTCTGGCTATAACTCTGACTGCAGATCAGGACAGTTAACCCTTTGGGATCTGGAGTCCCAATCTCTTAATTACAGGAACCTGCAGGCTAACTAGGGGTTACAGCTGCCTTGCTCTCTGCAGTAAAAATGCAACTTTCTTCTGTTGTTTTCAGCACTGGCAGGCAGGCAGAGGATGGCATGGGGAATTTTTGGCTGGAAGTATTGCATAGAGGTTACAGTAAGGAGCTGTGAATGAGCTTGGTACATCCAGCAGACCTGGGTTTGATTCATACAACCTCCACTTGGATACAGTGTGACCCTAAGCAAGTCTTTTAATCTCTCCAGTGCTCCTGGGTCACCCCTGAAAACAGGGTATTGTGCTTAGTGAGCCTTGTCCAGTTACCAAAGAATAAAATAAAATACATTTTAGCAAACTTGCTGCTCTGATTTTGAAGTTTTTTTTTTCTAACTTCTAGCCTTGAGACTAGGTCCATATTGTATAGTAGGCTTTTTCTTGCTCAGTCTGTGCTGCTCAAGTGGACTTTCATACATCTAGTGAACTGTGTGATCTAGTGTTGGTTATAGTTTTACACATGTCTTTATTGAAATCTTCACCAATCAGTAATGTACATGCACTGAAATATGGAATACAGCTCTCCAGTGATGCAGGACTACACTGAACAATGCAGTACAGTAAGACAGACATTTGCAAAAATAAACAGAAGAAGTGAGGAATAGAGAAAGGCAATACATAGAAACATAAAATTTGACTGCAGATAAGAACCACTTGGTCCACCCAGTCTGTCCATTTTTTCTCTGCCTAAACTGTCACTGCAGACCCTACTTGATCTCTGCTCCCCCTTGCTTCTCACTAAGATCCTCTTGTGCATGTCCTATGCATGCTTGAAGCCCACCACTGTTTTACCCCCACCACCTTGGTTAGAAGACTGTTCCAGCATTCACCACTCTTTCAGTGAAGAAGTGCTCCCCCACGTCGCTCTTAAAGTTACCCCCTTCCAGCTTCATTGCATGTCCCCTTTTTCTCATACATCTTTTCCTCTGACGAATATCCACCCCCCTTATCTTATTTACCCCAGAGAGGGATTTATACGGTTGGTCTCTATCATATCCCCCTTTCTTCCAGGGTCCTTCAGTCTCTCCTCATAGTGCTTGTGATGCAGAGATGGTTCAAGGTGGTGGAACACACAAAGCCAGAACCTCTCAACATACAATCAATCTCCCAGTTTTATATATTTTACCCAAATGTTTTGGCATGTGTCAGATTCTACATTTCACACATTGCATTCAGGGCTTCCTCAGGAGATCACCTTTTATATTCTAAAATAAAATACACAATATCACCAAATTGCATTAAACTGAAACCAGATCTTAAACAAATACATAAAATGACCATGGTAGTACAGAAGGTTATTTACCTAGTACAACCTTACTATTCACCTATGTAGCTTCCTTAGTCTAATTTGTCTCATTCTTCACAATGAAAATTTATTAATGTATTTAGTTTTTGATAATTGGGTAAGCCACGCTAGGCCAATAGCCTGTTTTCAGGTGTCACCCACATACAAAGATACCATACATTTAAACATACAATAAACACTCCATACAGCATATAAATATAACAACAAATTATGTATAAAATGTACAGATACTAACACATCAATAAAACATTTTTAAAAACATGTAATCATAACAGTTGCATCTAGAATGAGTAAATAGACTGTGTTTTAACCTTGTTTAAAACTAAACCTTTAACTGAGACCTACAGACATCTGTAAGTAATGTATTTCAATTTTTAGGTCCCATATATGCAAAAGCCTCTCTGCGCATGTAATGTCTTAGCAAAAGGTAATAGCAGACTCTGAGTAATCAGATCAGAGGATTTCAGACCAAACAGTGAAAGGAACGCTAAGAAATTTTTTTTGAACATATTTTTTTAAGAAGCTTTATACTTACAATTAGCACATCATACATACATATTTCTGAGCTTGTTTTTACTGATGCAGTTGTTCATGAATACATTTTTTAACCAGCATATCCTGACTTAACATTAATCATATTTATTCATCATAACAACTACATGAATCTACACTCTAACATTCATATCTCAATTTCAATTTTACCCTACGGTAGTGAGTTTCTCTAGCTTATATCTCTATATAGTTTGCCACCACACCAGATATTATTTTAATACTGTTATCAACTATATGTTTCCAGCTCTACTTATATGTTTATGCTATCATGTTCTATAGCTTGTACTAGAGAATTCCAGGTTTTAAGGAACATGTTTTCTTGGGAGTTTGCTGTTTGCTGAACTCTCTCCAGTTTCATACATAGTATCAAGTTGTTTTACCAATGGGCTATGCTAGGGGGAGTCTCACTAACCCAGTAATGAGCTACTGTCTTTCTGGCATTAACCAATGCTATCTCCCATAATCTACAAGTGACTGGATGACCTGATTCCCTAGGTTCTATGCCCAGCATAAACTCCAGCGGTGCTTTGGGCATTGTGACTCCTACTACTGTTTGCATGATATTATGTATACTGTGCCAAAATGGAGTAACCTTAGGGCATACTAGAGCCATATGTAAAAATCCCCTTTACTAACATGGCACTTGAGGCAGGTGTCTGATCTATCTGAACTGAATTTATGTAACTTAGTGGAAGTAAGGTACGGTATGTTCTGTACACATAGTTAAATTGTATTCTACGAAGTTTGTATGCCCTTGAACATGTATAGACATGCCTATTAGCTGCATGGCACATAGATATACAAGTTCTATATCCAGATCTTTTTTCCACTCTGTTCTAGCTTTTACTATTGGTTTAACTGATGTTCCCATAAACACTTTGTACAGTGCCATCAGTATTGGCATTCCTGGCTGTGTATAACACTTTTTTCTGTGGGGGATGATAGTGGGACCTGATTCTGCAAATATTTTCATACTCTCTAATAGGTAAAGAAGGCTCCAGCCTGGATCCCATATTGCATTTTTATGTCAGTGAAGGACTTTAGAAACCTCCATAATACATATTCCCTATTTTTCTGATACCCAATGTTCCCTCTCTCCTCAGGGTCTGGTGCAAGAACACATTATACCCTTTTAGTTTTGTAAAACTAGCATGGGGTAATGCATCTGGAGAAAGTTATTTGATGCCTAGTACATTGGTGTGCACCCTTACAAATTATCACTAATTGATGTGTAAATGTTTGCCATTTTTTGAGGTGTAGGTCTATGTAGGCCCGTGACAGGAGTCCCTGAAGTAATCCTCCTGGTATTAGTTCCTCCTGTTGTCAAGCTGGAACCGCATCTAAGTTCTTGTTGTGTAGGAATACCAGCTGTGCAGCCCAATAATTTGAAGGCTCTGCCTGTGGTTATATGGGAGAAGAGCTCCTCCCCCATAACCTATTTAAGCAGCAGAGTCTTGCTACTCTGCTTAGAGCTAGACGCACTCGCTGCCATGCCTTTGCTGGTCCGTGGCTGCTCCTCCCTGGTGCCCCCCCCGTCTGTCCTGCCTGCCTTTCTTTTGTCTTTCCTTTGTGGGTTTCCCAGCTGTCTTCCCTCCGTTTGCCTGTTTCCTTCATCTGTGTGCGTCTTCTTTTTTGGGGGGGTTGGTTGCCTGCCCCACTCGCTGCGTCCCCCCTGCTTGTCCATTATTGTATGTTGCTTCTTACACTCGCTCTCTGCTTGCGCACTTACTTACTGTCTCTCCGTTCCCTCCTAGAGCAGCCTGGCTCCATGCCCAGTCTTTCACTGCTCCATTCTCCTGCTACTGGCTTGGGGCTTCCGGTCCCATTATCACCCATTGGGTTCCATTCACTCCGCTGCTGCCATCATTGTCTCTCAGCGCCTTACCACCTGTCATACTCGTCTGCTACTCCGTCTCCTCATTCCACATTTCATAGATTCTGGTGGCTGGACTACAAACTCCTGGAGAGACCATGCATTGTATACTTTATTTTCAACCGTATCACCTATGCAGCTGCCTGTCTTTTAATTGCTGCCCTGCTTGGCCTTGCTCGGACATGTTTCTTACTAAACAGGCATACAGGCTTATTCCGCTGCACATCTATGGAACTGCATGTATGACATCTAACCTATTTCTCTCGAGAAGACCATACATTATAACATTTATTTACTTACAGCAATCCTAGCTCTGAGTTGCTGCACCTGAACTGGATTCCTACTTTTACACTTACTCCAGCTTAGCTATGGCATACTGATTACATGTACGTTCCTGTCTACCTTATAGCATGTATTGCTCATATACTACTTTCTATTGCAGCAACCATAGCTGGGTTTCACAGTGGACTACACTCCATGTCTGATTGTCTCTTTGCATAGATCTAAGTCCATTGCCCTGTTCACTTGCCCAGTGCATGTTGCATCAGGCACCCCCTTGGCAGTACCTCGCTCTTGCTAGCCTACGTGGGGCCTAGCTTGACTTCTCACTCCCCTTTTGACTGGTTTACCTAGATTCAGTCATTCCTCTTGTTGTGTGTGAACCTAGGCTAGCAAGCATACACTGCTCTTACTACCCTACATGTGAGTTTTGTGCTCCTGCTAGCCTCGTCAAGCCTAGCTGCCGCTCTTCTCATTCGTTCGGCATACCTAAGTGTGGTCCAACTGTTCTCATACCTACATACACGCCTTGCTGTTTCCTCGCCTTTGGCCTCTGGACTCCCGCCATGTACGTCAGCTTTACTTGGATCACCAAACAAATTCAGAGGGCCAGACTGCTTCCCTGCTAGCTACATCCTTCATCAAGCTCCAATATGTACCTAATGCAATTATTCAGTATTACCCTTGCTACTTTATCTGCATTTCATGCAATTCCAATGACCACTGCTACTATCACTACCGACCTACGCAGGTCCCTTACTTACAGCTTACCTATTGCTCACTCTGTTTATTGCATTCCAGCCTCCAGTGCTTCCCTGGCTGCCTGAAATCTGCCAACTACATATTTACGAATTGCAAGATCCTCACACTTGAATGCTCTTTCAGAGCAACTCTCAGTGCTCATTCAGCTGCCCTCAGGTCTCTCTTTCACTCCACCTGCCTCGCCGTGTCATGGTCTGGAGGTCTGACTACTCATACACTATGCCTGCCTCACACAGCGTCGTGCCCAGAGGTTCATAATTCCGTCAGCCTGCCATGCCCAGTCTGGGCCTGTAGGTTCCTATACCTCTACCTGGTACCTGCTTTGCTTTCAGGGCTTGGAGGTTTGACTATTCATACACCATGCCTGCATTACCCAGCATCGGGCCTGGAGGTTCATAATTCTCTCAGCCTGCCACACCCAGTCTGTGCCTGGAGGCTCGTATACTTCAGCTTCGTACTTGTTCTGTCCTCAGGACCTGGAGATTCATCAAAGCATCATGCCTGCAAGACCTGCTTCACCCTTCTGGGCCTGGAGGTCTTCCAGCTGTACAACTACTCATCTATTGAGTTTCATTGCAAATCTACTCCTATCCATTTTGCCCCACTCAGGACCGAAGGTTTCTTCTGCTCTGCCCCAGCCTTGTGGCCTGCATCTAGTTTCCTTGCTTCCCCCAAGAACTCTCCTACCATAACTTGGCATCAACTCCAAGACCATATTCTCCTATGGATCACAGTCAGTCATTCAAGCTCCTCTCCTCCTCGACAGAATTCCTCTTCTGCTAGAATTGCTTGACAGGTATAGCTCGATCTATGCGGATTGTAATTCTCGCCATTGGATTTGACCATTTTATAGAAGTCTCACCCTGGATATGCTGTATACACTCAGAACCCTTCCCATTCTAATTCCAGATGACTTACATGGATTCCACTGTGCCTCTTAGCCCTTGCGAGCCTGACTGCCGTTCTCGACTACCTATCATTTACTCATCGGCTGACCTACATGGGGACCTACTTTGCATACCAGCCTACGAGGGCAAGCTCCCACTTACTTATTTACCAGCAGACCTCCTAAGGTCTGCCTGCACTTACAAGCTACCTGGAGCTAGCCGCCACTCTACTTACCTCACCAGCTGACCTACGACAGTCCAGCTGTGCATCTTAACCATGGGACTAGCTGCCACATCCTATTACTTATCAACTGATCAACCCGGTCCATATTACTCACTACTTACAACCTCACCTCCTAACCTACGAGGTCCAGCCATGCATCCTTACCTATCAGGTCTCCCCCGTTATGCTTCCTTGGATGCTTCCTAACTTTACACTTATTGCTTCGGTTCTACCACCCTAAAATCCTGCTAGGATTTCAGCTCAGTTCTACTACCGCATGCCTTCTAAATCATGACTTAAGCATAAATTTGACTATCTTCATGATATTAACCTTAATTGGGTCCATCAGCCATCAGCTTCATTCAAGCCTTGTACCATTCCATGAAATTCATAAGCCTTCTATCAGCAGAAGTCTGGAGGCTGGACTACTTCTATTTTATCCTGCCTCATCAATGTCAAAGCCTAGATATTAACACTTTACTCACTTATCTATCATAGCTAGCATTAGGAGCTCCTCACTTCTAGCCTTATCCTGAACCCATTGGACATGTTCTAACAATGCTCACCTTGGTGTACAACTACCTGGATGCTTTATATGTTCCTACAGCTACCTGCATCGCTCACGCAAGACTTGGAAGCCTGTTCCTGACCTTTCGTCTCTTGCTACGAACTGTTCCACTGGATCTGTAATCTGTAACTTGAATTAGTCAATGATTAGTTAATTTAGGATTATGCTCCTTTAGTATGCCAAGAAGGACGGGCAGGTTGGTAGCCATGGGTCCTCAGAGGTTTCCTCCTAATGTTTTTTTTCCTCTCCTGCATGCTGCCAGCCATACTCTCCGGAGTTGGAGGAGATAATCGTGGGATATCATATTTATTTTGGGGGGTGTTATATCCTAATCAACTAACCATCCTTCCTATGGTGGGATACAGAGCAAAGCCAAAACCATCAACTCATAATGAATAACTCATCTGTTCTGGTATCTAGCACTATCGTACTGTCAGCTCATCATGTATTATAATCACTGACCTACTCATGTCGATGCCTAAGTACCTAAGCACTGTTCATCCATACAACTATGCCTGGAAAGCATCATTCTACTACTGGCCTGGCCTCTGTAGCCAAACTCAAACCTACATTATGTAGGTACAGTATGCAACACAAGCACTGAGCTCTGAACCACATATAATTTGAAGGCTCTGCCTGTGGTTATATGGGGAAAAGCTCCTCCCCCATAACCTATTTAAGCAGTAGAGTCCTGCTGCTGTGCTTAGAGTGAGATGCACTCACCCTCCACCCTCCCCTTACACCTCCTCCTTCTCCTTCTCCAGCACTCTTATCCCTCCGGGGCGATGTTACATCCTAATCAACTAACCATCCTTCCTATGGTGGGATACAGAGCAAAGCCAAAACCATCAACTCATAATGAACAACTCATCTGTTCCAGTATCAAGTACTATCGTACTGTCAGCTCATAATGTACCATAATCACTGACCTGCTCATGTCGATGCCTAAGCACCTAAGCACTGTACACCCATACCACTATACCTGGGAAGCATCATTCTACTACTAGCCTGTCCACTGTGTCCAAACTCAAACCTACATTATGTAGGTACAGTATGTAACACGAGCACTGAGCTTTGAATTACATATAATAATATTTAAAGTTTGGTAAGGCCATACCACCATCTCTTAAAGAGAATTGCACAATACTTTGTCTGATTCTAGTGGTTTTTCCACACTGTAAAAATTTATGTAGGATGCTTCTAAGCTGTCTAAAAATAATTCAGGAAACCTAATAGATAGGTTTTGGAATAGGTATAGGCATTTCAGGAGAGTATTCATTTTAATAGTATTCACCCTTCTTATAAGACTTATAGGGAGGCCTTCATGTCTCTCACAGTCCTTTTTAATACTGTTTAAAAGAGTGATATAATTCTCTTTATATAAACTTGAAACCTTGTTAGGTATTTTTATGTCTACAGTAGAATAATAATAATAATAATAATAATAATAATAATAATAATTCTTTATTTATAATGCGCCTTTCCAAGGCACATAACAGTCAGAACAGTTAAAACATATAAAACAGCATCACATTCAAGAAGTACAAACATGTCAGCCAACATCTTCACTATAAGCCTTATTCCAGAGGAAAGGTTTTAAAGCCTGTTTGAATACCCCCAGAGTCGCGCAGTCCCTGATCCGACGGGGTAGAGAATTCCAGAGGGTCGGGGTCACAAACATAAATGTCCGGGCTCCTGCTGATTTTAAAATCACCCTCGGAATCTCTAGCAACCCCTCGTCGGCCAAGCGAAGTGGTCACTCGGGGTGATAAGGAACCAGGAGCTCTTTCAAGTAGTCAGGGCCCAGTCCATGTAGGGCTTTATATATCAGTAACCCAACTTTGAAGGAGATCCGCTACTGGACTGGCACCCAGTACAGTTCCTGCAGCACTGGTGAAATGTGGGCAGATCTTGAAATCCCCATCAACAACCGGGCTGCTGAGTTCTGCACCAGCTGCAAGCAATGGATATCAACCCCCGGTAGCCCAAAGTAAAGGAAGTTGCAATAATCTAAGCGTGAGGTCACAAAGGCATGGATCAATACAGGCAAATCTACAGACAGAGCAAGGTGCTTGATCCTGGAGATGTTTCTTAGATGGTAGAAAGATGACTTTACGATGTCCGACACCTGTACTCGAAGTGTCAGTCCCACATCCAACAACACCCCCAGGTCTCGCACCTGTTCAGAGGCCTGGAGCTCAGCCTCTCCCAAGAACAATCTTAGGGAGGATCCTGTCCCAAGCCCCCCTGTCCAGTGGCCTGGATCCAAAACCATCACCTCCATCTTCCCAGGGTTCAACTTCAACCAACTGGACTTCATCCAATCTTGGATTTCATCGAGGCAGTTATTAAATACCGAGACTGCTCCTTCCTGGTCGGGAGCAAAAGACAGGTAGAGCTGGGTATCATCAGCATAAAAATGAAACCTCAGCCCATACCATCTTACAATGTCTCCGAGGGGAAGCATACACACTGCAAACAAGATGGGGGACAACACTGAGCCCTGAGGAACCCCACATGACAGCAGGATTGGATCAGAGGAAAAAAAACCTTGATACAACCCTCTGAGTTCTTCCAGTGTGGTACGATGTAAACCATCTGTAGACCAAGCCAGAAAGTCCACAGATAGATCTCAGGTGCTCAAGCAGCACCCCATGGTCAACAGTGTCAAAAGCTGATGACAGATCTAAAAGTACCAAAATGGACCATTTTCTCTGGTCTCTCACCATCAGGAGATCATTGAGCACCCAAAACAGCGCAGTCTCAGTACTATGCCTCTTCAGGAACCAGATTGGAGAGGATCATAGATGCTATGGATGGTCAAATGGTTCTCCAGTTGTGCAACCACTACTTTCTCGATCACCTTCCCCAAAAAGGGAAGGTTCAAGATAGGCCAGTAGTTAACAAGGGAATCTGAGTCCTAAGAAGCTTTCTTCAACAACATGTCACCACTGCCTCTTTCAAGGAACAGGGATAAATACCAGATTCAAGGGAGCACCAGATTATCTGTGCCAGAACCAGGCCAATAAAATCACCACAACCCCATAATCAGGGATGTCGGGCCTGGGTCTAAAATACAGCATGTAGGGCGCATCCCCTGGGCAATCCGCATAACATCCATGACTTCCGGATGGTCGAAGGTTCTCCAGGAGAATGGAGGGACTGTGACCAAAACCTGATCCTCCTCAACTCTCATAGAATGTGTCGCAAGGATTTCTGATCTTATTGAGCTGACTACTTTCAGTTACAGAGCAATATTGCTTAATAATTTGGGGTCTAAGTTACCTAATATGAGCAATTCACTTTTGGTCCAGTTTATTTTATTGTTGGATATTTGTCCAAATTCTATTAAAATATTCCCAGAGGGTTGGGAGACTTACCTGTGGGCTTTTTAAACATACTAGTAAGTCGTCTGCAAAGAGAGCCACTTTATGATGTGTGTTCCCTAATTTCAGTCCCTCCACCCTGATATCCTGCCAGATAATTGCAGCAAGAGGCTCTAATGTCATTACATATAACAAAGGGGAGAGGGGGCATCCCTGTCTGGTGCACCTGGTTAATTGAAAAGGCTATGACAGAACCCCATTAACCAGAATGTGTGCAGGGGGCTGGTTATAAAGGGTTCATATCCATTGTAGTAAGTGATCCCCTATACCAAATGTTTGGAGGACTTTGAACATGTACCCCCATTCAATGCGATCAAAGGCTTTTTCAGCATCTAACCCTAACACAGCAGCTCCCTCTTTGGTGTTTCTCCCAGTCCAGCACCACACAATATTTAGAGTTCTCCTGATATTTTGTTTCCCCTGCTTGCCTTTTACAAACCCTGTTTTGTCTTCACTTATTATTGTGAGTAGGATATTTTCTAACTTGCTGGGGATGGTACATGCAATAATCTTGTAATCAGCTGTAAGCAGGGAGATAGGCTGATAAGATGAGCACTGCTGTGGATCTTTATCAAGCTTGGGGAGTACAGTTATCATTGCCATCCACATAGATTGTGGTAGTACTCCTTTCACTAAACATTCTCTAACCATTTCTATCAGGGGTACCTGCAGCTCCTGCTTAAATATTTTAAAGAAATCAATATAGAAGCCATCAGGCCCCAGGGCCTTTCCCCCTTTAAGATGTATGATTGTAAGGGCATGGTCTAGCCGTCGACATGATGCAGCTTAACTAACAAGCTCTCTCCTGCCTGAACTCTGTTTAGGCTTGGTCGCCGCGATCTTGTGGAGTTTTTCCCCAGTGTAATCTAACTTATGGGTTCCACCCCACCAATCAAGCGGTGCCTTTTTTTGTGAACAACTAAGTAGTTTTTATCGAGGATCGTAGCGCCATCTCCTATCGCAACTTTGGACTAGTTAGGCCACTCAGGCCACTTCTGCAAGTTATAGTTCCCACAGATGGTCATCTGGCCCACGGTCTGCTCGGTGGGTGAGTTCAGACTCAGCATGGACTCTAAACTAACCCTGTTTCTTACATCTACTACCTCACTGCCCAATATGTTAGCTGCCAAGCCTCCTGAGCCTACAATTCCTGGGACTGCACAACAATCCTCTGTCGGGGATTCTCTCCAATGTATAACCAAAATGCTGGAAACCGTTTTATTACTAGTAGAAGATAATACGCTGACTTTAACAGGCACAGTTACCGAGGTTCGTCTCCTCCAGGATCGCATGAATGTTTCTGACCAAAGAATGGAAACATGTGAGATTCAGCAGCAACAAATGTGGCATCACATACATCGACAAGAACAACACATGGCTGCTCTTCAGAAGAGAACTGAAAACCAGGAAAATAACAGCAGGCGCAACAATTTAAGAATCATCGGGTTGCCGGAAGGGTCTGAAGGTCAATCAATGGAAACATTTCTCAATGAATGTCTACCCCTTATGCTAGGGGATCACTGGAGGGGGCCTGTAGAGGTAGAATGGGTGCACTGTGTAACCATGAGGCCTAATAAATCAGCAGGTACACCAAGACCAGTAGTCGCCTACCTACTCTGCTATTCTACAAAAGAATGGATCATTTGAGCAGCCAGGGATGTTGGGGTACTCTGTTGGCAAGGGACACAGATTTCAATCTACCAGGATTTTGCCCAGGAAATGGCAGCAAAGAGAAGAGCTTTTGGACCATTGAAATGTTTTTTATACCAAAATAACTTTAAATTCAAATTCAAGAGTCTTACCAAACTTCAGGTCTCTAATGAGGGGAGAGAAATGCGTGTAGATCACCCAAAAGGGTTAGAATGCTGGCTAGCAAAGTTTTGGCCTTCCCTACAGTTCCCTACTACATTTCTCAGAAGGCTGTGGGAACCATCGACTGTTGAAACATCTGCTGGGAACAGTTTTTCACAGGCAGGGGCTCAGGGGACCTTTTTACCTAATGGACCAGCCAACTCAGTCCTACCCCATTCTGGTCCCCCACCGCTAATGGGCTCCTCACAGAAATTATCTAGCCCAGTGACAGCCGTAAATCCAGTACAGTGTCCACTGCCTTCTCTCCCCCAGGGAGTCTCTGGCATCTTTACCAGATCTCGCCAACGTGCCAGAAGTGGATCACAGAATTCGCCCAGCAAGTGTCCTGCAGCTCCTCCTGAGAAAATAAGCAGAGAAGATTCTGCTTCTACCTTGATGTCATGGGACGCCGATTTGCAAGACATGAATACCACACATTCCGTGGATTGGGATGACTTTCCAGATGCCTCACTGGTAGAAGTGCTGGATGAGACTACTCCAGTCAAGCCTGGACTACTCAATTATGCTGCCATGGTTGTGAACACTACCTCAAACTGTAAAGCCCTAACTCAGGTGAACCCTGAGCAGGTTGAAGGACTGGTCACCTGATGATTACTATATTGTACTTTAGGGGACTAACTGCTCCTTAGTTTATGTCTTCTTTAGAACTACACAGGGATACATCCCTCCTCCCCTGGCTCCCAATGCACCTTACTCCCCCATCTGTTTTTACTCAATTAAATCTATGTGATAAGTCCTTTAGCACTTGGATTACAGTCACCCTCACCAGCGGGAGTTAGCCCCCACACTTTCACATGATGTGACAAAGTATTCACCTGTGCGGTGTCTTCCCTGTAGTTAAGGTCGAAGACTTATATGAGGCCTGTTGCCTTTCTATTATGCCTGACTAGTATTGGTAGGTGGGTGAGCTCACTAACCCCTCTTTTTACTCTCTCCAGTTATCCCCCATATTTCCTCCCCTTTTCTTCCCTCCAAAGTTCGAGATGCCCAACCTTAGGGGGTTTCGGTGCAGGAGGATTTCCTGATTAAACTTTCACATACACCCTAACTTGAGTGTTAGATTGAGCATAGCAGTAGGGCAGTTTTGCTGCCCTCTTTTGAGCTGACCTCCACACTCTTAGAGTACTCATTGTTGAATTGTTGATTAGACTTAATAGTCCTTAACAAATATTAATAGTTTTTTCCTCTTTCTGCATTTATCTAGCCTATTTTGCATCTCAAACAGTGTGTATCTAGCGACTTGGTAATGCTTACACCTCCACTTTATGGGGTCCTTGGCTTACTGCTAATATCCTAGTTTGTGTACTGTGGTCCCATGGCTTCCTGGGTGAGTTCATCTCTTCCCCTATATTCATTTGCAGTAAGCACACCTAGCTATTCCTTTTTTGGGACTATAACAGCAGATGCTTCGATACCAAGTGCAGCCTGTTGGGTGTCCTGGAATGTAAAATGACTGGATCACTCAATTAAGCGCACAAAGGTATTGCAACATCTACATTCTCTCCATGCGAACGTTGTATTGCTACAAGAAACACATGTTTTATCCCGTGCCATTTCATGGTTCAAGAAATCTTGAGTAGGGGAAACAGTGGCTAGTTCTGCAGCTAATAAGACCGAAGAGGTTGCTATTCTCTTTAGACGTACTTCCCTGTGGAAAGTAGAAAATGTCAAAAAGGATTCTCAGGGATGATGGGTACTGGCTAAAATCTCCTCCCCAGTGAATACCATGTTGCTGGGTAACATCTACACCCTAAATCTAGACCATATGGACTTTTTCCCTGAAATCAGCCTTGCCATTGTGTAGTTAAATCCCGCTGAAGCACCTATTCCAATAGTATTTGATGGGGATTTCAACATGGTCAAAGACATTTTTCTGGATGAATCCCACCCCACCCCTCATGTCACACCCAAACATAGGCAGTCATTGCAGGACATGATGGAGGAATGGGCCCTTATTGATGAATGGTGTAGGGACCTTCCCACAGGTCAAGATTACACCTTCTATTCTGCCCCCCACGGTTCCCACAGTCATATAGACTTCTGGCTAGTCAATAATGTGGCTGCCCAGGGTACAATAGGCTTGTTGATTGGTTCAGTTATCATTTCGGATCATGCCCCAATCCAAATATTTTACTCCCCCCGAATAGCCCTTCCCGTCAGGTTAGATGGCACTGTAACACCCTTCTTTTTAGGGACCTCAACTTTCGTCCCATGCTTTTACAAGCAACAACAGATTATTTTGCCCTTAATTCTGAGTGTGGAGTTGACCACACAACTGTATGGGAAGCATTTAAGGGGGTGATATGTGGCCATATTATCTCCTTCTCAGCAGCCCGGGACAAAGCCCGTAGATCACGACTAGCCAAACTGCAAGCAGACCTTCAAATGCTAGAACAACGCTTTAAGAGCACCTTGTTAGTTCAAGGAGATAATCCCCTATACCGACAAATTATAGGACTAAAATATCAGATTAACTTTATTCTCCATCAGAAAGCAGAGTGGCTCCTGCTAAGGTACAAACATGCATATTGGGACGGTGGTGAGAAAACCGGCAAACTCCTTGCCTTTCAGCTATGCCAACAACGGCTTGCGACCAGAATCCATGCCCTTCGTTCTTCATCGGGTGCCATTGTTTTGAGCCTACAAAGCATTAATGATGTTATGAAAAAGTTTTATAAAAAGTTATATCAATCCCTGATATCTATTACATGCACAGTAACTGACTCTCTCAAAGTCTATCTACATTCGTACAACAGACTGCTTTACCAGTCCTCACCTCAGATCAGGTAGCTCTCCTTGATGCCGCCCTCATCTGTGAGGAGCTCTGCACTACATTCTGACGCATTGCTCAGGGGAAAGCCCCAGGACCACATGGAATGTGCACGGAGCTTTACCAAGCCATGGGACCTTATATCTTGCAACCCCTTCTGCTGACCCTGCAAGCCTCCCACGCTGCTGGATTTTTCCCAATTTCTATGCGTGATGCATTGGTTACTCTACTTCCTAAAAAGTCACCTGACCCCTTGAACTGCACCAACTATAGGACTATATCATTATTGCGAGTCAACACTAAAATTCTAACCAAAGTGTTAGCCACACAAATGACAACCATCCTCCCATCTATCATCCATTCTGCACAAGCAGATTTTATGTAAGGCAAGTCGGGGACAGACAATACCAGGCTGTTACTTAATCTTAAATGGTTTGCATCTAGGTCAGCACTTCCCATGGCAGTTATGGCCATAGACTTCTCCAAAGCATTCAGCTCTATAGAATGGCCATATCTTCATGAAGTACTTAAAAGGTATGTTTTGGGGACCAGTTTTGGAAGTGGTTACAGACACTAACTTGCTCTCCTATAGCACACATTTTAACTACTAATGACATCTCTCCCCTTCTCACTCAGTAGAGGTATGAGGCAGGGTTGCCCCCTCTCCCCTCTTCTTTTCCTAGTAGCTTTAGACCCACTGATCCGGATCTTGATCTCATCCCCACAGATCCATGGTATACGAGTTGCAGAGCATTCATACCTGGCTGCAGAATATGCTGACGACCTTCTATTGACCTTATTTAACCCCATCCAGTTGGTCCATGCCGCCCTTAAAGTGTTAGGGAACTTTGCCACCCTATCTGGTCTCCAAGTCAATCAAAATAAAACAACAGTAGCTCCCCTTAATTCAGGATGTACCAATACATGCATACAAGGTACTTACCTTACATGGGCAGCGCGTGACTTTTCCTACCTGGGTATACATCTCCCCACCAACTGGTCTGCATTTGAATCTGTTAACTTTTCCCTTCTACTCTCGCAACTTGAAACAGAGATCGAGAGATGGTGTAAACTGCAGCTGTCTCTCCCTGGATGGGTGGCGGACATCCATATGTTGCTGTTTCCCCATCTTCTTTATTTCTTTAATAATTTGTCTATCTCCTTTACTTCTAAATTGCTCACTCTGATAGAGCATTGAGTCTCAGCCTTTTTATGGGATAATAAACCCCTAGGTGGAGCAAACAAAAAATAAGAGCACATTGTTCATGGGGTGGCTTAGGTGTCCCATGGTTTCTGGGTTATCATCTTGCATGTATGACAGCACATGCAACCAAATGGTTTGTACCCAATTCAATGGGCTTTTTGGCTTGGGTACAACTAGAATCTGACATGGCTAGAGGTGCATCTCTTTTTTCCCTTCTTTTGTTCAAACACCCCTTGCCACATTCCCTATGCCCCATGATTTGCAGTGCTATCAAGGCATGGAAAACCCTTAAACTTAAAGCTTACACATTGAAACAAGAATGGTCCCCTCCATTATGATCCCCCCCTTTGGTAGAATAGCGTATTTCAAATTGATGGAGCCATGTTTCATTGGCCCTCATGGCAGGTGCATGGAATACAAGTGGTTCAGGACCTATGTTCACAAGGGATGCGGCACATCCTGTCCTTTGCACAATTTTGAACAAAATTCTCCCTTCCACAAAAAGATTTCTGGAGATATCTCCAGATTCATAGCATTATACAATCCCTTCTCATCAATCAGTCCTTTGATGCACATTGGCAATGGTTGAATACTCTGCACAAACATTCTACTTCCAAGGGTCTTCTGGGGCATTTTTATGCTACATGGAGAGATGTACAGCCTCCCGCCACACTGAAAAGTAAGCAATGCTGGTAAGCCCATTTGTCATCCCCTATCTCACAGAACCAATGAGATCTTTACTTTAAAGATGCACATCGGGTATATAGGGACATAAAAAGCCATTTCCTTCAATGGAAAATTCTGCTGCTTTGGTATTATACGCCAGAAGCTCTATAAGCGCGAGGCCTGCTTAACCATACAAATTGCTGGTGCTATTCACTGCCCAACACCCACCTTTTGCATATTCTCTGGACATGCCCCCACCTCACAAGTTTTTGGAATATGATTGCCTTGGATCTTTCTAAAGTACTCCTGTGTCCCTTCAAGATCCTAAACTTTTATTGGAAGATACTGACTCATTATTACATCTTGTTAAACCTCACCAGGATTGGACCCTTTCAGCCCTTTTAGAAGCTAAATGCTTGTTACTCTCACACTGGTGATAGATGGTCTTACCTACACAGAAGACTTGGCATGCTGCCCTTGCAAGATTGTCAATTTTTAAATTACCAACTTATCTACAAGGGGGGAAATTACACTATTACTACTCTAAATGGGATCCGTATTTGCACTCTGAACTTTGCAAACTCCCTCCTACTCCTGTAAATCCCCTCCCTTTAACTTCTATTTACAGAAGTTGTAAGCATCTGAGTGTGCTGTTATTACTAGTCCTGTACACTGGAACATGTTATTGCTAAACATGATGCTAGTTTTAAGTGGCGGTGGAAGTCATTACATTTATGTAAAGATATAACTCCTATGTATTTTACTGTCTAAGCTGGATGCATATTGTCTGTAATGTCATGCTTATCAAAAAAACAAAAACTTATAAAAATCTTCTATGATAAAAAAAAGATGTATGATTGTAGATTTTATTTCTTCCCACTGTATGGGAGACTCTGATTGTTCTCTATTTACTGAATCAATGTGAGGTAATGAGGCCTTACTCAGGAAATTATTCCCTTGATGTGGAATAGGTGCTGCTTCCAAAGTATACAAGGCTTCATAAAAAGCCTTAAAACATTCTTCTATTTCCCTGTCATTATGCGTGAGTTTACCTGTTGATGTTTCAGTTCTGGCCACATGGTTGTCTCCTGCCCTAGTCTCTATCTGCCATGCCAAAAACTTTCTCCCAGAATCCCCATCAAAATAGGTATCTGCCTGAGTTAAAAGTAATGCTTTTTCTATTTTGGTACTATCAGCTTTGTTTGTTGCATTTCCATTTCAGCTTTTGGAGGTTTTGATACTTTTCAGGGGTTGGTAGCTCTGAATGAACTTTCTGGCAGTTTGTATTTTATCTTCTAATTCTATCAGGTGCTTCTATTCTATACATTTTCTATTTGCTTCATATGAAATGATGTCACCTGGAATCATTGCTTTGATGGCTTCCCATCATACTGCTGCACTTCTCAGGCCTGAGGGATTATTCATCAGATACTCTGTTATTTGGACTTTTTTTTTTTTATAAAAGACTGGAATTCCACCTTGTTTAACAAAGTAAGGTCCATTCTCCAGCCTCTGTTCATGACTGGTGACCCATTCCAGACAATGTTACAGATATAGGAGCATGGTCTGATACAATCATGGGACCATGTTCAACTGATTTTGTAGCTGTTATTAATGCCTGGGATATAATGGCTAACTCTAAAGCACATATGCCTTAACCAAGTGGGAATAGTGCATGCACTCTCTGTCCTGTGAGTTTAAGTACCTCCATGAATCCACTAAGCTGTGATCACTCATCAAAGCTAATAATGCCTTAGCATTCCTTGTGATGTGGCCACCTGCCCTTGAGGTATGGTCTAATATGTTATCAATTACACAGCTGACATCCCCACACAGTATCCAGGGACCCTCAAAGCTGGCAATTTCCATTGATAGTCTGTTAGAGAATTCTGGGGATTCAATATTTGGTCCATAAATGGAACCAACTGCTATTTTATGCCCTGTGTTGAGTTGAACCTGGATAAGAGTATAGATTCCCCCTGCATCATCCAAACATACGAGTCACTACATGAGGAAATCTGAGCCTAAGCTATGTGCCCCTAGCTTTAGACATGAAGTAAGTTGCATGCAATCCTCCCTCAGTTTTTGCTATCTGGACAGCTTCCCTGGCAAGCATGTGAGTTTTCTGCATACACAAGAAATCTTCCTGCATACCTCTAGTTTTACCCAAGATATTTTTCCTTTTTATATGTGTATTTAGTCCATTTTCATTCCATGAACAGATCCTGAGCATGTTATCCATAATCAAACTTTGCTAGTATGTCTGGATTAATATCTGAATAACTCTTTCCATTTGTAGCAGCATGACTTATAAGCCAAAACCATTTTTTATAAACAGTAAACTTATAACCTGAACAACACTGTTGAACATTTTGGTTATCCTCTCCCTTACAAGGTCCCCTCCCGTGTCAATACCATGGTCCTGAATAAGTACAATAATGCAACCAACAACAACATAGTAACATAACATATTATATTTACAACTTTTCCCCAACCCATCCCTTCCCCTCTGTCTGCACATCTTGTGTGCATTAACCCTCTAGTTAGAAAGGTGCTACCTGTGCTAGTGTGTAGGACACCTACGTTCAAGTAAACATTTGAAATATAATATCACATAAGAATGATAAGCTATTCTGATACAGGTAAGGTGACTTTTATTTAATTTAACCACAATCCTAGATGCCACTCTGCTAGGTCAACTTACAGATTCCCTTAATCTGAGTGTAATGTTAACCCATGTAATAAACACCTCTTATCTCAGTAATGGTAATGAAGTACTCTGCCTCATGTTCCCCTACTAGTCATTTAAATGGAGAGCTGCCCCTTTCCATCCCTCTGGCCAATCTGAAGGGCAAAGTGGCAACAAGGGAACCATCAATCTGTCACCAACATTGTATACCCTGGCTGAGGGATGTGAGAGGGTATGGACTTAGATTGGGGGGGATTCAAGAGGGAGAGGAGGAGACATTTTTTCATGGAAACAGTGGTGGGCAAATGGAACACCTTACCAGATGAGATAGTGTCCTGTAAGATGGTGACCAGTTTCAAGAGGAGTTGGGACAGGGTAAGGGTAAGGGATACTGGGAAGGGGTAGGAGGAGCAGCTGCATGATGAGGGGCTAGCTGCACACTCGAGCAAACTTGATAGATCATGAGGCCTGTTTCTGCTGACAGTTTAGTATGTTCATATGTTCATATCCATAAACATTGATATTATTTTATATTGCATGTATTTTTAGGACTTTTAGTCTTGAACACCAGCTCCGCCTACATGACAGTGCTAGATGGGTTCTCCCACCGATATTCATGGCTGCCAATATTATGTTTGGGAAGCTCGTGTGTGATATGATTTGATATCCCCCACTGCTGTTACCCATGGCCCATATCATGGTCGGGGTGGGGAAGCATCCTGTAATTACATTCCACCATGACCATCTTCACCTAGATTTTCCCAGCGTCAATCAATAGAAACCCCACCTGCATCATTGTTTCTCTGTGCCTGTTACCTCCCTGCACTTAGCAGTGACCGTTATCTCCAGTTTCACTTACATACCTGGAGCTGGTCTAAGAGTTGTTGCCACAATTATCTGGTTTAGCCATCATGAAGGAACCTTGAGAAGGCATGTGGCTCACTCCCATGAATATCAGCACTGAGGGATATCTCAGGAACCACTAATCAAAGCACAACAAACAGACCAGCACAAGTTAGGAAATTAAACAGTGACATTTTGGGACATGGAGAAGTTGTCTAAGGCCTTTTGGTTTGCCAGAATGTAATATATCAAACATGAAACTCCCTAAATCAAGCAATCTTTTTTTTTTTGTTTTGGTATTAAAGGAGTAGTACACCCAGAATCTTTAAAAACATATGCTGTACAGAGTGTTTTGATTTCTGTGTGAAGTCCTAGAGTATCTTTCCCTCTGTCTGCTATCAATAGTTTTTTCCTAAATTAGCCTGCTAGCTTTATGGTGGTTTTATGGCCCCTGGTGATCTCCATCTCAGCTAAGTTTATTGCATTTCTTGTATTTACAATGCATCCTGTCTCTTGTGACAGTGATGTAGCCATGCCCATAGATTCAGCAACAGGGACTGATTTACAATACAACAGCAAAGATGGTTATTTTTTAAAAACTATACAAAGTTCAGCTTAGTGACTGCCCTCATTGTACAGGTCATTTTGTTGTGTACAATTTTGACACTGATTGTGTATGTGTACCTCGTATGGATTTCAAGATATTTACATTTGTTTGGCATGTCTACTTGAGTGTTTATTCAGAGAGAAAAAAAAAGCATCTGCTGTTTGTAAGCACATCTACACACATGCCAAACAAATCTAAATATCTTGAAAACTTTACAAGCTAACAAAAACAACAAGCAACAAAGCTGTTCAGCACAAAACGATTGTTACAATGAGGGTAGTCACTAAGCTGAACTCCTTTCAATTTTTTTAATATTTGCCATCCAAAGTGGGAAATTTGGTAAAAAACATGTAAATGTGGTTAATTAGATGGTTATTATTGTAAAAACTGCACAGAGTTCAGCTTAGTGACTGCCCTCATTGTAAATGTATTTTTGTCATGAACAACTTTGCCGCTGGGTGTTTTTGTGTAGCTTGTAAAGTTTTCAAGATATTTAGATTTGCTTGGCATGTGTGCAGATGTGCATACAAACACTAGATGTTTTTTTCTCTCCGAGTGAACACTCAAGTAGACATGCCAAACAAATGTAAATATCATGAAAACCATATATGTTACTTAGACACAACCAGAGTCAAAATTGTTCACAACAAAAAGACCTTTACAATGGTAGTAGTTACCAAGCTGAACTCTGTACAGTTTTTAAAATATAGCTATCTCTGAAGTTGTATTGTAAAGCAATGCTTGTTGCTGAATCTATGAGCTCGGCTCCATCACTGCCACATGAGACAGGATGCATTGTAGGTTCAAGAAAAGCAATAAACTTAGTTGAAATGGAGATCCCCGGGGGTTCTAAAACTACCATAAAGCTAGCAGGCTAATTTAGAAAAAAATACTGATAGCAAACAGAGAGAAGGACACACTAGGACTTCACACACAAATCAAAACACACTACACAACGTATGTTTTTACAAATTCTGGGTATACTACTCCTTTAACCAATTTAATTTGCTATATACAGTTTTTCTCAGCAATGTATGAATCAGGGGACTGGGATGCAAATCTGCATATGCTGTTATAAACAACATCCCATTTGTATAGGTCTGCATCACAGGCCTTCAGATACACTACAGAACAATAATTCAGTCTTGACAACAGGAACATCCTTGCAATAGACAATCTAGCTTACTTAGTCAAGCTGTTGTTGAATATGGTAAGATAAACTCAACATGCAATTTACAGTATAACATACACTATCAATCTGAAGGGAAAAGTCAATGAATGATCCAGAAGTATCCCTAAGTACTTAAAGACAACACAGTTTCAATACAGGTACCATTCAAACTCTAAATTTCACACTCTTCATTTAAGTGAGCAAGTTTTGAATTTGTAACACTATTGCCTTGGTTTTATCAACATTCATTACAATTTTAGTATCACACATCCAATTAGATATAACAGACAAACCAGTATTTAACATATGATTCAACTTAATATTAGTGGAATGTTGTAAATAATTAATTATACAATGGGGTATGAAAATCCTGTAACCTCATTGGTTAAAACACATCACATGACCGTGATAAATCCTTCAGTATACCCACTGTAAACGTTTTGTATCACTATAAAAACAAAAAACAAGTTGAACATTGTATAATAGCAATATACCATGACAGAGAGAGGGTATATAGGTGGATTTACCACTTCTGGTGTGGTTAAGTCACTCAGCTGCACCTCGTGACCGAACCACACCAGGCATGGTAAATCCATCAATATACCCACTGTCTGTCATGGTATATTGCTTAAATCATCCACATGAAGCAGAAGGTTACTATCAAAGGTAACTGAGGCATGATGTTAGCAAAAACAGAGAACAAAACTGGCCCAAGGGTTGAGCTCTGAGGCACACCAGAGGACAGGGGAAGTAAACAAGATCTGGTGTTATGCAGCTTAACTAGTTGTAGCTGTCAGTCAAACAAATTTGCAGACTATGTTAGGGCATCCTGGGAGACTCCAACACAAAATTATCTGTTCAATAAAAGGTCATGATCGACCAAGTCAAGGGCCTTTGTCAGGTCCACTAAGATGGCACCAGTCAGACACCCATTATTCATGGTCAGGTGAACATAGAATCATAGAATTATAGAATAGGTTTCAAGTTCTGTAGACCAAGGTCCTTTAATGAACTTGCCACCATAATATTTAATGGTGGTAATAAAACTCTCTTTCTTTCATATGTTTATCTAATCTTATTTTAAATGTTTCCATATCTTCACTATCAATTACATGTCTAGGAAGTGTATTCCATAATGTAATGATTCGTTGGTTATACCAATGATTCCTTTTGAAAGTTTTATTCACTTCTCTCTTAAATTTACACATGTGACCTTGTATTTAAACTTATTGAATTATGCTTTTGTAGCCCTAATGTATATAGGAGAACCTCGTTGTGACATGCCTTAAATGCAAGGCATAAATCACCTCTTATCCTCCTATATTCCTTTGAGTTGAGTTTTAATTCCTGTAATCTTACACCATATGATTTACTATTCATATTATTAACTTTTTTAGTTTTTCTCTTCCGTACTTTCTCAACTTTTATTTTACCTTCAATAGTATAAGGAGCACAGAACTGGGAGCAATACTCCAGGTGGCGTCTAATCGAAGAAGTATACAATGGTATTATAACCTCAGTATTCTGACTCTTTTATCATGTTCATGCATTTTTCGTGAAACTGATCAGGGCTGTCAAGGTGCCACAATAAGGCCTAAATCCATGCTGTTTATCACAAAGCAAATTTAACAAACATGTTCTCAAGATGGGATAGAAAAGAGATAGGGTGATGGTTGTCCAGTTCAAACAAAGTACCGTGTCTTATAAACTGTGACAACTGTAGCTACATTCCATTTCCTAGGGACAGTGCCTGTTATCAGAGACCTACTGTATTATACAAATAAATCAGAGGTGCAGCAATGAGATGTGTAGCCAGTCTTAAAAAGCCTATTATACAATGGGGTATGAAAATCCTGTAACCTCATTGGTCAAAACACATCACATGACCATGATAAATCCTCCAGTATACCCACTCTAAAAGTTTTATATCACTATAAAAACAAAAACAACAAGTTGAACATTGTATATTAGCAATATACCATGACAGGGAGTGGGTATATGGCTGGATTTACCACTTCTGGTGTGGTTAAGTCACTCAGCTGCACCTCGTGACTGAACCACACCAGGCATGGTAAATCCACCAATATACCCACTCCCTGTCATGGTATATTGCTTAATTCTCCATCTCACCAAAGCCACTACTTCTATTGAGATCCACATTTTTTCAGGTGCAGTAAAACCTCAAGTATTTTTAAAACTTCAGAATCCAAAATTAGGCTTGGCGGTGCCCCTAGGAAAGGGAATATTATCAATTATACCATGGACCCTAGACAACAACGAATCAGAACGGCTGACTGGCACCTTACCACCGTTGTAAATCCTACGATATACCCACGGCAAAGGTGCCAGTCAGCCGCAACTCTAAAATCCATCCGAATCCCGAAGCTGGCAGCGGCAAACGGCCATCTTGAAACCCCGCAAAATGAGACGCAGCAAAAGCACTTTTTTTTTAAAACAGTGCAGCCTGAACAAAATTGTGTGCCCCCTCCTGTCTTTGTGTGCACTCCACAATTCAAAATAAACAGTCCCAAAACCATATCGGAATTTCAGTACTTTTAACATTTTTCACCAGTAAACACTTGGCTGCACCCACCTCACTCCTCGCTCTCTTTCTCTCAGTTTACTCCCACTTGCTCTCTGGCTCCACTCCATTCCTGCTCGCTGCTGCCCCACTCTCTCTCTCTCTCTCTCACCAACCAGCTGTACCCTCATGCCCCACAAACTGTAAATCCATCCAAGCAGGTTTTTCCCTCGTAACGGCTGTCATTTTTTCTGCCCGCTATGAGAAGTTAAACCGCACCTCCGTGTTACACACAACAAAACAGCCACGGAATCAAGTTTTGAATTAATGGATCTGAGTGAACTAGATAAAATTTTCTGTTTGCCCAAGTCAAGTGAGCCCCAAACAGTCTCAGTAACCCAAACAGCTTTACCTATTGCTCCCGCTGTTCCAGCTGCTGCTCCTCAGGCCCCCAGCACCGACACAGCAAACGTGCTCCTTCTGATTCCTTCCTCTGGAAACACCGCTCTGCCCTAGTCAAACTCCGCAGAAATCACTCATGCACCAGGCCCATCCAATCCATAACAGGCACGAACATCTGTAACCCTTCCCCCAAGCCTCAAGCAAGTACAACAAAATAACTTAAAGCGTAAATAATGTTGAAAGTAATAAAACAGTTCTATATTTCAAACCTTGTTAAATGCTACACATATAAAATGCTTATATAAGGCAGCATATACTGCATGGACTATTTTATGTGGAGTAAGAACATTTACATAAAAAAATGTATTTCCAATACAATTAAGCAGAAATAAAAATAAATTTCAAACTGAATGTTATCTAGTCAAGGTATAATGCAATAAGCCACTGGGATGTGTGTGGGTTATCGGGGTTACCACGGCTGGGTGGATTTACCCACTGCCGCGCCTCGGGCAAACCACTCCAGCCATGGTAACTTGATAACCCACACCCCCCCTCATGGCTTATTGCTTAATTACACTATAGTTTAAAGAGAAAGAATTTGTTTTATGGGAACTCATTTGAAAGGATGAAAGTCATCACCGTTATACCAAATTTTGAAATAGAGGGGTTCTTTTTATTGCATTATCTTTGTACAAAATAAAATCAGTAAATTTCTTATTAAAATGCCTGCAATAACTGTACAGTACTTTAACATCACAGCTTTGTACTACATCATTAGGTTATTTTTCACATTGAACAGTGAATCACCACGCCCCACCCACCCACACACACACACACACTCACCAAGTGCAATCTTGAATAAACAGTGAGTAACAACCCTGCTTTCCCTCTGACAGTTCTTATTATCTGCACTCTCCAACCTGACTGCCAGTATTCTCATATTATTTTGAATGATTTAATCAGCCAGACATCTGCTTCTAAATTGTGAAAGAAAACATATAAAACCAAGTTTATTAGATTCAAATTGTCCTCTGTTAGCCTGACAAAATTCCAGTTAGCATGCACAAACAGACTGTAAAGATTGTAAGTGTGACTTACTTAGTTTCTCCAGCAGCGTATCCTACTCCTCAATGGAAAATCTGCAGTTAAGCAGAATACCTAAAGTTACACCCTCTTATACTGACTGGCATAGCCCAACGACCCGTGTGTCATGCATGATGACATCTCCATCATATGTGGGGAAAATGAAACATCCTGGTTGCCAGGGCAACTGTACACTGAAACCACCGAGACACAGTGATAAAATAAGTCATGGTGGTGATCATACACTTCACAGCCAAACGAAGGTGGTTAGTAGAGATGCAGTGAAGTTTAAATTCACCTGTGAAGTTAACCTGAACTGGGCAACTTCGAATTTGCATAGCACTATGTGAAATTTCGGCATACGGTCGATTCGTTGCGGTACAATTAGTCGTGATCAAACTGTAGCTCTGATCTTGTCGAAATGTTATCTTGTCACCGGTACAACAGGTAGTGGGCACAATGCAGCCACCACAACCAGATACCCGCAACATTTTGTCTGCCGATGTATGGTGACAATATTAACAAGTGGGTGGGCAGCAAAAGAAGATTGGCTATAATTTACTCTGAAGCCAGTATAAGATAGAGATCCAGGCAAAAGGTCCCTGGGGTAGTTAGATTAAATATCATCACTATGTGTGTCTACAATTAAACATCAAACATAGCAGCTGAGGTAAACGTACCTCCATTGCACCTAGCATAAGGTAGGCATCAAACAAATCAGGATCTCTTGGCTGCAACTGGACAGGTACACTGGTGTGCTTGTAAACAGTGGGCACTTTTTAAGACTGGTGCACTGCCATGTCAATTTGATCCCTGCAAGGGCTGGTATCACAGCCCCAGGCAAAATTGTAGATGGTCCCATGGAGGGGTAATACCTCCCTCACCAAATCAGTCACCCCCAAAATGAATTAAGAATGCAACTGGGTGACCAATGGAGAGTTCAGGAGTAACATGAACTGAACAGCAGAATCTCGACAAACAAGCACACATGAAATAAAAAAAATGAAAGGAAAAGCAACTCATTGCTTAGCTGGCACAGTTGAGTGGGTCATCATGAGCACCTCCACTGCAGCAGACTTCTCCACAACCCATCTCTCAGCCTCAAGGTAATTAGTGAAGAATCTGGCGAGTTTTCCAGGGTGATTGACCCTCAACTTAACTCAGTATAGAAAAGTAAAGGATCAGCCCACGAGCCATAGTGTGGGAGCCAGTTTAGCTGAAAAGCGATCTTCCTGATTGAATAAATAAACAGGTAATGCCACGACTATATGTCCAGTTACATTTTTTTATGGTGACTTCTTCACCTATCTATGAGTTATGTCGATGACCAAATGTATGGCTTTTATTTGTCCCCACAATGAAATGTCAGCGTTATTCTGACTGTGACATTTTGTCCAGGGACAAATCGACCGTACACGCGACATTTCCATTCAAAGGTCGAAATTCGCCTTAATGGACTTCACGTAGTGCACTTCAAGTTTACTTCATATTACAGTTTGAGAAGGCAAAGTTGGCAAGAAACAGCCAACAGATCACATGTCTGACTGTTTGCAGGTCACATGGTGCAGGCAGTCAGTTAACTAGGCAGGAAGTCAGTGAATTACTTTCACTTTCACTTTGAGAAGGAGCTAACTAGTCAGCATTGTGCGAAATCTGTGGACAGTGTATTTTTGGCTAAAATCTTCAAGGTATTGAGCTTTTTCGTGCTTTTAAGTTTTTGTAATGCATTGGTAAAGTTTTGCAGGCAGTTTGAATTTATTTTAAAACTTGGTTTAGTTAAAAAATGTTGTTTATTTTGGTTACTTAGTTTTAGTTAGTGTAGTTTTTTTGCTAGTATCTCTACTAATATTTTTTTTTTGAGTTTTGATTTATGTTAAGTTTTACTTAATATGGAGAGAGGTGGCCAAAGTGGTGGGCAGCAGGGACCCCGAATACATGGCTGCCTTGGGCAACAATTTCTCCTTAACTGCAGTCTTCTTTTAACCATGCGTGGTCCCTCACAGGCACAGCAGCATAAGAGTGGCCATGTGGTGCCAGAAGCAGCAGCAGTTGCTGCTAGTGTTTCAACCACTGCTAGCCCTGCAGTTGTGGAACAGCAGGAGGAAACACAGCAGCAGCAAGCAGAACAGCAGCAGCAGCAAATACAGTAGCAGCAGAAGAACAGCAGCAGCAGCAGCAAATACTGCAGCAGCAGCAGAACAGCAGCAGCAGCTTGTTTTTGTCCCTTCACCAACAACAGCATGGCAGGTGGTATTATGTGGTGCCCCTCCACCACCTGTACCTGGTCCTCCCCACAGCTCTCCCATCTGACAGTATTTTATCTTCCTCGCTGGCGACCCAGTGGTAGTCAGGTGTAAGCTGTGTGATGCACTGGTACATCAGAGGTGTAAGGGAGGTCACTTGTGCCTGGGTGGTCAATGAATACACCTTTTGGGGCACCACCATGCAGAGTGGGAAGCAAAGCTGCAAGAGGTATCAGCCACTCCTGCAGCCAAAGCTGAAGTAGTAGAGCAGCGGCCTGCACTGCACTGCATCAAAGGCAGATGGCCAGGGCATTAGAAGTGGTGGCTCCTGCAGCTGCCCACCTTGCGTGCAACCCCTCAGAACAGCCTGCCACAGAGGCTGACTTTGCTGTGCTGTGGGCAGCGGTTGAAGTTATAAAAAATGTTGTGGAGGGTGCAGTGCAGCAGCTCAACTGCACTGAGGGACAAAATGTGAAGATAATTAGAATGTTAAAATGTTAACAACAGTTACTAGTGGTCAGCCCCAGCCCCCACAGTACCAGTAAAAAATATTATGTCACAAAATCTTCCCCCCTAAACCTGTCCTCTGCTTTTACTATTTTACTTAGACAATATTTTTTTTATTACAGCCTAAGTATGTAATTTATGTTCATTTAATGTTTTCTTCCTTATGTTAATTTTGTTAATCCAGTATTTCTTGATTCCCTACCTCCCCCAAATGACTCTACGCCCCATTCTGCTTTCTGCAATAGAAATATTTTTGTTCGTCCTCCTTACTTTATTTTATATAATAAGCTTTGCGTACATTCCATGCTTTCATTTCATTATGTTCAGGGGCGCCAACAGCGCGGGTGCTCGGGTGCTCAAGCACCCACAAAGTTTAAGTCAGCACCCACCTCATTCTTCCACCTGCTTGTTGCCTGCTTCGAGCCAGGACACTGCAGCAGCAGCTGCCAGCTGGTACGGCTCGGTCTGTCTCCATCTTCGGACTGACCCACAGTACCCGAAGTTCCGAACCCAACCACGTCCCGAGGGCTGCAAGTTAACATCGAGTCTCGGAAGTCGTCGGACGGTCTCGGATGAAGACTCTCGATCCAAGACCATCCGACGATTTCCGAAACGAGAACCCACCACATGACTCATCAAGGAGATGGTCATGTGATGCATGCTGCAAATGCAAGAGTTCGGAGTCGGACGTATGTCAAGTCATCAACTTAAGCCAGCCAGCTGAGCCAGGCAAGCGTTAGCACGCAACGCAACGACGCAAGGCGGGGAATCCGGGGATCCTCCATTGCTAAGCTGAGCGAGGATGGAGCAAGTCGTTTTTTGTGGTCGCTCATCTTTGCGCGTGGTAGTGGACCTAAAATTAGCAAATTGCAATTAAAACAGTCAGTCACCAAATAAAATCCAAACAATTTCTTTAGCTAGCTAGCTAGGGAACAACAAGGGAGGGGGTACTACCCGCAGCCCTAAGTTAAAACAATTTTTATCAAACTGCTAGAGAGAGGAGGGAGGGGGAGAGCCTCTAGACTAGACAGTAGTGTTTTTACTGACTCAGTCAGACTCAGAGTCACACTGTACTAGTCTCTGGCAAGTGGCAACACTGCAGGACACAGGACAGAATCAGATCACAGACTAAAAACAAAGAAAAGAAAACCTGCATCTTTAAAAAAATTCTGCAGTGGGTTCGGGCTAGGGCCAGGCTCAGTCTGTGTGTGTGTGTCGGTGTGGTGTGGGTGGGTTCAGGTTGTCTTTCGTCTGGAGACTGCACCAGCAAAGTTAGCCAGCCGCAGTAGGGGAGAGTCTCAGTCTGGATGGAGAGGAAGGGAGCGTTGCTGGCATGGTGGCATAATTATTTGCTGCTTCAATGAACTGAACAGTCAGTTGGTCATTGTTTGCTGACTGTGACACTAACGTGCTGCAGCCTAGTACTTCTGTCTAGTAGTCGTGCCTGTACCACCAGTGGCAGAGCCTGACCATCCAAAAGTAAAGAAACTCAAGTCAGAGAGGGCTCTGTCCAGTCCCTACCAGTGTGTGACTGTCGGAAAGAAAAATTACAAGTAAAATAAAGTCAGAGTGCTGATTGCACAGCACTGAGGTGTCTTCTGGGCTGTATAGTCCAAGTGACACTAGGCAGTGCTCTGTCCGTGGGTGCTTGTGAAGTCTGTGTGAGAGGGTGAGCAGCTGAGTCTTATCCAGCAGCAGCCAGTCACAGTCCTCTCCTGTCCAGTCCCTACCAGTGTGTGACCGTCGGAAAGAAAAATTACAAGTAAAATAAAGTCAGAGTGCTGATTGCACAGCACTGAGGTGTCTTCTGGGCCGTATAGTCCAAGTGACACTAGGCAGTGCTCTGTCCGTGGGTGCTTGTGAAGTCTGTGTGAGAGGGTGAGCAGCTGAGTCTTATCCAGCAGCAGCCAGTCACAGTCCTCTCCTGTCCAGTCCCTACCAGTGTGTGACTGTCGGAAAGAAAAATTACAAGTAAAATAAAGTCAGAGTGCTGATGCACAGCACTGAGGTGTCTTCTGGACCGTATAGTCCAAGTGACACTAGGCAGTGCTCTGTCCATGGGTGCTTGTGAAGTCTGTGTGAGAGGGTGAGCAGCTGAGTCTTATCCAGCAGCAGCCAGTCACAGTCCTCCTGTCCAGTCCCTACCAGTGTGTGGACCGCCGAAAGAAAAATTACAAGTAAAATAAAGTCAGAGTGCTGATTGCACAGCACTGAGGTGTCTTCTGGGCCGTATAGTCCAAGTGACACTAGGCAGTGCTTTGTCCATGGGTGCTTGTGAAGTCTGTGTGAGAGGGTGAGCAGCTGAGTCTTATCCAGCAGCAGCCAGTCACAGTCCTCCTGTCCAGTCCCTACCAGTGTGTGACCGTCCAAAAACCAATAAAAAAAAACAAAATATATCAGACTATTAGGATTTAAGAGGGGTCCTTGTGTCAAAAACAAAGTGATGTGAACTGATTGTCTAGTGTTATTCTGACCTCCACTGACTTTAATGTTTTAATCATATTCTGTCCAGACCAGTGACTAACAGTGTAACCTATTCTGACTGAATCAACACAAGAGAAACACACACTGTAAGTCAAAATGGACAACTTTATTAAAAAATGGGCTAAACAGAGTGAGGCAAGCAGTACAACAGCAACACCATCAACAAGTGACGTAGCAAGTTGTGAGACTGAAGCTGAGGAAACAGCAGCTGGACCAGCTGCACAAGTTCACATTGCTAGGGATGTGGACGTGGTTGATGTTGATGAGCCATGTAGCAGCATCAGCACTCTGTCTGTAAAAGAAAAAACAAGACAGGAGGAATCATTAGTAGTAGCCAAGAAAAAGGCAGAACCTTTCAAGAAAGGTGGCTTGACCGGTTCAAATGGTTACTGTATGATTCCAATCAAAAAAAAGCATTCTGTTCAGTGTGTAAAGAGGCGAGAGAAAAAATGCTCACATTTTCCACAAAAGCTGATGAAGCATTTACAGTTACTGGTTATAGTGCATGGCATAAGGCAATAGAAAGATTTGAATCCATGAAAAAGTGGCTGCCACAGTGAGACTGTAATGAAAACACATGTTAAGCAAAATGTGACAGCATTATGTCTGATGCCAGTAGACAGCGAGCAGTAGATGCAAGGATTGCAGTTTAAAAATGATGACAACTTTAAGATTACTGGCCCGACAGGGGCTTGCTATCAGGGGCCATACAGATGAGAGTTCAAATTACATGCAAGTGCTAAAAGTGCGAGCCACTGATTGTCCACAGTTGCAGCAGTGGTTGTTAAGGGATAGCTACAAGTGGTTGTCTCATGACATAATGAATGAAATGCTGGACATTATGGGACAAGATGTGCAAAACACAATTGTTTCCAAAATCAAAGCAGCTCAGTATTTTGCTGTAATGATGGATGAGACAACGGACATTACTGTTCATGAGCAAGTCTCAATATGTTTTCGATTTGTTACTGAGGATTTGGGAATTGAAGAAGCATTTTTAGGATTTCATGAAACACCAGCTGTAGATGCTGCTATACTATTCAGTATCCTTAAAGATGTTTTGTTACGTTTTGACTTGGATATAAATAAATGTCGGGGTCAGTGTTATGATGGAGCTGCTACTATGGCTGGTATTCACTCTGGAGTGCAGGCTAGGCTAAATGCTGTTGAGCCTAGGGCCCTTTTCGTATATTGTTTGGCACACTCCTTGAACCTTGTAGTACAGGACTGCATCAGCAAAATACAAGAATGTCGAGACATACTACATCAGTTACGAGAACTCATAACATTCATCAGAGACTCTCCAAAACGGCTAACTTTTTTGAAAAATACAAAGCGGTATGGAAGACACAAGGCCTGGCCTTTTACGACCATTTGCTCCAACAAGGTGGACAGTGAGGGCAAATAGTTTAAATTCGATTCTAGAAAACTATTCAGCATTTTGGAATTTCTGGACAGTGTGTCCTCAGAGAATACTCAGGAATGTGGGGCAAAAGCTGGAGGGTTCTTGGCACAGCTACAATCATTTAAAGGTTTTTCTTCTTGAGTCTTCTTAAAAATTTTCTCGACTGTGATAGCATAAACACAGCCCTTCAAGCAACCTCTCTTCAATTTCTAAAAGCTAATTGGATGATTCAAACTCTTCTCGACACTATGCAACAATACAGAGGGCAGTTTGACAACTTCTGGAGTACAGTGGATGGAAGAGCTGAGGAACTGCAGTTAGGCTAACCAGTTCTTCGCGTCAAACGCAAAGTTCCTCTTCGATAGATGATGGCTCTCAATCAGTTACTGATGCATCCCCAAAAGACCACTTCAGGAGAATATTTTTCCAAGTGATTGATCAGGTTGTTCTTTCAGTCAAAGATAGATTTCAGACTCCAGCTCAGAAGCTTATGTTAGATGCAGAACGATTTGTGATAGGACAAGGCCCAGTAGATTCCATATCTAATTTTTATGGCAATGACTTAGATGCAGGGCGTCTGCAACTACACCGTGACATGTTCATTGACATTGCAAAAGCTAGTGGGAAAACTGTTGATTCATTGCAAGATGTGTACTGTGTCATCACAGAAAACAAGCCATTTGTGATTTATAAAATTTATTCAGATCTTACTGACAGTACCAGTATCAACTTGTACAGCTGAGCGTTCTTTCTCAGGACTCAGGAGACTGAAAACATATCTTAGATCAACAATGTCACAGAGACGCTTAAATAGTGTTGCTCTGCTTCACATTCATCAGGAACACACTGATGCATTAGACATGGACAAAATAGCTGATGAAGTTTATTGGGAGAGCAACAGTTCATAAGAACACCTTCTATATGGTCAAATAATGTGTAATCATTCATGGCTTTGCCATTTACAGTTATGTTTACTATTGAAAATCATCAGCAACTGTCTCTAGCAACTTCCAATTACTCCCACTTTTGACCTGGCTAGTCCTAAAAAATTGTAATACCATTACACTGACACATGCTTCCCCTTTCCCCTGGTTGTTTCTGAAATGAGCTCTGCCCATGGTACCTTTCCCGGTTATCAACTTTAAAATAAATAAATAACGTGCTAAGTGAATCCTTTGAGCACCTGGTGCATCAAAGAGCCATTCAGGGCACTCTTTCATGTCTTCTTGCACCACCTGGAGGTAACAGAGACACTCTCTTATTGATCTTAGCACCTGCTCAGGCATCAAATAGCCCCCAATGGTACCCTGGCATCCTCTACATTGGAGTAGTTGTGATGGTAGCATACTCATTCCAAAATGTATCCAAAAAAACCACTAAAATGCACCAGAAAGCATGAAAAACCCTATAGCTTCTGGGGGCCTAGGCGGCCCCCAGACCCCCGGCCTTTTATTAGGACTCTGTCTCTCAGCACCCACAAACTTTTTAAAAACCTGGCACCCCTGATTATGTTGTCTTGCGCGTGTGTAAGAAACATGTTGCGGTAACTTTAGAAAAGCAGGTGTTGGATGTGTGGTCATTTTGTGGCCAGTAGTGCCACTGCTTTTGGGGGCTGGGCTCCATGGTACAAATTAGATTGCATGCTGTCAATGACAGCAGTACAAAAAAGTGCCACCAACTTAAAACATTTTAGCCACTTCAATGAGGGAGCTCCACCTCATTGCAGGGCATGCTTTTCCTCGTGTAACATTTCAATCAGATATGGCAGTACCTGTGCCATCCACCTGGCACAGTCCCCAGAAAATCCAAAATCAAGGATGCCCAATCCCCCTGTTGGCATCATCATACCCCCCTCCTGAGTTCATTTGCCGAGGGGGGTGCCCAATCCCCCTTGGCATCATCCCCCCAACACCTTTTATTTGCCAAAGGGGTGCCCAATCCCCCATCGGCTCCAGTCCCTCCCACCCCAAAATATGCAGATGGCACTCTGGAAGTCCACCCCAGCATGCCAAAAGTACCTGTTAAAAGAAAAAACCTTCCTGCAATGTTCATTATTTTTTTTAACCCTGTAAAGTAGAAAATGGTCCCTCGCTGTCTGCGGCCCCTCCCCCAACCTGCGCTCACCCACTACATAGCCCACCTCCCCACACCGCCCTAACCCCATACTTACCTCTGGAGCCCGGCTCGATGATCTTCGGTGGACCGGGAACACGTCTGTACTCTTCAAAGCCGACTGCGAACTGAAGAAATGCCAGTAAGCTGTATAATGGCATAAATAGGGTTTTTCAACTTTGGTGCATATCTCAGGCATTGTGGGGAATTCTGGCACCAAATTTTCAACAAGGGGTTATTGGGACCCCTCCTCATGAATTCAGTCACTGTCATGGTGTTATTCAGTCCTACAAAGGTGATTTGGCAGTTATTGCGTAAAATCACCTTTCAGGACTGATTAATGAAATGACAGTGCCACTGTTCATGAGGTGGTCTCTCAAAAAGCCTATGTTGCAAATTTGGTGAAATAAATCAAAAAAAATGACTGTTTTACGAGTGTGCGTTGCTGACTTTCCATGCACACTTGTAACTTCACAAATATGTAATATTTTCACTCCTGATTTTCAACATTGGCATTTTTCCACACCTCCTTATGAACAGTACAGCTGTCATCTTTCACATCCTGGCTGAAATGCGTTTTTCGCACTTCCAGTGCAGAATAGGTTGGTCGCTGTGGGAAATCAGTGTTTGGGACAGATTAAGAAAATCACAGTGACACTGGGCATGAGCAGAGGTCATAAAATGCCTATGTAGAAAATGTGGTGATGAAAGTCCATTAAATGACTATGCTATGAGTGTGTGTTGCGCAGTTTCCACGGACCCTCATAACTTCACGAATTTGTGATATTTTCACTCCAGATTTTCAACACTGGCATTTTTTACACATCCTTATGAACAGAACAGCTGTCATTTTTCACATCCTGGCTGAACTGTGTTTTCACACTTCCCGTGCAGAATAGCGCTATCACTGTGGGAAATCAGTGTTTGGGACAGAGTAAGAAAATCACAGTGGCTCTGTTCATGAGCTGAGGTCCTAAAACACCTATGTTGAAAATTAGGTGACAAACTTCCATAAAATGACTGTGTTACAATCGTGTGTTGTGTAGTTTCCATGCACGCTCATAACTTCGATAATTTTTAATATTTTTACTCCAGATTTTAACCATTGCCATTTTTTCACTCCTCCTTATGAACAGTACAGCTTTCATTTTCCACATCCTACCTAAACTGTGTTTTCACACATCCAGCATGCAGTGGCACAGTTGCTGTAGGAAAACAATGTTCAGAACATAGTAAGAAAATCACAGTAACACTGTTCAAGAGCAGAGGTCCTAAAATGCCTATGTTGAAATTTGGTGAAAAAATTCCATAAAATGACTATGTTACAAGCGTGTGTTGCTCAGTGTAAATGCACAGTCATAACTTTAATAATTTGTAATATTTTCACTCCAGATTTTCAGCATTGTCATTTTTACACACCTTCTCATGAACAGTACAGCTGTCATTTGTCATATCCTGCCCAAAATGTAGTTTCACACATGTGGTGCACAATAATGCAGTCGCTGTGGGAAATCAACGTTCAGGCAGATTAAGATAATTATAGTGCCTCTGTTCATGAGCAGAGGTCCTAAAATGGCTATGTTAAAAATTTGGTGAAATAATTCCACTAAATGACAATGTTACGAGTGTGCAACGTACAGTTTTCACACACGCTTGTAACTTCGAGAATGTTTAATATTTTCACTCCAGATTCTCAACATTGCCATCTCTTCACACCTCCTTATCAATGGTGCAGCTGACATTTTAATGTGGTGCAGAATGGTGCAGTCACTGTTGGAAATCAATGTTCAAGACAGATTAACAAAATCACAGGGACACTGTTCATGAGCAGAGGTCCCAAATGCTTTCATGAGGTGGGGTCACAAAAAGGCCATGTTTTAAAATTTGGAGTGCAAATACCAACACATGCCCAGAACATTATGGTTTCTAACCATTACGTCCCACCCTGTATAGACTAACATGCATCAGGGGTGTGTCTTTGGATTGTCTGCTGTACTGCTCACACCTTTGGTCTTCCACTCCCACCCTGCAGCCACTGTCAGGCATCATGGTGTGTCTTGGACTCTTCAGCCCCAAAGTTCAATCCATTCTCCTATGCTGCACACATCTCAATGTACATACTTATGAAATGGGGTGAACATAAGGCCAGATGACCCCAAGGCACAACGCAACACTTGTCAGACTCTGCAGGGTAGGGTGAGGTGAAATAGGATGAGCATTATGGCCAGTGACCCAAATGCACACCCCAATGACTGTCACTCTCTGCAGGGCGGGGTGGGGTTGATGTTGGTTCTATACTTCACAGCTATTCCTATTATGCATCTCTCTTAACTCCTGCACTACCAATGTGGATGCCTGGAATAGCCTGCCCCAATAGGTTGTGGGGGGATTCAAGAATGCATGGGATAGACACAAGGGAGCCCTGACTACAAAGGGCAACTAGAGTGTCAAAATAGGTCTAAAACAAATTAACAGAACAGATGGACCTAGCAATCTCATAAGATGAAGAATAAGGCCAAAATGCATCACAGTGTGCCAACTTTAGTGAGAACATTGCCTGGTGGTGACACCAGTTGCTGCTGCTGTTGTCCCACTGCTTTAATGTCATGAAACATCCAAATAAAGAATAAGGCCAGAAATGCATCACAGTATCCCAACTCAATTGAGGGCGTTGCCTGGTGTCCCACTGCTTTAATGTCCTGAAAAGTGCAGATGAAGAATAAGACCAGAAATGCATTGCAGTGTCCTAACTTTAGTGAGACCATTGCCTGGTGGTGAGTTTGACACCTGCTGCATCACTGATACATGCTTCTCATTGTGTGTGCTTTCATACCACAATGGTGAGTCATAGTTCGCCCCACTGAAATTTTATTTTGGCATAGACATAGCCATTTAATTTCTATTGAATCTTGTTCTGTGATGTAAGCAGTCCAGCATGTTGTTCCTGTTCAGGGAATCATAATACATATGAAATTATTCCACTTGACACTGGTGGACATGATGTTCACATCCACATGCCAGACATATGTTATGAGTCCGACACCTAATGTGGTACTGTAGCATTAAATTTCTATTCAGGGGTTGGGGGGTTACCACTATGGTTGACTGAAATATTATCATTTCTGATTTCTGTTTTTTTTTCTCTTATGTCGTATGCACACTTGGGTTCCTCGCATTTGGGATGGTTGATGACTTTGGCTGTGCAGAAAATGGCAAGCCATGTAAGGTAAGTATTAACTTTTTGGGGGGGAGGTACATTTGAAAACAAGTTTCATTAATGTTTTTGTCTTCTTTACAGGTCTTCAGTATCTCCATTCCTAACTTCTGTCTGTCTTCAGATTGAAAGATACAACCAACGGCAGTCCACAGCACCTCAATATTACCTGAAAACAGTTAATGAAGAAATTATTAGGAGTTCATTGCACCACCACATTCAATTCCCAGTGTGGATGTTCCTGTCTACTGTTATATCCAGCTTAAAATACCAAGCTATTACTAAACCCTTTATCCAGCTTAAAGTACCAAGCTATTAGTAAAGCCCTTAAAAAAATTAACATATTTAGTGAGTGACACGCACTGGCCCACTGTCTTAGTTGCATTACATCATGGGTTTTCAGGACCAGGATAACACACTGTACAACCCTAGCATACTGAAATACACCTGTCCCATCTGTGGAGAAAAAATATATTATCTGGCCTGTATGTCAGTGCTGTTGAATGCTTTACACTGGCAGAAAAAAACAGATTACAAAATGAAAGAGGAAATAAGAGTGATGAAACCTGTAGATGTTATTCTTTTGGTGGTAGGAGTACTGCAGTCCTGCAAAGTTACACAGTCTGTAATCTCTTATAAAAAAAAGGAAAATCAGTTGCCAGTATTTGGTGAGGTGACAGTGGCATCTTTAAATTGTAAAGGAAGAATTCACAGCACAGTGCAAGTCAAAACCATAGTACATAACATCAGTACGTACTTACTATAAATTAGTGATAAGAAGCAGGGTTGTTGTGGCTGGCTGCAGGTTCATAACTTGGGCACAGGTACAATCTCTCTCTCTCTCTCTCTCTCTCTCACTATCAAGAAGCAGAGTGGCTGTGGCTGACTGTGGGTTCATAGCTTGGGCACAGGTATACTGTCTCTCTCTCTTTCACTCTCAAGAAGCAGGGTGGCTGTGGCTGACTGTGGGTTCATAGCTTGGGCACAGGTATACTGTCTCTCTCTTTCACTCTCAAGAAGCAGGGTGGCTGTGGCTGGCTGATGGTTCATAGCTTGGGCACAGGCACAATGTCTCTGTATGTCTCGCAAGAAGCACGGTGGATGGCTGGGGTGCGTTACTGTTTTTCAGGGTCAGGAGGATATCTGCCAATCAATCAATAGGATTTAAGTGACTACTAGTTGACATTTGTGTTTAGAGCACTGCGGATAACAATGACTGCACACATTCTGAGAAATGTACCCTCAAAATCAAGAAAGGGGAAGTCAAAATATAATGACATGTTTTTAATATTTGTCAGTTGCCATATTATAGTCAATGTCACTGTTTTTCATTTTTTAATGTGAAAAAATGGTAACACATGGAACTGCGACAGCGTTCAACCTGGTAATTTTGCAGTTACTCCCTCCCACCAACATCCTCCTCATCATAATCAAGGAGGAAGCAGCCCTCACAATCCTCAATGCCAGAGTTGTACCCACTTGGAAATTATTTTTCAATGACCATATCATCAACTTCAATGGTACACCATTTGATGCTGCCACAAGGATGGTCTACTTTGCCTGCATCATCAGCACAACCATCATCGTAATGGGGTACAAACATAGATGTGGTTGTCTGACTTGGTATGTGACCTTCATTCATTTTGATAAATGTCATCATGTTGATATTTGTAGGTGATAGGTTAGTACAATGATCATGCGATATGGCCCCCACAGAACTAAATACCCTCTCCACACTTACACTGGAGGGTGGGCAGGTCAGGTACTTTAGTGCTACTGGCATCAGCACTGGCCATTCATTCATCTTGCCATTGCAGTACACCAAAGGATCATCCAATATTGTCAGATGCCTATTTTCTGCCAAATAGACATCAACCATGGTCTGCGATGCATGCATTCTTGATGAATTGTCCACCGGGTCACAAGATTCATCTAAGTCACAAATTTTTACTTGGGACAAGGCACCCCAAAGTGGATTAATGGATAACTGTGCAGCTGACTCTACCCCTTGCTCCTCAGTCACCTTACTAGATGTGCTCAGTTCACAGTGACCTTCAGCCTTATTATGCTGTGGTTTGCAGAACTTCACAAGTGTCCCCATGAATCAATCGGACCAGCTGTCAAGAGAGATTTTGAACCTGATCATGCCCTCCTTCCAGTATGGATGCAATGCCATGCTTGTAGTGTGGGTCCAGCATTGTGGCTATTTGAAATTCTGGAGATTGTTGAATAATGGTGATGCATCGATTGCTGTCTAATATTGTAATCATGTGTTTCAGTAATGCACTGCTTGACCCATCTCTGGCCACATCAAGGCTGGGCTGCAGATTCAACAAAGTTTTCCTCAGCACCTGCAGCAGTGGAATGGCTTGACTAACAGATGTAGTCTCACCATTCACTGCCTATGTAACATATTCAAATGGCCTCAAAATGAATATTACTGAGTCCGTGAGTCTCCATTGTTTAGTTGTCATAGACATTGAGGCCCCTGAACTGTCATGGCTAGTGTGCATAACTAGGTACTCGGAGATGACTTTGTACTGCTCTGCCATGTAAAGTGTCGAGTTCCCTCTCATGACAACTTCAAGCTTGAGGCAGTACTGAGGAAGGGCTGTTTTGAATCTGAAGCTGCCTAAGTTGGTCATTGGCCTTTGCAGAGTGTGCAAAGTGGGCACAGATGTGGCATGCAACAGCCAGCATTTGCTTTCTTTCAGGGTACTGCAGAAACTTCTGTACCACAAGATTTAAAAAGTGGTCCATGCAGAGAACCCTTACAGTGCCACCATTGCTGGTATATTTAACAATGTTTGATCCATTATCACTAGCTATGAAGCCAGCTTTTAGGGACAGGGGGTGCAGCAACTCATTAGTTTCTGTCAGTAGCAAGTCTAGCATGTTTTCATCTGTATGTGACTCTGCTACATTATGGATTGCAAGCGTGGCATGCTGTCTAATGTCATGAAGGTTGATACTACCACAGTCTGACTTATTACACTGCTGTCCCATCCAACCATCACAGACAACCCCAGGTAGCTGCGCCCAATGTGCAGTAATATACAGATAGGAACTACTTGCCATTTTGCCATGTGTCCCCATATCCATGCTTCAGTGAATGTAAGGTGAAGTGGAATGTTGAGGGGCATGTCTTACAGATTCTGCCACCGTCTGATATAACACAGGGACAGCATGGGTGGAAAAGTATGTACTGGATGGAATCTTCCATTTAGGACAGGTGCGTGCTGCAAAGTGCTGTAATCCCACATTCTCCACAAAGGGGAATGGCAAAAGGTCAATTGCCAGAATTTCCACTACAGCACCAATGAGTTCACATGCAACTGCATGATTTGCTGGGCATTTACTGTTTTGGGAAAAAGGGCTGTGCAACGTGGGCTGCATTGTTTGGTGTTTTGCACGTGGCATGACAAATGGCTCTCCTCTGCTAACTGACATGGATAGGGTGCCTTTGACATGTGATGGTGGGTGCACAGGTGAAAAGCAATAAATGCAGTTAATTTACCTGTTGTAAGCACAGGAGTTGATGTACTAGAAGTACTACATGGACCACTGCTACTCTGACCACTACTTGAACCTTCAAAATCCTCCTCCTCATGCCTATAGTAATCCTCTGGTGTTATTTCACCACTTTTACCAACATGACTACTTACACTAAAGGAAGGGGATATCATGCTCACTAAGGTGAATGAGGTTGAATGCCCCACTATGGCATTAGCTCCCCTCTGGTGCCAAGTCCACATTGCCATGTTCCTGCTTTTGAGATGAGAATGCTGGCCACCTGTGCCCAGATAGCTACCCTTTTTACCACACTTCACATGTGCTTGCCAAAGCTGGCAGATTGCCACTGTTTTATCACTACCATCTTGTATGAAAAAAATCCCAAACTAGGAATTTTGCTGCCCTACTATTCATATGCCCCTTCTGGGGTTGCATCTGGAATGACAGTTTTGGTGGCAATGAAATGGAGGTGTACTGCATGATTTCTGGTGTTGTGCACACTTGAACTTTGTCTGAACATCACAACTGATGTACTTCAGGGTCAGCAACAGACACAGCTACATCAGTACTTTGAGGGGGAGTATTGACAAACAGACTTTTTACAAACAGCCACTTTCACTTTCTTTTTGTTCAGTTCCCAAATAGGGTCGCTAATATCATCATCATAATCATCATCCACAGATTCACTTTGGATGCTGTCCTCCTGTGGAGATATTCCAACCACAGCCTCAGTACTATCATCCACACTGTTTTCGTCAACATCTGAATGTTTGGATGGCTTAACCTCAAGATCAGTGGAAACATAAGACTGTCTTCTGTTGGCACCCTTTGCAAACTGTGTGAGAGGCCTTTTGGCACCATGCATTTCTGCTTAAAGTTGAACCAGCATAATATTCTGTGGTGATTTGCATATTCAGCCCATGATGCTTTGCACTATGGGGGCATGTGTGATTTTGTATTTCTTTGAAACTTGTGTTCCCGGCCAATGCCCTTTGGGGTAACCATTGCCTCAGTGCTTGTGTGCCGAGGGTCTTTGTCACATAAGACTTTGAGTCATTAGCATGATCAGAATCATGTTCAACTACTATGGGGAGTGGGACATCAACTACACTCAAGTCTGCAGATTGAACAACATTTGTCCCACCTGATAAGTTTGCCTGGGTTGAACTTGTAGCAATACTCATGCTGTTATCAACCGTGCCATCACTACCTTTACTACCAGCATGGACAACAGCATCTCCAACCAGCACTGAAGCAACTGATTTCACTGTGAAAAAGAGTCAGAGAAATTCCTTTACTTGCAGCAACTGCTACCTTTCCCTTCTGCTGAGTACTACCACGGCCACAACCACTACTCTTAACACTGCTAGACTTGCTACTAGCCCCGATGAACCTGCCTCATCATCACAACAACTTACACTGCTAATAGTTTTCTTGGCAGCAGCACCACAGCCAGAAACAGCTTTGCATGACCTTCTCTTCATGAGCATTTTTTAAGACTACACAGACAATTAACAGCAACTTACTATTTCTGCTGTTTTGGGGAGGATAGTAAGCAAAAAACAAAAGAGATGCAATTGCACGTGCACAAGTAACAAAATACCTTAAACAGTCTTTAAAAATCCCAAAGTCAAAAAAACAATGCCTTGTTTTGTGGGGGTGAGAGGTATGGCTTTAGCTACACAGACAGAAGCGGGGAAAAATATTGCAGACAGGCTAAGAAATTCAGAGTACTGCTATTGCAGTTCTGCAATGAAATGCATATCAATTTACACCACGCACACAGATTAAAGATCAGGCACAGAAACTTTAACTGTTCAGTAATCTACAATACAGATTGTCTTTTAAAACAACTGAAAAAATGTCCAGCAAACAGGAAAAAACTACAAAAAATTAAGTGAAGTTGTACTGTGTGTATCTGAACACACAAATAATAAAAAACTAACCAACAAAAGTTGGAAAAGCTGCCTTTTTCACTAATCTCCATTCTACACCACAGAGCCGCCCCTCCCCCAAAGCACACTTCTACCGTGTCTGTCAGTACTGAGACTGAATGTACTACAGTAAATTAACATTAAATATTCACACAAAATCAATAAATGCTTGATGATATAAACACATAAGGGTTTCCTACAATTGATTTACTAAATTTTGACACAAAGTTTGTGGCAAAAATGTAATTTAAAGATTTTTCAATGGTTTGAATCTCAGAGTTTTGAGAGCAAACTGTCTCCAGCTTTCCACTACACACACTGGCCCAGATATTCAAACTGCACTAGGCTGTGGTGCAAGCTTGGACGCAGCTCAACATGGCTGCGCAGGGGTGCTGACTGGGCGATATTCAATGGAGCTGCGCCATGGCTCAGCAGCATTGAATATCACACCCTGGCCACCCGCAGTGTGCATGGCGCAGTGGCACTGCGCCAACGCAAGTGGCCAGAGTGGAGCATGGGGATGTGCTAGCGCAAGTTCTATTGCGCCATGCACAGCAGCCGTGATATTCAAAATTTAACATGCAAATGGGGCCATAATATATGCAAGGCACACATGGGGTCATTTGCATGTCATTATGGCCCCATTTGCATGCAGGTGCGTCGATCCCTGATGACTTGCCCCTGGCGCCCTGCCAGGCAGCAGCCGTTGGGGACCAATGCCCCCTGCAGCCGGCAATGTGCTCCACAGCCCAATCATGGGCATTTGTATAAATAAAAGAACATGTCCTATATCCCTGGTGGTCCAGTGGACCACTTTCTGCCCGATCGCAGGCATTTGTACAAATAAAAGAACATGTCCAATATCCCTGGTGGTCCAGTGAACCACTGTCTGCCCAATCGTGGGCAACTGTATAAAGAAAAGACTTCGTCCAGTATCCCTGGTGGTCCAGTGGACTGCTATCTGCCCGATCGTGGGCATTTGTAAAAAAAAATAATTCCAATATCCCTGGTGGTCTAATGGTACCCCCACCACCCACTGGGCCCTCACCCGCTCCCCCCAGTCAGGCGGCGGGCGGCAGCACCTCTCCCGCCTGCCGCCTAATGCCACCGACTAACATCTCGGTGGGGCTGTACACTCCTTGGTCCACCGTCGAGGTAATCGGCATGCAGCCGATCCATACTACACATTCCAGATATGTGAATGGAATCATTCACATATCTGGAAGTGTAATACAATGCATTGAGCTGCATGCCCACTTGCTCATGCTGTGGACCAGTGAGCCTACAGCCCTACCAAGCAATCGATCGGCGGAGTGGGGCGGCAGGTGGTGGTGTTGCCACCACCGCTCACCGGGAGCAGGGCAGGGCTCATTGGGCAGGTGCGGGGTACCACTAGACCACCAGGATATTGGAATTATTTTTTACAAATGCCCGTGATCAGGCAGATAGCGGTCCACTGGACCACCAGGGATATTGGACGAAGTCTTTTTTTTATACAGATGCCCGCAATCAGGCAGACAGCAGTCCACTGGACCACCAGGGATGTAGGACATGTTCTTTTATTTATACAAATGCCCGTGATCGGGCAGAAAGCAGTCCACTGGACCACCAGAGTATTGGACATTAATCTTCTTTACAAATACCCGATCGGGCATGGGGGGCACCACCAGGTGCAGCCGAACTCGGGTGGCTACCTACAAGTGGCAGCTGCCATGTTGCACCCTGCAATGTGGCAGCTCACCTGTGGGTGTCCATCAGTTGTTCTTTTTTTGGATCAACTTTGTGCTGGCGCAGGTAGGGGTTGCGATGCATGGCTCTGCACTTCGGGCTGAATATCGGGCTGTGCAGGGGTATGCATGGGCACACCCCCCACCCGCGCCTGCATACATGACAGATGCTGTCCAGCGCATCGGGATTTGTGCCGCGCACTTTTCCCTGTTGAATATCGGGCCGGGGCTCATCAGTGAGTTGTGCATGGTGCAACACTGTTGCGCCATGCGCAACCCTTTTGAATATCTGGGCCACTATGCCTAACTGAGGCTGTGCAAAACTATATAGAGCCCATGTGACCTTAAATCCCATGAATCACTGCAAAATGTGCCTTAAAGACTAAAATAAAAGCAGAGTAATGCAAAGTCCATAGAGAATAATGGGAGCTTTGCCTTACTTTGAGATGTGAAGTTATTCACTTCGATAAGCTGAACATTATGTGAAATTCAGGTTCTATGTGAAATATTACACATATTGAATTTTAGGCACTTCACCCACCTCTAGTGGTTAGGCATTCAATTTTATTAAACCAGACCTTTTTTGTTTGCAAATCAACAGTAGATCTTATGTAAAAACTGTTTGTCAACATTCTCAACAACATAAATAATGAATACATCTAATCTATATATACCAGATAGCCAGGTGTGATAGCAAGAGAGTGATAAATCACAGCAATATAAGATACATGAATCAATTATAAATTCACTGATAAATGAAAAGCCCATGGGCCCTATCTATGGGATATTGTTAATTAGCCTTTACTCAATTGTAGGTTTGGGGTGAGGGCAAAGTGATATGAAGAGCATGGGTTGAATTGTCTCAAGGATGAGAAGTATGATAGCCTTTTTGCTAATCAGACATTAGTAAAATTATAAAGTTGGGTACTCACCACCTCTTAAATAAGGACACTTAAAGCTCCAAAACAATTATATATAGCTCCATTGTCTTTATTTCATTAGACAATCCAACATGTAAAAATAGCAGACACCAGTGCAAACAGTTGTCCATCTGACATGTTTTGGATCTGCTTATTTAGGGGGTGATGAGTGCTCAGCTTTGCCATTTTACTGTGATTACTCTGTTGTGTAACACCACTATCCCAGTGTGTACTTTTGATGTTTTTTAAAACTCAGACATTGAGTAGATAATATTTCTGCTCTACTTTCTATATGGCAGAATGAGGACCTGGGCATATATGTGGTGTTATTGTGCCTTATAATCAGACTCGAGCCAGACACAACCTAACAATTTGGTATTTTGTATTCCTCCAGACCTTCCCCTGACACAAGATGAGCAATCACTCCTTAGCAAAGGTCTCTCTTTTGTGCCCACACTCAGATATCTTGATGCACCCCGGGTTCAAGTTGATCTGCAGTGCTTCTATCGTAGAGTACGCCTTGCAGCTCATTTTTCTAATATTACTCCTCTTCTCACAGATGATGACAGTATCACCAGAACTATCAATGACATCAATCCCCAGCAAAGTGCATGCACACCCCCTCCAGGATGTTTTGCTGCTGTTGATTATTTTGTTAACCAATGCATTGAAAACACCACTAACTTTAATCTTCATTGCAGGTACAACCATTCCAACCTGACACCTGGTGAGCTTGCAGCCCTCAGATCTCTACAATGTAGGAATGACATTGTTATTAAACCAGCTGATAAGGGAGGTGCTGTTGTGGTCTGGCAAAAGGAGCTATACATCACGGAAGCCACACAGCACTCTCTGACAACAGGTTTTATTCTTCTCTTCCACAGGACCCCACTGCTGACTATCAGATGGAGGTCACCACCGCCATCACCTCTGCTATCGAAAACAATGAGCTCCCTGCTTCTGCTAAGAGATTCATAGTTCAGCATCCCCAGACATCCAGGTTTTATCTTCTTCCCAAAATCCACAAAACAGGTAACCCGGGTCATCCCATAGTGTCTGCCTGCTCCTGCCCCACATCTCACATCTCCCCATTTTTGGATGGCCTCATGAGACCCCCTTGTTGAGTCCCTGCCCTCCTATGTTAAAGACACTAACCATGCTCTCCAGTTATTTGGCAGGTTCAGATTCAGTGACTCTCATCAGCTCATCTTCACCATGGACATCAAATCTCTTTACACAGTGATCCCCCATGATGATGGTCTGACAGCTTTGCAGAGTTTCTTGAACAAGCGGGAAGTCCAGCAGCCACCCACACACACACTAACTCATCTGGCAGAACTGGTTCTTACACTCAATGCTTTTTCTTTTAATAACAGTTTTTTTCAGCAGGTCAGGGGAGTTGCCATGGGTACCAAGATGGGTCCCAGCTTTGCTAATCTGTTTGTGGGTTGGGTGGAGGAACGTTTTTTTCTCTCCTTCACAGGGACTGTGCTCGAACTCTACAAATGCTACATTTATGACTGTGTGGGGGCCACCTCCTGCTCCAGGGACACCCTCCAAGTCTTCCTTGACAAGTTCACCACGGCCCATCCTTCCCTTCAGTACACTGTTGAAGTATCCTCCTCTACACAGCCTTTTCTGGATACCCAGCTCTCAGTCCAGAACACTGGTCTGAAGACATCAGTCTATTACAAACCCACTGACTCTCACAGTTTCCTCCTCCATAGCTCCTTCCATCCTAAACATGTCAAGAATGGCCTGCCTTATTCACAGTTTCTTAGACTTCGCAGATTATGCAGTGAAGAGGATGATTTTGCTGAGCAGACCCAAATAATGCATAGTTTTTTAATCAACAGGGGATACCCTAAAAGCACAGTGGACAGAGCACTCTCCCGGGTCAGTAACATGCCCCGTAACCTTGACCCCCACAGGAGGGATACTGCCACACAAGAACAACAGCAAATTCCACTAGTTCTTCCTTTCCATCAGAGCACACCTTCTCTTCACAGGATCATCACTAGTAACTTTCCCATTTTGCAAACTGACCCTAACATTGGTGCTTCCTTTACAGAACCACCTATTGCCTCCTACCCTCGACCACCTAACCTCACGGAATCTCCTGGTTAAAAGCAGCTTACCCTCCTAACAATTCCCCGGTACCAAACCTTGCAACAGGGCTCGCTGCTACACTTGCAAATTTATTTCCAGTGTGACTGAGATTGAGGGCCTACAGGTGTTTTCACATCACCAAGGAGTTCTCATGCACCTCCACTAATGTGGTGTATTGTATTCTTTGCAGGAAGTGTTCAGCTATTTACATCGGAGAAACTGGTAGGCGTCTTGCTGACCATTTCAGTGAACATTACAGAGCAGTCAGGAATGGTGAAACTGCTAAACCCATTGTATCCCACTTTATCTCCAGGGACCACAATGTCAATGACCTTTCTGTTTGTGTCCTTCAGCAGGACTTCCGGGATCCTGACCATAGAAAAAACATGGAAGCCAAACTGATCATCCGCCTTGGCTCCCAGCAGCCCTCCGGTTTAAATGATATACTTATTTTCCACTAACATCTTTCAGCCATCCCTTTTTTTCCCTAAAGTCAATTTGTTTTTTTACTCATTTATTTTTCATTTTCACCATATGTCTCCATTTCTGTCTCCTTCCCACACATTTGTCACCTTTCAGCCTTCTTACAAGGCCCTGTTAATTAGCCTCCACCTGGGAACTTCCCCAGCTCTTTCTCTCCCATTATGCTTTATCTTTCCCATCATCACCTTTTTGTTTCACAGATTCTCTCTTAATCTTACTATTTATCACTTCTTCTCCCTTTGCCTCCCCCTTCTTCTTTCTCCACATATATATCTCTCTCATTTTACCTCTCCTCTACACTAACTTGTTTTTTTTTCTCTTTTAGATATTTCCTGAAGAAGACCTAAGGTCGAAACGTAGATTTTTAACTCTATTTTCTATTTTCAGCGTGCATTTACTATAACCATTTTGTTTTGCTTATAATCAGACTGTTCACCAGCATGCAGCCCAGTTCATATCCATGTCCATCCCAGCCATCTCATTCAGTACATCCATGTAATGTTTCCAGTGCATCTTGCAGTGCTGAAAATTTTTGGCCAAATCACCGTTTGCTCGGGGGGGGGGAGCTTTTCTAACCTCCAAATACCTAATCATGTCTCTGTGTGGCCTGCTAGTCTAAAATGTTCTGCTACTGGATTGTTTACTTTATTGTGTAGACCCCTTTATCTTCTTGAATTCGGGCCTTAAGTTGTCCCAAGGTTTTGTCTATATATATATATATTCACACAGACACTGCAGGATGTAAATTACATCCATAGATTCACATGATATATGTTGCTGAATTTTGTAGCTCTTGTTTGTGTGTGGATGGATGAATTCTGAATTTTTACTTGTGTGTCTACAAACTGAGCAGTGCCCACAGGGCACCATACCAGGTTTGAGAGCCCAGAAATAGTTGTCCTTTATTTTGTACTTCCCCTTCTGTTTGTGTTGAATACACTCACCTATCGTAAATTGTGGTCACTTTTTTGATTGCCAATAAAGGTAGGTTCTGAAAAGCTGTGCCATTCAGAGGTCAAACATACATTATTGACCAGTGTTTATTTAGGACCTTGTGACCTGCTAGAATTTACTGATTATATCTGGTGGAAAAAACACCTTGGTTTACATCCCTGATTTGGTTTCCAGGTCATGGCCTGTTTTTGTGTCTCTGTTGCCACACTTTCTCTGTCTTATCTCAGTGTATTTCAGTTATAACCTTCCTGTGTAACTCTGGTTTACATATGTGTTAGTTCCTGTTGAAACTCAATGTTATCACTGCAGCTGCCTCTTATTCTGAGGTATTGGGAAAAAGGAATACTGTCAATGAAACTTGGTGAATGGAAACTTTTGGCATGCAAGATCATGTACCACTCTGTGGACATTCTGTACAGGGTTGTGTGTAGTTTGTTATCTTAAATCTGGATGGTAAGGTCTAAGTAGGGTATACTGCCCTGACTGCGCTGGACAGTGAACTTTAGATTTGGTTTTCTGGTATTCACACACATATATTATGAGTCTAGCAATTCCAGACTTCCTGTCCACAACATGAATAGGTCATGTATATAGTGTTTGCAACATAATATGCTGTGAAAGCATGACATAGTATTCTGGTTTAGTATGAATTCAGTTTTGCACTCATACATATAGGCATTCACATATGCTGGAGCCACGGTGGACCCTATGACTATGCCACACTTCTGCTCATAAAATGCGTGTTTAAACATAAATATGTTTTTTCTGGTTACAAAGTCTGCCAGTTCTTTTAATAATGTTGTAGCTCTTGTGGCTCCAGTCCTGGGTCCAATAATGCTCCAATAGTGATGACCCCTTCATGGTGTGGTATTGAAGTATAAAAGTCACTTACATTTATCGTGATTAGGTAGATGTCCTGACACTGTACAGAATTGACTTAATCTAGGATTTGCAGGATATGTATGGTATCTCTGACATGCGGGTATTGTTTAAACTAAGGGCTGTAGATGGAAATTAATATAGCTTGGGATTGGCTCAAAAAGGCTTCCAACACCCAACATTATGGTCATCCTGGGGGTTCTGTTTAGTGTCTATGCATCATAGGGATATTATAAAAAATTGAGGCTCTCAGGTGTTTCTGTTTAAGTAAATCTACCTCCCATTCCTTCAGCCACATGTTACTGCCATTTCCTCTAAGCTGCAAGTAAGTTCTCTCTGTAGGTCTGCTGCAGGGTCACCTCCTAGTGCAGTGTAATTATTTTGATCATTTAACAGCTTCAGATACATTCATTTATTATGATCATAATCAAGCACTACAATACCCCCTACCTTGTCTTCTGGTTTAACTATGATTGTGGTATCCCTCTTCAAGTTATTTATAGCTGTCTTCTATTGTCTTGACAAGTTATCCCTGGAAGGTAATTCTGTTGGTCTGTGCTAAGCTGTGCCTATATTTCTTCTCTGACTGTACTTGTATATGTCTCTATTGAGTGATTCCTGCTGTAGGTAGATTGCATGAAGACTTCACTTCAAGGATTTTTAACATCTGTTTTATTATGATGCTGTTCTGGTTTTTAGCTGAATTGTGATCTGAGACATAATTGCCTCATGAATTTCTACAAATCACATTCAGTCTCAAAGTACTAACTTTTCTGGCAGGGGAAAATAAGCCTTTCGATAAAACTGTCATCTCAGTGGCGTTAAGTGTCTTGGTGCTCAGATTAAAAAGGTACTGTTTCCCTATTTGTCATTTCAGAACTGTTTTCACTCTAAAGTGGACATGACCCCTCCCACTGTCTTCCCTTGTTCCTCCTCTGACCCCTGGCCCTGTTTCTGCTACTTCTGGTTCCTTGTCTTGAACTGGGCCTGGAGTCCTTGTCATATATCTCAGTTCCAATGTGTCTGTCCTGTCTTGGCCCATGAGTTCTGCCTTTTCCATGTGCTGCCTGTTCTGGTTCCTCCCTTGTCTTTAAAATTCCTGTTTTGTAGTTGTGTATCTGTTTTGTAAGTGGGGTAGGAATAGCTGCTGTCACTGTCTGTGTTGTTACTCGTTTGTGTTCTGTACCTGTTTTGAAAATTTAGGTTTGGCTGGTATTTTTTCTGAGTGTAAACTTGATTTTCACTGCAAGTTTTGGCTCCTCTGAAATTTACAGATGTTCTGTTATTTTATTGTTTCTTTGTACTCTCCAAGCTTCTTTTTTGATTTCTTCTAATGTTTTGTTGAAATCCACAAGTTCCACCTTTTGCTTCATAAAATATTCCTGCTCTTTTTGAATTTCTTCCACTATCTTTCTTCTCTCTTCTATTATCACCTCTACTAAGGCGTACAAAAAAATCCAAGGAACACCTATTCCATGTTCCATCCCACTTTATATTAATGTGAGTGGAATTAATTTCCAAATCTGGCTCTAAATTGACCCTCAGGCCTTGTGAATTTTTTTTTTGTGTTACAGGTAGTAGGGCAGGATACAGCCATGGCATTCTAAGCAGCAATCTTGAAATTTGATATTTTCTATCTTCAGTGCTAAGTTCTTTGTATCTTTCCCTAGTGTTGCTGAAAGGCCTTGATCAACCCTGATTAGACCTAAAAGCCTTTCACAGTCAGTGTCATGAAAAGTGAAATACCCAGCTTCCTATGTTATCAATCACTTTCGCACTCTGTGGTCAAAGACAAACTATACAATGTACCGGAAGGCTTCCAGCACAACGTAACTAAATATGTAGCTAAACACCATCACAGTACACAGCAGAAAAGCGTTAAATAGAGAATAATGCCTGTGCAGGTGTGTTATGAGTTTATCACGCTCCAAGGGTGTGCGAAAAATCTTCGTAATGCTAACTATGCACAGTCATTGTTTTTTAAAACTGGTGCAAGGTTTCAATGGAGAAAAACTGTATTTGTTATTACTGATTTCAGTGGGTTATTATGGCATTATATCAAGTATGGATATCCAGTCATAGAGGATCAACAGTTATAATCTGTTAACGCAGCTCAAAGCCACATCCTTGTCTTTTAGTAAATTACACAACATGGTTTATGAACATCTGAAGCCTAGCTACATGAACCAAATATGGCTGCAGTGCAGTCCTGTGTGTCCTCCTAATGGAGGATATGCCTCAGGAAATGATGTTGTAAAATGTTCTCCAGTTGCTGCCTTTACCTAGGATGTACGTCTACAGGTGGGGAGCGGGAGCACAGAATGAAAGAAGCTCTCAAAATGCAGTCAGTCTTCCAGTTTTATTTATTATAATCATATGTTCTGGCATGTCTCCGACTCTGTGTTTCACCCATGACTTCCTCAGGAGATCACCTTTTCTCTTCTAAAATAAAATAAAAAATATTACCTAACTGCACTAAACTTAAACCAAATGTTAAACAAACACATAAAAGGACAATGGTGTTACAGAAGGTTACTTACTTGATACAACTGTGCTATTCACCTACGTAACTTTCTTAGTCTAATTAATGTAATTCTTCACAATACAAATGCTGCAATATCTGTACTGTATTGTACTGTACTTTAACATCACAGCTTTGCGTCACATCATTTTGTTGTTTTTTCACTTTGAGTGAGTCACGTCCATCCACCACATGCTCCCTAAGTGCAGCCTTGACACAGTACTCGAGGTGGGGTTTCACCAGTGATCTATACAATAGCAACACCACCTCCCTTCTTCTGTTGGTGATACCCCTCTCTATGCACCCCAACAGCCCACTGGCCATTCCCACTGCCTTGTGGTACTGCTTCACCACCTGGAGGTCATCAGATATGATTACTCCTACTCCCAGGTCCTTTTCCTGTTTGGTGACAGCAGATGCCTCATCTCCCAGTTGCATTCTGCCTTTGGGTTTCTGTGCCATAAGTGTATGATTTTGCACTTTTTTCATTGAAACCCAACTTCCATGCCCTTGACCACTCCTAGAGTTTTCTCAGGGCTCTGACCACTGTGAGTTTTCTCAGGTTTCTTTCTTTCTATCCCCCTCTGGAGTGTCCACTCTATTGCAGATCTTGGTATCATCCGCAAAAAGGAAGACCTTCCCTTCCCTTCCAGTTCATCTGAAATGTCACTTATAAAGATATTGAAGAAGACAAAGCCCTGTGTACCCCACTGATCTCCCACCCTTCGCCAGAGTGAACTCTGTTTACCAAAACCCTATGTCATCAATTTGTTAGCTAAGTTGTTACCCAGTTTACCAGCTTTGGACCCAACCATAAGCTGCCCAGTTTCATTATAATCCTCCTGTGTGGAATGGTGTCATACACTTTACTGAAATCTAAGTAGTCCACATCCTTCACCTCACTCTGTTTTATTTCCCTGTGACCCAGTCAAATAAATCCATCATTACTGTTAGGTGCACCCTGTCTGGCCACACAGATTTGTCCACTTTCGGATTGCAGAGTCCCTTCAGGACTCTTTCCTCTGTATGTAAGGGAGGATATCAAAATGACAGAGGCACAGGGATTTGGGGAGGGATGGGTTGGAGGTACTATGGGTCATCATGAAGATGGAAGTGGAGCCACTATTCACACTGGCCTGCTCTACAGACCTCAAGCACTGGGGGAGAATTTAAATAAGGCACCGGTGGAAGCCCCTGCCGGTGGAAGCCCCTGGCACAATAGCAGGAAATTGGTAGCTGCTGCTGCTGGGGACTTCAAGCTGCCTGATGAAGATTGGAACCTCCCAGTCGCAGCTTGAGCAAGTAGCAGGGGGGTCGATCCCAGTCCTTTCACAGAAGAAAGGGTTCTGCAAGAACTCCTAAAACTGAAGGTGGACAAAGCAATGGGTCCTGATGGAATTCACCCCAGAATTCTAAAAGAATTAAGGAAGGAACTAGTGAAACCACTGGCTACTCTTTTTAATAAATCATGGGAGGATGGTGTGGTACCCGAGGACTGGAGGAAGGCGGATGTGATTCCCCTTCACAAAAGTGGGACCAAGACAGAGGCAGGAAACTACAGACCTGTCAGTCTGACCTCTGTGGTAGGGAAAGTGATGGAGTCACTTCTGAAGGAAAGAATAGTTGAGTACCTGGAGGTCAGTGGAGCACAGGATCCAGGGCAGCATGGGTTCACAGCGGGAAGGTCATGTCAGAGGAATCTAATAGATTTCTTTGACTGGGTGACCAAAGTAGTAGACCAGGGAGGGATGTGGACATGGCCTACCTAGACTTTAGCAAGGCATTTGACACAGTCCCACACAAAGATTGATAGTCAAATTAACCAGCCTGGGAGTGGGTCTCAGGGTGGTAGCCTGGTAAAACATTGGCTGGACAACAGGACACAGAAGGTAGTTGTAAATGGAGTCCACTCTGAAGAAAGGGCGGTTACTAGTGGGGTACCGCAGGGTTCAGTATTGGGTCCAGTCCTTTTTAATGTCTTCATCAGTGACATTGCAGAGGGACTGGAAGGAAAAGTATGCCTTTTTGCAGATGACACAAAGATCTGCAACAGGGTTGATACACAAGGAGGCGTGGAAAGTGTGAAAAGGGACTTAGCAAGGTTGGAGGAATGGTCAGACATATGGCAGCTAGGATTCAATGCAAAAAAGTGCAAAATAATGCACCTGGGAAACAAGAACCCAGGGGAAGAATACACAATGGGTGGGGAGCTAGTAACAACAACAAAACAGGAAAGGGACCTGGGGGTAATCATATCAGATGACCTTAAGGTTAGCAAGCAATGTGAGAAGGCAGTAGGGAGGGCCGGGGGTATACTGGGATGTATAGGAGAGGCATCAGCAGCAGAAAACAGGAAGTTGTTATCCCTCTGTACAGACAGTTGGTGAGACCCCATCTGGAATACTGTGTCCAGTTCTGGAGACCCCATCTCTGCAAGGACATAGACAGGATAGAGGCAGTCCAGAGGAGGGCAACTAAAATGGTGCAGGGTCTGCAAGAGAAGCCGATGAGGAGAGACTAAAGGAGCTTAATATGTATACCCTATGAGGAAAGAAGGAGGGGGACATGATAGAAACTTTCAAGTACCTCAAGGGAATCAACAAAGTCCAAGAGGTAGCATCTTTCAGAAAAAGAGACTTGCAAGAACAAGGGACACAATTTAAAGATAGAAGGAGGGCGGTTCAGGGCAATGTGAGGAAGTATTATTTCACAGAGAGGTAGTGGATGCATGGAACAGCCTTCCTGAAGATATGAGGTCTAAAACTGTGGGAGAATTCAAGAATGCATGGGACAGACATAAGGCAATTCTTGTGGGGGGCAGGAAGATAAAGGCTGTTGGTTAACTAGGATCTGCGGCCTATCCTGTAGGTAGGGAAATGGGCAGACTAGATGGGCCTAGCAGTCCTTATCTGCCGTCAGAGTCTATGTTTCTATGTTTCTATGACATCCTAGATTTACTGCAGGGGGCCTATCTCAGGTGACTAGTGAAGCAGCTCATTTCTGATAAGGCAATACTATACCTGGTGTTAAATAACAGAGCAGTATTGCAAACATTAAGCTGGGAGGCCACCCGAGAACCAGTGATCGTCATATAGAGTAGTTCAACATGAGGATGGCAGTGGGAGTGAAACATACAAGGATGAGAGTCCTGGACTTCAGGAGGGCAGATCTACAAACATGGGTGAATGTCTCAGAGATTACTTAGCCCGGGGGTGAGGTGACCTGAGATGGGATGGAGAAATGGGGGCTAAGCTATAGGAAGGCATAATGAAGACAACACATCTCTATGTAAAGGAGGTGATCAACACTGAGAGCAAAAAGAACCTCTATGGTTCTCAAAAGAAGTAGCAGAAAAGGTAAAGGCTAAAATGGTAGCTTGTAAGAGGTATAAAGAGATGCAGAGGGAAGATGACAGGGAGGTGTATCAGGATAAGCAGAGGGAGACAGGGAACTGGTGAGGAGCACAAAGATGCAAACTGAGGAAGATACAGCCTTCGGGGTAGCAAAAGAGGACGTGACATTTTTAAAGTACATAAGTGAAGAGAGGAAGGCCAGGGGAGGGATTGTGAGGTGAAGATAGGCAGATGGTTACTGTGTAGAGAAGGATCAGGAAAAAGTAGATATCCTGAACAAATACATTTGTTCAGTCCTCACAGTGAAAGGGAAAAGGTCACATAAAAACAACAGGGGCATTTTAGGAGGGAGGTAGAAACAAGTCACTTTAAAGAGGAGAAATTCCTGAAGGGACTGAGGGGACTGAAAGGAGCACAATCTTCATTATAGAGGTCTGAGGTCTCCAGAGGACCAAGAGGCCAGTAGCCCATCCATAGCTAGGTTAGTGAAAAACTAGATGTCCCTAACCTACCCAACACAACAACCCAACCCACCCCACAACTCTGCTAAAATGATTCGGCATAGAGACAGAATGACAGAATCCATCTCCCCCCCCACTCAGTGTATCACAAAATGTACTACCCAAAGTACACCCACCCTTTTTCCTCATCTGACTCTCTATCCAAACGTAACATTTCCCATCTAGTCCATCTGTTAGTATAGAAAAACATTGTTATAACAGAAAAGCGAGGTACTCCTTATCAGATGTCTCTGACACCACCTCTTCCCATTCCTACTTTTCAGGAGGTCCTCCCTTAGCCAGTTATGTGTCATGATTATTGCTGTCACTACTTTCAGAATGCACCATAAATAAATTGCACCCTTCCTTAATCTACTGGCGGTTAGATGAACCCTGCTAGAGCCAAATGTTATCCCCATAACAGTAGACTGGTTGGGTTTTATGAGGTAATAACTGGACCATTGGGTCATAAACAACAAGGCTGAAGGTGAAGGTGTTTACTAAATCACTGAGTTCAGTTTTTACAAAGTAAACTTGCCTGAACACTATGGACCAGATTTGTAAAACCCAAAGATAACCGCAAGCCCTGGGTGTGTTAAAGATAAGGTGCATCATGCTTGTGGCAGTCTAACAGGATTTTCTGTCCTGTTTGACAACTGGCACAAGCTAGACCATCTTTTTGTGATCTAGCTGCATCAATCTTGGGCACCGTTTTCAAGGAGCTTGCACCCAAGATTTGGTGCAAACTGCCGTAAAGCAGGTAAACTGTCACAACTGTGCTGGAATTTGAAAATCAAGGGCAGTTGCAGCAAAGGGGTCTGGCACGTGGAAAGGGTCTGATGCAGGGTTTAATGCAAGCCCTGGCTCCACCCTTTGAAAATCCAGCCCTATATCTGTTATCACTATTATATGAAAAAGTAGATGCAAAGTTGTAAACAAATCACAGTTGCGAGATCTGTTCTGCTATGATTTCTGTTATTTTTGCAGTTTTGATTTTGTCAATGAAAATAACAGTCAGTTGAAGTCTGCAAAACTCTATAGATACTACTGTGCATCATGCAAGTAAATAAACATTTATTTCAAAACAGGAGTGTTCTTAGTGGCAGAGTTGAGAGAAACTGCTACTCTCTCACCTCAGTATCAGCAGCTCCAAAGTGACAACAGTATAAACATCCTTCTCAGCCAATCAGAATGCAGGGAATAGTAAACTTTCCCATTATTAGGACTACTGTCCATTTATCTCAGACTAACTGGACAGCAGCTTTGCATTCTGATTGGTTGAGAGAGATAGTATTCAGTATAGTATCAAGTACTCACTGTGCAACCTTGGGCATGTCATTTAAACTCCCAATTCTCTAGTCCACTCATCTGTTGAAATGAGCAAACACAGATGACTCAGGTATGCATGAGTGCGTGGGGGGGGGCAGGACTCCAATGGAAACAAGATATTGCATCTCTCAGCTTAGGTAACCTGGTTAAATAAAATACACATCTGCATTATGGCAATGCTCTGATTCCAAACCATTGTGAAGACAAATATCACCAAGTAACAAATATAGGGGCATGCCTCAGGTAGCTAATATTGGAATCCACTTGTGAAGGAGCAGTCTTAGATCTGATACTCTCAAACGGGAACTGTAAGAGGATCTCAGATTTAGAAATGGGTAGTCATCTTGGAACAAGCAACCACCAGACAATGTGGTTCACAATAAACACAGCCAGAGAGTCAAGTCATACTAAAGCAAAGGTACTGGACTTTCAGAGGGCTGACCTTGGCAGAATGGGAGCGTGCCTAAGGAAATGCACTAACAAAAGGGCAGGAAGGAGGGATAGAGGAACAATGAGGCAAAATCAAAACTGCTATCACAGAGGCAACAAGCCTTTGTGTGATGCAAATAAAAACAAACAAAGGAAAAAAAAAAACAATGATTCTCAAAAGAAGTGGTGGGGAAGGTTAGGGGAGAAAAATATAGCATTCAGAAAGTTTAAGGAATCACAGAAGGAACAGGAAAGATAACTCTATCAGTTAAAGCAAAAGGAAGTGAGGAAGGCAATAAGAATAACAAAGCCCCAGACTGTGGAAAAGATGGCCAACTCCAGTTAGAAGGGGATAAAGCCATTAGGTGCATTAGTGAGCAAAGAAAGACCAAGGGAGGGATAGTGAGGCTTAGTAAAGGGAAGGGGGTGGGCAGAGGTGACAGTGAGAAGGCAGAGATACTGAATGAATACTTTTGTTCAGTATTCACAAAGGAAGAGGAGGGGGATGTACCTAAACCAAACAATAGAAGCACTCTGGAAAGGGGGTCAATACCAGTCCATTCACAGAGAAAAGGTCCTGAAAGAACTCCTAAAACTCAAGGTGGACAAGGCAATGAGGCCTGACAGTATTCACCTCAGAATTCTGAAAGAATTAAGGGGAGAACTAGTGACACCACTGACTATCCTTTTTAACAAATCATAGGAGGATGGTGTGGTGCCTGAGGACTGGAGGAAGGAGGATGTGATTCCACTTCACAAAAGTGGGAGCAAGGCAGAGGCAGAAAACTACAGACCAGTTAGTTTGACCTCAGTGGTAGGGAAACTGATGGAATCACTTCTAAAAGAAAGAATTGTTGAGTACCTAGAGGCCAGCGAGACACAGGACCCAAGGCAGCATGGATTCACAGTGGGAAGGTCATGTCAGACAAATCTAATAGATTTCTTTGACTGGATGAACAAAGTAGTAGACCAGAGAGGGGCTGTGTACATGGCCTACCTAGACTTTAGCAAGGCATTTGACACAGTCCCACACAACAGATTAATAAACAAGTTAGCCATCCTTGGAGTGGGTCCCAGGGTGGTAGCCTGTGTTAAAAATTGGCTGGACAACAGGACACAGAGAGTAATAATAAATGGAGTCCACTCTGAAGAAAGGGGGGGTTACTAGCTGGGTACCGCAGGGCTCAGTATTGGGGCCTGTCCTCTTTAACGTCTTAATAAGTGACATTGCGGAGGGGCTGGAAAGAAAATTATTCCTCTTTGCAGATGATACAAAGATCTGCAACAGGGTTGATACACAAGGGGGGTTGGAAGGGATGAGAAGGGACTTGGCAAGGTTGGAGGAATGGTCAAAAGCACAGCAGCTTAGACTTCATGCAAAGAAGTGCAAATCAATGCACCTGGGAAACAAAAACCCAGAGGAAGATTACACAATGGGATGCGGGGTACTAACAACAATAAAATGGAAAGGGACCTGGGGAAAGTCATATCAGATGACCTAAAGGTAAGCAACCAATGTAAGAAGGCAGTAAGGATGGCTGTGAGGATACTGGGATGCATAGGGAGAGGCATCCCCAGCAGAAAACAAGAAAGTTGTCATCCCACTGTACAGACAGTTGGTTAGACCCCATCTGAAGATTTGCATACAGTTCTGGAGATCCCATCTCTGCAAGGTTATAGACAGGATGGAGACGATCCAGAGGAGGGCAACTAGAATGGTGCAGGGTCTGCACCAGAAATCATACCAAGAACGACTAAAGAAGCTTAATATGTATACCCTCGAGGAAAGGAGGGAGAGGTGGGACATGATACAAACTTTCAATTTCCTCAAGGGAATCAACAAAGTCCTAGAAGGTAGCATCTTTCAGAAAAAGAGATATGCAAGAACAAGGGGGCACAGTTTGAATGTAGAGGGGGGACGGCTCAGGAACAATGTGTAGGAGTATTTTTTTCACAGAGCTGGTGGTGCACACATAGAATGATTTTCCTGTGGAGGTTGTGGGGTCAAAACCAGTGGGGGAAATCAAGAATGCATGGGACAGACATAAGCAATTATAGTGGGAGGGTAGGAGGAAGTAGGCTGTTGGTTAACTAGGACCTGCAGCTTATCCAATAGGTAGGGAAATGGGCAGACTGGGTGGGCCAAGCAGTCCTTATCTGCCATCAAAGTCTATGTTTCTATGTTTCTATGTTTATACACCACCAGTTTAATTGCTATGCTAATGTCACGTATAAACCACAAATCCAGAGGTATTAACAACAAGATGGATGAAGCACAGGAGGTTCAAGTGTCATATATTGAAAGTCATGATGCTAAACATTAATCATAATAGTAATAGTTAGGCCAATTAGATCCTGCTAACTGGATTAGGAAGGTCCTGGTACACAACACCAGTTAAAAGGAGGTTTTTCTGATGACCATCAGTACCCATAATACAGAGATGACTCACATTTCCTTTGAACTTCAAACCATACAGCAATTGTGAAGCAAGTGGCTTCTGCTATCAATGTCACTAAATGAGTAAATGGGGACTTTTCTGTTCAGTTGAATTACTTTATATGGAATAGGAAAAACACATTTAGAAAACCTCACCACCCCCAGTTCTGCTTTTCTTATGGTCCTCTCACCCAAAGTGTAGGCACACACACCACGACAGGAACCTCTCATGACTCACAACACATATATAGGCTAACTTACTGCCCCATAAGGGAAACACTGCCAAGCAGGGAAGGTCTAGGTATAAATGTGACACCAAGCACCCCTGTCCATCCTGTGTGAACTTGACAGCAGCTGCCACTGGAGGTATAAGGACAATTGTTGGTTCATCTTGAACCACCACATCATCTTTTCACACCATGCAGCATCACACAGCTCACTGATGCTCAGCCAACTACTGTGCAAATACACATGTGGAAAGACATCCTGAAATTCACCTAAGCACCATTAGATATCTGGGATTTGGATATGCATTCACCATGTGCACAGCTTTGTGGTAGATAATGAAAATCACATGCTGAAAGTTATGAATGATAGTGACTTATGTAATGCACAGCATAGTACAGTACAGTACCTTGTTTTGCAGTGTATGCACATTAAATCTAGTGGTGGTACACTGTGCTGGATATCTATTACAAGCACAGATGGGTGTTCTTTAAAAACTCATTTCATTTATATGACAAAGTGAACAGGTACAAAAGAATTTCACTGCAGAATCAGAAACCCTTAACATGGTCATTCCCATGGAGAATCTACTTGAAAGGCACATGTGCTGTTTTTGTAGCTGTACAACAATATGAATCCAATGAAACAAAGCTGATAGTGCTGGCGGTGATCCTGATGTTGGTGGTGGTGACCATGATGGTGGTGTTGAAACATGGTGACAGTAGTTCTTCTGTATTTAAACAACCAGAGCAGCAGCACACATACTCCTTTAACAAATAACACAAGTCTTCATAGTATTAAATGGCCAGTAGTCCCATGTCTTACAATTATTAGGGGCCCAGCCTACTTCCTGTCTAGGGTTTGTCTAGTTCTTTGATTAGTCTTGGTAGCTGGTGCACTCCAAATGCCTGTTAAGGTGGATTATTTTAAATTACTTTTTGTCCTTGCTTTATTATCACTTAATATTAATGCATTTCCAGCTAAGGACAATACTGTATTGTTTAGAAAAATATAAACATATAATTTGTTGGTAGATAAGGACTGCTTGGCCTACCCAGTCTGCCCACTCTCCTTCCAGTACAATTTTGTACTATTCTCTTTGTATTGATGTATATCTAGGAACATATACAGTAAGGCTACTGACTTACAGTTGCGTATGCTATTTCTTGAAGTCAGCTATATACACCAGATTTTTTTGCTGTAGTACTAATATATCTAACAAGCATTTGTCAATGCCGAATGTTGTATTGCTGGTGTTGGCATTGGTAGTGCAGGAGTTAGAGGGATGCATAATAGGAATGGCAGTGAAGTATTGAACCAACGTCAACCCCACCCCACCCTGCAGAGACTGACAGGCATTGAGGTGTGCCTTTGGGTCGTTAGCCATAACGCTCATACCATTTCACTTCACCCTGCCCTTTAGATTCTAAAAAGTGTTGCCTAGTGCCTTGGGGTCATTGGGCCTTACGCTCACTCCATTCCATAAGAAAGTACATTAAGATGGGTGCAGCATAGTAGAATGGGGTGAACTTTGGGGCTGAAGCATCCAATGCACACTGTAATGCCTGTCAGTGGCTGCAGGGTGGGGGTGGAATGGCATGAGCATTACAGCCGGCAATCCAAAGGCATACCCTGATGCCTGTAAGTCTGTACAGGCCGGGACATTATGGTTAGAAACCCTAACTCCCAGGGTGTTTGTTGGAATTTGCACTCCAAAATTTCAACATGGGCTTTTTGTGACCCCACCTCATTAAAGCATTTGGGACCTCTGCTCATGAACATTGGCAAAGTGATTTTGTTAATCTGTCCCAAATGTTGATTTGCCACAGCGAGCGCCCCATTCTGTGCCATATGTGCGAAAACACAGTTCAGTCAGGATGTGAAAAATGACAGCTATACCATTCATAAGGAGGTGTGAAGAGATGGCAATGTTGAAAATCTGGAGTGAAAATATTAAACATTTTCTAAGTTATGAGCTTGCGTGAAAACTGTGCAACTCACACTCATAACACAATCATTGTGTGGAATTTTTTTCACCAAATTTGCAACATGGACATTGTGGGACCTCCACTAATGAACAGTGTCACTGTGATTTTCTTAATCTGTCCTGAACATTGATTTCCCACAGCTACCGTGCCATTTTGCACCACAGGTGCGAAATCACATTTCGGGCAGGATGTGAAAAATGACAGCTGTACTGTTCATAAGCAGGTGTGAAAAAATGGCAATGCCAAATATCTGGAGTGAAAATATTAAAAATTCGTGAAGTTACGAGCATGTGTAGAAACTGTGCAATGCACTCTCATAACACAGTCATGTTTTGGAATTGTTTCACCAATTTTGCAGCATAGGCTTTTTGGGAGGCCACTTCATGAAAAGTGACACTGTTGTTTTGTTAATTGGTCCTGAAAAGTTATTCCACGTAGTGACCACAAAATCATCTTTCAGGATAGAATAACGAAATGACAGTGACTGAGTTAATAAGGTGGGATCCCAAGAATCCCAATTTGAAAATTTGGTGCCAAAAGTCACAAAAATGGCTGAGATAGCCACCTAAGTTGAAATCCCCCCATATATGCCTAGTTATAGCTCACTGGCATTTCTTCAGTTCGCAGTTGGCTTAGAAGAGGGCAGACGTGTTCCCACTCCACCAAAGATCATCACACCAGACTCCGGAGGTAAGTATGGGGTGAGGGGTGTGTGGGGAGATCGGGTACACAAAGGGTGGGTATGGATTGGGGGAGGGGGCACCGGAGACAATGAGGGACTGTGTTTTCTTTTACAGGTTAAAAAAAAAAAAAACATTGCAGGAAGGTTTTTCCTTTACAGGTTTGTTTTTGACACACTGGGGTAGGTTCCCAGTGTGCCACCTGTATTTTTTGGGGAGGGGACTGAAGAAAACAGGGACTGGGCCCCGTGTCAGCACAGAAACCAGGACTGTGTTTCAGGGACGTGCATGTTGCCGAGGGGGTATGAGCACTCTGATTTATGCTACTAATACTTATCTATCTGAAAGCAGTGTCATCATTCTTGCCAATCGTTAATCTAACTTAATTTGTCTGGGGTATAGGAACCATCTTATCCAGTACTTGTCATCCTTCTCTCCCCTATATATTCTCTAACTACAGTCATTGTTAATTTGGGTTTTCAGTACAACATCCATTAATGTTAGCTTGTCTTTCAATGCTTGCACAGGAACTCTCTACAAAGGCTGTAATGCTCTACATCCTTCCAAGCAATTCTGTAGTTTCCTAAGTTTGTTCCTACATCTTCCATCTATGCACTTAAAACTTTTAGCTCTCACTGTGTCTGTTCTCTCCCCTACTTTTCCTTATTCTCCTGCCAGTTCCACTACCTCCCACTCCTCCATCCCTCCTCCTCCCTCCCTCCCCAACCTCCTCTCCCATTTCTGGGTAATTTCAATTAATCCTCTACTCGATCTCTTTTCTTTGTGGGCTTTGTTTACTCTTTACCTTCTCCAATTCAATCTATCATGCAGCTGCTGTGTAAGCTACCAATCATCCTTTTACTCCTTCCCTTTCTATTTCTCCCAACCTCTCTCTCCCTCCCTCCAGGTTGCTTTCCTATTCCCCATCTCCTCCTCAACACTGAATTCTTTTGCCTCCCCTCTATCTCCACTACTCTCCCCTCCTCTTGCTTCCTCCCTCCAATGCACTCCCCCAGCTTCCAGTTTCCTCCATCCTCCCCTGTTTCTTCCTTGCTCCACCATATGTCTGTCAGAATCTCACTCTCCCTACAACCCCCCCTCCTCCCAACCCCCAGCTGCTTCTCCACACTGCAAGCACACCTTTACCAAACTTATCTTACTTCTACTGCTCCTTAGAGCAGGTGACATTGATCTCAACCCAGGTTCTACACCTTTCCTCCCACTGTTCTCTTCAAAGGCCTACATGTGGTGCATATTAATATATGTAGTCTTTTGCTCAAAATTGACCTGTTACACTCTCTTATGGTCTCTCTCTTCCCTGATGCCCTAATAGTCTCTGAATCTTGGCTTTCCTCCAAAATTCCTGACTCAGCCATCACCATCCCTGGTTACTCCTGTTCTTGCCAAGATCATGCCACAAAGGCTGGTGGCATAGCCATCTACCTTTCCCCACTATTCAGTCTACTCTGGTGCTGTCTGTCTCCTCCCCTTCTGTCTATGAACTTCTCAACCTTAATCTGCCCTTCCTTTCCTCCCTTCCCATCTTCATGGCAGGTGTATACTGCTGCCCAGTACTTTCCCCTGCTTCTGTTTCTGAACTATTAATCACTATATCTACTCATGCCTCCTCAGGTGATCTTCTCATCTTAGGCAACTTGATGAAATCGGATGCATGTAAAGTCCCTGTTGTGCTAATTCTATGTAATGTAATCCTCCACTTGTATTTGCCTGATGTTCATGTGTGTACCTTGTAATGTACCTTGTAACCTCCCGGGTCGCACCTGAAAATAGGCACTTGGCTGTCTAGTGTGCTTACCCAGTTAACAAAAGCAAATAAATAAAATAAATAAACTTCAACTTTAATTGGCTTTCACATGCTAACTCTAAACTCTGTCAGAACATAAAATACCTGCATCTTACACAACTCATCTCTGTTCTTACCCATCACAATCCTCAATCCCAAAGCCGCTATCTACTGGACTGGGTACTCACTACTCACCTACACCAAATCATTGATGCTAGTATCCTCCCTGATGCACTCAGTGACCATCATATGGTTTACTGTGTGCATAGAATTCACCGCCCCAGTGTCCCCCCCAAAATTATCCAAATTAGATCATTCTGATCAATTGACTTAGCCTCACTACATGCTGACTGGGCTACTTGCAAGACCTCCTTCAGCCCTATTGCCTCCTCTGTCCACTCCACTCCATGGTTGAGGGATTGCTAGAGGTACCCAGGATCTGTCTCCAGACCTCGGGTGCTAGGGCATTTTCATTTGTAGCCCCTACCCTGTGGACCTCTCTACCTCGTTGGATTAAAGAGTGCCTGTCCACTGTGACCTTTAAGTCCTCTTAGAAGACTTATTTATTCAGTTTTGCCTCTTGGGACAATGTTTAGCTGGTTGAGTTTCAGCTGTCTATGTTAAATTGTGATATATTTTAAATTGTGAATTTTTATATTGATTATTTGTGTTTTATATTGTATTCACGCTTTGGAATTTGAAAAGTGCATTATAAATAAAGCTTGGTTTGATTTGATCTACTTTCCACTGACTGGTTCCCTATCTCTTCAGCAAGAAATATCAGTCAAGCCCTACAGTATTTCCAATCTAAATTTTTATTGGTCTGGGATCATTATGTCCCCCCCTCAGGAAAACCAGAGACAGAGGTTCTCAGTTCCCCTAGATAGTGGCCAAACTTCTGGCCTGCCTCCATGCACCTGACCTGGCATGGAAGTCTTATAAGTCCTCTGTCACTTTAGATAACTTAACAAGTACCCCACTTTGAGGGACCCTTGTACTAGAGCCACTAGGTTAGCTAAGGCTGAATTATTTTCCTCCACATTTCAGAACAATCTTAACAACCCCTCCAAGTTCTGGAAAGTAATTCACTCCCTTTTATTCCCCCAACCCAATCCCCCTTTCCTTTCCTCAACATGGGTGACGCCACCATCTCTGACCCTCCTTCTGTCATCTCAGCTTTCAACTCCTATTTCACCACCTGTGTGTCCTCACTCCTCTCTTCACTCCTCGTCACTCCCCCTCTCTCCTTCCCCTTTGTCCTCCCCTTACCCCCTTCTCCTTCTCACCAGCCACCCCATCCTCCTCACTAAATGCTCTCCTGGTCTTCAACCCCTAGAAAGGTGGGAGCCCTGATGGGCTTAATCCCAAGCTCCTACACCTCTCTGCACTTGCTGTTGCCTTGCCTATCTCCTTCCTGCTCAACCTATCATTCTCTCTTGCCTCAGTTCCAGATACCTGGAAGCATGCAGCTGTTATTCCCTTTCCTAAAGGACATGACTCCTCCTTTCCTGGCAATTTCCACCCTATCTCTCTTCTCCCAATCTTATCAAAACTCTAAGAACACATAGTTCTATCTCAGCTCTCCCCCTTCGTTGACTCCTCCTCCTTTTTCACCCCTTTCTAGTCTGGTTTTCACAAACATCACTCCACCACTTCATCTCTTCTCAGGCTTACAGACTCCATCCATACTGGCATAGAGCAAGGCCTCCTCCCTGCTGCCATCATTGTCAATCTAGTGAATGCATTTAACACTATCTTCCACCCTCTTCTCCTGGACAAATTAAAATTATCAGGTCTATCCAACTCCACAACTAAATGGTTCAACTCCCACCTTGTTGGAAGATCTCAATCAGTGAGAATTGGATAATCTCTCTCACTCCCCCTACCCATGCACACTGGTGTCCCCCAAGGTTCTGTCCTTGGACCTTTGCTTTTCTCTATATTCTTCAGTGACCTCCCCTCAGTCTGCTCATCTGCATCCATCCAAATGCATGCAGATGACACGGTCTGGTTTTCATCTGGCTCTTCTCCGTCAGTGTTAACATCCAGTCTCCAACTTGATTTCAACAATGTTCAGAAATGGTTCAGGGCAAATTAGTTGTCCCTTTATGGTAAGAAAATGGCCTCCATGTGTTTCAGCACTCAGCAGAGGCTTTCTAGACTCTTCACTTCCCTCTTTCCTCACCCAAGATGGGGTAAAATTGATGACGTACCATCATTTAAGTACCTAGGTATCTGGCTTGACCCACACCCTGTTTTTTCTCAGCACACAGGCACCATGAACAGTACAAAAAACTCCACCCTAAGCTCAGTGCCCTTTATAGGAACAAAAGAAATATCCCTATATTAGCGTGAGACAGCATGACTAAGATGATACTCCCCATTTTTATGGCTGCATTTGGGGGAGCCCTGCAGACATTTTGCTTCAGAAAGGGACTCAGCATTACTTCAAAGCATTCTTTCCCACTGAAGAACATATTGGAGTTACGGCACTGTCTCCTATGCCAGATAACTACCCCAGACATCAAAGTTGCTTTCGAAATAAGAAGAAATAACAAAGTGTGTTTTCTTTGCAGTTGCAGCACTTCTCCTACTTTGTCAGAGCCACAGATCAGTCATGAGTCCAGAATTCCTTTACATAACATCCCAATTCTGTCTGTAGACAGTAATGTTTCCTCCTAGGTTTTAAATTTCACACACACCCACACACACACACATACACCACTGTGTTTCAAGATCGTGTGCAACATGTTTGCTGCCCTTATTTTTTTGTAATGAACACTCAAGTACCATTATTTGTGTTACTGTGAGTTATTTCTGAAAATCTTAACAAAAACAAGTTAGTAGTTTCATTGTAATTAATCTTGATTTGCCTGCTCTTTAATAGCCCCAAGCAGTCATGCTGTTCCTGTGCCTCTGAGCCAGCATTTGGGAGTGTTTATGTAATTCCCAACTAGGAAGCACTTTCCAGCCTGTTAGAGCAGTAGTTTTATGTGTATGGTAGGAGATAGTACTCTGAAGATTATAACACTTAGAATGAACATTCACGCATATGAATATATAAATCTGCCAGCAGAAACAGGCCTCATGGTCTGTCTAGTCTGCCCGTGTGTGCAGCTAGCACCCTTAAACTTCAGCTGCCCTACCAGCTTCCCCCTTGACCCCCCACATGCCCTGATCCATGACCTTTTAAACCTGCCCACCATCCTGCAGGATACCACTTCCTCTGGCAGAGTGTTCCATTCTGACACCACCTTCTCTGTGAAATAATGTTGCCTTATTTCTTTCCTTGTACTCTCTCCTAAATCTACCCCATCCAACTTGAGCCCATGCCCTTTTGCGTCCCTTCCCTTCCTCTGCATAAATAGATTTGTTGATCGCCTTCAAGTAGCTGAAGGTCTCAATCATATCCCCTGATCTCCCCTCTCTTCCAGGGTGTACAAACTCAAATCCCTCAGTCTGTCCTTGTAGGTTTTGTCTTCCATCCCCTGGATCTTTTTTGTCACCCTACACTGTACCCCCTCCAGCAACCTGATATCTCTCTTCAGATATGGATGCCAGTACTGTATGCAGTACTCCAAGTGTGGCCTGACCATGACCTGTACAGGGGCATGATCACATCCTTGTGTCTGGTTGAGAAACCTCTTGCAATACACTGCTTAGCTGCTGCCTTCCAGAACTAAACAGAATTGTTCACACTCACCATTACTAACACCCCCAGGTCCTTTTCTTCCTCAGAGACACCTAGCCAAACCCCTCCCAACCAATATTCCCTCCTAGGGTTCTTTGCTCTGAAGTGCATAACCTTGCACCTAGTTGTATTGAAGCCCAATTGCCACTTCACCAACCATTGCTCCAGGTTGGTCAGGTTCTCCTGTATCCTTTGCCACCCCTCTATATCTTCCACCACCACCCCATCTTCATATCATCCATGAACAAACTGATCCTGCCTGTAGCTCTGTGTGAGATATCCATTATGAACAGCCCAAACCATACCAAATCCAGCACAGAGCCTTGCCGCACTCCGCTCGTCACTGGTCTAGGGGATGAGAGTTCCCCCACCACCCTTTGCTGCCTCCCCTTCAGCCAGCTCACCCAAACCCAGAAAACCCAGGATGTATGTTACTGTTAAGTCTACATTCTTTGAAGTTTAATGTATTCCATGTATTTTACTGTGAGGTGAATCCATTGTCTGGGCCATTGGCTTAGCAATAGTTTGTCACCTTTCATTCAAGCCTGCTGTAATGGTCCTTGTCCTTTCCTTCCTACCTTCTCATGTCACCCATTGACAGTGGGGGTTGTGTATCTGCAGTGATAGCCTTTACCTGTACAAATGAAGTAATAAATTGTAACCTAACGGACCTGGTAAAGTATACCTATTTTGCTTTACAGATCAGTAAGCATGAACACCTGAAATACATACAAATAGAAGTATGCTGTCAACCAATGTAGCTGTTTTATCACAGCAATCTTATGTAATTGTGATTCCCCTGTGTATGTAATGGAGTGTTCCCCAACTAGTGTCCCACAGTTTTATATGGTATTTATGGCTATCCTCAAGTGTCACAGTGTGATCTACTGCATTGCTTTTTGTGTCCATATCAGCACAATGATTTTCCCCTCTTAGTTGTCACTTAGAGGGAAGAGATGTTGTGACAGTATGTCATGGACCTTTTTTTTCCTTGCATCTTTGTTGCTGGCTACTTTTTTCCTTTCAAGAGACCTTGGTACTAAGACCACAACCTAAAAAGCTGACTTGTAAGATTTTTCCATCCTTTGCTGTGCTGTAAATTATGGTGTATTAATTAGCTTCTTTAATGAGTATATCTGGATGTTATTATATGCATTATGCTGTACTAAATTATCATTGTGAAGCTAAGAAATTGATTGTTCTTTATGAAAAGTACTGCTGCCAGCTGTGTCTTTCTCATTTCTGGGTGACACATATGCTACAAAAAGGATGGAAACATCAGTTTGGCGAGATCACCACCACATGCTGTAAGTACTACTTTATGACAGTCACACATAAATGCACAATATTGGTTCATGTGGACTGTGTGCTTTCTTGTGCATTATTTATTATCTTGCAAACAGTGTGAACAGTTACTTACTATCACTATGTACCATGCACTGTTAGTGCACCATCAGTGTACTCATACATGTGTGACATGAAAGTACAACTCCATCAACGGTGGTACTTCTGACAGATGGTGGCGACCAGTAGAACATCATCACTGGTACTGATAATTTAATGCCAAATGTGGAAGTGCACCATAGATGACACATACAGATTTACAATTGATGGAATACGCAGTAAGTGGCACATGTGGGGAAGGGGGGAGGTGGCGGTAGGAAGCCGGGAGAATCAAACTGCCCACCCTCACAGGATAGTGCAGTCAACATGGAGGACCATAAAGTTATGATAGTGCCAGAGGTAGCTAAACTCTTAAAGGGGGGAACAGCAGAGGACAGGAGGAAGGAGTTAAAAACAAGAAGGACAAATGAAGGAGGCAAAATGGCAAACGGGGGATGGTAGTAGGATAAATGGCAGCCTAGGAAATAAAATCTCAGATCTGGAGGCCTTGATGACAGAGGCTGACCTGGACATTGTAGCTTTTATTGAGACATGGTATGCTGGAAACCATAACTGGGATATAGTAATAACAGGTTATTCTCTGTTTGGGAAAGGCAGGGAGGGTAAATAGGGAGGGGTGTCTCTTTATATCAGGGAAGGTATTAGAATGACTGGGAATGCAGGGGGGGGTAGAGGCACTGTGGCTCACCCTTGAGATGGGCAGTGGTGCAGCTATTTACATGGTAGGGTATACAGACCTCCAGCACAGGGGGAGGAGGTGTACAGGGTTGTTGTGGAATCCATCCACATGATGGCAGCTAAGGGGGAGATTCTCCTGGAAGTTGATTTCAATCTGCCAGATGTGCATTGGAGCATCCGCATGGCTGCCTCATCCAGGATCAAGGATATTCCATATGCCATGCAAGGGGCAGGCCTCAGGCAGCTAGTGCTAGATCCCACTCAGGGGGGTGCAGTTTTGGATTTGGTACCCATCAATGGGGACAGATTTGCAGAAGTGTGGGTGAGTGGATGCCTGTGGTCCAGTGATAATCACACAGTGTGGTTTAGTATGAGTACAGCAGCAGAGTCAAGACACACAAAGGTGAGGGTCCTGGATTTCAGACAGACATACTTTACTAAGATGGGGATATGTCTCAAGAATGCACTGGCTGGGAGGGACAAAAAGAGGGGGGGATGAGGAGTAGTAAGCCCATTTGAAAGGAGCAATAATGCAGGTGACAAACTTTTGCATTAGGTAAGTAAGCAAGGGTAAGAGAAAGACAAAACATTTATGGTTCTCAAAGGAAGGTAACAGCAAAAAAGATGGCTTTTAGGAAGTACGAGGAAACACAAAAGGAGGAGGACAGGGTAGTGTATCTGGATAAACAGAGGGGGGCAGGAAAATCAGTCAGGAGCACAAAGGTGCAAATGGAGGAAAAAATAGCACAGGAGGTAGAAAAGGGGACAAGACTTTTTTTAGGGACATTAGTGAAAAGAGGAAAACCAGAGGTGGGATTGAAGGGTTTTAAGGGGAAGAAGGGGAGTGTGTGGAAGAAGACCTGGAAAAAGCATCAATACTGAGCCAATATTTACCATTGGCCTCTGATATACTGTTTCACTGTTGACCTGTGTTGTGGCAAAAATATGCTTTTTCTTTAAGCTAGAAATTGAACTATGTGGTATAGACATTGCAGTGAGGCAAAAGTAAAGAGTTCATTTTCATCAGAATTTGATTGCACACATTTAAATATAAACATAATCATCTTAGTGAAGATGCTGTGATAGAGATACAATGAACCCATGGAACCGTGGGTCACACACTGTGAACCTGTCAATATACCACAATACAGTTTATTAGTGATGGCTGATGTTAACCACTGTTATTCTTTTTGTGATGTGTAAGGAAACAATGCAGATTAATCAGTAAAAACAGCAAACTTTAAACCTGACATAACTGTTGGGAGCTTTTAAATGCTTAGTACAAAAGGAAGCATGACATTTCTAAAGTCTTAGTACCATACTGGTAAGCAGTGTGAGAAAAAACATACACAAACAAAACTCAATACACACCAGATGTCTACAATTTTGCAGGCAGCAATATGCCAGCATACAGTAAGGAGTGCATGGCTGGTACATGGCGCTGCACCGGGTGCAGCACGGTTCGGCATGTGAATCTCATCCCGCTTTTGATGCGGGACTTCATGCAGGCAGGCGGACACCCAGGGATTACATGACATGATTACAGCCAGCATAACACAGCTCACCCTGACACTGGGTCTGTTGTTGTGATCTTGGCCTGCGGACAGAATTGCCCATGCTGCTACCTGCCACACCCCAAAGTGGCAATGAGATCCAACAATGCAATATTCATGGCCACAGTACATTCCATCACCCAACTGGATATCTCAGCCATGGTTCAGCAATGCACTTGTTAGCAGGTGGGGATTGATGTGAACCTCTGACAAACACATCCAGTGTAAATTCATTACCCCAACAGTGTGTCTGGAGGACACAGAGTGATTGTATATGGGTGTGGAATCAGGTTGAATAATGCTGTACATATCTGAACATTGCAACCATCACTAAATTAAAGGGTGATGCAGGGGTTGGATTATGGTGCAGAGGTCACACACGGAAATTTGGATGAGGGGCCAAACTGGGCAATCAGTAGAGAAGGTACCAGGATAACACTGTCATGCCAATATGAAAAGGCCAGGCCACTGAAAGATAATGGTAGTGTGCTATGGTTATGTCACTGCACTGTTAATCCATTTCTGTCAATAGACATAACATATTTATCACATATCACAAGTAATAGTCAACACATGTGTCTGGAAGGCAGTATAGCACAGTAGTTTAAGGCTCTGAGCTGCAAACCTGGAGATCTGGGTTTGCATCCCACAGCCCCCCAATTTCATACTGTGGCCCTGAGCAAGTCACTTAACTTCTTTGTGCTCCCGGGTCGCACTTGGAAACAAACTTTGGCTTAGTGAGCCTCTCCTGGTTAAACAATTTCCCCTTCCCCTTCCCTTCTATTCTGTTGGCAATCATATGGTACTGTAGCTTGACAATGTACGTAAGGAAAGCATGACAAGAGAACACAGTAAAAACAATGAATTTTATTTTTCTGTACCAATGTGTTGACATAATTGGATTGTTTTTAATAATGCACTAATCACAAGGTCCAGCTAATACAATAGCAACAGATAACAACAGTAAATTCATGTCATCAGCCAATGCTCAAAAACAGGGAAACAACAATTGACACATTCCTTTATTCTGACTACAAATGGAATGATTTCTTACAATGACCTTCTCTCATTGCTTGAATACCATTTAAGTTGCTCTATAGCATAACTTATACTGGAAATAGTTCATTCCTATCATGTATACAAGCAGGTCTCAGTGAAGAAGATGGGATACACACATAAAGGGAACCCATAGGCCATGGGGAAGTTATGAAGGAAAGGTTAACAGGGGATGGGGACCAGGGTCAATGTAACAGTTCATGCTTGCAAGTAGAAAAGGCTGCACATGGCCAGCCCAGTGGAGCTGGAGGTTGAGGCACTGGTCATTTCACCTCATGCCATGCTGGTGACCCAGGTTCGGGAATGAGCCTTGGCCACCAGGGATCGGCAGGGGTGAGAGAGGATTGAGCATCCAGAGCACTGCTCACCTCTCTCGGGGGGGGGGGGACCTGTTGTGCCACTCACTGTCTGCCCTCTGGTGGTAGCTGGAGAGCAGTACGGGTCAGGAGACATGTACTGATGTCTCTAGAGTGATAGGGGAGGAGAGACGGAAGCAAAAAGAGGGAAAAAGAGGAAAAAAAGGGAGCTGGTAGGCTCCAACGCAAAAGAACAAAGCTACTGAGAGATGAAAGAGATGAAGCTAATGGTAGAGTGTGTAAATGGGACAAGCAAGGTAGATCATTATCAAGAGGCCATAGACAATCAAGGTCTCAATCTAGAAATAATAGGCAATTGGAATCTGACAATATTTCTCCAGCCTCATTGTCACAAAGTGTGCGCTTCTCTAGTTCTGAATCTACAACTGTTGATAAAAGAATTCACATGAGCACTTATTCTTCTTCAAAAACAAGAAAAAAAATCTGAACAAGGAAGATGAGGAAAGAGAGGACAACGAGGCAAACGAGTAGATCAACAACAAGTGGACTTACAACAAAGTATAAATTTAGCAGTTGTGAATTTGTCTAAATGACAGTTTTCTGAAGATCAACTCACGTTAATATCTAAAGGGTTGTCATTTGTGCCTATGTCCAGTTTAAATGAGTTTCAGATTTTTTGTGATTTGTTTCAGTTGATTCGGAAACTTCATTTAAATAAGTTTTTTCAGGTACAGAAGAGGTAATTGAAAATTATCCTGATGAAAGTGAAGGGGCTAGTACATCTGGACATCCCATAGTGGCTAATGATAACTTAATTAGGTTAATTGACTTAATTACTGAACAAGAATTGCATCAATTAACAACAGCAGAGGTTCATCCATTAAACAAGGAAAGCTTAAGTGAATTTAATGGAGAAGTTAATGGGTTAGTGGACACCAACACTGAGTCCTCTGTACCCCGCCCCTAGTGCAGGACTTTACCAGAATGCTATCTTTTAAAAAACAGTTCATATTTTTACCACCGAGTCCTGCGTGTGTAGTGATTAAAATGTTTCAGAATTTAGTCCTGAGGGATACGGCTGAATGACTGAGGAATAATAAGCAGAAACATCACTGGGATAATGTATCTAGTGGGGAAAGAGCTGTTATAGCAGAAATAAGGTCAATATCTGATATGGTAATTAAACCATCGGACAAAAGGGGAAACAATAATTTTGGACAGGGACTTTTATGTCTCTGACGCTCTGAGACAATTATCGAATCCAATGACTTATACCCCCTTAAAATCTAGCTCAATGAAGGCAGAATTAGAGTTATTACTGATGTGGGTCTTAGAGGAGGAATGGATCACAGGTATGGATTTTGATTATTTAAACAACCAGCACCCAACTGTCACAGTATTCTATCACATCCCGAAAATTCATAAGGATAATGTAAAACCTCCAGGTAGACCTATTATTTCTGCTTGTGGACATTAATAGAACCTCTTTCAGTATTTTTGGATCTCTACCTACAATGGGATGTCGTATGTTTACCATCTTATGTCAGAGATACCACCTCTATCCTTCAGGACTTAGAAAATTTTGAAATGCAGGATAATTATTGGTTGATTACAGTAGATGTAATGTCATTATATACTAGTATAGATCATGGACTGAGGGTAACAGCCATTGAAATGGTCTTTGATCAAGTACCCAGTAGAGTTTATTACTGCAGGTCTGGAATTCATTTTGAATTCTAACTTTTTCCTGTTTATGGCACATTTTACAAACAGCATCAGGGAACGGTGATTGGGTTGTCGGTGGCCCCCTCATATGTTAACATCTTTATAGGTTGGTGGGGGGGGGGTCATCCTTGACTCCAATGTTAATCCATTCTTTGACAATATTAAATTGTACAGAAGATTTATAGATGATTTGTTAATTATTTGGCAGGAACCTGGAGAGCAAATTAACATTTTCTTTCAAATACATCAACAATAACACAGTGGGTCTGAAATGTACTGCAGATTATAATGAAAAGAATATTAATTATTTGGATGTAACTCTGGGCATAGACAACACAGGACAAATTGTTTCAAAAGTCTTCCGCAAACCTACAGCTGGGAATGGTGCTTTGTATTCTTCTAGTGTTCACCCTAAGCATACAAAAGTGGCATTACCGTATGGACAATTAATAAGACTTAAACATAATTGTTCTGAATTTAACAATTTTCTTGAAGCAAAGAATGACTTGATTTCATGCTTGAAATTAAGAGGATATTCAGATAAAATATTGAAAAGTGTTTACAAGAGGGTGGAATGACTGATAGAAAAGATATGTTAAAGTATAAAGAAAAGCAGGAGACATTAAATAGGGTCACATTTGTTACAACTTATAGATCAGTGTCCATGGATGTAACATCCATTATTAAAAAAACATTGGCATGTGCTTGGTACAGATAAAGATCTTAAAACAGTCTGCACCACAAATATCATTTGGAAGAGGCTGTGGTTTAAAATATTTGTTGGTGAACAGTGAATATTTGGACTCAAGACCAAAAAATAAATGGTTAGGTAACCAACCAAAGGGATTTTACACCTGTAAGCATTGTAAAAGGTGCAAATTTGGGGTTTAATGTAAAATATTTTATAATCCAGGAACTTTGGGAATAAGAGAAGTCAGCACTGAACATTTCATTACCTGCGTAATGAAGTTTGTAGTGTATGCTTTATGGTGCACCTGAGGCATGGATTAAATTGGACAAACTACTAGGTGCCTGAAAGAGAGGAGTCAAGAACATTTTAGGGCAATCCAAAAAAAAAAAAAGATATGTCACACTCAATTTGAAAACATCTTCCTCTGTTGCAAAATATTGGGACACACAATATTTGCTATGCAGGCATTAGAAAATACCAGGTCATAATGTCATACGCTTGATAGTGTACGGCATTATGGCAAATCCTGGACCTGTGTGATCTCCATGTTGGACCCCCCAGAGTTAGAATCTTTAGTGGGGGGCATCCAGGGGTGCAGCCCCCCCCATAATGGAGGGTGTGGGGGTGGAGCCCCCATAGAACAAAAGATAACAGAAAATCGCGCAACATGGTTAAGACGCACAGCATTCCACCATGCAACATTTGGCCCCGTGCCGGCATAGATCATGTGCCATATAGAATGGGGGGGGTAACAGGAATTTGTCTTTGGACAAAATGGAGTCCATGTGGATTTTTAAATTTAAGACATTACGACCTGATGGGTTTAATGCACAGATGGAGTGCCATTCACATATCGGGGCATAATTAAATAAAGAAGGAAGTGACGTCTTGAATAATGACTTTAATAGTATTCAGGTATACTGAGATTTGGCTAGGTGTTGTTGATAAATAATTATGAACTGTATAAAATAATGCCTTGCAATTTTGATTGGAGAATACTGCTAGATGATTATAGCCTTGACTGGCTGTCACCCTCTTCTAGCTGCTTAGATTGGATCCTCACTTCCCACCCTCATTGTATGTCCTCTGCAGGTGTTCTTGATCCTGCCCTAAGTGACACTGCATCATCTATTGTATAAGGAAAATACATACTCCTAAATCTGCCCCAAAGTACATCGAAACTCGCCCACTAACTTCCATAGGTACAAACTCCCTCTATCAGACCTATACAATGCCAACTGGGCACCTGTATTTACAGTCCCCTCAGTTGATAATGCCCTAGCACAGTTCATTAAAATCCTTAACTGTGTCTGGGACCACCATCCCTCATCAAAAGAACCAGGGTCCGGAAGTGTCACCACCCATGGATCATCACCCCTATTATTGCCATGTGCAAGGCATGGGCCAATGCCTGGTCTACCTAGAAGTCCTCTCCCTCCCCTAGTTCAAGGCAAGTGTATAATACAACTAGAAATGCCTGCACAAAGGTCATTCATGAAGCCAAGGCAGACTACTTTAAGAATCACCTAAATTCAGCACACACATCCTCTTTCCAGAATATTGTGCACTTCATTGTCATCCACCCTTCCCATAGACCACCCCTACTTTTAAACACAACGGTATCAAAATGATTGACCCCACGCAAGTGGAAAACACCCTAAATGCATTTTTCACCACCTGTGCCACACCGACAAAGCTTTGTCTACTACGCCACCCACCTCGCATACCTCCCCTATGCTCCTACCTGGACAAAGCCTCCAGCTAGACCCTACCCAACCCAATGAAGTTCTGCATGCCCTACAATACCTTGACACAGACAAATCCAGCCTGGATGGCTTACATCCTAGCCTTCTACATCTCTGCACCCCTGCTATAGCTTTCCCACTCACTCACACTATAAACTTGTGCTTCTCTATGGAAGTTGTTCCTGTAGCATGGAAATCAGCATGCATTATCCCCCTCCACAAAGGAGGAGACCCCATGTCACCCAGAAACTACCACCCAATTTTACTCGTACCAGCTCTCGCAAAACTCCAGGAATGGCTGGTACAAGCCAGGTTGACTGAATTCCTCTTCTCCACATATTTCCTCTCCTCCTGTCAATCTGGTCTTAGAAAAAAACACTCTACCCCATAATCCCTCCTCAGAGTCACAGACCATGTTCAGTTGGCTGCAGATAAAGGCCATCTTACTGCTGCAGTCTTTATCAACCTGGCAAAAGCATTTAGGTCAGTATCCCATCCCCTCCTTCTGGACATGCTGGAGGGCACAGGGCTGGCACCCCTTGCCATTCAGTGGTTTAAATCTTACTTCTCTGGCAGGCTACACTCAGTCAAAATTGCAAACTCCTCCTCCTTCCCCCTCCCCATTACAGCTGGAGCCCCTCAAGGCTCAACCCTTGGCCCCATCCTGTTTTCTATCTTTATAAACAAAAACCTCCCCTCTGCCTGTTCTTCATCCTGCATACATATGTACGTGGATGACACCATACTATATGCCTCCAGCCCCTATCATTCCATTATCCTCCCTATGTTACAAGATTTCCATTCAATTCAAGTTTGGTTGCAGTCAAAGAAACTAAAGCGTAACACTTCCAAAACAGTCTCTATGACTGTTGGCAACATGCAAAGACTGGCCAAAGCTACAAATACCTCTCCAAGAACATCTCATGATGGTACCCTCCTAAACACTGTCACTTTGTACAAATATCTTGGGGTCTGGCTGGACCCACTGCTAAATTTCTCTACCCATATCTACTACATGACCACCAAACTCTGTCCAAAGCTTGGGTATCCTCTATCGGAATAAAAATTTTCTACCTCTCCATGTTCACAAGGAACTTCTAACTATAATGATCCTGCCTGTCATTGATTATGCAGATATTGTATACTGCACTACACCATCCACCTCACTCTTTCAGCTCGACTCCCTCCATTATGCTTTTTGTCATTTTGCCTCAAACTCTCCTTACAGATTTCATCACTGCTGTCTACTATCCTCACTAAACCTCCCCCTGCTGGCACACAGATGTGAAGTCCACTCCTTATCGTTTATCTCTAAATACTGGTTCAACCAGCTCCCCTCATATATCTCTTCACTCCTCAAGCCAGCCCCAGACTCGTCCTACTCCCTATGCTCTAGGGACTCATGCTCTTTCTCTCTTCCCACTCCCTCCTCGAACATGGGCAAATCTGCCTTCCACTACCTACTCCCCTTCCTTTGGAATACCCAGGCTGAATTATGGAACTGCACCACCCACTCATCTGTCAAAATGCAGCTCCAGCTCCTACCTTACCCTATCTGCTCCCATTAACACTTCTTAGCTTTGTATTGTCTATCCCTCATTAAAAGCTGAGTCAACCAAAACTGTTGACACACTGCGTTTCTGTCAAAAGCATTTTAGTGTGACTGTATTTAATGTACCAGTGCTTTTCAGTTCTACTGGAGTATGATTATTGCTGTATATATTGTATATTTGCTGTATATTTGGTATATATATATTTTTTTGCTGTATTTTAATCTTGTATTTGATTTTTGCCTTGTACAGTCTCCACTACCCAAATCCCTCGGATTGCACCCGAAAACAAGCCCTGGCTCAGTGTGCCTTTCCCAGTCACCAAATACTTAAATAAAATAAAAAATAAATAGGATAAGAGTTTAATTATTGAATCCAAAATATAAGAAAAGAATGATTCTTTTTGCTTTCTTTAATCTGTGTTTAAAAGTCTATGGTGCCATAGCAAAACTAGTTACTCTTAGAAACACAGAAACATAGACTTTGATGGCAGATAAGGACCGCTAGGCCCACCTAGTATGCACATATCCCTACCTACAGGATAAGCTGCAGATCCTATTTAACCAACAGCCTATTTCTTCCTACCCCCCCCACAAAAATTGCCTTATGTTTGTTCCATGCGTTCTTGAATTATCCCAGCTTTAGACCCCAAAACCTCTTCAAGAAGGCTGTTCCATGCATTCACCACCCTCTCTGTGAAAAAATACTTCCTCACATTGCCCCTGAGCCTCTATCTTCAAATTGTGTCCTTTTGTTCTTGCACAACTCTTTTTCTGAAAGATGCTACCCTCTTGGACTTTGTTGATTCCACTGAGGTACTTAAAAGTTTCTATCATGTCCCCCTCTCCCTCCTCTCCTCAAGAGTATACATATTAAGCTCCTTTAGTCTCTCTCTCCTCATAAGGCTTCTGTTGCAGATCCTGCACCATTTTAGTTGCCCTCCTCTGGACTGCCTCCATCCTATCTATGTCCTTCTGGAGATAGGGTCTCCAGAACTGGATGCAGTACTCCAGATGGGATCTCACCAACTGTATGTACAGAGGGATAACAACTTCCTGTTTTTTACTGGTGATGCCACTCCCTATACATCCCAGTATTCCCCAGCCCTCCCTCCTGCCTTCTCACATTGCTTGCTTACCTTAAGGTCATCTGATATGATTACCCCCTGGTCCCTTTCCATTTTTGTTGTTGTTACTACCTCCCCCCCACTGTGTAATCTTCCCCTTAGTTTTGTTTCCCAGGTATATTATTTTGCACTTCTTTGCATTGAATCCAAGGTGCCATACTTCTGACCATTCCTCCAACCTTGCCAAGTCCCTTCTCATCCTTTCCACACATCCTTGTGTATCTGCCCTATTGCAGATCTTTGTGTCATCTGCAAAGATGCATACTTTTCCTTCCAGTCTCTCTGCAATGCCACTTACAAAGACATTAAAAAGGACTGGATCCAGTACTGAACCCTGCAGTACCCCACTAGTAACCCTTCTTTCTTTAGCGTGGGCTCCATTTGCAGTTGTCTTCTGTGTTCTGTTGTCCGGTCAATGTTTTACCCAGGCTACCACCCTGGGACCCACTCCCAGGCTGGTTAATTTGGCTATTAATCTTTTGTGTGGGACTGTGTCAAATGCCTTGCTAAAGTCTAGGTAGGCCATGTCCACATCCCCTCCCTGGTCTACTGCTTTGGTCACCCAGTCAAAGAAATCAATTAGATTTGTCTGACATGACCTTCCTGCTGTGAACCCATGCTGCCTTGGGTCCTGTGCCCCACTGGCCTCTAGGTACTCAACAATTCTTTCCTTCAGAAGTGATTCCATCACTTTCCCTACCACAGAGGTCAAACTGACAGGTCTGTAGTTTCAAACTTTATTGGATTTCAAATTGAGATTAAATTATCTCTTTTGCAATTGAATCCACATTTAACATAACATCACATAAACAGACATACATACATAATTTCAGTTTCAATATAATATTGATTAATTTTAGTTATACACAAACCCAAATATCAATAATTTATCCATAACAATTACAATGTTTGCTATATAAAGTCATTAAAAAGATTTAAAATGCTTAAATGGTAACAATACTGTGCATTTCCACCTTTTGGATATTAGTTCCCAAATTTTAGGCACTAAATTTGAAATTGTTTTATCACCAAATTTTGTTCTGGTTCTAGATCTAATAAAACCTTTCCGGACAGAAGATCTTAAATGATATTGACTCTGTATTCTTACTTGCAATATATTTAACAAAAAAATAGGCAATGACCATTGTACAAACTTATACACAAGTAAATTCCAATGATAATCTCTCCTATCAAATAATGAAAGAAGACCCGAATTTTGATATAGCACACAACAATGAGTTCTAAAAGGAATATTTGTTATAAATCTCAATGCACTATTAAAAAGAACATCCAATGAACATAGCAATGATTTTTTTGCATTTTTGTAAATTATATCATCAAAATCTAATATTGGCAAAAATAAGGCAGAAACCAATAATTTCCGAATCTTTAAACTAAAGAGTTCTATCCCTATAAAAGAAACTCAGAAGTCTCTTCAGTCTCATTGACATAGACATTATATGCAATTCAAAAGTCAAATTGTTATCTAGTATAACTCCTAAATATTTGTAGGAGTTTACTCTTTTTATGTTAATTGCTGATAAAGATCTAAGCTCCTTTATAGTTGAATCTTTAAAATCTTTTCTACCAAACATCATTCACTGTGTTTTTTTCTCATTCAGAAGCAATATCAAATTAACAAGTTCCCTCTGTATTTTATTAAAATCTTGTTGCAAAACAACCATTGCCATATCCACATTCACTCATGGTGCACACAATTGTATCATCTGCATAAAGTTGTATACAAGTTTTAGGTGAACAATAATTTAGTAAATCATTTATATATAATAGAAAAAGGAGGGGGCCAAGCACAGACCCTTGAGGTACCCCATTTAATAGGGTAGCTGATGTTGAACACATACCTCCTATTTTAACAGATTGTAATCTCCCAATCAAATAGCTATGAAACCAGCCTAAAGCTGGAATACCTAATCCAACATTTTTTAACTGATTAAGTAATATAATATGATGAACTGTGTTGAATGCCTTTGACAAATCCAGAAATAATGATGGAACTTCTTGGTTTTTGTCGAAAGCATTCAACAGGTCATCAACTACTTTTAAAATTGTATATGTAGTATTATGCCCCTTTCTAAATCCTGATTGTATATGTGTTATTATATTATACTTAATAAGATAATTAGTTAATTGAATACTCACAAGTGTTTCAAGTATTTTTGCACATATTGGTAATACTGAAATTGGTCTACAAGATCCTGGGTTTGATAGATCACCCCCTTTAAATACTGGAGTAACAAAAGCTGTTTTAAGATCAATTGGAAATTCACAACTAACCAAAGAAAAAATTAAAAATATATGTAAAATGAAGTGCTAATAATTCAGCTGCCAATTTCAGAAAAAAAGGAGGGGGGGATCTCATCACATCCAGGACCTTTTCTAATATTTAAAGTCTGTAACTGTTTTTTAACATCATATAATTGAATTGGACTAAATGAAAACACAGGTCGTTTAAGTCCACTACCAAAATCAATATCCAAAACAGGGTGTGGCAAGTCTGGATGCATTTTATTAAATGCATCACCAGCAGAGACAAAAAGGAATTCAATACATTTATCTTGTCAACATCCATCACAAAAGTTTTTCCTTCAAATGACAAAGATGTTGGCGATTAACTGAACCTTGACTTCCTTCATCAAATTTATGCCTTTCCATAGTGCGCGTTGATTTTTTCTGATAAGGAGAAATAATCTTCATAATATTTCCTTTTTTGTTTCCTAATATTTTTAGTGCAATTATTTCTAATGACCTTAAATGCCAATATATCTTTAATTTCCTTAGTAGTTTTAGCTATATGCCATAATTTTGATTTTTTTTTTATTAAATCCTTCAATACTTGTGTTATCCAAAGCACTCTTTTTCTTTTATTTACATTTTTTTAATTTAAGTGGGGCATGTTTATTTATAACTTTCACAAGAGACCATTTAAAGAAAAGCCATGCTGTGTGTACATCTGGGCAAGTATACATTAAATTCCATTGAATTTTTGCCACATCATTTAAGTATGCCTGTTCATTAAAATGATTAAACATCCTTACATAAATAAATTGTGATTGTCATTTATCCATCTGAGTGTCCCTAATACAAGAAATGTAACAATGATCACTCACATCATTTTCATGAACTGCTGATATATATCTTTCAGGTCTATTTGTAAATATTAAATCCCATAAAGCATGTTTTTCATTACTTGATTTATGCAGTCGAGTAGGTGTATTAATCAATTGCATCAAATTAAGAGCTGCAAACTGATTTAGAATCGTTAATTGAGGAATTAACATATTCCAATCAAAATCTCCAAGCAATACTGTCTCACAATTTATAAAGGGAGCAATATGTTCACACAAAGTTTATAATGCAAAACTTTTAGCAGATGGGGGTCTATAACAGACCATAATATTTAATAGGAGACCTGTATTTCCTTGTATTTGTACAATTAACAGGTACAATTGATCTGGAAATGTTTTAGCAAGTTTCAGTTGATCCTTATATATGTTATTTAAATACAACATAACCTTTTGTCTATCCTGCCTAAAAACATTATAATTCTCTAGGGATACATCAACATCTTTGATTTTAGATGAGAGCCAAGTTTCTGTTAAAGCTAATACATCTGGTTTAAATGTTTCAACTTGAGTTCTTATTATATCCAATTTGGGTAACACACTTCTAACATTTAGGTGTAAAAAACCCAAATTTTTCCTTTCCCCAAAATCAACCAAAGAATAGTCATTTCCCAACTGAGGACCGGGGTTCACATGTACATCACCAGAGATCAGCAAACTAATCAATATCAATTTCCTAATCCATACAAACTTCTTTTTTGAATATATTTTCAATTTTGTGTATCTCTAGTATGTATATAGTACATCTCAGGTGCACGACATGTGAAATCCCATAGCCCTCAGTTAATACTAAAACAAAGCTCTCAGTCAAATCAAACCTCTCTACATATACATTGGGAAGAAAGATCTCATTTCCTACAAATTGTATGGGAACATAATTTCCCCCATTAGGGATATCCCTTCCCACAATACACAGTATTGCTAATAAAACTACCAGTATAACACGCATGATGACAGCATACATACCTGCTAAAAGTCTAATAAAACAAGCTGAATTATCAAACATGCAATTTATACTTTAAAAATAAAAGCAAAGACTGTTGCAGTGTAAAAATTTTCTCTTCCGAGTTGTGCTCACACCACTCACACTCGTGCAACTGCGCACATGCATTAGCAGCGCGAGATTTAAATAGCTGCTCTGCCCCTCCTCCCAGTGCAATGTAGATGCTGTCTGCTGCCCCCTCACAGCTGAATCAGCTTCAGCAGACTGCAGGATGTAACAAGCACTCAGGTTGAGCAATGCACAATTCACAAACTAGCTGGATGACACAGTTACTGCAGCTTTCATTTACACAGCAGTTGTAGCACTAAAAGACGTACCTGGTCAGTGAAATAGCAGCAAAAGGTTTAAATAACTGCTCTGCCCCTCCTCCCAGTGTGATGTAGATGCTGTCTGCTGCCCCCTCACAGCTGAATCAGCTTCAGCAGACTGCTGCCTCTGTCTTGCTCCCACTTTTGTGAAGGGGTGTCACATCCATCTTCCTCCAGTCCTCAGGTACCACACCATCCTCCCATGATGTGTTAAAAAGGGTAGTCAGTGGTGTCACTAGTTCTCTCTTTAATTCTTTTACAATTCTGGGGTGAATTCCATCAGGCCCCATTGCTTTGTCCACCTTCAGTTTTAGGAGTTCTTTCAGAACCCTTTCTTCTGTGAAAGGACTGGGATCAACCTCTCCTATCCAGAGTGCTTCTGTTAATTGGATTAGGCACCTCCCTCTCCTCCTCTTTTGTGAATACTGAGCAGAAGTATTCATTCAGTATCCCTGCCTTTTCACTGTCCATCTCTGCCCACCTACCTTCCATTCTATTCAGCCTCACTATCCCTCCCTTTGTCTTTCTATGCTCCCTGATGTACAGATAAAAGGTTTTATCCCCCTGCTTAACCAAGTTGGCTATCTTTTCCTCAGTTTGGGCCTTTGCTATTCTAACTATCCTCCCTGCTTCCTTCTGCCTTAACTGGTACAGTTCTCTGTCCTGCTTCTTCTGTGTTTCTTTATACTTCCTAAATGCAATTTTTTTCTCCCTAACCTTCACCTCCACCTCATTTGAGAACCATAGTGGCTTTTTCTTTCATTTTGATTTTTTTATTTGCTTCAGACAAAGACTTGTTGCCTCTGTGATGGCAGTTTTAACGTTCCCCATTGTTGCTTCACCCCTCCTTCTAGCCTATTTATGAGTGCTTTTCTAAGGCACTCTCCCATCTTGCCAAAGACAGCCCTCCTGAAGTCCAGAACCCTCACTTTTTTATGGCTTGACTCTGTAGCTTTACCGTGAACCACACTGTTTGGTGGTCACTTGTTCCCAGATGGCTACCCACTTCTAGATATGAAATCCTTTCACCATCCCCACTTGAGAGTACAGGTCTAAGATTTCTCCTTTACAAGCGGATTCCAAAGCTAGCTACTCTTAATTTTCATAGTTAAGTATTTTTATGTTAAAGGTTGTTTCTTTTGCACTGTTTGGAATTCTCACTTAGTGGTATGTGAGCTAGTAATTCTGCCATTCCAGCAGTGATGGGATCTGAACAAAAAGAGAAGGAGAATTACCCCACTAATTGGGTTGTAGCTGTCATCACTAATTAGAGCTGGATTGACAGATAGACTCATGCTCCATCTCACTTGGGAAGCAACATTTTTTGCCACAATTTGAATGTAATAAATTGTAATACATTAAATAATAAACACCTGCCTGGTGCAAAGTATAAGAGGAGCAGGTTATTTACTTTAGGTCAAGCCTCTTAAGGAAGGTGTTGCATTACTCCAAAGCTCAGAGGCTAGTACATATGTGGTGTATGAGCTAAAATGTTTGTGCAACTTCCTATAAATTATTTTTTTCTTTATTGAATGTTGTAAGTATCAAGTGTTTTTATAACATATTTAGAAATAAAATCTCTCACTGAATTTTTTTCCATAAAGTTTTGAGTGCTGGATTCTTTTTATACTATAATGGGCTCCATAATGGCCCCGTGTCCCTGTGCCACCCCCGGCTTCTGGATTTGTGTTCTTTTGGTAGGTGGAAGCTGGCACTCTCCTTCCTGACCCCACTGTTTTGGGTAAGCTGTGGAGGAACTATTGGGGGTTTGCTGGGCAGGGACGCAGGGGGCCGGAGGATGAGTTCCTCTGATGGAGGGCCATATCTGCCCCCCAGACTCCTGCAAAAACACATAACAGAAAAAAAAAAGAAAATGCTGTGCATAAGGCTGACTGTCAACAAAAACTATTCAGCAGCTTGGTATCCAGTATATTGACTGGACGGGAACTATTCTTGGATTTTCTGAACCGCACAAGCTGGAAGTAATTTTCTGTTCCTCCATCCCAACTTCTGCCAAATTTAGTGGGTGAATCTTCTGTAAGCCACATGCATAAAAAGCCTATAGGGAACACAAAAAAATTAATCAACAAACTTAGTTCTTCTTCTGATATCTAAAGGACGGTACAGATGCACTACCTATGCTGAACAAGAAAAACAACAGTTTTAGATGCCGTCACTGTGTCACAGATGACTGGGACGCTATTTATCTGAGCTCCATCCTTTGCCATGGACGTATGGAATAAGTTCAGACTGATGAATGCTGCAATGCCACACATTGGAGTTCTCAGTTACCAGTTGGAAGACATCCACCCCCCATACTGCTGTTCTAGGTCCAGGTCTTTGGCATCTATTGGTATCCCCCAGCAACAAACATCCAACACCTCTACCACCACCCATCCCCATCCCACAAACACCGATTATGTGGTCAGTGGAGGGTGAGTGACACAAACATCCACACACCACCATCTTGCAGAAGCAGTAAGCATGCTGTTTATTTATAGGGCTTATAAATAAGCAGCATGCCATGTTCCGGGCGGCAAATGCATGGTGTGATGAGTGCTGTGTTGCTCCATGTCCAATGACCTTGGTTATGATGTCGGGGTGGATAGGGATGGGTGGGGCTCAAGGAGTCAGTTGTTTGATGCTTTGGAGGTGGGGTATGTGTGGTTGCCAGTAGATGCCATGGACCTGTACTGCAACCTGCAATACATTGGGAGAGATTTCTGTTGAGTGGTATCTGAATACTGCATTGTGTGTCACTGCACGTGTTACCAGAAAACTGGCAAAATGTGTCCAGGAATCACTGCGTGTAATGGAGGTGGAGATGAGTGCAATGCTACTGGTACCAATTGCATACCATTTGGGGGAACTTCACTTCAGTAGGCATGCCTTGTCAACTGTTGGTGGAGGAACATACTGTAGTAAAGGAAAACATATTATCATGGTGGCTTATTGGGGACAGGGATACTCAGGAGGACGGATGAGTGGACAACAGGGACAGGCAGTTTCAGTAACAGGTATGGGATCAGGCAGGGGAAGGCCTTGTTGCACACAAGGAAAACATAATTCACACATTGGTTATGGTTTTGGGGTGGATGGTCCACTAAGAAGAAGTTAAATGGGTTTCAAACATCATGCATGGGATCTGCAGTTGGGAGGTACCAGTGGATGCCAGGGAACTAAGCTGTGCACATGGGGCATGGATACTGCTGGTGGGATGGAGCACTGGACACCAGGGACATTGTGTGCATTCATCTGGCAGAGGATGGGGTATGTTGTGACCACTAACAGCAGAAATTATGCCGTGTCCTTGAATGGGCAATTTGGTGGTACAGTACTATGCTTAATTGCTCAGCCACACATGTAAGTGAACACATACTGGGAATGCAGATGGGAACTGAGTCACTTGCATGCCCAATGGAATCCCCATGCCATTGCAAAGCTGAGTGAAAATTTTTAGACACCCCATGACACATTTTTGAATATTGGCACCTTATGCACATAAATTGCCTGTAATGAAAAGTGACCACCGGTGTGAAACAGTGACATGCATTTCATCATTTTATTCTGAACTTACTCTACTTGGGGAGTCACGTCTCCTACTGGACCTTTATAGTGTATGCACACATGCAGCAATGATCTCAGGATGTATTTATCCAGGCTGTTAGACTGAAATCCAGGGTGATCAGTTATGCACTCCAGGTGTGGAAAATCTTCACATTGCATGCTCACCACAGTGTGGTAGTGACAACATCTGTTCTCCAATGCTGTTTTCAATGGGCCATAGTGTCTGCATTCACACCTGCAAGACAAAACATTACAATGAGCCATTAGACAACAGAGGGGAATCACACATTAGGGCATTGCCACATTACGGAGATATCTAAAATTGTGATTTTTGTGATGAACATAGTCCTTTTTAATGTCTTTATTCACAACATTTCATGAGGGCTGGTGGTATTATAAAAAAATAAAATTTTTGTCATGTGGTTGATGTGCACATTCCAACCTCTTTTTCCCCTTTTTGTATATATTTTTTGCCCTTGCATCATAACCCCTGTCAATATATTTATTCAGGGATTGGATTCCCCACTCATGTCTTTAATCTTATTTATTTATATTTTTGCTCCTTACTTGCCCTCAACTGATCACTCCTTTGGGCACCCATAACCTCCCCTGTCCCTGGAATCTCCCCACCTTCACCGCCCAAAATCATTGCAGCCTTCCCCGGGTATCCATGACGTATTCCTTAGTCTGCTGGATCCCTTACCTGCGTGAGGGGACAGCCTTGCAGCTATGAGGTGCAACCCTGGCTGCTGCTGAGGTGGTGGATGCAGGTCAGGGAGTCCAGGAGATGAGGAGTCGGAAGAGCCATCACCCAATTGGCCAAGGCAACATTTTCTCTGCTTTTCTCCCCAGAGAAGTGGCATGCCCAGATGTCAAAGCATACGCCAATGTCAGCCACTCCCCCATGTTTCTGCTGGCCAGTCTTACTGCTATGCTCCTGGCCTCTGCCAGGTGCCAGTGGATTCAGAGCAGAATCCCTGCCGTCCCCTCGGAGAAGGTGAGCTGTCTTTAGACATTCCAGCCTTTCTTCCCCTGCTGGCCCTCCAGCAACTTAAGTCCGTTCCTGAACCCAGGTCACTGGCAACACAGGTTTGAAATCCAACCATTGCGCTGACGGGCCAGCCAATCTTATTTATTCACCGAACTGTAATTTAATTACATCAACAATCAAGAGCATATAAGCAATTGCAATGGACTACATAAGCTGGGCAGTGAATATAATTAATCATGTTTTCCTTTTCTTTTTACATTAATCACTCTCTCTCTGCTCTCTACCACTACAGCTTGTAGTGCTGTGTGTCGAGTTGCATAATTTACAACCTCACAGTCTCCTCACACTAGGAGGTCTTGGAGGTCAGAGGGGACAGATATCCTCATGTGTTTTAGAAAAAAAATTCTCACTTGATTGAATTACCATCCTGCAAATTAAATAACTACTATTATACTATACAGTTTGTATCTCTATTGATATAAACCACAAAATGAGATATTTACAAAAGTAGTGCAATAAACAACTACGGTATATCACACATTTCCATTCCATGCCATGCATTTACACTCACCCAATGACAATGTGTTCTATAATTGTTTAAAAACTGTTTCCTAAATCCATTTCAGTGAACACTAAGGCGTAAGGTCACATCATTGGCAACCATTAATGAATAAAGAGCACAAAGGCTTTCCTTCAAGAACTGCACTAACAGGATAACTTTCCATGCTTGTTAGTACCTTCTTTTTTAAACTATTTTTACAAAACCGCAGTACACAATGTATTAAGAATTTGACTCCATGTCCCTGTTGGATGACTCCCCCCCCCCTTTTTATTGGGGTCTGTTTACCGTGTTAGTGCAGTTCTTAAAGGACAACTTTTGCACTCTTACTAGTTTATGATAGCTAGTGCAGTCACCTTGCCCCTTAGTGAAGTTCACTGAAATGGCTTTAGAAAATATTTTTTGAAGAATAATAGAACAATCTGTCACGGGGCGAGTGTACATGCATGATACAGGGTGGAAATGTGAGATATAATTCATTCTTCTGCTACTTCTGCAAATATCTCATTTGGTGGTTAATAATGGTGCAGATATACACTGTATAGTGTAACTTGGGTTGCTTAAATTCCAGGATGATAATTCTATAAAGTAAGAAGTTGTTTTTTTTAAACACATTAGCGTACCAGTCCCCCTATGACCTACTTGATCTCTCACTGTGAGGTAATGAATAATAGAGCTCAAATTAACTGCAGCCTTATGAACTGTAGTGGTAGGGAACAGAGAGAAAATGAAATAAAAAAAAAGTAAAAAATAATTATATTCATTGCCCAACCTATCTAGTCCATTTCAATTGCTTATGTGCTCAGAATTGTTGATGTAATTTGATTACAGTTCACCAAAGAAATAACATTATTAGCAGGCCAAGTAGTGTACAGGTCTGAGACACTGAATGCCTTACCTCTAGTCACATCAGCAACTCTGGTTCAGGAACTAGCCTGGGGTGCCAGGGGTTGGCCAGGGAGAGAAAGGATTTAGAAACTGCTGGACTGCTCTCCTTCCCCATGGAGGGAGGACTGCCTCTCCCTCTGAATGACTGCCACCAGGTGGAGGTGTGCCTTCATAATCTCTGGAACTCCCTTCTGCCAACAATTTGCTCTTCCCCCTCCAAACTGTCTCTCTCCTCTCTACTTCAAGGCCACACACTGCCCCCTCTTGTAAATACCCATAGCCCTAGGCCCTGCACCCACTCCCCTTCCACTCCAACCTCTGTATTTCCCCCACCCCACCTCAACCCACTTCCTCTCCTCCCTTCTCTCTCCCCTCTTTTTCAACTCCCATTCTCACCCTTCTTCTTATTCACTCCTACCTCCCTTAATTACCCTTTCTACTCCCTTTCCACTCCCCTTTCCTACTCTCAACACTATATTTCCCTCCAACATCCTCCCTACTTTGTAACCCTTATTTTTGTTTCCCTCCTTCTCTCTACTTTTCCACCCTACTTCACACTTTTCTCCCCCATTTCCTCTCCCTCTCTCTCTCTCTTTTCTTCGTGTTCACTCTCCTACCCTGTCCTATATTTTTTTCTGATGTTACAGTTTTGCAGGTGCTTGCTACCTCACACTTCTGGTTGTTATAATCCTACATAATTATTCTTGCCTTTGTGCTAATGTATAATGTTGTGCATATTGTATATTATTGTGTTACTGTGTAACTTTGTATTATTGTAATACTGTGCTTTTTCTTGTTCTACTTATCCCTTACCCCTTATCTCAGAACACATCTGGAAATGAGTTTGATGGCTCAGTATGTCTTTCCAGGTAAATCTCTTTCAAACACATAAATAAACAATTAAACAAACAAACAAATAAATGAATAAATAAATAATAAAGTTCTATTCAATTCCATATGCAGATTTGCTACCTCCAATCCCAGATTTTCTCATCACTGCTCTCCTTACAAACACCTTGGCTGGCCTTCTTTTGACTTACATATTACTTATTTTATCCTCATCAGTTCTAGACATTTCCTAAAAGGCCTGATTAGATTTTTGTTTATTTATTTTTTCAGGATTCAGAAAGTACCTTTGAGTCAAAGACTCATTTACAAAGGTTCCAAGTCACAAATAATGGACAGTACAGTATTAGGTAAACATACAATGCAGGAAACAGAACAGCTAAATACATGGTAAAAATACAAAATAAGCTAGAATAGGGTAAAAGTACAAGGTGAAGCTCACAATCAGGACCTGAGAAACTTAGGGTGACACAGACAAGTATATAGTAAGACAAGGGGAGAGGTAAACCGGCCCGAGACCATTGTCATTGTGGGGGAATGGTTGAGAAACCGGTTCAATAGCAGTTGCAGCAGTCTGAGGACTGGAGGTGTGTCTTCAGGTGGGTTTTGAAGATACCAATGGAGTTTTCATTTGTGATGAAGCTGGGTAGGCTGTTCATCCATGAGGGGGCCTTGAAGTTGAAAGACCTTTACAATAGGGAGGTTTGACATCTGGGAACTGTGAACAGCCCAGTATCCTATCTGTCTTTCCATACATCTTCTAAACTATGATGAAGATTGATATACTGCTGTTTTGTATTGCCTTCAGATCCCTTTCATCTGTTGAGGGTTCCACTGTGGCCCTGTTAGTTATCTATTCTTTTCACAGATTCCTGTTTTCGATATACATTACTTTGCATTATTCTGGCATAGAAGTTTAACTGCCATGCTCCTAATCACTGTTCAGTATGTAAGGGGACCACATTTGCCACCATCCAGACCTCAAGCACCTCCCAACATGCCAGGGATTCTATAAGTAGATCTGGCGGGAAGGGGCTGCTTGCTCAATGCTCTCAGGTGCAACCTGCTGGCCCCAGTAGATCTGGTCATATTCATTTCTTATAGACCCATCAGAACCCTTTCCCTAACAATTATCTCTATCTAGAATATTCTATTCCTTCTCTCCCAGAACTTGCTTTCACTTTCAGGTAGTGGTCCTCTACTCTTTTAAATGCAGCTCTGAAAAGCATCACTCGTGACTGTCAGTGTGCAGGGACAAACAACAATAGTCAAGGTCCTGTGGAATCCAACACTCACTTCCCAATCCTCCATCAAGGAAACACACTAGTCTTCTATGAAAGGCAAACATGTACTCTATTTGTACAATTTGCAGTCACTAAAATATTAGCAACAACCCTAAAACAGACTCAGCATTTTCTGTTTTAGAATGCTTTGTCAAGTTTGGTAAGACACTGATCAGTGATGTTTAAAATACATAATTTTTAAAGACATATGCTTACAATATTAAGCATGACACAGTATATTTAAATATGCAGACAACTGGGGCACCAAACCTGTAATTGTCCTAACATCTGATAATTTGACATTTAGGACAATTGTCTAGCTCCTGTCAGACAACCAGCTTCTTATCCACCTAGCTGACTTTGTGAGGCACTGAATCAAATGCTTTACTAAAGTCAAAGTAAAGGATGTTTACTGGCCTGTTCCTATCTACCACCCCAGTTACTATGTCAAAGAAGTTAACCAGGCTGGTCTGGCATCCTCTCCCCTTGGTAAACATATGCTGATTTCTTTCTGCAGGCTTGGTTTGTTCTAGGAAATCTACTACCTGCTCTTTGATGTTTGATCCCAGCAACTTTCCAGCTATCGATGTCAAATGCACAGGCCTAGAGTTACCCAGGTTATCTCTACACCCACTCATATGTAGGGCAATCACATTTGCCACTATCTAATCCTCAGGTTCCTCCCAACAGGCTAGTGATTCTGTAACTAGATCTGTTTGGGGGTTGTGATCTATTGACTTGTGTCCTTCACTAGCCTCAGGTGCAACCTGTCTGGTGCATTACATTTTGTCACACTTTCTTCTCGCAGACCCTTTAAAGTCCTTTCCTTAGTAACTATCTCTATTCCTAACATTGCATCCCTGCCATCCCAGAGCTTTTTTTTCCTTTCAGATTGTCTCCCTTTACTTTCTAAAATGTAGTTGTAAGGGGCTGCACCTCCAGACAAACAATAATTGTCAAGTCCAACCCTTACTTCCCAGTCCTCCAGTACGAAACCCACTAGTCTGCTATTATGTGCAAGTAGATACTGTGTCTGTGAAATTCGCAGTGCAAAAAAAAAAACACAATTGCAGCAGCCCCAAAAACAAATTTGATGATTTGCTTTGTAGGACATTTTATAAAGAGTGATGTGCTGCTGAGCCATGACATTAAAATACCTCATCCTTAAATATACAACTTCCCAACTTTATGTATGTTCCAATATATTTATATATATATATAGCCCCAGTTCTGCAGTCAAAACCCAAAGTGAAGAGTGAATACAGCTAATCACACAAATGAATGAAAACAGTATTCAGACAAATGTAAAGTGCCAAGGCACAAATAAACACTAAAAGTTGGAAACAGTTGAAACAGAGTTCATCATAAAAATGCTGAAGGATTGGGATGTGGGTGCTTCATTCCATGGGACTTTGCCTTTTCTTTCCAGTGTAAACATCAAGCTGAAATAGTCATTTAATATGTGGCTTTGGTGCTCCTTGAACTTGGTACCATATTGTTAAAGTGCAGGTTCATTCCTGGGCAGCAAAAGTTCTCCAGAGGAAGCTTTTTCTCAAAGCCCTGCACCAGTCTTTGTGCCATGAGTGCTATGACTGTTGTGGCTCTGGATGTACTGTTACTGCTGACAGTGAGAAAACTGGCAGTGCAATCATCAAGGATTAATGGAAGCCATTAAAAGTGGGGCTTGTATAACCCCTCTAACTCATTCTACATTGAGGTTCAGCAGTCAGTTGTGGCTGATCCAGAGGGAGCTGTGTGTGTGTGTGGGAGGGGTGCTGAATATTGAGAGATGGGCCAAGAGCAATGGAGCAGAAGTGCAACTGGAAGTTGGTATTCCATCGGTGTGACCTACCCTGTCTGGGGGCAAGGACTGGTGCATATTGCAATTATCATGAATGTGTGAAGCTAAGGACAGTGCAATATTTGAAGAACTTGGCGTCCAAGCACAATGGATACATATGACCTTGTGTTGCTAGTTCTGGAGCTAAATTCTTTTATGCGTGGATTATCGTAGCTGATAAATAGTAGAAGTTTTGATTTTTTGAATGGCATAAATGTGATGAGTGGAGTGTGACTGGGTCATGAATGAATTGTTTGAGGGTGAGTAAGGGTTGGTGGGGATAGTGGTTTGTGTTAGTGGGTTTTGTTTGGTTTATTTTGGTTGGAGGTAGGAAGGGTGATAGGTTTTTTTTAGGGATTTTTAGTAATTGGCAATTCTGTGGTTTATAGCCACTGAGAGACCTCACATCTCCTATTCCTCCAAGCCAACATAGATACATCGATACATAGACAGTGTCGGCAGATAAGGGCCTATGGCCCACCTAGTCTGCCCATTTGAGTTTGTAACTTCAGCTTATGTTTTCCTAGAACTCTGTTGCCCCTTACCCCAGACCTTCAGAATTCCTTTATGTCTATCCCATTCATTCGTAAATCCCTTGATTGTTTCAGCCCCACCACTTCCTCAGGCAGGGTGTTCCACTTGTCCACCACCCGTTCTATGAAGAAATTCTTCCTCACATTTCCTCTGAATCGTCCTCCCTCCAACTTCATCCCATGCCCTTTAGTCCTGGAACATCTTTTTCGCTTAAAAATAGTGTATTCTTGCACCCTGTTCCACCATAGACTCTGTCCATTCTGTTGCTTGCAGTCCCTGTAGTAGCAATATACCACTGTGGAGAAATGGGCATAGGGAGAAATTGGGTACATCAATGTTTGCTTGTGCTTGGGGTTGAAGAGGGAGACTGCAGGATGAGGAGCAGGATATGGAGATGCCCTGGTTTAAAATGGAATCAGGAGAGGGGGTTACCTTATCTGGTTCCTATCATGTGGGCCTCTGAATGTCCAGAAGACAGGGTAGCTAGCCATATAGCCCTCCTGCATATGGCTTCTCCCCTTCAACAATTCTTTTTAAAACCATGTCCCTTAGGAATAAGGCTATGATAGTGGCATATTGTATCATAAATTAATTAGAGGACCTGGTGTGCATTACTGAGACCTGGCTGGGGAGGTAACACTGGCCCTGTGGTGGAGGCTACCATCCCACCTGGGTTCTCAGTGGTGGCTAGCCCAAGGTGGGACCATGGTGGGAGTGGCCATCTGTTTGAGATCTAGTTTTAGACTTGCAGCAAACCTAATGGAAAGACCAGGTTGTTTGAATGCATAGCAATTACAGGTGATGCAGGTGTTGGGACAGGATCCAGCTCATATACCAGCCTCTGGGGTGCAAGACTAGTTTCTTGCAGGAATTTTGAGAAGTTTGTGGCTGGACTGACACTGGAACAACCAAGGTGGCTGGTGTTGGGGGATTTCAATGTAGGGTAATGACTGCCTTGTGCCCTGACAGCAAGTCCTCCTATTCAATCTTCGTACTGTCTGTATCTATCTGCCGATTGTCTGTATGGCCGATGGCCGTTTTTCACTGTTTGTATCAACTCTGTAACTAGTGTTTTGTACTATTATCTTGGGTCTTGACCTCCAGGTCGCATCTGGAATCGAACAGCACTGCTCAGTTTACCTTCCTGGTTAAACTTGTAAATAAATAAAATAAATAAATATAAATACAAATACATTGAGTTTCATACAGGTAGTGACTCACTAGTTTGGCCATGCCTTGGATCTGGTTTTCCCACTGGGCTTGTTATATTTAAGGTCAGAGTTGATCCAGTTTCCTGGTAGAATCATCATCCTGTGAGTTTTCTCATTAGAAAACCCTACTGTGGAGATGCTTCAATATCGGCCTTTACATAATCTGGAGTCCATTAGGATCTTGTTGGTATTGAGCTGCTCATGCCTATTGCAGATGTATGCTGAGGAAGTCAAGGCAGCAGATGGTCCAATAACAAAGCCATTGCATCAGCATTTTACCCTCTTGCACCAATTCATGTGTGTCTGAGAGTCTCCTGGCAAAGATGTATTTATTTATTGAAATGTTTCATCAGGAAGGGCACACTGAACAAGTTACTTGTCTCACGGTGCATCCTGGGGGAGAGGGTAGAGGAAGTAGTACATCCAAATAAGCATAAGCAAATTTTACAGAGAGGCAAGCCATTGTAACATAGTTTAGGAATACACAAATACAGAAAAATATATACATAATATACATAGTAAGTGCAGAGACATATAAACAATGGTGCGGTAGACTGTAGTGGAAAAAATATGGGCTAGGTGCTAGCATACACACTCTATCTAAGGGAGAATTAAGCAAAGAAACCAGGATGCAAGTGACTAATGGTAGAGAGGAGATAGCAGTAGTGAGGTTGAAGGGGGATATGAAGTAAGCATAACAGTTATGAAGGAGGGAACCATAGGGGATGGAGGTGCAGAAAGCGAGTAGATAAGAGATATGATAAGGTGCTGTATAGAGAGAAGAAGGGATTAATCACAGGTACAGCTTACTGAGAGGAAATTGTGCAATACATAAGAGATAGAGTGTGAAAAGAATGAGTGCTGAATCTGATGAGGAAGCGCATTCCATAGTTTAGGGAAGTGATGTGAGAAGGCCGACTGCCCAGCCACAGTTGACTGGCAGGGGACTACCATTAAACGGAAGTCAAAAGATCGGAAAGAGTGGAATAGAGGGAAGGATGAGTGAGTGGAAAGAGTGGGATGGAGGGGGAAGGATGAGAGAGAGGAGGTAATGTATGGGGAAAGTATGCCTAACCAAAATTTAGACACAGATTTGGTGCAGTGAAGGTAGCATCAATTTTCTAGTGAGGAAAAGCCAGAGAGTGGTAAAGATCACATTTATGGGTGGGTGGGGGGAGTCCAGAGCAAAATGACAGAAGGAATTAAAAAGGGCATCCAATCTGGATAGGTAAGACTTGGGAACAGCACTGTAGACTACAACACAGTAGTCAAAGATAGGTAGTATCATCCTCTGGACAAGTTCACGTCGAGCCTGTAGCAGGAGGCAGCTACGGTTCCCATATGATGCACCTAGCTTGGGGGGAAGCTTTTTCAGGATGGCACCCACATGTCCAGAGAAGTTAAGGTGTTGGTCAAGCCACACCCCAAGGTACCTAAAGGATGAAGTGTCCTCAAGGACTGTCCCATCAAGGGTCTGGAAGTATGGCAGGGAGGGCAGCCTAGAAAACCTCTGCCTAGTGCCAAAGGTAATTGAGACTGTCTTCTTGGCATTAAGGGAGAGTTGATGGGAGCAAAACCAGTGCTGAACTTTATCGAAGTCATGCTTCAGTCTGGTTACCACATCATCGGGGCTGGCTGGAGGTGAAGATGACGGTGTCATCAATGTACTTTTGGATGGAGGTGAGAGAACAGGCTGAGGGAAGGTCATTTGAAAACATAGCGAATAAGACAGGGCCCAGCATGGAACCCTGTGGGATTCCAGCGTTAATTGGGAGAGGAGGGGAGGGGAAATTGTGTCTACTATTCTAACAGACTGGGTCCCACCTACCGGGTAGACTCTGAACTAGTTTGTGGTAGAGGTGGTTAAGCCTGCCACAGAGAGAGAGTTCAACAGAAGGGTGTGGGAGATGGTGTCAAAAGCCATAGCAAGGTCAACAAAAATAGCAAATGAGATTTGTCCACAATCCATCCCAGAGAGGATAGAATATGTTAGCCTAATCAGAGAGGTGGTACTGGAATGGTTCTTCCAGAACTCAGATTGGAACAGAGTGAAAAAGTTAGAGTCAGACAGATAAGAAGAGAGTTGTGAGAGAACCAGGTATTCTTGAAGCTTAGCAAGGGTAGATGGAAGAGAAATAGGATGGAAGTTTGCAGGAGTAGAAGAATCACCACCCTTAGGTAGTGGTAGTACAATGGCATGCTTCCAAGCAGTAGGGATGGAGGCTGTAGAGAAGGAAAGGTTAAGTAAGTCAGATAATGGAGCAGAGATAGCTGGAGCTGATAGATGAAGCAGCTTAGGGTCCAATCCATCAGGTGAGCTGCTCTTGGATGGACTGAAAGCATACAAAGCTGCCAGGGTATCTACGGGTGAGATTTTAGAGAAAGACACATCATCAGACAGGGAGGGTAGCAGGCAGGGAAGATGGTAGTGAAGCTAGAAGGGCAGAGCCACAGGAGGTGAAATAGGAATTAGATTCAGTGGCAACGCTAAGGTGATCAGAAAGTTGAGTGTTGTTTATTATAAGAAGTGGGTTGGGTGGAGTGGATGGGAGGGTGAAAAGCAAGTGTATGACCTTCCAGAATTTGGAGGGATTATTTATGTTAAGTTGGAAGGTGGCACAGAAGTATTCAGCTTTGGCTAAGCAAGTAGCTTTAGTGCACTTATTGCATAGAGTGCATCAAGTGCTGTAGGCATTAGGAAGCTTAGAAATTTTGTGAGTTTTCCACGCTTGATAGCATGCTCTTAGGCAAGGTAGGAGCTCAGGGATGGTCCAAGGGAAGTAGTTTCCTCTTACCCTGGTACGTTGTAGAGGGGTATGCTTGTTCAAGAACTCTAAAAATGTACCATGAAAATAGGCTATAGCATCGTCGATGGAGTTAGACAAAGCAGTGTACTCTCAGTTTACATGTGCCAGATTATTAAGGAGGGGTGCGAAGTTCAGGGATTTATATGAACAGGTTTAAAGGATTTTGTGAGGTGCCTTTGACTTGTGGATTTTGCATACTATAAAGATCATGTGATGGTCACTTAGGACATCAGGTAGTATGCCAGATATAATAATTCTATGTGGATGGGATGTGAAGGCCCTGTCAATTAGGTAGTGGTTTCTGGTAATGTGGGTCAGACGGGCTGGTTCAAGTATAAGTTGCATTAAATTGTGGGCATTGATAGTGTTACATGCTTTATTTAGAAATGGGGAGAGCCAGTTCAGGTTGAAATTGCCCATGATATATAATTCACCTGAAGGAGTATGAGAAATTATTCTTCTGATGAGATCGGTGGTGGTTGAGGTGGGGAGGCCAGGGCAACATTGGGTGCCAATGATACATATTGGTATTAGGAAAAGAAGGGAAAGTTTTAATACAAGTGCCTCATAGGCTTTGGGGACCGAAGTGGAGAAGATGGAGGTAAATTGTAGGGTTGACAAGATATAAATAGCCACCCCCTCCTCCCCTACCCATTCGATCTTGTTGGGATATTGAGTAATCTGGGATGGAGAGAAAGGTGTCAGCTATATTTTTATTTAGCCAATTTTCAGTAAGGATGATAATATCCGGGACAAGGGAGGTGACTAGTGGTTGGAGAAGGTCTAAATTAGGGAGTAGGCTTTGTATAGTTAGGTGTAAAAGTTTTAATCCACAGGGCAAGGTAAGGGGGTAGTTAGAGGATGGGCCAGCAGTTATAGGTGCTGTTAATGGTGTGCCCATGGGGCATGGGCCTGGATTTGGATTGATGTCACCAGAAGATAAGAGCAGGAATGTGATGATCAGTAGGTGTATTGTCGCACTCTTGCACTAGGGTGGAGATCTTGACAGGCATGTATTAGAGGGATGATGGCAGGATGGGAGAGACTGGAGTTTTAGTATGTGAAGTAGTGTATACAGTAGGAGGTTGGTCTCAATAAGAGAGAAGCATAAGGAAGGAAGGAGTAGTGTGTCCAAGTAGCAGAGACTGGGGCAGGTCCAAGCAGTGTTTTATTCTGGGGAGTGAAGTGTGGTGGGGCTAAAAAGGGCAGGTAGTTTGGTAGGGGGGAATTGGAAAGATAGTAAGGAGGGGGAGACTGAGTACCAGGAGGAGCACTAGGAACGATCAATGGAAGGGAAGAGACATAGTAAGTGATAAGGAATGTAATGTGGCTAAAGACATGTTGAGAAATCAGAATCAGCAGTGGAGAGTAAAAGCACTTAGAAATTTGATTGGTAGAGCTGAGCTACAGAGAGGAGCCCTGGGTGCAGCTAATTTATTAAAGAGTGCTGGAAGCGGGGGTAGGTGGGAAATAATTTGCAGTAATAAAATCCACCCGAGAGCAGACTGAGCTTGGAGAAAAAGCAGGCTAGCTAAGATAACCAATTGGAGGGACAGCCCCATAGTCAGCCAATTGGAATTTTAGCACCACAATTAAACAAGAAATTCTGTGGCTTCCTTGGTACCGTACCTTGTAGAATCAGTAGCTTTGGAGGGAGAGGTGAATAGTGGTGGTAATGAGAGCAACACCACTGGGGAGCATGCCCAGTCAGGGGAACTCAATCTGTGGAGAGAGAGAAGAGCAGAGGTTAATTTAGCTAGGCTGCAGGTTGGGAGGAGGTGGGAGACAGAGACATGGAGACAGGGCACTAGCAGGGAGCTGGAGGTATCAGGTAGGAGATTTATTTAATTGGCAAGCAGGGATTAGCACAATAGAGGAAACGGACAAAAGAAACTGGGGGCATGGTGGGTCAGCGCCAAGTATCAAGGGAGGGTTGAAGAAGGAGAAGGCAGAGGGTGTGAAGTAATTACACTCAGTTTGGCTAAACTTAGAGCTCAAAAACAGGAATTAAAGATAAAGCCTGGACAGGGTTACAGTACAGGAGTCAGCACTAAAAGTAAAGGACCCTGAAAGAAATCAGAAGGAGCAAGCAGCAGAAAGAGAAGAGATTGAGTGAGTAGAGCTTGAAGTCAACAGAAGCAGGCACAATTAAATCAACAAATAAATCAGAAATGGGCACAATTAAATCAACAGTATAGCTACTGAGGTATAAATAATTATGACTGCTTAGCTCAGTATAACAGTGCAGCAGAGTAACTATGATTAAATTGAGGCATACTAACTAAGTAGATGCAGTAATATATCCTAATGAAATTCAGTTTGGTAGATGCAATAAATATCCCAACTAAATAGAGTTAAAAATTTGCGGTAATAAAATCTGTTCGAGAGCAGACTGAACTTGGAAAAGAAGCAGGCCAACTAAGATAGCCAATTGAAGGGAGAGCCCTGTAGTCAACCAATCAGAATTTTAGCACAATTGAACAAGAAATTCTGTGGCTTCCTTGGGCACCATATCTTGTAGAATCAGCAGCCATGGAAGGAGAGGTGGGTGGTGGCAGTAAAGAGAGCCACACCACTGGAAAGCATGCCCAGTCGGGGGGGATCAATCTTGCAGAATCAGCAGCCATGAAGGGAGAGGTGGGCAGCAACAGTAAGGACAGCCACACTGCTGGGGAGCATGCCCAGTCAGGAGGGCTCAAACTTGTAGAATCCTATCACTCTCAGACAGAAAGTCTTGTTGAGCATTTTAACCAAACATTAAAATGCATGTTTAAAAGGCTTGCAAAAGGGGACGGGAAAGATTGGGACCAATACTTAGCTGACCTGCTTTTTGCTTACAGAGAAGTGCAACATGCCTCAACCGTTTTTTCACCATTTGAAATGCAGTATGGTAGACAACCTAGAGGACCACTAGATGTAATAAAAGAAATATAGGAAGATAATCCCATTCAAAAACAACCTATTACATCTTATATGTATGCCCTGAGAATGAAATTGGCAAAATATTTTGAAATTGACCATAGAAATCAGGAAGAGGTCCAAAACCAGCAGAAAGCAAAGTATGACCATGAGGTAAAAGAAAAAGTTTTTGAGCCCAGTGAAAGGGTCTTGCTACTATTACCCTCTACAGAAAATAAACTATTAATGAAGTGGCAAGGACCTTATAGTTATAAAGTGCTTAGACGTACTGGCACAGTCAACTATGAAATTAAGACCCATGATAGGAAAAATCCTATCAAGATATACCACGCAAACCTCCTGAAGACATGGGTTGAAAAAAACCTAAAGGCTGCTTTGCTAGTTTTACTAGAAACTGATAAAGAAGATATTGATATAGCTTATGACAGACTGGAACAAACTGTAACTGCTGATGCTGTGAAGGTGAATGTTTCCTTAATCTCCAAACAAACCGCAGAAATGTGTAACTTATTAAAGTACCAGGCCGAGCAAAAGATGTCGAGCAAGTAATAGTGACAGGGAATGCTCGCCCTGTTAGACAAAAGAAATACAGATTATCAGAGTGGTTAAGAGCAGATGTGGTTAAGGAAATACAAAAATGAAAGAACTGGGTATCATTGAAGAGTCAGGAAGTGCTTGGTTATCACCAATGGTGACTGTAAATAAAAAAGTGGGGGTGTAAGAATTTGCCTTGGTTTTAGGAAACTTAATCAAGTGTCCAAATTTGACAGTTATCCTGTACCCCAGAAAGATGATTTGGTGGACAGATTGGGAAGTGCCAAGTACATCAGTACCCTCAATCTCACCAAGGGTTCCTGGCAAATCCTCCTAGCTAAAGAATCCGGAGACAAAACTGCATTTGCCACCCCTGTTGGATTCTATCAGTTCACGACCATGCCATTTGGTTTACATGGTGCACCTGTTACATTCCAGTGGTACATGGATGTAATTTTATCCCCTCACACTGGTTATTTGTGCTGCGTACCTGGATGATGTCATGGTGTACAGTCCAGACTGGAAAAGCCACCTAGAACACCTATGAGCAGTTTTCCAATTGATCAAAAAGGCAGGTCTGAAAATAAATTCTACCAAATGTGCACTGGGCATGCAGGAAACCAGATATCTGGGCTATATTTTGGGAAATGGAGATGTCAAGCCAAAGGTTTCCAAGATACAAGCTGTAGCTAACAGCCCTGCCCCCCAAACCAAGAAACATGTCAGGTCATTTTTAGGGCTTGCTGGTTATTATCGGAGATTTGTTCCCAGCTTTGCCGAGTAAGCTGCTCCCCTCACTGAACTCCCAAAGAAATGGTTCCTGAATAATGTGAAATGGACCCCAGAGTGTGATGAGGCTTTTCAGGCCATTAAGGCTGCATTATGTTCAGCCACTGTTTTAAGAAGCCCATACTTTGAGAAACAATTTCTTTTACAGACTGATGCATCAGAGGTAGACCTAGGTACAGTCTTGAGTCACCATATAGATGGGAAAGAACATCATGTTCTATAGAAAGGTAGGAAATTTCATGACAGAGAGAAAAGGTACTTCACCACTGAAAAAAGAATGCCTTGAGGCAAAGAGGGCCATGGAGACCCTAAAGTTTTACTTACTAAGAGCTGGCTTTGTGCTTGTAACAGATCAACATCCTCTCTGTTGGCTTAACCAAATGAAGGATAAAAATTCTAGAAGCACAAGGTACCTGGTACTATAGCCATTTAAATGTAAAGTGGTGCACACATTTGGGAAAGTGAATGTCAATGCTAGAAGTTGTAAATTTGTATTCAATTCCAAAAGATATAGCTGTGCAATAGTACAATTATACAGAAGGGTTAAGTTTGACATAGTCAGTAAATATCTTAGCTTTATACAGATAAGGGAACAGAGAGACCTACAGTTTGGAGATTATTTCATCATTTGAAAGAATAAAAAGTATCTACAGACAGTTTATCCACAGTAAGTAATAAATTCTCTACAGAACATGTACATTGGCCCTCTTGGTGTGAGCGTCATGCTGATTTAGTGCAAGAAAGAGGGCATGGAAGAGTGAACCATACTTTATCGTGGAAGACACACCCCCTTCAGCGCTGGGGTCACAGGTCCCTGTGACAATCATTATTCTGAAAGTCTCAACCTGCATGTTATCCACCTCCACCCCCTGGCTATCTATGGGTTAATCTGAGGCTAGATGTGCCAGGTCTTATGCGCCCGCATTGTGTCTAAGTCAAGATTCTGCTAGGGTCCTTGACTGGAATTTTAGTTGAGTCGGCTAAGGGAGGGGGGATGTTGTGGCAAAATCTGGATTCTAAGAAGGGGTGCCAGATTAGCTCATACTTATCCATTGTTCATTGGTGAAGTTGGACAATCTTTCTTATGTGTCCACCTGTACCAGATTTTCCAACAGCTCCCTATGGTGGGACACTCAGCTGAGTGCCATCTCTTAAGCAGTAGCCTTTTCGCCTCTGCTCCTATGACCATTTTCCAAAGCACGCCCGGGTAAAGTCTGGGTGTTGAATCTGGGGCTCAGCCTAAAAGAAGAAGTGGGGCATTGATCTGAAAGGGAGTAAATACTGTTTGTGCCATGTTCATGACCGATTTCTAGAACGGCTGTATGGTGGGACAGCTCCATAAAACATGGTGGAGGCGGGCACCAGAGAGGCCACATCTCCAACATTCATCAATTGGAATCAGACCCAATTTATATAATCTGACCAGTGTATAGTACCATCACAACAAGGTTTTATTCATTATCAGGTGTGACCTACCATCCCTGCAGGCCTGATGTATCCTGGCCCAGCAGCGGCACCACTGTGCCTCGGAGATCTGTGCTCCAAGCTCCTGTTCCCATAGTGATTTGGCTGGCATGGAGGGGTCTGCCTGGATCTCACTCATTGCCTGGTATATAATGTTGGCCTTGCCTCTATCAAACTGGTTCTTGATAGTTAGGATTGGGGTGAGTTGCCACACAGAGCAGGCTCTTTGTGTGCTGCCAGTTGTTTTATGGCATCTCTCAACTGGAGATACTTCCAGAAATGGTTGGCAGGCAGGAAGAATTTCTCTTTAATCACTTGAAATGTGTCCACCGTGTCGGTACCTAGGATCAGGAGGTCCTGCACCTTACCAATCCCTTGGGCCTTCCAGAGTTTCCAGTGAATAGGACTTCCCTCCACCTTCACCACTTGGTTGTTTCATAGTGGCACGTGTGACCATGGGGTAGGAGGGAGTTGGAGAATTTTATGCACCCTTCACCAATATGCCAGTGATATTAGGACTGGGGGAGCTTCAGACCCTGTTTATTTCTTAGGAGCATAAATTGCCACAGCTAGGGAGGGGGATCCCATCATATTGGCTTCTAGGCCTACCCAGATAGGGGAGTTTGTACTCCTGCACATGAACCATTTAACCGTTTGTGCCATGAAAAATGCCATATGGTAGCCCTGATACCAGCGGAGACCCCATCCTGCTCTGATCCATGCTGCCTCAGCTTTTGTCTGCTGAATAGAGGGGGCCATCTTTCCCACAGAAAGCTTTGTATCATTCGTTCTATTTTGTGGAACCATTTCTGATGAATGGTTATAGGAGTGTGGGCAAGTAGGTAGAAGAGTTTTTGGGCTAACATTAATTTAATTAAATCAATTTTCCCGGGTATAGGAAAACTTGAAGTGGCCTCCAGCATTCCAGGTCATCCCTCATGGTGTCTATTAGGGCCTTGAAATTGACATTGATCTGTTTTACCGGGCCTGGGTGAATTACCACCCCCAGATATTTAATTCCTTCTGGAGCCCATCTTAGGCCTAGATTAGAGGCTGCTTGGGAGGTGAAAGCTCGATTCAGAGGCAGAACCTCCATCTTGGTCTGGTTAACTCTAAGGCTGGATACCACAGAAAATCTGTCTAGGATGCCTAAGGTCTTCTGTAATGTTTGGGGAAGAGTACTTTGCTGTGATCAGCAAGTCATCAGCATGTAAGAAGTACTTAGGAGTGTTATTCCCCACCTGCATGCCCTACATCCCTTTAGCTTTTGATGGCTATGGCCAGAGGCTCAATTGCTATGAAAAACAACAGAGGGCAGAGGGGTCAGCCCAGTCTCATGCCCTTCTGTAATTGAAATGGGGAAGGGACCACCCTGTTAGTAAGGACTTATGCCAAGGGAGACTTATAAAGCAGTTTGATCAACTCCTAAATTCGTTCCCCACTCCCTTTTTCTTTAGCATGCACATCAGGTAGTTCCATTCAACACTGTTGAAGGCTTTTTCAAAGTCTACAGCAAGTGCCGCCATAGGGGTAGTGAGTTTCTGGGCTATGTGCATTATAGAGGCCAAAGTTCTGTGGTGGTCAGAGCCTAGTCTGCCTTTGATGAATCCTGTCTGGGCCAGACATATTAGGCCAGGCAGGAGGGACTCTAGACAGGATGCCAAGACTTTTGTCAAAATCTTGGCATTCACGTTGATGAGGGATATCGGGTGGTAGCTTGCTGGGTTTAGGAGATTTTTACCTTTCTTGGGGAGGCTGTGATCAGTGCCTCCTGCAGTGATGGTGGGACCTCTCTTCTTCCCAGTAAGTCCAAATAGGCTCCTAGTAAGTATTTTGACACCTCTAGTCCAGGGATTTGGTAGAAGTTGATCGGCAATCCATGTGATGGATGGCCGTGGCTACCTCTTCCACCAAAAGTGGGTCTTCTAGGTTAGCTGCCAAACTGTTGGCCAATCTTGGGATTGGGAAATTTATTTATTTAATTAGCTTTTGTTGGCCAGGTAGGTACACTAGACAAGTTATATGCCTATTTTCAGGTACGACCCGGGAGAGTACAATGAAAATACAGGTACAGACAGGGACCATAACAAGTATGGCAATGTACAGAGTCACAAAGGAACCAGGTGAACATAGTTAGTCTACAGTAAGCAGTGATAGGTAATATATATATATATATATCTATATATATACATACATACAGAATAAATAGACTTAGCCATTCAATGGCAGGAGCAATGAACAATGTAGAAATTACAATGTATGAGTAAACCTTAATCAGAGCCACAAAATAGATAATTTCTGAACAGATAAACAAGTAATCACATGCATCACAGAGTAAAGGACACTAGGCAGCATCTAGAGCATGTAGAGCCTACAAGAGGGACCCTATGGCTAGGTGAGTCCAATTTAGAGACCTGGGACTGGCTAAGGTGGCTTAGGGCAACCACATGCGGAGTCCAGCTTCAGGTGCTCCCACAGGGAATTCAGGAGGCACAGGTGGGAAGGGGTGGAATGGACATGAGCAGGAAGGGAATTCCATAACCTTGGAGCACACATAGTAAAGTCCCAATCCCCCATTAGGGTATGGGTATAGGGAACTTTGAGCACCCCAGGACCCTGAGACCTGAGGGAGTAATAGGAGGAGTTGGCAGGCTTAGAAGCTGCGCCAGCCCTGGAGGGTGCCAGTTCTGATCACCTTGCCCACGAAGCAGCCCGAACCAAAGTTCATGTGATTGGGTGGGGAAAGCCAGTCAAGACTGTCATATAATTCACAATGATGGGTGAGGCAAGGGGCAGCCAGGACAAAGTGACAGGCATTATTGAAGGTCGTGTTCCACCAAGTGAGATGGACCTTGGAGGTGTGAGCAAATAGGAGAAGGCCATAGCTGAGTGAAGGAAGAAGCACACCTCTGGTCAACGCCAGACGAGCAGCAGACATCAGATTTTTCTTTGCCCTGTAGGCAAGACCCAGTTTACAATTTATGGCACTGCAAACATTTAGGATATAACAGCCCAGGTTGAGTTGGGGGTCAAGCATCACCCCAAGGTATATAATGGAAACTGTGGTTAGGAGGGGAGTACCGTCCACACCACTGACACACAGAGGGGTAGGGGAGGACTTGATCTTGGCTGAAGACCCAAAAAGCATGGCCTGAGTTTTTTTTAGGTTGAGGACCAGCTTGTGAGATGTTACCCAGGACTGAATATTCTTGAAGTCCTCACTCAGCCGAAGGTTGAGAACTCCAATGTCCCAGGAATGTGTAAGGATGACCAGATCATCTGCACAAAGGGTGGCACTACAGTTTGAAGCAGCATCTTGGAGGTTGTTAACAAATACAGAGAAGAGAAGGGGCCCCAGAACTGATCCCTGGGGGACACCAGCAGTCACCGGAGTGCTGTCAGAGAGGACCTTGTTGAATTTGGTCAGTTGTAGTCTGCCCTGGATGTAATTTCTAAGCCAACTCAGGGCAGAAGGGGACTGGCCAAGGGACAAGGGACTGCATCTGTGAGCAAAGTAATGCATGGTCCACAAGGTCGAAGACCTTAGATAGGTCAATGAAATGGCCCCAGAGAATTTGCCTGGTCCATGGTCACCCTGATGCTACAGGAGACAGAGACAAGGGCCATGGACATACTATACCCTTTTCAAAAGCCGTGCTGCACAGGGGATAGCAATTTGTGGGCCTGAATGTACTCCATGAGTTGTTCGGCCACAAATGTCTGTAGGAGTTTGTTAATTGCCGATAGGATGGCAATTGGCCAGTAGTTGTCCAGGATCTTAGGGTTGCCCTGCTTTGGAGCAGGGACAATCCTCGACACCTTCCAAATGTCTGGGATAACACCAATGGCAAGTGACAAGCTGAAAATATGTGCCACTGGAAAGGCAACGAGGGGGGCACCCAGCTCCGGAAGCCTGGGCTCCATGTTATCATGGCCAGTACTAGTGTGTGGGTAGAGACCAGAAAGAAATCTCTGCATCTCCATGACAGACACAGCCCTGAAATAAAATAAAGGGTGGGAGGAGTGGACCTCCTAAGGGGCAGAGGCCAAAGGACCACTGACATTCCCTCCAGCGGGGAAAAGGGAGGTGACAGTGGACAAATCCAAAAAGTGGGAGTTAAAAGCACTTGCAAACATAAGTGGATTATTACAACTAGACCGACCAATGATCAAATCAGATACCCCAGAGTTGGAGGAGCCACTGGCTATGTTTTTTATATTCCTCCAGAATCTTTATAGGTCCCTAGCAGAGCTAAGCAGAGCAGATTCACAGTATTCACTTTTTGCTGCCTGATGGCTTTCTTGCACTCATTTTTGAGTCTTATATACTATTGAAAGATGGACTGATCCAACGTACTCTTGAAGTGATCCCAACATTTGTCTCTAGCTCGCATGAGGGCTAAGAGGCTCCCATGTAACCATTTTGTAGCAGATCCCCTTACTCTCCACCTGATAAAGGGGGTGTGCTGGTCCTGCAGGGCACCAAAAGTAGTGAGAAACTGGGTGACGGCAGTAGAGGGGTCATGGGCGCTAAGCACCCCTGACCAGTCAGTGAACCTCAGATCCTCATGAAATGACCCCAGATCAAACCTGGAAAAATCCCTAACATGAATGATTTTGTGGGGAATTTTTAGTGGTGAGATTTTCTACACACAAAACACTGGGGTGTGATCCGAGATGGAGTCAGGTAGGGTACCAGCAGAACTGATCCTCTGGGGAAGATTAGACAGGACCCAGTCCAGTAGGGATCTACTGCTACCATTTGCAGTCCATCTTTTTGCGATTAAGTTTATTTTTAAGATTATACACTTCCATACACTGTAAATAAACATAAACCAAAACCACTCTGCATACAGTATGCATAGTAATAAAACTCAAACACAAATAACATAATATTGTAGTTAACCAGGTCTGATAGTCCCTTATAGAGCTTTAACATGAAAATCAAAAAGATTTAAAGAAAGAAATGAGGAAGGAAAATATAAGAAAAAAGACAAAAAAGAAACCCCTCTCCCCACGAGCACTTTTAAATGTCAGATACAAGGATATACCAAAACTCATGACTCTTAACTCTATAGACTTCAGATTAAGTATATATTCTTATGCTTTCTGAGATGTAAGCATACTTGGGGGGAAGGCAAAATTAGTAACCACATTTTGTTTTTAAATCAGTAAGCAAAGGGCTCCAACACTTCTGAAGTCTAGGCCACAAATAGTTAGCTCTAACCACACTCTTCTCTGCATTAAGTGCAGGAAGAAATTCTGACCACCATTCCGGAAGAGAGGGGGTCCATGTTTCCTTCCAAAGTCTAAGAATCATTAGTTTCGTAACTAACAAAACCATAGCCATCTGTATCTTAAGAGGTAGTGTGGGAATTGTGGAATATTGCCCCCAAATGCATACTTTCTCTTCGAAGTATGGAGTGATTGGCAAATAATTGCCAATATGACATTTAACCAGATTCCAAAGAGTAAGCATCTTGGGACATGACCATAACTTATGGCCCAAGGAAGCATTCACTGCACCACAATCTAGGCACTCTGAAGTGGGTAAGAGGCCCGTACTATATAGTTTATTAGGTGTAAAATACAGGTTGTGTAATATATTAAAGTGAACACCCCTTAGTCTATCTTGCTTAATTAATCTGTAATTGTACAATCAAAGAGATTCCCATTGAGAGTCAGATCAAGAGTTGGCCATATTGTATTTCCAATAGTAGGCTGTGACTGAGATGTCCTTCCAGGAAGCCTTAATAAAGGCTTTATAAAGTTTGGAGACTATTTTACCTTGACTTAGACTGATTGACAGAGAGTCTAAAAAAGATTCTACTTTGTTCACCCATGAGGGTTTTCCCAAAAACTTCTGGAGGAAGTGACGGATTTGGGTAAAATAAAGCCACGATTTGGGTGGAGATTCCAATTTATTTTTAATTCGGGAGGCTGTATAAAATGAGGTCTCGTGTAGTAGGTGCTTCAATTTCACATCTGAAAGTAAGTGAAGGCTCTTAGAATCAATAAGTTTATTGGCAATTTTTAATTTGGGGTTGTCACAGAGAGATTGGGAGACTAACAGCAAACAACAATATCTGTCGTTTCGCCCTAGCAGCTCCCCACCTCACCCATCGCTGTGAGCTTTATAATAGACTCCGGTGGCTCTCCCCAGTCAGATACTTGGACTTTGGGATAAGTTGCCTTACGGGCAAGGTGATCAGAACTGATACCCCATCGGGACTGGCCCAGCTTCTACCACCAGCTGACATTTCTCCTTACTCATTAAGGTCTCAAGCCCAGGGGATGCTCAAAGTTCCTGCCACAAGAACTCTCATGGGAGCTAGGGACTTTATTGTGTGCGTGCCCGAACTCTGGAACTCCCTCCCAGAGCCTGTTCGCTTGGCCCTCTCCCATCACTGCCTCCGAAAATCTATGTGGGACTTCTTGAAACAAGCCTCAGCATGTGACTGCCCCAGCCTCCCTAGGGATTCACTGCCTTTTATAGGGCTGCCTGGAAACTACTGCTGCTTGCCCCACTCCACTACCACTACCTGACCTGGATCTAACTGTTGGCTTGCAGACCCTGGTCTTGTCTTAACCTAGTATCCTTATAATATGTTATTGACTTGTCATACTTGTAACTAAATGACTATAAGCTGTACCATTGCTTTCTACTCCTCTGTAAAATGTGCCCACTGTATTCTCTTATCTTGCCTATGCTGTCATTATGTTGATGTGTCCTCAGTATTTCCCTCATATGTTGCCCATGCTGTCATCATGTATTTGAAATGTTGTCTTTGTACCATCATGTTGTATTCTCCCGGGTCGTTCCTGAAAATAGGCATAATACTTGTCTAGTGTACTTACCCGGTAAACAAAAGCTAAATAAATAAATCTGTTCTTCTGTGTAATTTAAAATGCATGCAAAGTTGCAAGGTTGATGAAAAGTCCTAATGTTCCACCCTGTAGGGGAGTCTTGGATTGCTGAAGGAATTGCTGCCCAAGGACAGTAGAGGAGGGTGCGCAGAGAAAGGTGTTCACTTTTGGCCCTCACATGATCTAGCTGAATGCCAGAAAGAGTTGTAAGAGGTTTCTCCATCGGAGATGTCCAAAACTGAAAGTTACTGGCATGGATAGCTAGATAATATGAGAAGAAATCTAGTAGCTGTAGACCACCTTTCTGTTTAGGGCCTGTGAGTTTCCGATACGCCCTACGAGGTAGTTTGCCATTCCAGATGAAATCTGAACATAGATTATGCAGATTCTTGAAGAAGGGTTTGGGAAGATACATGGCTAAACAATTTACGGGGAAAAACACTTTTGGTAGTATTATCATCTTTAGGATATTTGTTCTTCCCCAAAATGAAATAGGAAGTTTTTTCCATCTTGCCAAATCTTCCTTAATTGACTGCAGAAGAGGGTCTAAATTCAGGGATTTTAGTTTGCCCAGATTTCTTGAGAACTTTATGCCCAAGTATTTTATAACCTTATTTTCCCATTGAAGCCCCATGGTTTCGGCCTGTTTCTTATCTATCATAACTGATAAGGGATAAACTATAGTTTTATATTTGTTAATCTTATATCCAGAAAATTCACTGAATTGATTAATAGTTTGGAGAGCTAATGGAAGGGAAGAATCCCAGCTGCTTAAATGTAAGAGCAGGTTGTCGGCAAACAGAGAAAATTTTGATTCGTATGATCCCAGACGAAGGCCCTCAATCCCTACCTCTTTATTGATGAATCTTGCTAACGGTTCTATGTATAAAACATAAAGCTAAAGGGCATCCTTATCTAGTTTCACTTTTTAGAAAGAAGGCCTCTGAGAGTTGATTGTTGCACAGAATACGTGCTGAGGGACACTGATAAAAGGTATGAATATGTTGTACAAAATTGTCTGGGAAACCAAAGTGGTCAAGTACCATAAACAGATAGTTCCAACTGACTCTATCAAAGGCTTTTTCTCCAATTTGGAGAAGTGATCAGCTGACGAATGACCCGATACAAAACCTGCCTGTTCTGGGCTAATTAGGGGAGTCCAAACTTTAGTTAATCTGGTAGCCAGAATTTTTGCATATATTTTAATGTCTACGTTCATCAGGGAAATTGATCTGTAGTTGCCAGTTTGTGTTGAGTCCTTCCCTGGCTTTGGAAGGAGAAGAATTCTTGCTTCCAGAAGAGAGGGGTCATTAACTGGCTGAGAATCCCAGAATGCAAACAAGTTATGTAAAACAGGTACCAGTTGGGTTTTATAAGTTTTGTAGAACAAGCCAGTGTACCCATCTGGTCCGGGGGCTTTATCTGCCTTTAATGAATCTATGACTGAAGATATTTCCTCCTCTATGATAGACCCTTCCAAAGAGGCTTTGGAAACTTCTGTTAGACAGGGGAGGTCTGCCTTCTGTAGAAAGGCACCCATCAGTGAAGATTGAGAGTCAGACAATTGTTGGGAAGAATAGAGGTTTTGGTAAAATTCTCTGAAAGATAATAATATTTCTTGTGGATCTGTAATGATTAACCCAGTGTGTGGATGTTGGATTGCCGGTATCCATTTGGCCACAGATCACTGTTTCAGCTGCCAAGTCAAAAGCTTTCCAGCCTTGTTACCTTGGCCAATATAGGTTGCTTTGACCTGAGATGCGACTTTCTCCACCTTTTCCAGAAGTGAGCTGGCATAGTGGGCTCTGAGTTGGACCAATTGTAAGCATTCCTCATGGGGAAAGTTTTACGATACCTTTGGATTCCAGAGTGCGTATCCTGTCCAAACACAAATTTAATTGAAATTGCTTTTGTCTCTTAGTCACTGTCGCAATTCGGATAAGCTCCCCCCTCCAAACTGATTTTAAGGCTGCCCATACCTTATCTAGGTTAGGAATAGAGTCTATATTTTCTTGTATGGTAAGCACGAGGTATTCTTGGAAGTGGGAGCTTATTTGAGGATCTTTCAAAAACAAATTATTTAGAGACCAGGTGCTGGGTCTAAGAGGTGTCCCAAGAGTTTTTAATAATAGCAAGATCAACGAGTGATCAGAGGTCACTATAGCACAAATCTGAGAGTCCAGAATGCCTGAGAAGAGTAGTGATTTACTAAGAAAAAATCACTACGAGAGAAGCTCCTGTGAACTGTAGAAAAGAAGGTATAATCTATAGTGGAGGGGTAAATAAGCTGCCAAGGGTCCATTAACCCTAATGTTGTTTTATGCTCTAATACAGCTCACTGGGCCAGGGAAGGGCCAAGACCTTTATGATATGTCTGATCCATATCGTTAGTCTGGACAAGGATCCAGTTCCTGCCCTGAATAATTGGTAAATGTGCAAAAGAGGCTATCTCAGTGGACAGGTGGACAAAGAAAGAGGGGCAGTCCATATTGAGGCCGTAATTTGATCCCAATTATAGTTCCTGATTGCCCAACATTCCATGAACCAGGATGTATCGCCCCTCCGGGTCTCTAACTTCTTGGATAGCAGAAAATGGCACCCCTTTTGCCAAAAGGATAGCCACACCTCTTTTACGGGAAGTAAATCCGGATCCAAAAACTTGGCCAACCCAATTTTTTTGCAAGAGCTTCTCTTGTGATGATAAGATATGAGTTTCTTGTAGGAAAGCAATCATAGGGCTATATTTTGCCATATGCTTTAATACAAGATATTTCTTTTTGTTGTCCCTACCCCCTTTAATATTCCATGATACAATTTTCAAGTTAGCCATGATTAACTATACTGATACAATCAATGATAAGAGTCTTGAGAGTTAAGAGTGCCCACACCTCCCACCCCCACTCCCCAGTACTATTAACAATCTACTGAACATTAACAAGAAGCACAAAAATAACCACACCCATCACAAAACACTATCTAAACTATCCATTACCTAGGACCTAGGCCCACTCCTCCTAATACTAAGGGTCCTGGTGCTGCCCAAGGGTGAGCTACCTCCCTCCAGCACCAGAATAAAAAAGGGAAAAATAGTTTTGTAGTTTATTGCCGTAGCAAGTGGAAAGAAATATACACTAAAAGTTATTAATGAAAGACAGTCTTTTCCTCCACGGGGGTTTATTACTGAAACCGGTGTAACCCCCCCCTGCAAATGGGGGTTCCCAAAAGTCTTCCAGGAGCTTTCCTAAGTGCTCCAAGTCTGGGTGGTATCTGGCATCACAGCCATTTTAAACGGCATCGTAGTGAGTGCTTTTAGAGCCTCTGTGTACTGTCTCTTTAAGAGCTGTCTGCTTGCAGACATAATTAGTTTGCATGGGGGGCCTGTGTGTATTTGAGCCTGAGTGCTGCCTGGACTGCTGCCTAAGTGCTCTGTTTTTGCCGTCGCTACAAGTGCAAAGGGAGCCCTTCTGAAAGTTGTCACTAATTGTGGGGAAAAATGCAGAGTAACAGTAAAAATATTGTTAGTCTAACCTGCCTTTCTTGCAGCATGAACTGTTTCTGATCTGCTTCACCATTTTGGTCCCGGATTGCTGAACTGGACCAATTGGATTGGGGGGACACTAAGATGGAACACGCTGAGGGCCAATCAGGACTGGGACTCTGGAGTGGAGCCTGCTGAAATGCGGCTGTGTGAAGAGAGCCTCTGGAAATTGTAGTTTCTGGCCTGTTGGCGCCTTTTTGTACCTATAGAGGGAGCCCTGCTGTGACTGACAACTGAACTGACCAACCAAACTCTTTGGATCTGTGTGAAAGCCCCAGAGCTGTTTGTTGGCAAGCCAGATTCGAGTTGAATGCTAAAGAGGCAACACTGCTGAGTGTTCGAGCAGCTGTTAGTGGTGTAGTTCGAGCGGGAGAACCGTGGAAGGCCTGTCTAAAAGCCTGCTAGCCTGATTACTGCCCGGAAAAGGTGCAGAGGACATTTAATAGGACTGAATTCGAAGTTGTGAGGAAAAAGCAAGCTGCTGCTGTTGTGAGACCAGGCTTACCCTGTAGAAGACCGAAGATTTTGCTGAAAGCGATTGGTCTGTCAGGACCTTAGCTACCGTAGTGCTCCTGGGTAATTGCAGTGATCTTTTGTGATTGGGACCGAGGAGTCACCTGCCTGGTACAGTAAACTTTCTTTTACATATAAATGTGCTATGTGCTGGAAGGGAATCACGATCTGGTTTCCCCATTTGCTGTAAATTGTGTGCTAGTGCTGGAAGTAGTTTTCCCAGCAAGAATCGAACTGAATCCGTGCTGCCTGGTGCAGATAGGCCCTGCCATGAGGGTCCTGCCTCACTACCTTGCTGCACAGAAAGATCCATCGTCGAGGGGCCAAGCTTTCCCTGGCAATCCAGAGAGTTCATCAATCAGCTCTCCTGTGTTTAGCCTGGGTATCGTGAGTAATTATCAGAGTAGCTCCCTGCAACTTTTGTCTAATCAAAGTGTGTCATCTGATTGTTTGTGCTTTTCTTTCCATGAACTGAGCCATCCGGCTCTGGATTACGAATTTGGTGTGTGCATGTTCTTTTTTCCATCAAACGGCCTCGACCAGCTGCAATGGACCTGGCTAGCCCCTTTCTCTATCCTGGGTACTCAAAGAATGTGACTGAGTGGGACTCTAAGTGCATGCACAGTACTGTAATTATTAATATGTTCAAGCTAATTAACATGATTTTCCCTCTTCACTGTTACAGCCCCCTGGAATAAATCAGATCTTTTTGTTTCTGCAACTTACATCAATTGTGGTGTCAATCTATGCTAAAAGTATTGCATTGTTGCTATTGTACTGCATCATCTTATTTTACAGGGGGTCCCCAGAGTCAAGTTGAAGGAACCAGTCCTGGGAGTAAGTGCCAAGTACATGTGGTTTGCATACCTGGGGTATTGGGAAAGTTACTGTTGTGTACTGTGTGGGCCACTAGTGGGAGAAAAGGGGGGTCACAGTATCCCAGAGGGCTGTGGCCTGGTTGGCATAACCCTAACCAACCCTGAAATTTGGGTGGAGGCACCCATTTCAGAACTCAGGCCCCTTAACCTGGTAGTAGCCAAGCAGGCAGGGGTAGTAGCTCTTGGGATAGCACGACCTAGGGGTTACACCAGTGTAAAAATAAATTATTACATCATTTGTCTCTCCGTCTGTCCAAATTAAATATCCTATTTGACAGAGAAAAAAAAAGGAATAAGGTTATTAGGACTGGAGCTAAATCAAGAATTTTGGTGAATTAACTCCTTTGCCAAAGCTAAAACCTCTGTCAGTTCTGTCCTGGAAAATGAGGGCAAGATCTAAACACTTAGGTAACCACTAAAGCTAAGTTAAAACTAAATATCCACAACTCCTAATGTTAATAAAACTGAGTAATTGCTGAGTTACCCTATTAAATGAATGAAATTCTGCCATCTAGTGGACTAAAATGAAAAATGCAGGCTCCATAGCAACTTTAGGAGATTTTATTTCGGCTCTTTTCTAAGCTTATTATCAGGTAAAATCAGTACGGTCATACTCCATTTATGTTTGTCAAACTCTGTCACCCCACAAGGAAAATTAAAAAAGGGGAATTCAGAGAGCCTAAATAGTAACTGAAAGGAAAAAATAACCTGTGTCTCCTATAAAAAATGAGTTTCAAGTTATCATAGGGTTATAATGGCATAAACAATGATCTGTTCTTGTTCCAATAATTCCCTCAAAAAGAAGAGAAGGCATACCATAAGCAACTTTTGGTAGTCTTCAGGATCAACATTTAAAGAAGAAACAGTACTTTTCATAAAGTCCAACCTGTAAAACATAAAGATTGGTGACTTAAAGATATGACTACAATAATGCCTTGCCAGTTGTAAGAGGAGTCCCCCAAGGATCCATCTTAGGCCCTATCCTGTTTTCTCTGTACATTAATGACTTAGATGCTAACATATCTACGTCCAATCTGCACTTTTTTGCAGATGATACTGTGTTGTATACTTCTGGCTCATCGTTATCTGAAGTCAAGGGAGTGCTTCAAGCAGACTTCGCACAACTTGAGCATAATCTAATAAAGGCAAAGCTTCTGCTCAATGCTAAGAAGACTAAAGCGATGATATTCTCCAGCAGTGCTGTCTCAGGCCCCCAATACCCCTTGCAGAAGACTTCATTGTCACCATGCTAAACAAGCCTCTGGAAGTTGTAACCAAATTTAAATATCTAGGTATCTGGATCGACAATAAATTATCTTTCAGTGACCACGTCAAGATATCTCTAGAAGGTTAAAAGCAAGGTTAGTTTCTTCTACAGAAATAGGCCCTTTTCCCCTTGAAACTCAAACAAGTTTGTACAGGCCACTTTTCTCCCACTCTACTATGGCATAGGTAATCTATTCTCCACCACTCTTGCAAATCTAAGTAAACTGACATCCTTTATCACTGTGCTGCTAGTTCATTACCAACTCCCTTACCATTCGCACCACTGTGACTTGTATGCAGCTGTTGGTTGGACATCTCTTACTACTAGATGCCTGCTCCATTCTGGGCTATGGACTCTTAAACTGCTCCTGCAGAAATTGCCAAACTATCTCTCTTCCCTTATTAGTATCTCACATAGTGTATACTCGTTACGAAAATCTGACTTTATTATGCTTGACATACCAAGGACGCGGACTTCCTTTGGTAAATGTGCTATTGCATATGCTCTTCCCTACATTTGGAACCAATTACAAACCGTACTGAAACTAACTAGCACAGTTTCAATAAACTTCTACAAATCGCTAAGTTCAGCCAAAATAAAAGACACCTGTAACTGTCATTAAGTCTCTTCCTTCCCATGTGTGCCATATTTATACACTGGTGAGGTATAATTGATTTGTCATATTAACTGCTTTCCCTTCCCCTTCTACTCCTGGCTTTATCTTTGCTTACGCTCCACTGCTACTCTATCAAATCACTCCTCCCCCCCATATCAGTTGTAGACTGTTGTTTGTTCTAGCTGCCAAAATACTGTATATGTATTGCACACACCACTCATCATGTTTCATTTATCAGTATGCAACCTGTAAGTCGCTTCCCTGTCTCACATCAATGTTTACCACCTGTGGTCACCCTATGTGGTACCCTTGTATGTATATCCAGCCTGTATCATGTAACGTGCATTTCATGTATATACTGTTATTACCTATCTGTGTTTGTACTTTAAGTGTTTATGTCACAGGACCTCCTTGTGAATGAGCTTGCTCAATGGAGTTTTCCTGCAATAAACTTGAACTTGAACTTGAATAAAGATAGTAACTGAGATCTTCTCAAGGCCTGATCATGGTCAGTAAAAGGGGAATTAAAGCCCCTCAGTCTCATGCAGGAAATAGGTCTGGGAGAGATCTCTGAAGTATCTTCAAGGAGTCTTCAGCCGAATCAAATCGTTTCACACCATCTTCTAGGGTGACTTCCAGTTTAGCTGGATACAACATATGATGCCGAATCCCTGCTGCCCACAGCTTTGTAGTGATAGGCCTGAAGGTCACACGTATATGCTGAGTCTTGAAGGTCAGATCTGGTACCAGTCTAAGATTTTTCCCCTCCCATAAGATCGCTGATAATTTCCTTGCCTCCTTCGTAATAAAGTCCCTGCCCAGGTAATTCAGAAGTTTACTGATAATAGGACGAGGAGGATCAGAGGGGGTGGATCTCTCCCGGAGTGAGCTGTGGGCTCTCTCAATAATATATTCCAGACCATTAGGGGACAGTCCCACAATTTTCTTTAAGAAGCCTTTCAAAAAAGTGATGGTATTAGGGTTTTCTTCTCCTTCCGGTAGCCCCAGCAGTACTAAGTCTGTTCCTTCCTCCGAGATCATCGATCCGCTCCTCCAATTTTACTTGAACTCTTTTCAAAGTGATGATCTCAGGCTCCATTTTTTCCTGTTTTGTTTTCAACAGAGCTGACCCTTGCTTCCCAGTCAGCAACGCTTCGGGAGAGTTGGGTGAGTGCAGGTTTAATGTCGGCCACCTCGTCAATTAGTTTAAGTAGGGCTTCTTTGACCGATGTCAATTCGGTGCAAATATGCACTGAGGAGGTGTCTGGGTTGTCTGATAATGGCGAGCTGCTGCATCGAGGATGTTTAGCATCTGGCTCCTGGGCTGAGTCCACCGAGGAGACTGCATCTGAACTCTGGGGAGAAGGTGAGGAATCCATTTCTCCGTTTTAATGGAATTGAGACAGTTATCCCTCTGTTGTTCCCGCTGATCTTGCAGTGAAAGTCCAAGCATTAAAAATGGTAAATTAGGCGATTTTAGGTAGTAAAGGTACTGAGGGAGATGGCAGCTCTTTCACCCACATCCTACTCCTTAGCCAGCATCACGTGACCATCTTTTGCAGTCCATCTAGTGGGCTCCTGGATAAGCTGAGTCAGGACAAGACTCGCAAGTAGAGGCTCGAACTGCTTGGAATTGCCTCCACTCCAGTTTAAGTTCACATCACCCAGGATCAGAAGTTCATTATCCCCAACAAAAGGAACAATGGTATTCAGGAGGTGGGTAAGCCCAGGCAGACCACCCTTGGGGGGGATTGTATGCACATACAACATGCAGCTTCTTTGTATTTCCAAGTAACAACACAGAAAGAAGCAGCTCACATGAAGACCCCATCTGGAGTACTGTGTGCAGTTTTGGTAACCTCATCTACGCAAAGACATAGACAGGATGGAAGCAGTCCAGATGAGGGCAACTAAAATGGTGCAGGGTCTGCATCAGAAATCATATGAAGAGAGACTGAGAGAGCTTAATATGTATACCCTTGATGAAAGGAGGGACAGGGGGGACATGATAGAAATGTTCAAGTACCTCAAGGGAATCAACAAAGTTCTGGAGGGTAGCATCTTTCAGAAAAAGAGATGTGTAAGAACAAGGGGACACAATTTAAAGATGGGGGGGACGGCTGAGGGATAATGTGCGAAAATCTTTTTTCATTGAGAGAGCAGTGGATGCCTTTCTGGGGAGGTTGTTGGGGCTAAAACAGTGGGGGAATTCAAACATGCATTGGACAGACACAAGGCAATTGTAGTGGGGGTGGCAGGAAGTAGGCTGTTGGTTAACTAGAAACTGCAGCTTATCCAGTAGGTAGGGAAATGGGGAGAATGGGTGGTCCAAGTGGTCCTTATCTGCCGTCAAAGACTACATTTCTATGTAAGATGGGGAGGACTGCTGATGAGTCACCACAGACACATTAAGATGATTCTTATAGTAAATTAGAATACCACCCCCCTGCTTTTTTCCTGGCCGATCCTGTCTGATAAACTCAAAGCCAGGGAGCGCACAGGCTGAGTCAGGAATTGAGGATTTCAGCCAGGTCTCTGTAATGCCAAGTATGTCAGGCTTACAGTGTACGACCAAGCAGAGAGTTCATCCAGGTTAGGCAAGAGATGGAGGATGTTAAGGTGAGCAATTTTTAATCCTCGCCCGACCTCCAACCTACAGGAAGTGAGGAGGCCTGATAGGCAGGGCTTGGATTAAGCTTGATATCACTGGCCAGGGCCAGTATCACCAGGAAGAGCCAGAGGAGATACCTTATGGGGGGGTACCGAGGGCCTAGGGACCAGATGCCTCCTCACAAAGGCGGGACACAAGAGACATCTGAGGTCAAAGCAGCTGATAGGGCAGAGAGGCAGTCTATCATGGGCTCAGAGATTAGAGAAGGTGAAGTCAAACACCTCATGGGGGAGAGGTGTACCCCAATGGCCTCCAGATGACTGGGGCAAGTCAATGACCATTAGGGAGAGGAAAAGTCCAGAGAGGAGACCAATGGAGAGGGCAGCATGAAGTGGGGAGGTCATGGCGCCCACCCTAGTAGGCTTGGGAGGTTCCATACCAGAACTGAGCTCAGCAGTGGCCAGTGACACCTAATACATCAAAGTGACAGCAAGGACCATTGAGGCAACATAAGAGGAGGCTGGCCAGTGAGCACAGTGCTCTAGCACAACTATCAAGGGCAGGGTCTGCCTAAGAGTGTAGAAACATTCAATTCTGACAGGCAAACAGAGACCCAGAAATTACTGTCAAAACGCTCTCCCCAGAGATTGCAGACAGATTAGTATATGCTTGCAGGAAACCCAGAGAAAGCCATTTGTACAATTAATAGCCCAGCAACCACCCAAAACAACATCACAGGATAAATTAAGGAAGTAGGCAGGAGTATACACAGGCAATAGTCTGGGAGAAATAAGCAGCATGATGCAACAACCCCCAAGCAATGTGAGAGACCAAAGGCTTGTGAAAAAGTCAAAAGTCAGAAAACAGAGTTTCCAGCTACACCCATCCTGCTAATATGGTCCTCAGTCTGTAAACAGAGGGGCTTACAAGCATTTAAAGGGAGGAGGGAACCAGGGAGAGGAGGGAACGGGTTGGGAGGGTGAGAAAAAATTGTCCCCAAGAGGCAGGTTTGATTCCAGTACCCTGTTCATAGTAACAGCACCTCGTGGTCAGGAAATCTGCAACGGCATTGGCAGTAGCTTGCTTGGCAGGCAGAATTTGCTTGGAATGCTTGGTATGCAGATGTGCTGAGGAGGCCTGCCGGTGCGCGGTTAAGTGAGCCGGCACCTCAACCCAATGGAGCGCAAAAGTCCAGTAACAGAGCAGAGGTGGTGGGGGGACCTTCCTAGCACAGGTCACCCATGCCACCCCTCCATGACGAAACTGAGCCACAGAATTCGGGGCTGCTGGATGTGCTTTCTCTTTTGAGCAGGAAGAGCAAGCATGTCACCGCAGCAGGAGAGCCAGTATGATTGGAATGCAGGAATTCAAATGTTGGCGCCAAAAAATTGTCCCCAAAACGCAGGTTTGCTTCCAGTACCCTCCTCATAGTGACAGCACCTCGTGGTCAGGACACCTGCAACGGCAGGGGCAGTAGCTTGCTTGGAAGGCAGAAATTGCTTGAAGTGCTTGGTATGCAGATGTGCTGGGGAGGCCTGCCGGTGCTCATTTAAGTGAGCTGGCACCTCAACCCAACGGAGAGCAAAAGTCCAGTAACAGAGCATAGGTGGGGGGGTACCCTCCTAGCACAGGTCACCTGCGCCACCCCTCCATGAAATTCAGCCACAGATTGTTCAGGAATTCCTCTATCCTCTCCCTACTTGGTGGGTCTGACGAGGAGTATAGGGATTCCTAGAATTGTGCCATGAACATAATTGTAATCCCCCTACAAATGGGGGTTTCCAAAAAGTCTTCCTTGAGCTTGCCTACATGCTCACTGCCAGGCTGGTGTCCTGCGTTTTAGCAGTTTAAATGTGATTACCAGAGCCTGTATTTCCTCTGTGTACTGTCTCTTTAAGAGCTGCCTATTGCAGCTTAAGTAATCTGAGAGGGAGCTCTGTTGAAAGATGTAACTATTTACTGAAAATCATTTAGAGTGATAATGATAATGTAGTTTGTCTACCCTGCTTTCTTTGTAGCAAGGACTGTTTTGTTTGGCTCCACTATCTTGGTACTGGACTGCAAATTGGACCAAACAGTACTGGAGGGTTCTAAAATGTAGCTGGACTACAGGAGCTGTCTGAATAAAAAATCTGTAGGAACTTTAGTTTGGAGCTTTTTGCGTCTTTTTTGCAACTGAAGGGGGAGCACTTGCTTTGACTGACAGCCAAATCAGCCAACCAAATCTTTTGGATCTTGGGGAAGTCCCAGGCTGCTTGCAGTTTTTAGTTCGTTCTGAGCTGAGAAGTGAAATGAGAGGAGCTGAAGTGATTCTGAGCAGCAATCCTGAGTGGATTCACATGGAAGGACTGTGAAAAGGCTGAGATTTGGGTTACATGTCTGCCTGCTGCTCCTTAGAGGGAGAGAAGAGAATTATTGTGGACTAAATCCAAGTTTATGTGACTAAAGTAAGCTACTGAAGTGGGCCAGGCTCAACCTGAAGAAATCCGAAGATTTTGCTGAATGCAATCTGCCTGTCAGGAGTTCCAGCTACCCCTAAGCTCCCCGTGTGTATGCAGAGACTTTGCGATTGTGACTGTGGAGCGCTTTGCCTGGTACAGTAGAATTCCTGTACATGTAAATGTGATATGAGCTGCTAGTGGGTTGTGAGTTAGTTCCCCACTGTGTGAACTGTGTTCTGCTTGCTGGAAGCTGTATCCAGCCCAAAACAGACTATATCCGAATTTGTCTCCATGTGGTCTGGGCTTTGCCAGACTGGCCCAGCCAGACTACCCACTGCACAGAGAAGCCATCGACGAGAGACCTGCCTGGGGATCAGCCCCCTGTTCCATGCTTGAACAGGAACGATGCCTCTGTGACTCGTGTAGGCCCTTCTTCTCCTGGCATTCCAGATCAACCACCTGCAGTCTTGATTTTTGTCTAGCCTGTGTCCAGTCTTGGGTATCGTGAGTAAATACCAGGGTAGCTCCCTGCAACAACAGCTTAATCTGAGTGTGTCATCTGATTGTCTTGTTGTTTCATTTCCTTTATGAACTGAGCCCTCTGGCTCCGGATTACAAATATTGTGTACTGTGCATGTTGTGTTTTCCATCACAGGGCCCCAACCAGCTGCAACCCCGGGTAACTGTCCTGGCTAGTCAATCTCTTCTCCACCTAGGTACCCAGAGGTGGACTGTGTGGGGGGACTCAAAGTGCATGCATAACTGCTTGATTGATATAACCTTTAAGCTAATTAACCTGATTTTACCCCTCTCTTGTTCAAGTCCCCTGAATAAATCAGATCTAACTTTTTCTGCATGTAATCTGACTGTGGTTCCAGTTTGTGCTCAAAGTACTGTACTGTTGCTATTTGCTGTGCATAACCTTGTTTTACAGGGGGTCCCCAGGGTCGAGCCAGAGGAACCAGCCCTGGTGGTAAGTGCAAACAGTGTGGGTACTTGTGTGGTGTACCAGGGGTATTGTGAAAGTGATTATTGTACAGTGTTCAGGCCACTAGAGGGGAAAGAGGGGGTTACAGTGTCTCAGAGGGCTGTGCCAAGGTTAGCTTGACCACTACCAACCCTGACCTCCGGGTGGAGGCACCCGTTTCAGAACTCAGACCCCTTCACCAGCTACTAGCCAAGGAGGCAGGGGTAGTAGCCCTTGGGATAGCGCCACCTAGGGGTTACATCTTGGAGGCTCACTGCTGGGATTTTGTGTCTTTTAGTGGCTGAAACTATGAATTATTGTCAAACATAAATGGCTACCCCAACAGAAGTGGCTGTGCACCAGTTGGTGGGGTGGTGTACAAGGCAGGAGATTGACCCTCACAATGCCCTGCTTGTATTGGATATTCCCCTGAACATTGGTAAAGACACTGTAGAAGGACTACTTTCTAAAGTTGAATGTTTAATAAACGCTGTGGTGGTGGGGTGACAGGCTGATTTGACCGCCCAAACTTTCACGGCATTAGTAGAGTATAGTGACCCAGTGGACAGTTCCAAAGTGCCATGGACTATTGCCCCAGAAGGGACCCCAGCTGCCTGGAGAGTGATAACTAGAAACAGTAAAAACCCCGGGGAGGATGAGCTCCCTCTATTGTCTGAGACTTTTGAGGAGAAATTTCTAAGTTGTTGCTGGAGGAAGGGAAAACCATAGAGGACTTTAAGAAACTTTTCCTGCCACCTGGGGTTGCTCCCTCTCCAACACCCCCTTCCACTCCAGCACCTGTTACTGCCCCGCCTTCTGTGCCCATGACAATGCTGGCCCCTATATCTGTACCTGCCATTAGTCACGACTCCTACCGAAGGTTGACAATCTTCTCGGGCATGCTCCCCACCCCCCCGGGGGAGGATGACTAGGAGACCTGGATAGACTATGTTGCCCCTCTAGTACATGAATGGCAATGCTCAGAAGCAGAGAAATGAAAGAGATTGAGTGAGAGCCTTCGAGGTCCTGCCCTGGCTACCATCCATGCCAAGTGGGCCAATAACCCCGAAGCAACTGCACAGGACTATCTTGATGCATTGGAGAATGTGTATGGGATCCCAGATTCAGATGAGGACCTGTGGTGGAGAGTAAGAAACGCCCAGCAGTACTTAGGGGAGCCATTGTCTGTATATGTACCTCGGCTTGAAAAGCTGCTACAAGAGTGCCTCAGAAAGGGTAGTTTGCCATCAAATTGATTAGATCGAACTTGGCTGGACCGGATCCCTAAGTCTGCTCCATTTTCAGAATTGTTACTGCTTCAGTTGCACCTCACCAACCAACTGGAATTTCCCCCTCTAATGACGAGCTAATGAAAGAAATTCGGGGGGTTGAGCAATGGCAACCCCGGGAAGGGGGGAATTTCACCAATATCTGCTGCTACTGCGCAAGTGACAGAGAGTGATCATCCAAGTGGGCTTCAGAGGCAAACATCGGCATCTGACAAGCACTCTGAGAATGCAAAGGACTTCCCACCCGGGGCCCAGTTTTTGAAAGTCGAGCTATTAAAGGAAGTCCAAGAGCTGAAGGTGGGCACCTCTGTAAGGGATCCCCCCATGGAATGAGAGTCTGGTTGCTCTCAGGACATGACTGCCATGGGGGTGGGGGACCACCCCTAGACTTCCTCTACCAAGGATAGCTCCCAGGCTGAAATCAAAGAATTGACTGCCACCCTAAAGGAACTATTGAGACACGCTGCATTCCTCTTACTGCTGCAAGCAGGCATTGGACCCCAATCCCTTGCTACTACTTCAGTTCCTCATGCAATGTTCTCTCCAAGGATGACCCAGGAGTCTATCATTTGTCACCACTGTGGAAAGGATGACCATATGAAGAAGGAATGCCGGTCTCAGAAAGACTTAGAGAAAGTGATGAACCTGCTTCACGGAGAGATTCGGAAAACGAATCAGTGGTCAAGGAGTGCACAAAATGACCACAGTGAAGGCTTCAGACATCCTGACTCAAACCCCTTTGTGGCTAAATCGTCCATCCAGGCCCCTGCTGCTGTCCCTCCAAAATGGTAGAAAATAATGGGCCCTTCAATGGAGACTACCATGGCTGTGAATGGAATTCCTACTCGGGCTGTGCTGGACAGTGGGTCGCAAGTGACCATTGTATTTAAGGACTGGTATGACAAACACTTATCTGCTGTGCCCTTACAATCCCTGGAAGGCCTACATGTGTGGGGGCTGAGCGACAAATCTTATCCCTGTCACAAATTCGCTCAGTCGGTCAGCCCTCTACTCCCAAAGTGCCAACCTTTGAGCAAATGATTTGTCTACAGTGAACAGTACAGGTAACCCTCTTGTCTGTTTTGTGGGTTTGAGTCAACTTAGTATCAAGTTCTGAAGGGATTCAAACTGATAACCTCTTGTTAGCATACCCAATTATCAGACTCAAATAATTCTGTCTTCGGGGGAGCCAGATATCTTTGCCTATGGGCACCTAACCAGGTCTACAAAATGAACCCTTAGCACTCTATGCAAGACTTTAGAGAACTCTATCCATTTCTCAGTTTAGTATAACAATAAGCTTAAACACAGTGTCAACTATAACCTTTAAAAGATCACTTAAATAAAAAGAAATGTTAAGGCACGCCAGGCAGTTTCCATTTTAAAATATATATCTTTACTTTAAAATAGGAAAACAGAAAATCATTACAGAACAAAATATCCCAACACATACAGCCTTAAAACAAACAGGTAAAAGTGCATTTCCTACAATACATACAGTACATTCAGACTGATCTAATCTACGGTTCACCACGGTATATCCCAGGCACACTGCCTTGGGGGTGGCTGGTCCATTCCACTGGGGTGTCAAACAGACGAGGCATACTGATGAGTCCTGGTAGGATGAAACACGTGTCTATGTCTTCTGTTAGCACCCTTTGCAAACTGTGTGAGAGGCCTTCCGGCACCATGCAATTCTGCTTAAAGTTGGACCAGCATAACATTCTGTGGTGATTTGCATATATGCAGCCCATGATGCTTTGCATTGTGGGGGCATGTGTGATTTTGTGTTTTCTTGAAACTTGGCTTCCCAGCCAAATGCCCTTTGGGGTAACCCTTGCCTCAGTGTTTGTGCACAGAGGTTCTTTGTCTTTTGGATAGTTTTTTATTTTGGTGGGTTCACCACGGTATATCCCAGGCACACTGCCTTGGGGGTGGCTGGTCCATTCCACTGGGGTGTCAAACAGACGAGGCATACTGATGAGTCCTGGTAGGATGAAACACGTGTCTATGTCTTCTGTTAGCACCCTTTGCAAACTGTGTGAGAGGCCTTTCGGCACCATGCAATTCTGCTTAAAGTTGGACTAGCATAACATTCTGTGGTGATTTGCATATGCAGCCCATGATGCTTTGCATTGTGGGGGCATGTGTGATTTTGTATTTTCTTGAAACTTGGCTTCCCAGCCAAATGCCCTTTGGGGTAACCCTTGCCTCAGTGTTTGTGCACAGAGGTTCTTTGTCTTTTGGATAGTTTTTTATTTTGGTGGGTTCACCACGGTATATCCCAGGCACACTGCCTTGGGGGTGGCTGGTCCATTCCACTGGGGTGTCAAACAGATGAGGCATACTGATGAGTCCTGGTAGGATGAAA